>OY998242.1:39361953-40010763 GCA_963922005.1 Cornus suecica
GCTCCAGTTGATGAGGTACAAACTGCGCGTCAGCTGACAACAATGCTTAGACAAACGACTAGAGCTCTCTGGGCGGTTGAGGATGCGTTGGTTCCTCAGGGGGCGCAGAGCTCAGGAGTGCACATCGGGACACGGCTAGAACAGGGTTCTAGGAAGCGTTTGAGGAGGAGTTCTCGCATTGCTGCAGTTCAGCAGCACTCACAATGGGTTCCATCTATTCCTTCGTCTTCCAGTCTTCCTCGTCGATGCTTTTTCTGTGGACAATTCGGGCACAGCCTGTCAACTTGTCCTCATCATCTGCCCATTCTTGCTGGACCTCCGAGACTATGTTTTCGTTGTGGTCGGGTAGGCCATCGTGCTAAGGACTGTCCCTTCTTGCGTAGTCGGCCGTTGGTCAGGGTATTGCCTCTGAAACAGTCAACTCCTCCTGCTCCGACTCTTTCTTTTCCTTCTAGGGCTATCCAGAGGGAGGTGGTATGTTATCTGTGCCGTCAGCCAGGACACAAGAGGCCAGAGTGTCCATCCCGTCTCCATATGGTTAGCGGTAGTACGGGACATAAACGAGGTTGCTTTTATTGCGGACTGCAGGGCCACATCGCCAAGTATTGTCATTCAGTTGAGGCTCCTGTAGCCTTTTCTCCACAGTCACCCTCTCAGGAAGTGAATCTTCAGGGTCGTGCCTTTTCTGGGCCGCCCAACTCCGGCCATGTTGTCTGATTGCTGTTACATGCCTCACCTTCATGCGAGGTAGTGTCTTTTACTCTTCCTTTGTGGTGAGATTATGATTATTATAAATAGTTCTTTTTCCCATATTTCCTTGTATCGCATGTTACTTGTTGCCTTACTAAGGTTATGTCCACTTTGAGTGAGTGGTACGTCACGAGGGGTAACTACTTCATTACTTATTGGTGGTGTATAACCTAAGTCTTGGGTTCCTTTTTCTTGAGCCGTTAACGGGCTTGATGGTTAGATGTCTTGTGTAGGCATCCTGAGGTGGATTTGCCCTATATGAGTTGTTATGAATAGATGTTATCTCTTGTGGTATTTAATGTTATTAATGAGTATCATTATATTATTAGAGGTTGTTTAACTTGGAGTTGTGAAATATCTATATCTTTCAATTGTTGTCGATGGACTTGAGGTCTAAGAGTAGTGATTCGTTTGTTGTAGTTTGTAACTTGTGGACTTGTGTATAAGTCTTGATTAATTATTGAAAGTAGGAATGGTATTTGAGGAAACAATTACTAGTTATTAGGTGATGGTTAAAATCTTGAGGTTTGATGTGCGTTTAGGCTCACTTATTAGTGATGATTTTATTGGGGATCTTGATATTGATTTTTGGTGGTGTTGTAGCTAATAACTACTATGTAAGCTTTTAATTTCGGGAATATGATTTGATGATTCACTTGAAGCATGATTATTGGCTAGTATGTGAGAGTGTTAGTTATCGAAACCTGATTTGAGGATTAGTTAAGAGTGTGATTATCTATCACGAAGAGATTGTGGACTTGATAAACAGTTATGGGTGTTGTAAGGTTAAGTTACGGTTAGAACATGAGTTTAGGCCTTCGTTGACCTAGAAAGCATGGAAATCGGAGATGTTTAGATTTTTTTGTGGATTGAGGTAATAAGTAGTGTGATCTTAGCACAATGAATGTTAGTTAGTACATGATAGCGGTTTCTGTGAGTCTCGATAGTGATTATTAGACTTTTAGTCCTACCTTGAGTTTTGGACTTGGGATTAGTCCCTTTGTGTTTCTGAATGATTATGGTGTAGTAGCCTACTGAGTGGGTTATCATAGGAGCTCAACGGGATTCACAATACTTGTTCCATGTGTTATGCTTCTCATGTGCGAGCCGGATCCATCGCATGTCTTAAGATGGACGGGTGTCATCATTACTATGGGAGTGTCCGACGGGGAGCGAACCGTGAGAACCTTAGTTTCTCGAGGGCGAGTTTTGTGAGGCAAAACCTTTCCATTAGTAAAGGTAAAGGAAGTGATTTGTGAACGGGAGCGTGAAGTACGGGAAAAATACCCGGACTTGTTTTCTACTATAGGTACGTCTTGATTTCGAGGACGAAATCTCCTAAGGTGTGGAGGTTGTAACGTCCAGTATTTTTGCGAGTTAATTTAAAAAATTTATTTAAACAATTATGTGCTTAAATGCTTAATGTGTTTAATTGTTTTAGTATTCTTTACATGTTGTACGTGTTATAAAAATTGTACGTAGCATGTTGTATTTTCATTTTTAAATTAATGAAAATTATTGAGAACGATTTCGGGAAAGAAATGACCGAGGGGTAAAGGAGTAATTTCACATTTGGAACAATTAGTGGAAAATGTAGAAATTAGGGCAAAAATGGCATTTTAGTAATTAGGGAGGATGACAAGGGTTAAAAGGGTATTTAAGAGTCTTGATGGCACTCTTGTAATTAACCCCAACTTTGGATGAATTTGGTCATTTCCACCTTTCATGTGTTGTCTCATTCCTAGCCCTTGATCTCATTCTCCCATCTTTGTTTTAGACCCTTGGATCATAAGGCCTTGTTTGGTTGGCACTTAAATGGAATAATCCATTATTCTTGGTCTTCCACTTGACAAGACTTTTTCTCAACCATTGGATGGTTTGTTAATTCCCATATTTATTCTAAGCCCTTGGATGATAAGGCCTTGTTTGGAAACATAATGAGTTTTGTGATTTGTGTAATAAGTCTTCCACTTGGCAAGACTTATTCCTAGCCCTTGGATTCATTATTTTCTTTCCTAGCTTCATTTTGGACCCTTGGATTTGAGTAGGGTTAGTGGAGAATCTCTACACTTATGAGTTTCTCTCATTGCAAGACTTCTCTCATACACCACAAATATCTCTCTATCTCTCACACGGTTCTTTCTCTCTTGCTCTCCCTCATTTCACTCCTCCCTCTTCTTCTTGTCAAATTCTCTCTTCCTTAGGATGAGAATTTGAATAAGGTTTGTGCATGAAAGTGGATGTTGGTGCTCCAAGCTTTCTTTTGAGCCAAATCTTGGTAAGTAAATTTTACTCCTTTGGAATTTCTAGTTTCAAACCCTAGCTTCTATTATTGGATTCTTGTCTTCAATTTTTGATTTATGGAGTTGTCTACTTATAACTCTTGCTTGAAACTCCATTGAAGCTTAGCTATCGGTTGGGTAGAGCTTAGTGTTGGCTTTGGAGGAGGTTGGGTGGATTCGAATCACTCTTGGTGGCATTACTTGTTCTTGCTTGCTCTTGCTTGGAATTGAGGTAGGGGAAAACGATTGTCTTTGTCTTAGTAAGAGGGTGTGTGCGTCTAAGTGTATATATGCCGTATATATATATACGAGTTGGTTTTGGTAACTTAGACCATGATTTAGGCCCTTGATAATATGATTATGTGATATAAATTCATATTGTTGTTAATTGATTTTAAATGTGATAAGAATTAATGTTGTGGTTTATTTATCATAATTGTAATATTATGAGTATGTGAAAAGTTTGTCATGATATATTGCCTATAGAGAAAAGCATATATTATGATGGAGGTACGGTTGATGAAAAAAAAATCGTATGTGCATATTGAGTACGTCATGTAATGTCAAATTTATGGTGTTGGAATAAGCGAGTGGTTTAGTGATGTGTTGGTAGTCGGGTTCGGATCAAAGCAACAACTAGCCAGGAGGTATCACGCCTACGGAACTAAAAAGCCGGCAAATGTTGTTAGTCACTAAATAACCCTAGAGGGGGGGTGAATAGGGTGTTCAAAATATTTCTACTCCTTTTCGAAATTGGAACAATATATAATCAATACTCAATTTCTTCAATAGTCAAATGAATAAATTCAATTCAATTTATCTAACAACTAATCACAAGACTAATTAGCATACAAGATATTCAAGTAAATATATCATGCAAATTAATGAAATAAGGAGAGAGAGATAGAGAGATTGACACCGTGATTTTTCGAGGTTCGGTAACTCCTACTCC
This sequence comes from Cornus suecica, assembly GCA_963922005.1. Classification (NCBI taxonomy): domain Eukaryota; kingdom Viridiplantae; phylum Streptophyta; class Magnoliopsida; order Cornales; family Cornaceae; genus Cornus; species Cornus suecica. The sequence goes on from OY998242.1 coordinate 39,365,938, forward strand.
TCGGCTCAAGAACCCCTTCTTGAGACTTTTCCCGATCCTTTCACTATGGCCCTTCCTTCACAGGTGGAATGGCAAACCTTTACAATACAAGCCTCTCGAGCTTGTCTCTCAATCAAGAGAACAACCCTCTCTTGAACAATCGGTGGACTTCACTTGTCCGAGATTACAAATTCGTATGTAATCAATAAAATCACTCAAGAACAAAAACACTCAAAACCCAAAGGTTTTTATGGAAGATAAATCAATATAAGCTCAAGTGTTTTTGGTGATTTTACAATAGCTCTAGAAATGTATTCTGAAAGGATATAATCAATGAATGATATTTGGAGAATAAGAAGAGATACTAGAGGTTTTGATTTTCAAAGAAACTTGAAGAAAATCAGATTTTCAAAGCTCGGTTTCAATGGCTTTTGTAGAGAAAATTTCTGCAGAATTTTTGCTAGCTTTCTTTCTCTTTGTATTTCAATCTCTTAGTCTTCACAATACACATCTCATTCTATATATAGCATTGTATTAGGGTTTTGAAGAGTGAATATTGTAATTGAAAGACAAGAGCCGTTTGAACACCATTACAAACAATCCACAAAACAGGGGAAATGTTTTCTGAAAAATCTGCAGATTTTAAGGATGAACTAGTCGACTCCTTTGCATTTGAGTCGACTACATTGCTTCATCTAGTCGACTAGATTGAGTTCTAGTCGACTACAATGGTTAATCTAGTCGACTAGAATGAGTTCTAGTCGACTACTTCTTGTAGTCTAGTCGACTCAATGGTCATTTAGTCGACTCTTTTGATGTGGATGAAAAACCAATAGCTACTGATTGTTCTAGTCGACTACTAGAAAATACACAGGTCTATTCTAGTCGACTACAACATGAAAAATATTTAATAAAAATATTTTTCTTTCCATTTAAGTTTGGTAAAGCGTTTTCCATTCCATTTGAGTTCGGTTCATTTTATACTTGAGCTTATACGATAAAATTGACACATAAAATTACCTTGTTACAGTGATCGCTCCCCGTCCTATCTACCCCGAGTCTTGAGTCTTCGACTTTCGCTTATGCCGTTGAATAAATTGATTTTCCATTTGCGCTTCAATTTCTTTCACAGCTTTTCGCTTTTATTCAATCTTTCTTTCCGAGCTTGCTTTCCGAGTTGTTTTCTTTCCGTGTTTGTTTTCCGAGTCGTTCACCTGTCTTTTGCTGAAAAGATGAACTTGATAATTCATTAGTATTAAACACGCTTTAAATGTTTTGTTAATATCAAAATTGGATTTATTGTCCGAGAATAAATTTCAAGGCCAACAATCTCCCCCTTTTTGATGTTGACAAAACATTTCGTGTTTACGTGTAAATGGTGAAGTATCAAGTGATCCTCCCCCTCAATGTGTGCATTACATGCTCCCCCTTAGTAAATATATTTTGGCAATTTCATACACTAGCATGGAGGCACACATAAACATGACTTACATACACGAAAGCATGATACATGAAAGCAACTTACTTCTCCGACAATAAATCCAATTTTGATGTTGACAAAACATTTCGTGTTTACGTGTAAATGGTGAAGTATCAAGTGATCCTCCCCCTCAATGTGTGCATTACATGCTCCCCCTTAGTAAATATATGTTGGCAATTTCATACACTAGCATGGAGGCACACATAAACATGACTTACATACACGAAAGCATGATACATGAAAGCAACTTACTTCTCCCCCTTTGGCAACATAAAAAGGTGGGAAATGACGTTTGAATAAAGAATTTATCATGCTAATACATCAACGCCCAAAGCCAACGTATGAAATTTTACACAATGAGTTCTTTTGGATAAACTTTGTGAGAATATTGACGAAGAAAATTATAATCATGAAGGTGATCTCATTTCTCATAAGTGCATGTCTTTGAAAACTTTTAATGTAATGGCAAAGATATGTAATCTTCACAAGTGCTAGAAACACAAGATATATCTCTTATATATATGGTAAAAATGTTTATCTAAAATAATAAGAGATGAACCAAGATAACATATAATTTAGGCTTAATTATGTTACTAAACATCTAAGTCCAAGAGTAGTCAACCAAGGAAACCATATAATCCCAAAACCGAAGTGTCAAAAAGTATTTGAAATTATGTCATGACACTTAAATGTATTTTTCCCAAGAGGAAAATAAATTTATCTATCATGCTCATTTTGAAATAGATTGCATGTTTGTGATAAACGTCTTTACACAACACATCAAAAATTGGTAAACATAATACTCCAATGAATCTTATAACCAAATTTGTGACAAGTTATAAATGATAAACAACAAAAAGAATGTTTATCAATAGGTTCTAAAATATCCTTCATCCATAAGAAAATCACTTAAAGCCATTCAAAACACCCTCTTGGATCATTTTTCAAAAAAAAATACGGCTCATGATAGTTTTAAACCCATTTTCTAGAACTAATACATTTCAAAGCATTGTGAATCACTTCATGAAAATTTTTCATATAGGAATGCATTAGATAAAAACATTTCATGAAAAGAGGCATGTGGCATTTTTAGAATTTTAATTTCATTCATATGTGCAAAGAAAAATCTATATCCTTCTTGGTTAAGATCTTGGAATAATAACGGTCAAAACCTTGGGTCACCATTATTAGACATAGAATGCAACATCAATATACATTATAAGATATACAAGAGTATGCATGTATGATAATGATATCAAAGTTTAAGATATAGAAAATATTATATATCATTGAGAAAATCATAATAATGCAAGAACAATAAAAACGTATGTCTTTCATGATATGTGCACATAAAACTCATGAATCATGTTTTTCCAATAAACATTCAAGATAGCAACATTTGAGCACAAAATCTCCATCTTTTCAACATGCTTCCTTCAAAGAGAAACCTATAGTTCCTTTACATAATAAAGATCCAAGCATATATTAAATAGCTTCAACCAAGATTTCAATTTGAAACAACAAAGGCTAATTATCATGAAAATCATTTTTATGAAAATGTTTATGCAAATCCCTCTAGGATGATTACCAAGAAGATATATAATAGAGGATGATGAATCATTTAATCGCATAGAATTTCATCACATATTCCTTATCCTCATTTGCATTAGATAGATCATTCAAAGAAATTATGCTCTCTTGAGGTTTACTAGTGAAGATATATTTGATTAAACATATATTCCAAGTCCGTCCAAATTTCTCTTCAAAATTAAACACCTCAAATAAATGTGCAATATGTCATGTCAAGAGAATTTAGATAAAGCACTAAAAACATGAAGGCCCATGAACAAAAATAAGACATAGCTACTCAAGTAATCAACCAAAATCAAGTGAAATAGCTTTGATGGTCTAGAGATGGTCATGACTATATTCTTTAGAAATCATGCATGATCAAGACTTTCTTTCATATATCCAAGTCAATTCAAAGCAAGCTACTATCAAGTATTCATCAAAAGCATAGTCAATTGTATGCACCAAGTAGCCAATCACTCTTATTACCAATCATCAAGTTTATTCCATGACATATCAATAACGATTCAACATACTTGAATGAGCATATGTATGTCATGTATAATCTCATCAATGAAAGCACATTAGTAATTGAGGATAGAAAATGTGTACCATGATGCTAGCTTTACCCATTTTACATAGAGTTGCTTGTAGATGATTTGTAATGTCCACTCATTTTGTGAGAAACCTTAATTTAATCTCCCCTTTTGAGTTATAGCATCACAATTCAAGAATCAATTGATCTTGAGTAAGGAATCAATCCACACCTACAAGACACACTCAAGTGGTTTTCTTTGGTACCCTTTTTGCTCTAGGGTCCATTTGTGTTAGCACATTTTTAGTCATAATTCATTATAAGCATATTAACACAAAATGAATGATCTTCAACAACCATTATGCTTCAATTGAATTTATCATTTAAGAACATTATCATGAAGTGCATTTGTCAATTCAAAATGGTAAGATATGATCATGGTTAATTATCAAGTCAATGAACCAAATATGAAATTAGTAATGGAATGAGACTCCATTTCATATATGAATCATAGTAAACAACCATATGCATTATTCATGTTCAATCATCAAGAATTGACAAGAAAACCAATATAACTTCCCTTGATTAGCAAAAATAAATTATATGCCCTTTTTCAAGATTTGTAAATCTATAGCACATAGGAAGATTCATTTCATTTCAAAATTCTTTGAACATATGAAAGTACAATGAAAAGATATTTCCATAAGAGTCACCCTTTTGAAATAATTTCACTCTAAATCAATGTGACATTTTTCTCATGCAATTTCAAGAAACAAAAGAATGTGATACATGAATAATGATCATTTATCAATCAATGAAAACATTCTCAAAGCAACATAGTATAAATTTTCGTTTCTTTTAGCATTTGACAATTGATTCCCATCTTTCTTAACTAAGCATGCATTGGTCCTAAAAATAACATCATAGTCATTGTCACACAATTTGACTAATGCTAAATAAGTTATGCTTTAAACCATCAACCAAAAACACGCTATCTATAAAGAGTGGAAGATATACCAATTGAGCCAATCCTTATAATTTTGCCTTTAGAGTTGTCTCCAAAAGTTACGTTTCCTACTTCATAAGTTTTTAGAGAAATGTATTTTGATTAGTCTCCCATCATATGCCTTGAGCATCCACTACCAATAAGCCATTTCCTTTAAGGCAGACTTCAAACATACCTACAAAACAAATTTAAGTAACATTTGTTGGTACCCAATTTATCTTGGGTCCACTAGGGTTAGAGACAGATGCAATGGTTCCTTTTGGAACCCAAATCATTTTTGGTACAACATTTTCCTTTCTATGCAAGCATGCAATGGTTCCTTTTGGAACCCAAATCATTTTTGTTATCACTTTCTTCTTCCTAAGTAAACATGCATTTGCTTTATGTCCCTTTTTCTTGCAATAATAACATGTAACATGCTTATAATCATTTGAGGATGCATGAGATGATTGTCTTGTAAATGTATGCCTTAATGATTTCCTCTTTTTCAAGATAATTGCATCTTTGTCAAAAGCATCATACCCTAGATCACATTTATCAAATGATCCTCTTTGTCTTCCCAACATAATGCTAAGGTTTTCCTTTCCTTTTGTAAATTTAGTTAAGACATTTATTTGATCATCTATAGTATTTTTTAACCGATTGTTTTCCTTTTCTAGCTCTATGCTTTTGTCATTGCTTGAAACTTCTAAGTTTGAAGTAATAGAGCTACATGAAGATTTAGCTTTCTTAAGAAGAATATATTTTCTAGCTAACTTTTCAAATCCATCATGCAATTCTTCAAATGCATCTTGTAATTCATCATAAGAAGAGAGAAGTTCATCATATGACAATTTATCTTTATCTAATGAATGTGAATTTAAATGTACCTCTTCTTCATTTGCCGTGAAACAAGGGTTTGCCATTTCTTCACCATTTTCCTCCTCGTCCGAGTTACATGAGTCGTAGTCATCCCATGTGGCATTCATAGCCATCTTGCTTAGTCTTTTCTCGTTCTCCTTTTCGAGCTTGAAGCAATCACTTTTGTAGTGTCCCGGCTTTCCACAATTGAAACACGTTGGAGGTTCCCTTTTCTTAGGCTCACCTTTTGATTCGATTCTCCTCATGAATTTTCCACCATTGGCTTTCTTTCTTTGAAAATATTTCTTGAATTCTTGAGTGAGCAAAGCAATGTCCTCATCCACTTCTTCTTCATTCGGCTCAATGGCTTCATTTTTGGTAGAGGCTTGCAAAGCTATACCTTTTCTTGGCTTGATGTCGGCTTCACGAGATTTCAATGTGATTTCCCAAGTGAGTAGAGAGCCGAAAATCTCATCAAGACTCATGTTGTTGAGATCATGAGCTTATTTGATTGCCGTTACCTTTGCATCCCATTTAGCCGGAAGACTTCTAAGCACTTTGCGTGACGCATCGGATCTAGGAACAATTCTACCAAGATGCTTTAGTCCATTCAAAATGTTAGTGAAACGAGACATCATAGAATTAATATTTTCATCTTCCTTCATGACAAATAATTCATATTCATGCATAAGTATATAAATTTTAGATTCTCTAACTTGAGTAGTACCTTCATAAGTTACTTCAAGTTTATCCCACATTTCTTTTGCAGTGGAGCAAGTAGAGACACGATTAAATTCGTTTGGACTTAAGGCACAATTTATATTCACCTTAGCTTTAGCATTAAATGACATAAGCCTACGTTCATCATTATCCCATTCGTTGGGCAATTTGGGGATAGTTTTTCCATTTACTATTTTTGTTATAGTGAAAGGTCCATTAACAATAACTTGCCAAATATGAAAATCAATAGCTTGAAGAAAGTCTACCATTCTAGTCTTCCAATAGCTATAGTTTGAACCATCAAACCAAGGGGGTCTAATAATAGATTGTCCTTCAACGTGAGTGTATAAATGTAAGGCCATGATCGTTCTCTAAGACGGTTAAGTCCAAAAAATAGAGATTAGGCTCTGATACCAATTGTTAGTCACTAAATAACCCTAGAGGGGGGGGGGGGGGTGAATAGGGTGTTCAAAATATTTCTACTCCTTTTCGAAATTGGAACAATATATAATCAATACTCAATTTCTTCAATAGTCAAATGAATAAATTCAATTCAATTTATCTAACAACTAATCACAAGACTAATTAGCATACAAGATATTCAAGTAAATATATCATCCAAATTAATGAAATAAGGAGAGAGAGATAGAGAGATTGACACCGTGATTTTTCGAGGTTCGGTAACTCTTACTCCTCGGCTCAAGAACCCCTTCTTGAGACTTTTCCCGATCCTTTCACTATGGCCCTTCCTTCACAGGTGGAATGGCAAACCTTTACAATACAAGCCTCTCGAGCTTGTCTCTCAATCAAGAGAACAACACTCTCTTGAACAATCGGTGGACTTCACTTGTCCGAGATTACAAATTCGTATGTAATCAATAAAATCAGTCAAGAACAAAAACACTCAAAACCCAAAGGTTTTTATGGAAGATAAATCAATATAAGCTCAAGTGTTTTTGGTGATTTTACAATAACTCTAGAAATGTATTCTCAAAGGATATAATCAATGAATGATATTTGGAGAATAAGAAGAGATACTAGAGGTTTTGATTTTCAAAGAAACTTGAAGAAAATCAGATTTTCAAAGCTTGGTTTCAATGGCTTTTGTGGAGAAAATTTCTGCAGAATTTTTGCTAGCTTTCTTTCTCTTTGTATTTCAATCTCTTAGTCTTCACAATACACATCTCATTCTATATATAGCATTGTATTAGGGTTTTGAAGAGTGAATATTGTAATTGAAAGACAAGAGCCGTTTGAACACCATTACAAACAATCCACAAAACAGGGGAAATGTTTTCTGAAAAATCTGCAGATTTTAAGGATGAACTAGTCGACTCCTTTGCATTTGAGTCGACTACATTGCTTCATCTAGTCGACTAGATTGAGTTCTAGTCGACTACAATGGTTAATCTAGTCGACTAGAATGAGTTCTAGTCGACTACTTCTTGTAGTCTAGTCGACTCAATGGTCATTCAGTCGACTCTTTTGATGTGGATGAAAAACCAATAGCTACTGATTGTTCTAGTCGACTACTAGAAAATACACAGGTCTATTCTAGTCGACTACAACATGAAAAATATTTAATAAAAATATTTTTCTTTCCATTTAAGTTTGGTAAAGCGTTTTCCATTCCATTTGAGTTCGGTTCATTTTATACTTGAGCTTATACGATAAAATCGACACATAAAATTACCTTGTTACAGTGATCGCTCCCCGACCTATCTACCCCGAGTCTTAAGTCTTCGACTTTCGCTTATGCCGTTGAATAAATTGATTTTCCATTTGCGCTTCAATTTCTTTCACAGCTTTTCGCTTTTATTCAATCTTTCTTTCCGAGCTTGCTTTCCGAGTCGTTTTCTTTCCGTGTTTGTTTTCCGAGTCGTTCACCTGTCTTTTGCTGAAAAGATGAACTTGATAATTCATTAGTATTAAACACGCTTTAAATGTTTTGTTAATATCAAAATTGGATTTATTGTCCGAGAATAAATTTCAAGGCCAACAAATGTGAATTTGGAGTCCGGGTAGAGGCTCATGTTCTTGACTCCAGTGTAGTCATGGCGTACGGAGTTACAAGTTGGGCTCTCGTACAACCGCTTTCCCTGTTAAAGTGATAGAGAGAAAAATCACTTGGGAAGGGTCGGTGCGGTATTCTACAATTACTTGTTGAGCTTGTTTCCTCGAAAGTAATTGGACAGAGTATGTATCCGTTAACCTGAGTTGGGCGCCGTGTGTCTCGTGGGGTGTGCCGGGTCATGGTGCATTTATATTATCATATATATATATATATATGTGATTATGATGTTATTATGAAAGCATGCTATAATTGTAGAGAACTGTGTTGTGAGCATGTTGGAGAAACTTAATTGTGGGGTTCGAAGGGGTTCCGGATTGGCGTGAGAGCCATGTGGGACAAAAGACTGACCTAAGAGTAGCTGCATGTACCATGGGTGGGTTGTACTACTCGGACTACCGAGATCGAGGCAATGACGCTTCCTCTACTGGGCTAGTGAGCTCACCCCACGCCTTATATGTTTTTCAGGTTATGACCCCGTCGGGAGAATTCCGTAGTCTCTCCGTGGACGTGTGGATGTATGTCCGCCCTTTTGTGCGTGGGAGGCGGACCACACTTTATTTTGTTGGGAATTAGGGCGATAGATATATTCCTTTTTCCCTTGTAAACCAAACTTGTTGAAATATATTATTTTGATCCGGCTAGCATGTTAGCCGAGGTGGTATAGTCCATGTTTATCCCTTGGAGCGCTATGCGCGGGGATTGTATTCTCTTGGTGCACTTCGGTGCCGGATTGTGTAATTTGAACAACTATAACATGTTTCGCCTTAGAGCGTTTAAATGTCACTCTTGAATATTTTACTTGGAGTTATGAATGTGAATTGGATGATTTGCCATGAAATGTAAGTATTAGGTGTTTAGCCGAAAACGGAGTTTTTCTAGGTTTTCAAAATAACCCTTTTCGATTTGAATAGAAAAACCCGTTTTTGTCTACCCCCGTAACCCCGGTAAAATTTCCTTGTTTTTAGAAATGGATTTAATTAAATTCATTATCTTAGAGATTCAAACTATAGAAACCGGCGGTAGTTAAAAACGGAGACCGGGTGCAAGACGGAAGATTTTATGAAAACTTACAAAAAATCATTTTTTTTGCTAAGATTACGTTTTTCGCGTTTCCCGAGGTCTCGGAAACTATTTTTGGGTTCCGCCAAGGAAAAACTCACTTTTCAAATATTTATGATTTTTCGGGACCGACGGCGCGAAAAACAAAGCCATATCGCAAAATATCGCGTTTTTGCATTTTTAAACTTTAAGCAAATGCAGATTTTGGCAGAGGCTAAGCTATCCCATACTTAGAAAATTTTTCAGATTTTCAACTTTGCCAAAAAACTCTCATTTTTTGGCTTTGGACATGCCAGCCGCTGCAGGCCGCGCATGGCTGCTGTGCGCGTGCGGTGCGCTGCAGCGCACAGGGCTGCACGCGGCATGGCATGCCATGGCCTGCTGCAGCGGCATGAATTGTCCGATGTTCGAAAAATTGTATTTTCCTCCTCGCATCTCGGAATGGACCCCCGTTTGTTTCTATGGGTTGTACTACGTCCAAATTATCGGGATAAAATTTTAAAGGACCAGTTTAACCCTGAAATGACTGTTTTACCCTTAGTGAAAGAGGGGTACTTCAACTTTAGTTTTAAGTCGGTGTTGTCTGGCGCCACTTTTGAAAATTCATATCTCCTTCCTCGTGGCTTCAAATTAGGTCCCGTTTGTTCGTATTCCTAGTTTTAGGTACAAATTTTGTAGTTGTAGTTGGAAATTATTATTTTACCCCTGATTTGACCATTTTACCCTTGGGTGAACCTGGTGGGTCAGAATGTTTCGATCAAGGTACCGAGTGTTTCAGTTTGCCTCCTTTTCGATCCCGTGTGATCTTTTTGACATATTTGAGATGTTTTATGTCTATTTTACCCTTGTATGGGTATTTTATGACTGAAATGGATTTTATTTCATTTTTATTTCTTCCGCATTCACTCCCTTAGCTCTTAGGCTTGGGTTTTGGAGTCCTAGGAAATTAGGGGCGTGACAATAGTAGTATATTTTAATACTGAAATACTGAATCCCTTCACACTTTTAATAGTAGTATAGATAGATAGTATAGATATTGATAGATATATACTCCCTCCGTCCTACATTACTTGTCCAATTTGGACTTTTTAGCATTTTATGGATTGAGGTTGACTAGTGTGTAATTTCCAATTTTGCCCTTAATAATATAGTATTATGTTGGGGTTCGGTATTTGTTTGAAGTTAGTGGAATAATGGTAGTTGGGGAAAGTGGGTGATTAAATTGCATTGGAATTCGAAATTGGCCAAGTAATTTGGGACAAATAAAATTGCAATAGTGGACAACTAATATGTCATAGAGGTAGTAGTATATAGAAGAAATATAGATTACTGTATTAAGGTTTTTTATTTTATTTGAAAGATTAATTTTTAAGTGGATACACTAGCTTCCTACCTAGGCTTCTCTTCGAGACCTGTCTCTCATTTGGACGTCTTGCTTCAATGTATAATAGTATGAATTGTTTATTTAGAGGTGACAAATGAGCGGGTTTGGGTCATGTCACTGATCTATTTTTAATTTGTTATTTCGAATTATTATTAGGTTGGGTCGTAAACGGGTCGGGTCAACCAGCGGATCCTCCTTACCCTTTTTAGAAAAAAAATTAATAATTTGCCTACCAAAGGTACAGTTTTAAATAACAGGTTGATGTTTATGGCTTTGGAATGTTGTTGATATAATTTGCCAACTATATATATTAACCTAAGTTATATCTAAATTATGTATAGTAGATAAGGAAAATTGAATTTTTTTTTTTGGAAATTATTAAATTATAATTTTTAGGCAAAAGAGCATAAAACACCCCAATGCTTTTTAAGGGTTGACATGTTGATTATACTTTGGAGAGACGAAACATTTGAAGAACAAACCCATAAAAATCTTATTTTAATATTAATTTTCTCTCTTATCTAGTGACTCATGATTTATAGTTCTCCCAATGGTATTGAGTGAATCTGCATATCAAATAAAATAATCCATTTTGATTGTCTTATTGGGATCACAAATCACCCCAATGACATATAAAATTCAAAAAATATATATTAAATTTTGAAAAAAATATAAAATTCGAAAAAAATATTAAATTCAAAAAATATATATAAATCTTAAAAAACATATATAAATTTCAAATATATATATATAATTCGGAAAAAATATAAATTCAAAAAATTTGTTTACCGAATTTAATATATTTTTTTTCCAAAATTTATATATATTTTTCAAATTTCATATATATCTTTTTACGAATTTTATATGCTTTTTTTTGAATTTATAATTATTTTCGAATTTGATAATATTTTTGAAATTTAATATATATTTTTTCGAATTTTATATATTTTTAGAATTTTATATATATGTTTATGAATTTTATATATTTGTTTCGAATTTTTTATATTTTTTTCAAAATTTATATTTTATTTTCAAAATTTATAAAAAAATTCAAAATTTAATATATAGTTTTTTGAATTTTATATATTTATTTAAATTTTAATACAAATGATAATGATAAAATGAAACATTTGGGGTAATTTGGGCATATAGTGGTGGAAATGGGATAGTTTGCTTGTTTTAGAAAGGTGATGGTAGTCAAATGGGGCAAAAAAAATCATAGGGGGTATTTTACAACCCTTAAAAAGTATAGGGGAGTTTTATACTCTTTTGCCTAATTTTTATTTATGCCCTACTGTTTGCACAAAAATTATTGTTTTCCAAGTTGGAAGCGTGGGCATGCCAGACTCTAAAAAAGTCAAGAACTTGCCAAAAGAATGTGCAACTGTTATTTGGGAAGTGATGGGTATGAATAAAGCGATTATAATATAAAAGAACAAGACTTTTATTTCAAGGGTTCTTTTTTCCTTAATTAAAATGACTTAAATATCAAAGTTTAAAGAAATAAAATTGGTACAAACAAAGAAGAACTTTATAAATGTCTGGGAATGAAATTGAAAGAAGTTGCATAAAAATGAAATTGCAAAGAATTAAATGACTGGAATTGAAAGAGGAAGTAAAAACACCATTACTTGTAATAAAGATCACAAGATAATGATTGAGACAACATAAATAATTTGGATTGACGTTATATAAATGAAAACATGAATTGAAAGGATAGAAATTACAATCGTAAGAAATTGTAAAGCATTGTGTTTGTTTGTGTGTTGCAGGAGAGGTTCCAAAATCACACTAAGTGCCCTATTTATACAAAATTCCTATTGTACTTGGTAACGTCCACCAACTCCCTATCTAAGATATTGCCATGTGTCTTGAACCTCTTTTCACACTCTGCCACGTGTTCTCCTTGTCTCCAGCTTGGAATCGTGCCTTTGCAACTGCTGAAATCGTGTCTCCTTGTTTTTCTCCTTCTTTAGTCATGACCAACAACGATAACTTCTCTAATGAATCTGGTTCATTTACTAGCCAGATTCATTCTCTTTAAAAAACTACCAATTCCTTGATTTTCGGCCACATTCCTCGATTTTCGCCTGCTTTCTCTCTATCATTTTTTTGATCTTTTGAAACTACGCTGGCCAATATTGATTCCCCATTGTTTTATTCCCTTTGGCCAAAAATATTTGAAGAATGGCCTACTTGATGTATTCTTTAGCACTTGGTTTCTGGCCATTACCCAATGGAACTCAGCTGGTCATTTCTACATGAATTGATTGGCCCTCTCATGGCATGAAAATTTGGGTGCCAACATATGCCCCCCAAATTTTGGAGGTTTGTTGCACTACCAAACAAGCCTTTAAAATTTGAAATCCTTGTGAAATAAGATCAATCTTAGAATAAAAAGGCCACTTTAGAACTTGTTGGTTTTAAGGGATAAATACCCCTTTGAAACGAAATTTGAACTTGTTTATCTTATCTAATTGCCATGTTGTTCCATAAGCTGACATGGTGGCCTTCGGTCATTTCAACTTCTTTGCTATCCCTTAATTAACTCACTTGCCTTGGAACTCCCACCACCATCATAACTCTGTTATAAACCTTACATTTTCCAAAAAAAATTAAATTTTAAAATAATTTAAATCTCCTAGCCTATCTATCCTCCTATCTTCCAATATATATATATATATATATGTATGTGTTTGCACAAAAATGGGTATTTTGGAAGTGCGGGCGTGCCAGACTAAAAAAGAGCAAAGAATTTGTCAAAAGAATGTGCACCTCTTCTTTTGGAAGTGAAATATGTAAATCAAGCAATTGTGAACTAAAAGTATAAAAATTTTACTTGAAGGATTCTTTTTGCCTTAATTAAAAGAACTTAAATGTCAAAGCTTGAAGAAATAAACTAATGCAAGGAAAGAAATAAATTTGTAATTAACTAGGAATAAAATAAAAGAAGTTGCAGAGAATTGAATGACATGAATTGAAAGACAAATAAAATACCACTTATTGCAATATAGATTACAAGATAAAGATTGAGACAACATAAATAATTTGAATTGACATTATAGAAAGGAATTTGTAATTGACTGTGAATGAAATGAAATAAGTTGCATGAAAAAGGAATTGCAATAAATTACGTGACTGAAATGGAAAAGGAACAGGAAATATCACAACTTGCAATAAATATTACAAGATAAAGATTAAGACAACATAAATAATTTGGATTGACATTGTAGAAATGAAAATACGAATTGAAAGAATAAAGATTACAATCGTAAGAAATTGTAAAGCATTGTGTTTGTTTGTGTGTTGTAGGAGAGGCTGCCAAATTCCTCTAAGTGTTCTATTTATACAAGTATTCTACTGCACTTAGTAGCTGCCTCTAACTTCCCATCTAAGATATTGTCATGTGTCTTGAACTCCTTTTCACATCCTGCCACGTGTTATTCTTGTCCTAAGTTTGGAACTGCTCCTTCCAACTGCCAGAATCGTGTTTCCTTATTTATCTTCTTTTAAGCTATGGCCAGCAGGAGATAACTTCACTTAATGAATATGGCTCGTTTCTTGGCCAGATTCATTCATCTTGTAAAACCATCAATTCCCTGATTTTCGGCCACGTTCCTTGATTTTCACCTTATTTCTCTCTGCCACTTCTATTATCTTTGCTTCAAACTATCTTGAACACGAATTGCTACCCACTACTGTCTCACCACCAACTCATAGCAGCCAAGTTGATTCCATGATGAGTACATTTCCAACAGAGGGGATAGAACCCTTTATTCTTTTCGAAGATTCCTGTGTAGGCTTGGGACCAACTTTCTTCCAACTCGCTCCAAAATCCCTCTATAATTTGTATCCCATTGTTTTGGGCTAACATGTTTCATATTGATTCATGGGTGGCTGAAAGGTACAACTTTAATGAAAATCTCTTCGTGGGTGGCATAATCACTGGTGGGCTTAATAGATATTCTTTAATCTTGTCAAAAGTCTTTTGGTGTTGCTCTTCCCAAAAACATTCTTGTCCCATCTTTAACTTTAAATAGGAGAAAACTTATATAGCTTACCTGCACAATTTGTGATAAATCTCCTAAGGAAGATGACCTGGCCAATGAATTGTCACAATTCCTTCTTATTCCTGGGTGGTGTTGTTGCCATTATTGCCATGACTTTGTTCTTGTCCAATTCAATGCCTCTTTGGTGTACAAGGAATCCTAAGAAATTCCCAGCCGAAACCCCAAAGGAAAATTTGAGAAGATTCATTTTTATCTTATGGCTCTTCATTATGTTAAAGGCCATCCTCATGTCTCCTAGGTGCTTGTTTCTGGTGGTCAATTTTATCACCACATCATCAATGTACACCTCTAAAAACTTGCCACTCATATCATGAAAGATGGCATTCATAGCCCTCTGGTAAGTTGCCCCAGTATTCTTTAAGTTGGATGGCATGACCACCCATTTAAATGTTCCAATTTAGCCTGGACATCTAAATGCAGTCTTTGGAATGTCTTCTTCTGCTATGTAGATTTGGTTGTACCCAGAGTGACCATCCATAAAGGACAAAATCTCATGTTTAGCCATTGCATCTACCAGCTGGTCTGCCACAGGCATGGGATACTCATCCTTTGGAGTGGTTAAGTTCAAATTTCTAAAATTAATGCATACTCTGAGTTTTCCATTCTTCTTGACTATTGGTACAATATTGGAAATCCATTCAACGTATCTGGTCGTACGTATGAAACCAGCTTTCAGCAACCTTTTAATTTCTTCCTTTACTTTCAAAACCACTTATTAGACATTCTCTTAGGAGCTTGCTTGTGTGGTCAGAACCCTTCCTTAATAGGTAACTTGTGTTCTACTAGCTCCCTGGCCAGGCCTGACATTTATTCATAATTCCAAGCAAAGTAATACTTGTATTCCTTTAGTAAGACAATCACCTCGTCCTGAAAGTTTGGTTCTAACAAGCCACTCATATAAGTCGGTCGAGGATCATCTTCTATACCCAAGTTGACTTCTAGCAAGGGGTCTTGCACTTCTGCCAAGCCATCATCCATCCTTGGTGAAGCTTCTTCCAAATCTTCCAATTGTATGACATCTAACTTCTCCCTAACAAAGTCTTGAATTTTGTCCAAGTTATCTTGAACTTTGGCCAAATTGGCCGAAAGCCCAATTTCTTCTTCACTTCCCGTGAAAATTCATTTTTAGGCCAAATATGCTTTTAGCCGAATGTAAACTGCTGCAAAGCCCTATTCTCTAAGCCTCTGCCTTTCATCTTCATTAATTTCTTCTATGATCATAATTAAACAGTTTGGCAGAAAGGGCCTGAATTTCCATCCTCGGCCTAGTAGTTTCATAGGATAGTTCTCCAACCTCTTCCTCAGTTAGACTTCTTCTCATGGGGGCAGCCACTAGTCTTCCATTTTGGTCTATCTTAGTGAATATTATTGGAATGCATTATTTTTCATATAGGATTGCCTTGGCTGAACATACCCTTGCTACGAAAGGTTTATTGTCAGCCTCTACAATTCTAATTTAATCCCCATCCTAAAATATTAGCATTTGGTGAATTGATGAGGGTATGCATATATTCGGGTGAATCCAGTCTCTTCCAAGGATCAAATTATAAGTGGCAGAGGTCTCAATTACGAAGAAGGTCGCACAGGTTGTTTTGCCCCCTATGGTAATTTCCAAAGGAAACATCCCTTTGGTACTAACGTTTCCTCCACCTAGGCCACTAATGGAAACATGACTTGGGATTACATCTGCTATGGTCTTCTCTAGGTCTTTCAAGGTTTTAGTAGGAATGACATTTAATACTGACCCATTGTCTACCAAGACTCTATTAACTGGGTGGCCTTCTATCAATACTTTGATATATAAAGGTCTCAACTGCTGGGTCATGACCAATGGTGGTTTCTCAAAGATAACTTTATCAGAATTATAACCATTTTTAGAAGTGGCCATACCTTTTCCAGCCGAAACTCCTTCCCCTTTTGGCAATTCCTTTAGAGGAGCAACTTCCACCACATCACCTTTAAATGAGTCTGATATCTCCACTTCTTTCGCACAATCTAGTGCTTGAAAAATGGCAGGCAATATGAAGGCCATATTACATGGAGCCTCTATTTGAAGAGAACAAAATTGAATTGTTTTACTTAGGGGCATGCCTGGGGTTGATGTACTCCATGTCTTCATCTTCTTGGATCACTTGTCAAGCTCGTGGGTTTTTATGTTGTCCTTCACTCATTTGCCAAACCATAGCAGACTGGCCATTTCACAAAGTTTGCTGTTACTCCTCTTCATTTGGCCTTGATCTAATCACTACAGGTTGGCCATTCTATTGGGAGGCCATTTTCCTGTATTCTTCCATTATCCTCTGCAACCTTCTTTTTGTTGACTTGGAAAAAGTAGGTCTCAAAGGTTTTTCTTCCTCCTTTAGGAATTTTGGATGTTGAATCCTCTGCCAGACATTTGGAGGGACTGGTGGAGGTTTCACCATTCGAACTTTATGGGATACTTCACATTTTTTAATCTAAACTTCTAACCTCATAGGAGGTTTTCTCTTGAACATATGAACTTTCTGTGGATTTGGAAAAACTCATGGATTGCAACAACTAATGACACCCAGGGGGCAACAACCATTTAACCCACCTCTTTTGTCCAATCAGCTAGCCTAACCGATCATGTTGGACATGACTCAATTGGCATAATTGATAAATCAAGAATATGGTTTGGCCTGAAGAAGGGTGAATAGGCCATTTTATAGGAAAACCTATCCTGAGATCATTGATGAGATTGAGTTTTCGAGGGGATACAAAGTACCTGATTTTGTTACTTTTGGAGGAGAAGAAAATCAGTCTAGTGTGGAGCATATTGGCAGGTTCAGTGAACAAGGTGGAGAGGTAAGGGCCAACCCTTGGCTGAAGATGAAACTGTTTCCAAACTCTTTGATTGGTGTGGCCTTTTCTTGGTATATTCATCTCCAGGCCAATTCAGTTCAAAACTGGGAGCATATGGAGAAGTTGTTCCACAATCAGTTTTATAGGTCTGAGCCAGAAGCCATTTTGGTCGATTTGTCCAAGCTATCTCAATTATCAAGAGAGTCTGTGGAAGAGTTTATTTCCAGATTCAGGAGGGCCAGGTTGAAATACAGGGTGGATCTTCCAGAATTTGAGTATGTAAGTTTGGCCCTTAATGGTTTGGATTTTGACCTTAGGAAGAGATTTGAAGGGACAGAGTTCAGAGATCTCTTTGAAGGGTGTAACAAGGTATGAGACCATTTTGAAAGAAGAGAGGGACCGAAAGAATACTTCAAAAGGAACTTACTACAGAGATCCAAACTTTGAAGTTTTCACAGGAAAGGCCGAAGAAGGGTTGTAAACAAATCTTGATGAAATTAGTATCAAGAAACCTTATGTTTGTGAAAGTCTAACTAAGGCCAAATCAGCCATAAATAGTTCTCAGCCATCTTCCAGTATAGCCAAGAAGGGGATAAATGATTTCGCAAAAGTATACACCTTTGACGCGGCCAAGATGGAACAAATCTTTGACCACCTTATGGCAGATAAGTTAATTATTCTGCCAAAAGGCCATGTAATTCCTCCAGTGAGTGAGATGAAAGGAAAGGAATTTTATAAATACCACAATTATTGGAGCCACACTACCAACAATTATGTGATGTTTAGAAATACTTTGCAAAAGGCCATTTATGAAGGAAAGCTCAAGTTTCTAAAAAAGAAGCCAGAAGCTATGGGTGTGGACAATAATCCATTTCTAGCCATAGTTAGCAGCAATGTGATCACTCTGGCCGAGAGAGAAGACAAGGGGAAAGGGAAGATATGGCCAGAAGCTCTCACAGCTAGGGATAAAAAGTTGGAAGATTTGGAAAAGAAGTTGAGGAAGGCTCAAATTGCCTTAATCAAACATGGTTACTGCCCAAGTTGCAAAGGGTCTAGCAGCAGAGCGGGGCAAGTGGAGCAAATGAACCATCATCATTCGGCCAGAACCAGTGTGCACAACCATTTGACATATCACTATGAGAAAATGGACTCTCAGCTAGAGAACAATGACTATAGGCCGAGAGGTGTAACTATTGTTCGATCCAAAGAATGGCTAGAGGAAAGGGCAAACCCACAGAAAGTTCCTATGTTCAAAAGGAAACCTCCTATAAGGTCATAGTTTTGGATTTAAAAAGGTGAAATATCCCATAAAGTTCGAATGGTTAAGCCTCCACCAGTTCCTCCAAATGTTTGGCAGAGGCTTAAACATCTAAAATTTCCAAGGGAGGAGGAAAGACCTCCAAGACCTACTTTTTCCAAGTTAACAAAGAGAAGGTTACAAATAAGAAGGGCAGAGTATAGGAAAATGGCCTCCCAACAGAATGGACAACCTGCAGTGATTATATCAAGGCCAAATGAAGAGGAGTACCAGCAGACTTTCTGAAATGGCCAGTCTGCTATGGTTTGGCAAAGGAGTGGAGGACAACATAGAAACTCACAAGCTCGATAGGTGATCTAGGAAGATGAAAACATGGAGGACATCAACCCCAAACATGCCCCTAAGTTGAAAATTCAGTTTGATTCTCTTCCAATTGAAGCCCCATGTAATATGGCCTTCATACTGCCTGAAAATTTTCAAGCACCAGATTGTGAGGAAGAAGTGGAAATCTCTGGCTCGTTTAAAGGTGTTGTGGTGGAAGTTGCTCCTCCGAAGGAATTGCCAAAAAAGGAAGGAGTTTCAGCTGGAAAAGGTATGGCCACTTCCAAAAATGGTTGTAGTTCTGATAAAATTATCTTAGAGACACCACATCTGGCCTTGACCCAACAGTTGAGACCTTTATATATCAAAGTATTGATAGAAGGCCACCCAGTCAATAGAGTCTTAGTAGACAATGGGTTAGTTTTAAATGTCATTCCTACTAAAACTTTGAAAGCCTTATACAAGACCATAGCCGATGTAATCCCAAGTCAAGTTACCATTAGTGGCTTAGGTGAAGGAAAAGTTAGTACCAAAGGGGTGTTGCCTTTGGAAATTACCATAGGGGGAAAATAACCTATACGACATTCTTCATAATTCAGACCTCTACCACTTATAACTTGCTCCTTTGTGGAGATTGGATTCATCCAAATATGTGCATACCCTCATCACTCCATCAAATATTAATCTTTTGGGATGAAGATGATGTTAGAATTGTAGAGGCCAACAATAAACCCTTCGTGGCAAGGGTATCTTCGGCCGAGGCAATTTGATATGAAGAAGAATGCATTCCAATCAAATTCACTGAGATATACCAAAATGGAAGACCAGTGGCTACCACCATGAGAAGAGACCTAACCGAGGAAGAGGTTGGAGAACTATCCAATGAAGCTACTAGGCCGAAGATGGAAATTCAGGCCCTTTCTGCCAAACTATTTAATTATGATCATAGAAGAAATTAATAAAGATGAGAGGCAGAAGCTTAGAGAACAGGCCTTTGCAGCAGCTTGCATTCGGCTAAAAGCATATTTGGCCGAAAAGAGAATTTTTGTGGAAAGTCAAGAAGAAAGTGGGCTTTCGACCAATTTGGCCAAATTTCAAGATAACTTGGACAAAACTCAGGACTTTGCCAAGGAAAAATTGGGTCTTATACAGTTGGAAGATTTGGAAGAAGCTTCACCAAGGATGAATGATGGTTTGGTAGAAGTGCAAGACCCCTTGTTGGAAGTTAACCTGGGTACAGAAGATGATCCTCGACCAAATTATATGAGTGCCTTATTAGAGCTAAACTTCCAGGCCGAGGTGATTCCCTTGCTAAAAGAATACAAGGATTGATTTGTTTGGAATTATGAAGAAATGCTAGGTTTGTACAGGGACCTGGTTGAACACAAGTTACCTATCAAGGAAGGATTTTGGTCACATAAGCAAGCTCCGAGGAGAATGTCTTATGAAGTGATGTTGAAATTCAAGGAAGAAATTAAAAGGCTGCTGAAAGCTGGCTTCATACGTACGGCCAGATACGTTGAATGGATTTCCAATGTTGTACCAGTAGTCAAGAAGAATGGGAAACTCAGAGTATGCATTGACTTTAGAAATTTCAACCTGGTCACTCCAAAGGATGAGTATCTTATTCCTGCGGCAGACCAGCAGGTAGATGCAGCGGCCAAACATGAGATTTTGTCCTTTATGGATGGCCACTCTAGGTACAACCAAATCTACATAGCAAAAGAAGTCATTCCAAAGACTGCATTTAGATGTCCAGGCTCAATTAGGACATTTGAATAAGTGGTCATGCCATTCGGCCTCAAGAATGCTGGGGTAACTTATCAAAGGGCCATGAATGTCATCTTTCACGACATGATTGGCAAGTTCTTGAAAGTGTATATAGAGGATGTGGTGATAAAGTCGGCCACTAGAAATAAGCACTTGAAGGATTTGGAAAGAGCCTTTGCTAGAATGAGGAGCCATAAGTTGAAAATGAATCCTCTCAAGTATACCTTTTGGGATTTTGGCCGGGAATTTTTTGGGATTCCTTGCACACCAAAGAGGCATTCAAGTGGACAAGAACAAATCCATGGTCATAATGGCAGCAACACCACCCAGGAATAAGAAATAATTATGGTAGTTCTTTGGCCATGTCAGCTTCCTTAGGAGATTCATCACAAATTGTGTACGTAAGCTACATAAGTTTTCCCCTCTTTTAAACTTAAATATGGGGGAGGAATTTATCTATCAAAGAATGTCTATCAAGCCCACCAGTGATCATGCCACCTAGGAAGAGATTCCCATTGAAGTTGTACCTCTCGGCCACCCATGAATTAATAGGAAATATGTTAGCCCAAAACAATGAGGTTGGCAAAGAGCAGGTCATTTACTATTTGAGTAGAGTCCTAACCTAAGTGGAATGTAGGTATTCAGCTATAGAAAAATTATGCTTAACTTTGTATTATTCAGCTATGAAATTGAGAGTTTACATGTTGCCGGTTGAGGTTTACATAATTTGCCAAACTGATGTTATTAAATACATACTTCAAGGCCACTACTTATTGGTAGATTAGGGAAATGGTCCCTGGCTTTGATGGAATTCAATCTTAAATATATTCCATAAAAGGTTGTGAAAGGAAAAGCTTTAGCCAAATTTTTGGCCGCTCATCCTTCAGTTGAAGTAGAACCCCAAGTTTTTGATAAACTGGACTCGACCTTAATTAGCTTAATTTCATGGACATTAATGTTTGATGGATCAAGTACGACAGAGGGTTTAGGGGCTTGAAATGTAATTGTATTCCCATGCAATAAGAAGACATCTTTTTATTTCTTTTTGGACTTCAAATGCACCAATAATTAGGCAGAATATGAAGCCCTGATCATAGGCCTTGAAATATTACTAGAAATTGGTGTAAAAAGTGTATATATCATGAGAGATTCCAACTTAGTAATTAACCAAATTTCAGAAGACTTTAAGTGTTTAAGTTGGAAGTTAAGGCTTTTTCACTCCTTGGCCATTCAACTTGTTCAGTAGTTTGATGACGTAAGTATGGAATATGGGCCAAGGAGTAGAAACAAAGAAGCCAACAACTTGGCACAGATGCCGTCTAGAATAAGGGTTCCGGATGGCCTAGAAGAGGTGTTAATGTCAGTCAAGAGAAGATCACTTCCAACTGCAAAGATGAGAAATGATGTGATGGCCGAGTCATTCTCCATTGATATCTTCGATGGCAACTTGGAAGATTGGAGGATTCCCATCATCAACTACTTGGCAAGCCCTGGTTTTCCAACTACCAGAAGAATTAGGTTGATGGCAATCAACTATATTCTACTGGATAATGAGCTATACAAGAAAAACAAATAAGATGGCCTATTGTTGCAATGGATTTCTAAAGACCAAGCCTTGAAAGTGATGGAGGAAGTGCACGAAGGCTTATGTGGAGCTCATCAAGCTGGAACAAAAATGAGATGGCTAATTAGAAGATATGGATATTATTGGCCAGAAATTCTGAAAGATTATTGAATAACCTATGCCAAAATATGCAGGCCATGCAAGTCCATGGACCTATACAGAAACTGCCATCAATAGAAATGCAATTCATAATCAAGCCATGTCCATTCAGAGGATGGGCCATAGACATGATTAGGATGATCAAGCCCCCTTCTTCAGATGGCCACAAATTTATAGTGGTGGTCACAGATTATTTAACAAAATGGGTAGAAGTTGAAGCATTTAAGGTTGTGAGTCAAAATGTGGCCATTAAGTTTGTAAAAGAGAAAATATTCCATCGTTTTGAAATTCTGGAATCTATTACTACTGATAATGGAGGGGCCTTTAGGGGTACTAAAATGTTGGAATATGCAGAGTCCAAAGGAGTTAAAATGTTATGTTCTTCCCTTTACTATGCTCAGTCAAATGGCCAAGTGGAGGCTGCCAACAAGATAATTATTGGTATTATAGAAAAAATGATCAAGGACAGTCCAAGAACTTGACATGATCTACTCTAGAGGCCTTGTGGGCATACATGAATTCTAAAAGGACCAGCACTGGAGTTACCCCTTATATGCTAACCTATGGCCATAAAGTTGTTCTTCCAATGGAAATGTCAATTAAGTCGGCTAGGATAGCCTACCAAAATCACTTAACTCCAGCAGAGTATACAGATTCCATGTTGGTAGAATTGGAAACTTTGGATGAAACTAGGCTAAGTGTTTTAAACCATATGGTGGCACACAAAAAGAATGTAATCAGGGCCTATAACAAAAGGGTTAGGCCTAAGAGTTTTGCAGAAAAAGACTTGGGTTGGAAAGTTAATCTTCCAGTTAGAAAGAAAGATGAAGATTATGGTAAGTGCACACCTAGCTGGGAGGGTCCTTGCTAAGTTTACAATGTCTTTGGCAATAGAGCATACCATCTAATGAACTTAGATGGAATTGTTCATACTTATCCTACCAATGGCTGATATCTTAAAAAGTATCGGCCAAGTTGGGGACAAAGACAGTTAAATGGAAAATGTCATTCATTGTTAGGGACATAATTCCACAGTTAAAGTGGAATAAGTTGGTGGTAGAACTCCAAAAGAACAGGGCAGAGAATAGAAGAGACTTATCTGGGGTTTGAGGGATCTTACTAAATTGGATGGCATCAAATATTCCCAGATCCTGCCACAAGGCGCTCTTGGCTGCTACAATCCTGTCCACCCATATTGACCAGGTATCGTGAGAACTTGGTCAGGATTTGAATTGGAATTAGGGAAAATCACCTCTAGCTTCTGGGGGGGTCTGTCTTAAATAAAGCAAATTACTCTCTGCCATGGCATACAAATTCCTAAGAGATTCAGGAGGGAGTTTCATGAAAGTTAGTCCCAAACCCATGTAAGAATCTTCGAAATGAATGAAAGGATCAGTTGCAAATCCCTCTGTTGGAAAGGCAATCATGATGTTATCGACTTGTTGGGCATGAGCTATTAGGGAGGGGAAAACGGGTAATAATTCATGGTCAGGGTTGATAGCTCTGACCTTAGGAGACATGGGAAAGAGGAAAAAGTAAGTGGAGAAGAAATTAAGGTGTGTTCTTCTTTTTCTAGGGTAGAAGTGAAAGGAATGTGAATTAGGTTAAGTATTGAAGATGTGAATATATATATATATATATATATATATATATATATATGATGTGTATACAGGGATATAAAATGATGGGGTTTAGTGAATTAAAAATAATTTGAAATTTGAAATAAGTGGAAGAGGTAAGGTTTATCAATTAATGACTCAGAGTCATAATGGTTTGGAAAGTTCCAAGGTGGTTGAAATGACCAAGACATGGTTAGGGAAAGGGAACGACTAAGTATCATCACTTAGCTGGTAGAACGTGGCAGCAGGACAAGATAGGCGAATCCACACTTAATTTTGATGATGAATTTATCTTCAGAGGCTAGCAAGCTTCATGTGGCCTTTTTACTGGAATAGGCCAAGGCCCAGGTAAGCTTTAAATTTTAGAGGCTTTATTTGGAAAATTAACAAGCCTCCAAAATTTAGGGGGCATATGTTGTCACCCAAATTTCATGCCACGAAGATGGCCGATTAATTCATGTGAGTTTGGCCAGCAAGGTTCCATAGACCATGGCTAAGAGGCAATCAATGTCGAACATTCAAAATAAGCCATGATCTTTAGGAAGTCGTGGCCAAGAATAGTGAAGAGGGACACGTGGCAGCCATTTAGGCAATGACAATATGGTTAATGAATATTCTGAGTTTGAAAAAGTCAGACTTGAAACAATTAGGGATAAAGGAATGAAAGTGGTAGAGAGAAAATAGCTACAATCAAGGACGTTGCCTATATTCAGAGAACAGTTGGGCTAAAAGATATAATGAATGTAGATGGAAAATGGGCTAGGTTCATTGTATTCAACTTAAAGTTCTATAGAAAATAGCCACGAAATGGAATGTGCAGAATGAAGTGCAGGGAATGCGACAAAAGTGGTTTCCACAAGTAAACTGCAAGTAACAAATGGCAAAAGAGCAAGGATGGATGAGGACACGTGGCAGATTCTGAGGTGGGAAGTTAGAGACGGTTAGAAAGCTAGCTTGGCAGTCATATAAATAGTACACTTAGTGTGATTTTGCAGCCTCTCCTGCATCACACAAAAACACACTACATTACAAATTTTTACATTTGTAATTTCTATCCTTTCAATTTGTATTTACATTTTTAAAATGTTAATCCAAATAATTTATATTGATGTTGTTTCAATCATTATCTTGTAAATCTCTATTACAAGTCATGGTATTTTAGTCCCATTTCAATTCTTGTCTTTCAATTCTCTACAATTCCCTATACATGCAACTTTTTTCATTTCATTCCCAGTCAAGTACAATACCTTTCTTTCTTGCATTAGCTTTAATTCTTCAAACTTGAACATTTAAGTCCTTTTAATTAAGGCAAAAAGAACCCTCGAAATAGAAGTTTCATCATTTTATTTCACAATTGCTTGATTCACCACCATCACTTCCAAAATAAGGATTGCACATTCTTTTGGCACGTTCGTGACTCTTCCAGAGTCTGGCACGCCCGCACTTCCAACTTGGAAAACTCACATTTTTGTGCAAACAGATATGCGCATCTTATTTCATTTAAATAGATTTGTCTCCTGTTTTAGTTGTTATTCTGTTCGAATTGGTTTGGTTTTGACCTTAAATAAACACTTTGTTGATTGTAAGATGCAATGGTTGCATATCACATCAATTATTGCCTTATTTCAAAAAGATTTAATTAAGTTAGTGGAATCCCAAATAGAGGACTATGTTGTCTTCACTAGCTTAATCAAAGCTGAGTTGAATTTTATGAACATATTTGAAAAGTTATCGATATGAGTTGGTGTGCTGGATTTTAGTTTAATAGGTATATATACTGTTATAAAGTCACCAAGGCATTGGACATGTACTTCTTCTCTTTTCACATTTTGCCTTTTCATCCTTAAATATTACATTGCGCTATTTCTTTTGCACCACTGCCATAGATAAAAAAAAGTATTTATATCAAAATACATTCAAGAAGAAAGACATCGATTTCAAGTGGACAGACCTGATTTTCATTATATTATATAGAATAATGATTAAATGACAAGAAAGGATATGATTTATATATGCAAATAAATAAACAGGTTCTCCTCGAGCCACCGATTGTGGAAGGGTCAAAATGTGGTCCCGCTGGTGGTCTGCTTTGGCCTTCTCCGACGTCTGTTCAATCGATACGCAAGGGGTATCACTCGACGACTCTCGTAATCTGTGATGGGGGATTCTCCTGAATCTGGATAAGTTCTCCAACCAAGGCTCTGATACGAGTTGTTGGGGTCTATAATAGTAAATAATTCAAACCATCTATTACTTCCTTCCCATGATTGAAGCTAAACTTTCCTTGAAAGGGAGCACAATCATATAGATTACGGGTAGACCTCATCTATTTCCTCTACTTCCAAGATAACTAAATTGTCGAGTGACATGATTATAGAATGTCAGCTTTTCAGCACTAGTCCAGATAAGAAACTCACCATCAAACCAGACGCCAACAATTGTGTATGGCTCAGAATAAAGAGGAGGATCAATGACACTAGTTTAGTCCAAGACTTGTCAACCCCGTGTTCATTTATCACCGATATATCGCAGGCTTGGTACTTACATCCACGTTCAGTAAAAGCAATAAAGGCGAATGTGTCATCGAAAGGCACAACAACTCTATTAAAGTGACCAAAACATACCCTATAAAATGATTGAACTGGTGTGGTTAGGAACGCTTCATTAGACACATCAAAGGAAAGTATCATGTAACGTCCCGATAGTTTTTCCATTTTTTTACTAGTCATTTTTTTTCGTTTTGTGACATCACAGGTTTTGTCGCTTCCGAGTTTTCTTGCATGAATTTTTCGTAAGTTTGTCATTTCTAGTTTTACTCGGGTGGTTTTGATTATGTTAGTGTATTGAGGTTTATTTTTGGGGCTTCAGTGGATCCGGGACATACCCGGTTGGGCCGATGGTTGGGTTCATACCATGACTATTTATTTCAGTTTATTTTAATTGTCCGGCATTCCGTTGATTTCGTTTAGGGATTTTTCCAGTGATTTTATTTTTATTATTCTTTATTCTTAAATTGAGGTTAAATGTTTCATTTTCGTTCTGCACTTGACGCGGAGGGTTTTAGTCATTTTCTTCGTTGGGATTATCCGGTTGTCGGCGTAAGAGACTATCGAGCCAAGTTTCGGGTTTAATTATGCATATATATATTACCATTGTAATATATATTGTTTTTGTAATTATATATATATATATATATATATGAATATGTAAGAACATTTTTATATTGACATGTCTAGTCAATAACCATGTTGGATAGATTATGTATTTTGGTTAAAGTTTGAGAACTTAATGGTAAAAAGACTAAGACTTAGAGGTCAAAGAAAAGACTTGGAAGACAAGAAAAATACTTGATGATCAAAAAATCTTATTCCATAATTGAAGACTTCTATCTATTAATAATTCATTATTTTTATTAAAGATATATTTTGAATAAAAAAACTATTTTATCTTTGATAAATATTATTAGTATAATTTTTTTTTAATGACCTATTTATTCTAATTAAAATTAAATATTTCGCAAATAAATTTAATTTGTCATTAAATTTATAAAAAGAATATCCATCCCCCTTTAAGCTTAGTTTACCGTCTTTTAGGTAATTTCAGAATATTTATGTAAAAAATATATCTGTATATAGAGAGAACGACATAGCTTCTTTTCCTTTTCGACCCAGATCGTTGCTTCTTCTATTTCCTTCACGATGCCACCAACGTATCTTTGTCTCAATCATCTGCTCACTCCCCGTCGAGAGAGAGAGAAAAAAAAACATCCATGGGAGAGAGAGTTCGGCGCTAGAGAGAGAGACGCATGACTGGGGAGAGAGTTCGAGCGACCAAGTCGCGGTTGGTGGGTTGACGGTGATGAGAGGTTACGGCGCCGCGAGCAGGAGGGAGGCGCACTGGTGGTTACGGTTGCTGCAGTTGCACGTAGGCTCCAGGGCCGAGTTCGACCAGTTTTTATGATGCCATTTCAGCGGCGATCCATGCTCCGATCGTCGCAATTTTCAGAGGGTAGCTGGGTCTCGTTGCCGTGTATGACGTATTGTAATTTGGCACGATTTCGTTGAGCGGTTTGGCTGGAATTTCATATTTTTTATAAGGAATATTTGTCAGTTTTTCTTAGATTTAATTCATTTCAACTATGTTAAATAGGTGGACAAGGCGGTCGTTTCAGTCTAATCGAAAATTTATTCAAACAATTTTTTACTGTGGGTCCCAATTTTGGGCGTGGACGTTTTCGACACAGAATTTAGTGTGCGTCTTGGGAGTCGTGTCAGTGTATCCGGTTCGATCGTTTTTATGGAAAATTATATAGTTTTGTTTTTCTAAAGTATCAAGACGAGTGAGGTAGTTTTTATAGAAAAGCTGAGGGCTTTTACAATATTTTTAATTTCATATTATTTTAAAGTCATGTATACTTCTGTTCATTCGTAGTTTATACAAACTGATACATTTCTCTCATAATATGCTATTCATTTTCGGAAGTTCATAGTGAAAGTTTAGACATACGAATGTACCATTGGCAAGGCTTACGTAACAAATTAATTTTTTTGGACTCATTAACATGTGAAATAACTACTACTAATTTAATCATGACGTAGCAGAAGCGAATAGGGGTTCAGCTAGGAACCATAAAAAATATTTAAGAGTTTGAAATTCACAAAGTCAAGAAAGAACTTGCAAAAAGCTTGCAGGGAACTCTGAATATTATTGAATGAATGAATTATCCCTGTGATTACACTGTATTTATAGGCAAAGAAATCCTAATGGGTCATGGGCCTAATATTGATGAATAAGACAACTTATTTTAAAAGAAAACTAAAAAATCTAAAAAATCTCATAATAATTGGAAACCTAGCCCTAGAAGAAAACTAAAATATAAACAATAAAAAAATTAAAAATTATAATCAAAAACAAATTCTAGAACTAAGATGTAGGCAACCGTCCTACATCAGACCCCTCTACTTTATTAAAACTCGTCCTCTAGTTTAATGTGGATCATATAGAAGTATGAATATTAATTCATACCATTGGGAACTTGAACGTATATCTCCAAATGTCTGTTTCTTCATAGTCCAGGTCCAGATTACCACAAGCTGCATCATAATTTCAATTCTCCTTGGTATCTCAAAATAAAATAAATTATTTGAGATATTAAGTCTTTTAAACTTGTAACAATTCTCCTTCACCTCCTTCAAATATGGATCGACATAGTTATTGATATTGAATGTAATATTCTCCAACGAATAAAACAAAGATTGTATTTCATCACAACACAAATAAGAGTCGACCTCTTCTTCCTCCAATGCATCTTATTTCTTATCAATTTCATTAATTAAAGGGGTCTCAGTTTGAGCAACAACCATGACTTCTTCAACTAAATCCATAACTGTATCACTAACTTCAACATCAACGGCAATAGGTGAAACAATATAATTTTTCTCCACATCAATCTCTTGAGAATGAATTGATGATTCGATAAATCTACTATGCTCGTCAATGTCACAATCTATCTTGAATATTTTTCATGGAGATTCATTGACTTTTTGATATTTTTTATACATAATCTCTTCATAATTTGGTGGGAGGAATTTAGCCTTCAACAACCGTTTCATGTTGTACCACGATCTCACCAGTTGTTTCCTTCTCTCTTCTGATTATTTTGTGTTTGTGTCCACCAAGTTAAAGAATATCCTTTAAGCTTAAAGGCGACAAGAGGAACTTGCTTGAATTCAGGTATGTCGAAATACTCGAAACAATCTTTAACTTCCTCCATCCAATCTAAAACAGCTTCAATGATAAAACTTCCATGAAAAGTTAGTAAAGCAAGTTTTCTACAAAACTCACCATTGTCCTCTTCATCGGAATCCGCATAGGCTAGAGGCCAATGTGAAATAGGAACATAACTTATGTTCGGTTGACTGCGAGGAACAACTCCAGCATGATCCCAACTTGAATCACGAACCTGGTTGTCATCAATCCTAGAATCAGCAATCTGACTGCACCGTAGATCAAACCGCCGTTATTGAGTTTGTCTGGCTGTCTAAGGGACCTTCACTATACGATCTTCGTCAATAAAGCGGTTGCTACCAAGACGAGCAATTACCATCAGGCCAAGGTAGATCAAGGCTCTGATACCAACTGACGTAGTGGAGGCGAATAGGGGTTCGGCTAGGAACTGAAAAAATAACTAAGACTTTAAAATTCTCAAAGTCAAAAAAGAACTCGCAAAAAAGGTTTGCAGATAAATCTTGAATGATATTACGGAATGAATGAATAAGTTCCCTACAATTACAAGGTATTTATAGGCAAAGAAATCCCAATGGGCTTTGGGCCTAATCTTGATGAACAAGATAACTTATTTTAAAAGAAAACTAATAAATCTAGAAAATCTCATAATAATAGAAAACTTAGTTCTATAAGGAAACTAAAAGATAGAGAATAAAAGAAAATTAAAAATTATAATCAAAAGAAAATTCTAGAACTAAGATATAGGCAACCGTCCTACATCAGACTCCTCCACTTTAGAAGAACTCGTCCTCGAGTTTAATGCGGATCGTATATGAGTATAAACAATTCTCTTTTATCTCCATAACATTGAAACATGTTGACCAATACCAAATAATTTTTTATACCAACTTGATCATGGCAACGGTTATCGCGATGCAACACATATTTAGGCACATGAGAATTCCCGTAAATCCATCCTAGATTCTCCATGACAACATCAGCTACATTACCATTATATACTGTGTATAGTAAGACATCTTTGGAATCACCTTAGTCATAATGGGTTGATATTTGAAAATCATTACATCCTTAATGGGTCTACATGTATCATCCCATATTGTTTCACCCATATCTCATGCTCCCCAAGATCCTTTTCAAGGCTGCTGGTGAATTTAATTATTTTGTCACAATCAATTGATATACAATTGTTAACATTGACAACAATCAGGTTTCCAAATCCTAAGGGCACAAAAAGAGAACTTCATCCATCCGGGATTTCTTTCAATTGACTACCTTCTAATAAATATGCAGAATCATTTTTCTCTTGGACCTTGATACCGTACTCCTGGCCTATATCTTTGATTAAGATGTCATGTTTTTGCAATTTTTCCAACTCTGCACCCTCTCCTAAGACATCCTTAAAATTGGACTTTGATACATTCTTATTAGACTTACTCTTTCCCAGTGGATCTGAAATGTCTAAAGCATCTTCGATCCCAACCATTTGCTTAGTAGCATTTATATTCATATACTTGTGATCTTCGATGTATTGAGGTAGAATTTCTGATTTTTGTTCACGATTAATAATTTTAGAAATATTAATTGCTTGAACAAGATTCTCAACATTATCCTTGGTAGATCCACCAATGGAATTTTATATTTAGGTGACTCATTTCCTTGTAGGGAAAGTTAAACTTAGCCACCAAGCAATCACAATTATGGTAGGAGATCAAACCAATAGACTCCTAATTGGTTTGATTAACTTGTCATCCACTCCAGACTTTCCTATAAATACAGGGGTCAGCCCTATTGTATTGTGTGCACAAATAGAGAGAGAGAACATAATAGATACATACAAGTATTCTTCTTGGTGAGAGTCAAGAATAATATAGGCTATATTATTCCGGTGATACAAGCATGAGTATACACTATGTGTGTGCGTGTGTATGATATGCAAATCATCCCCTTGTAAACCTCTTATTGATTATAGTGAAATGGTGTTTTCCGTGGACATAGACTAATTTGGCCGAACCATGTGTAAATCTTTGTGTCGATTGTTTGGTGTGTGTTTGTGTGCATTTTCTGATTTGTAAGTACACACAGATTTGAATAGAGAGTGTGGAAACCCTAACAAGTGGTATCAGGCTTCAGGTTGGAGCAAATCCCGAAGTCGTACGTTATGGTCTAGATTCGTAGGATCAACTTGCACGAAATCAGAAAACAATTATACCAGGAGCTTCATCTCGTCAAGACGAAGCCGGGACTGTAAAGCGCGTCGCAAAAGGAGGTCCCACACGCCCTCACGCCCCCGCTGGAGTTTGTCCATACCATTGAACCAATCCGGCGATCGGAGTTTCAGAGAAGACAAGTCACCGAGTATTCGACGAAGACTTCACCGAGTACTCGACAAAGACTTCATCGAGTACTCAACGAAGACTTCACCGAGTACTCGATGAGGCTTTTACCGAGTACTCGGCAGTACAGTTACCAAGTACTCGAAGGTGTGTTTACCGAGTACACGGTGAGTTTAGCCAATGACGGCAGTAGCCACGTCAGCAGGTCTGCCACGTCAATACTTTTTTGTCTTTTAGTGCTGAAATTTGTTTTGGCCCGTTCTGAGTCATTTTTTACCCATTTTCAATGCGGTTAAAGGCGTTATTAAGATTTTGGAATGTTCAGGACGTAACCGTGCGATCGGTTTTATGAGATTCGATTCCAAACATCTCGAAAAGGCTCAGTGGGAGCTATGGGAGAAGAAAAGGCAGCAATGATTGACAAGTTTGACGGTACAAAATCTTCCTATTGGAATATGCAAATTGAGGGCGTGTTATACCAGAATAATTTGTACTTACTATTAGAGAAGAAGCCAGAATTGATGAAAGAAGAGGATTAGACAATCCTGAATCGAAAGGCTCTCGGTACGATCAGAGTGATGTTGTTCAACATAAGGAATGAGAAGACAACAAGGTATCTCATGGATGTTCTTTCAAAGATATACGAATAGCTGTCTAGAGCAAACATGGTACATCTCATCAAAAGGTTGGTCATTCTGAAGATGTCCGAGAATGGAAAGGTCAGTGAACATTTTAATATTCTCAATGACATTGTTGGGCAGTTGGAATCAGTTGATATACCAATCACTAGCAAAATGAAAACGACTTTAGTTTTAAGGCAATTATCAAATAACTAGAGTGCCACAGTGCCCGCAATCAGTAGCTTTTCAGGAATAAAACCGTTACAGTATGATTCTGTAGTGAGTATGGTGCTCATAGAAGAGATCAGAAAACAGATGTTAGACTCTTCTAATAGTGGTTCAGCATTGAATGTCAACAGCAGAGGCAGATCTTCAAACAGGAAGAAAGGCAGAGATCAAAGGCGTGGACATTCGAAATCGAGACAGGGAAGATCACAGTTTTGAGGTCCCAGAAATTCCAAAGAGATTGAGTGTTTGAATTGTGGAAAAACTGGTCACTTCAAGAGCCTGTATTGATCCCCGCAAAAGGTGGCGGATAACAAGACAGAGGCAAACATTGTCTTAGAATAAGCAAATGATGTGTTAATATGCTTTTTGGAGAGAAAATGAGAGTTTTAGGTCTTCGGCACTAGAGCATCATTCCATGCCACCTCAAGTCAAGAGCTCTTTGAGAGCTATGTACTTGGAAACCTCGGCAAGGTTAATCTAGGTGACGATCAGCCCTGCAGTGTTATTGGCAAGGGTGGAGTACATATCAAACTCAACGGATCGATATGGAAGTAGAAGGATATGAGACACATTCCAGACTTGAGAAAGAACCTGATCTCAGTAGGCCAGTTGGCGAGTGGATGTCATGTAACCACTTTCAAAGATGATGAGTGGAAAGTTTCCAGAAGGGCTATGACTATAGCACGAGGAAAGAAATTTGGTACGATGTACACTACCATCAAGGCTAGCACTTTGATAACAGTTGCAGAAAGCAAGGAGGATCACAACCTGTGGCACCAGAGGCTAGGTCACATGAGTGAAA
This sequence comes from Cornus suecica, assembly GCA_963922005.1. Lineage (NCBI taxonomy): Eukaryota > Viridiplantae > Streptophyta > Magnoliopsida > Cornales > Cornaceae > Cornus > Cornus suecica. Next base: position 39,399,899 of record OY998242.1, read on the forward strand.
AAGAACCTAAGGTTATGCTCTCGAAAGGAAAACTACCAGGATTGAAATCGGTTGACATCGAATTCTGTGAGGATTGCGTATTCGGTAAGCAGAATATGGTTAGTTTTCAGAGTAACAGAAGAATTCTAAGGAAAATCTTGAGCTAGTTCACACTGATGTCTGGGGGCCAGCAAATGTCTCATCTAATGGCGGAAAGTCCTATTTCGTCACCTTCATTGATGACCATTCCATGAAGGTATGGGTTTACTTCTTGAAACATAAATCTAGGGTGTACGATGTGTTAAAGAAATGGAAGGGTATGGTAGAGAATAAGAGGGTTTTGAAGATAAAGAGATTAAGATCCGACAATGGTGGAGAGTATCAAGACACCAGATTAAAAAACTTTTGATATGAGAATGGTATCAGATTAGAGAAGACTGTTCCACATACACCACAGTAGAATGGCATAACAAAACGTATGAACCAGACATTGACTGAGAGAGCCAGAAGCATTAGAATTTAGGTCGAGTTATCAAAACAGTTCTAGGCAGAAGCAGTCAGTATAGCAGCGTACATAATCAATCGAGGTCCATCAGTACCATTAGAGCATAGAATACCAAAAGAGGTATGGAGCGGTAAAAAGGTAACACTTTCACATTTAAAAGTTTTTGGTTGTGTTGCATATGTACATGTTAGTGATAATGTCAGGGGTAAGCTTGATCCCAAGCCACAGAAGTGTACTTTCATTGGATACGGCGGTGATGAGTATGGTTACCGCATGTGGGATGATCAGAACTAAAAGGTGATCCGAAGCAGAAATGTAATGTTCAATGAAAAGGTGATGTACAAAGATAGGCACGCAATGAACTCAGATCCTACAGCACAGAGTGATTCTGTGTGTGTTGAGTTATATGATGTTTAAGACAGTGAGAGTACTCAGTCGAAAGAATAGATTGCAGACGGAAATTCTTAACAGGATCATACACCGCAGTCTCCGACTCCTATTCTTGTACCTAGGAGGACTTCACAGCCGCATGTGTTGAACGGAAGATACATGAATTAATTGTTGCTCACAGATAGAGGTGAACAAGAATACTATGATGAAGCATGTACTGCAGCAGATGCGAGCCACTGGAAGTTGAGATGAAGTCTCTTATCTCCAACAAGATATGAAAGCTAACTAAGCTGTCGGTAAGAAATAAAGCTTTCCATAACAAATGGGTGTACAAGGTCAAAGAGGAATATGATGGTTCCAAGATATACAATACGAGACTTGTAGCTTTTAGTAGAAAGCGAGAATCAACTACACCGACATATTTTCTCCGGTTGTGAAACTGAATACCATGCGTTCAGTTCTTAATATTGTTGTAGCAGGGGGTTTGCAACTAGAGCAGTTAGATTTCAAAACTGCTTTCCTCCATGGTGACTTAAAGGAGGAGATTTATATGCAGCAACCGGAAGGTTTCTCAGTCAAAGAAAAAGAGAAACTTGTGTGTAAGTTGGAAAAGAGCTTGTATGGTTTGAAACAAGCTCTGAGACAGTGGCACAAGAAATTTGATGGCTTTATGTAGAGAAATGGTTACAATAAGTGAAACACTGACCATTGTTGCTACTTCAAGAGGTTTGACACAAGTTACATCATCATCCTACTTTATGTTGATGACATTTTACTAGCTTGGTCTAATTTTATGAAAATTTGTAAGTTGAAGAAGCAATTAGAAAATGAGTTTGAGATGAAGGACTTAGGCGCAATGAAGCAGATTCTTAGTATGAGAATCAATAGAGACAAGTATAAGGGTATTTTGCAGTTATCTCAAGCTGATTAAGTTGAACAGGTTCTGAAGCAGTTCAACATGAGTGATGTTAAGCCGGTTAGCACACCTTTGGCTAGTCACTTCCAATTATCCAAAGAGCAGTCTCCCAAGTCAGAAGCAGAGAGGAGCAACATGGCCAGTGTTCCAAATGCTTCAGCTATTGGTAGCTTGATGTATACAATGGTTTGTATTAGACCAGATATTGCTTATACAGTGGGAGCAGTCAGTAGGTTCGTGTCCAATCCAAGGAAGACTCACTAGGAAACAATGAAGTGGATATTACGATATCTATGAGGTACCACAGACAAATGCCTTTGTTTTGGAAAAGGTGAATTGAATTTACATGGCTCTGTAGATTCAGATTTTGCTGGTGAGATAGACCACAGAAGAAGCACTACTGGTTTTGTCTTTACAGTAGGTACTACAACAATCAGTTGGGTTTCGTATATACAAAGGATTGTAGCATTATCTACTACAAAGGTTGAGTATGTAGACGTTACAGAGGCTAGTAAAGAGATAATTTGGTTACAGGGTTTGTTGGAAGAGTTGGGATTTGAGCAAGGGAATAGTGTTTTACTTAGTGACAGTCAGAGTGTTATATATCTGGCAAAGAATTCAACATTTCATTCGAGAACAAAACATATAGATCTTTGTTATCACTTTATCAGATCTCTATTGGAAGATAAAGTGTTGACACTTGAGAAGATTCAGGGAAGCAAGAATCTGGTCGACATGTTGACCAAAGTGGTGACAACAGAGAAACTGAAGTTGTGCGCAACTTCAGTGGGTCTTCAAGCTTGAAGACAGTAATGAGGGCACCGTAATGCACTGATCATTGATTGAGTTGATTGTTGGATGTAAAGTCGTCAAGTGGGAGATTGTTATATTTAGATGACTTATTTCCTAGTAGGGAAAGTTAAACTTAGTCACCGAGCAATCATAGTTATGGTAGAAGATCAAATCAGTAGACTCCTAATTGATTTGATTAACTTATCCTCCACTCCAGCCTCTCCTATAAATATAGGGGTCAGCCCTATTATCTTGTGTGCATAAATAGAGAGAGAGAATAGAAGAGATATTGGTGAGAGTTAGGAATAATATAGGCTTATATTATTCCGGTTATACATGCGTGAGTATACATTGTGTGTGTGCGTGTGTATGATGTGCGGATTATCCCCTTGTAATACTCTCATTAATTATAATGAAACGGTGCTCTCCGTGAACGTAGGTTGATTTGGCCGAACCACGTATAAATCTTTGTGTCGATTGTTTGGTGTGTGTTTGTGTGCATTTTATGATTTGGAAGTACACACGACTTCGAACAGGGGGTGTGGAAACCCTAACATAGAAGAACACTATTCTTTGAAACTTGTGACAATTGTCCTTCTCCTCTTTCAACTATGGATCGATGTAGTTATTGATATTGAATGCAATATTCTCCACAGAATAAAATAAAGATTGTATTTCATCACAACACAAATAAGAGTCGGCCACTTCTTCTTATAATGCATCTCCTTTCTTATCAATTTCATCAATTGAAAGACTTTCAGTATGAGTAACAACCATGACTTCTTCAACTAAATCCGTAATTGTATCACTTACTTCAACATCAACGGCAATAGGTGAAATAGTATAATTTTTCTCCGCATCAATCTCTTGAGAATGAATTGATGCTTCGTTAAATCTATTATGCTCCTCAATGTAATAATCTATCTTGAACATTTTTTTTGGAGATTCGTTGACTTTTTGATATTTTTTATACATAATCTCTTCATAATTTGGTGGGAGGAATTTAGCCTTCAACAACCATTTCATTTTTTACCACGATTTCACCAACTGCTTCCTTCTCTCTTCCGATTATTTTATGTTTGTGCCCACCAAGCCAAAGCTTTAAGCTTAAAGTCGACAAGAGGAACTTGCTTGAATTCGGGTATGTCAAAATACTAAAAAAAAATCTTCAACTTTTTCCATCCAATCTAAAACATCTTCAATGATAAAACTTTAATTAAAAGTTAGTAAAACAAGCTTTCCACAAAACTCACCATTGTCCTCTTCATCGGAATGCGCATAGGCTAGAGGCTTATGTGGATGAACAGGAACATAACTCATTTTCGGTTGTCTGTAAGGAACAACTCCGGCACGATCCCAACTTGAATCACGAACCTGAATCCTAGAATCAGCAATCTGACTTCATCGTAGATCAAACCATCGTTCTTGAGTACATCTAGTTCTCTAAGGGACCTTCACTTTGCGATCTTCGTCAAAAAGTGGTTGCTACCAAGACGAGTGTAAGAACATTTATTTATGTTATGGCATTATTCTAATAAATAACCATGTTGAGAGTTGTGTGTTTTAAATCAAGTTGGTAAAATGTTGTATGGTAAGAAGTTTATGTGTTAAATCAAGTATAAAATGGTGAAGATACAGGAGTGAACAACAGTTGGAAGAGACAACGTATTAAAACTATGTTTGCACAAATGGTTTATTCCACCGAGTACTTGGTAAGTTGCGAACTTTCGCACGGTTTGCACAAAAGGGAAAAATCCACCAAATTTTTTGCGAACTTGCGCACGAAAAGGTTCACCGAGTACTCTGTAGAACAAACCGAGTACTCGATAAGTAGGTACGCAGAATAATTTTTGGAAAGGTTTATTTTGCTATATAATTGACTCCTAACCACTTTGGGACATGATTAGAAGTTATTATCAATATATTGGACTGTTATTGACATATTAGTTTATATTTGGAAGATTTAAATGGTGGAAAGACGAATCTCGATTGGAAAAATATTCTAACCATTAATTGAAGACTCTTTTCTATATATTTTAGTTAAACCTAAGATAAGGGGGTGGCGTGTTGAGAGATCACTACAATTCTTCTACAGATTCATATTCTTCTACAGAGATATATATAAAGAGAATTTTTGAGTGATTATATATTTTGTAGTTCTCTCTTGGTTTGAGTTTTTCCAATTGTGCTTCTACACCGAAGATCGTTATGCACAATTGGATGATCTGGTTGCTGAAAAATCATCACACCACCATGATCGAAGTAGGATGCTTCATGAGTTTTTAATCCATTAAAAAGCGGAGCCGTCAGAGTACGGAGATCGGAGCGAAAGCTTTGTGGAGTGCGAGTGATTCAAGAATTTTAGACGTCGAGTGAAGAAAGGCAAATCAGAAGTGATTTGTAAGTCTCTGATTTTTCCACGTAAAAAATATTGGTGTCGTCTCTGATTTATTATATGCACTTATATTTATTATTGCGTGGTTTATATTGTGATCGAATTGAATTAAAATTGATTATTCCACAATTAAAATTTTAATTTGTCAATTAATTAATAAAAAAAAACCTATTCACCCCCCTCTAGGCTTAGTTCACTGTCTTCTAGGAAATTTCAACAAGCAATTACCATCAAGCATGGGTAGATCAAGGCTCTGATATCAACTGACATAGTGAAAGCGAATAGGGGTTCAACTAGGAACCAAAAAAAATAACTAAGACATTGAAATCCACAAAGTTAAGAAAGAACTTGCAAAAAGCTTGCAGGAACTCTGAATATTATTGAATGAATGAATCATCCTTGTGATTACACTGTATTTATAGGCAAAAAAATCCTAATGGGCCATGGGCATAATCTTGATGAACAAGAAAACTTATTTTAAAAGAAAACTAATAAATGTAGAAAATATCATAATAATTGGAAACCTAGTCCTAGAAGGAAACTAAAATATAGAAAATAAAAGAAAAATAAAAATTATAATCAAAAGAAAATTCTAGAACTAAGATGTAAGCAATTGTCCTACATCAAATCGTTTAGACCCCATTTGGGAACCATTGTTTTTGTTTTTGTTTTGGGAACCAAATATTTTCTCACCCAAAAGAACAAGAACAAAAAACATGTTTGGGGCCAAAAAATATATATTTGTTTTTCTCTCTCTCACACACATACACTAACACGATGCTCTTTATCTCTCTCTCCCTCTCACGGTGGTGGTGGAGATTAGTGGCATGGTGGTGGTTTTCGAAGAGTGTTGGGGTTTGATTGGGGGTTAGGGTTTCAATTGGGAGTTAGGGTTTGATTGGGGGTTAGGGTTTCTAAGGTGTTGGCCTTGAAATTTATTCTCGGACAGTAAATCCTATTTTGATACTAACAAAACATTTAAAGCGTGTTTAATACTAATGAAGTACCGAGTTCATGTTTTCAGCAAAAGACAGGTGAACGACTCGAAAAACAAGCACAGAAAGAAAACGACTCGGAAAGCAAGATCGGAAAGAAAGCTTGAATTAAAGCGAAAAGCTGTGAAAGAAATTGAAGCGCAAATGGAAAATAAATTAATTCAACGGCAAAGGCGAAAGTTGAAGACTCAAGACTTGGGGTAGATAGGTCGGGGAGCGATCATTGTAACAAGGTAATTTTATGTGTCGATTTTATCATATAAGCTCAAGTATAAAATGAACCGAACTTAAATAGAATGAAAAATGCTTTACCGAACTTAAACGGAAAGAAAAATATTTTTATTAAATGTTTTTTAAGTTGTAGTCGACTAGAATCACCATGTGTATTTCAATATAGTCGACTAAAACAATCAGTAGCTTCAGGCTTTTCATCCACATTAAAGTAGTCGACTGAAATAGGCTTAAGTCGACTAGACTACATTTTGTAGTCGACTAGATGGTCCAATGTAGTCGACTAGAACTCAATCTAGTCGACTAGATGGTCCAATGTAGTCGACTACAACTTCAATGTAGTCGACTAGTTTGTTCCTTAAAATCTGCATATTCGGCACAAACATTTTCCATGTTTTAAGCAGATGTTTATGGACTTCAAACGGCTGTGTTTTCTCAAATACAATAATCATTCTTTAAAACCCTAATGCAATGCTATATATAGAATGAGATGTGTATATTGAAGAGGTAGAGATTGAAACACAAAGAGGAAGAAAAGCTCTCAAAAATTCTGCAGAAATTTTCTCTACAAAAGCCATTGAAACCAAGCTTTGAAAATCTGATTTTCTCCAAGTTTCTTTGCAAATCAAAACCTCTAGTATCTCTTCTTATTCTCCAAATATCATTCATTGATTATATCCTTTGATAATACATTTCTAGAGCTATTGTAAAATCACCAAAAACACTTGAGCTTATATTGATTTATCTTCCATAAAAACCTTTGGGTTTTGAGTGTTTTTGTTCTTGAGTGATTTTATTGATTACATACGAATTTGTAATCTCGGACAAGTGAAGTCCACCAATTGTTCAAGAGAGGGTTGTTCTCTTGATTGAGAGACAAGCTCGAGAGGCTTGTGTTGTAAAGGTTTGCCATTCCACCTGTGAAGGAAGGGCCATAGTGAAAGGATCGGGAAAAGTCTCAAGAAGGGGTTCTTGAGCCGAGGAGTAGGAGTTACCGAACCTCGAAAAAAACACGGTGTCAATCTCTCTATCTCTTTCTCTTTACTTGATTAATTTGCATGCTATAATTGCTTGAATATCTTGTATGTTAATTTGTCTTGAAATTAATTATTATAGAAGTTTAAATTGAATCATCCACTTGCTTATTGAGAAATTGATTTTTGATTATAGTGTGTTCCAATTTCGAAAAGAGTTAGAAATATTTTTGAACATCCTATTCACTCCCCCTCTAGGGTTAATTAGTGACTAAATAAGGGGTGGTGGTGGTTGTGGTGGTTGATGGTTGTGGGTGGTGGTGGGATGGTGGTGTTGGAAATAGTTAGAAACACAACTAATTAAACCCAACTTTGAGCTTAAATAATTATGGGACCCGAACTCCGAATTTAACGGGACCAAGCACTAATGTGTTCTCCTTGGTGAGGAGATCAAGTTGGTATAATTACATTTTTAAAACTATTAATTATTGAATGAGAAATTATCTCTCAAAGAGACCCATTTGAACTTAGGTAATAATGTTTGTCCCACATTGGATATAAAGTAAACTTTAAAGGTGTTTATATATAGTTGCTTTGGATGGGTGACTTGAATATCTAGAGGCATGGGAGGAGAGCTAGACCATGCATGAATCATGCTAGTCTTAGACTAACCACACACGCGCGCCGCCCGCCCGGTCCTGGCCGTGGTCGTGGCGCGGTGCGGGTGGGTCATCAATAAAAAAAAACTGCAATGACTCTTCTAAAGAGTTGCGTGTACAGTTTTTTTTATCAACCATCACCTAGACAGTTTGAATGCCTATTGGAGTGGAATGGATGCTTACACGGTTGAAGTGTCTCTCCATTCTCTATACATAGGACGTGCATTTCATTCAGAAAACTACACTTCATATTTTTCATTTATTCCAGAAATACATACTCTCTCTGCATTCGCATATACATATAGATAGGTCTGGTTCGGGTTCGAGTGCAAGCACAAAGCTTGAGTTCGTTGGTCTTCATCATTGCAGTGCTGCAACTGTGAAGGCGAAATCCGTTCTATCTTGGGAGGCATTTGTTCGGATTCCTTGAGCACCGTAGAGGGAGCAATATTGCCTTAAGGAAACTGTGGTATCACACAGGGCTCGGATTATTTCTGTTCCTTCTTGCATTCTTGTATTTTCGGGTCAGTTTCCTGTTTATTGCAATACTTATATATTTGTATGCATGATAGAGTTATATTTATATATAACAGAAGCATGTATGATCTACAATCTTAAGGCAATATTTTTTACTCTTACGTATTCTGTTATATTTGTATATATTTAGTTTGTATACCGTACGTAATTTATACATATATTCTATATACATATATTTCGTACATATATAGCTATATATATATATATTTCTGTGCATACATATATTATTTCGTGTATACAACATATCTTTTAACAGTGTTCATGTATGTATGAAATTTTGTTTCTTTTTGTTAATTAAGTTTCATTCTACCACTGTTTTCATTTATTTTGTTGTTTATCTGTTATATATAAATACTGTTAGTTTATACTGATATATATATGTATACATATTCTGTAAGTATATTTTGTTATATATATATTTACATTATGATATATATATATATATATACGAATATTCTGATACATATATATATACTTTCTATATATATATATATATTCTGAAAGTGTATTGTGTTATATATATATAAACTGAAATTGTATTTTGTTATATATATATATACTGAAATTGTATTCTGTTATATATATATATATATATATATATATATATTCTGTAATTGTATTCTGTTATATATATATACTGAAATTCTATTCTGTTATATATATATACTGATATTGTATTCTGTTATATATATATATATATATACTGATATTGTATTCTGTTATATATATATATATATATATATATATATATATATATATATATATATATATATATATATATTCTTGTAATTTGTATTCTGTTATATATATATATATTATGTATTATATATATATCTATTATTGTATTCGGTTTTATACATATATATATATTATATTCTGAAAATAGTATATATGTATATTTAATTATATAAACTGTTAATATAATTATATATATATATGTATATATATATATGTTTTGAATCAAGACTATTATATATTGTGTATCTATATATATATATATTTTTCTGGACTTTTTATTTCGGAATTATATATATAATCATACTGTTAGTTTTATAAGATTAGTGTGATTTTGTGTTATTGTATTATTGTGTGGGAATAATAAACAGTACATAAAGCAGATTTTTGTTTTTGTAACAGAAATGACTACTGGTAATCCAACCACAATCACTGTCCTACATGGGGAGAAGCCTGAAAAATTCAATGGCTCAGATTTTAAGCGTTGGCAACAAAAGATGTTGTTTTATCTTACTACTTTGAATCTGGCCAAATTTTTAATGGAAGCAATTCCAACATTGACCGAGGGTGAAACTGATAAAGATAAACTGGCTGCAGTGGATGCATGGAAGCATTCTGATTTCTTGTGCAGGAACTATATCATAAATAGATTAGATAACACACTGTATAATGTATATAGTGGTGTGAAAACTGCAAAAGAATTATGGGAATCATTGGATAAAAAATATAAAACTGAGGATGCTGGCACGAAAAAATTCATTGTTGGCAAGTTCTTAGATTTTAAAATGTTAGATTCGAAAACTGTACTTAGCCAAGTGCAACAGCTTCAAGTGCTTCTTCATGATATTCATGCAGAAGGTATGTCTCTTAGTGAGTCATTCCAAGTGACGGCTATACTTGAAAAAATACCACCACTTTGGAAAGTTTTTAAGAACTACCTGAAGCATAAACGCAAGGAGATGACTCTCTTGAAGAGTTGATAGTTCGCCTGAGAATTGAAGAGGACAATCGTAACTCTGAAAAGAAAAGTGTTGTATGGCATCCTATGGAGTCAAAAGCAAACATTGTGGAGGAATGATCAACTTCTAAGACTAAAAAGAGAAAGTTGAGTGAAGAAGGTCCAAGTAAAGGATCTAAGAAGTTCAAAGGCAAGTACTTCAATTGTGGAAAGCTGGGATATCTCTCTAAAGACTGTCGAAAGCCAAGGAACTTCAGGAACACTAGACCCCAAACGAATGTGACTGAGGCAGATCGACTTGAAAATGATGTAGGCGATATGAACCTTATTGCCGCGGTTTCAGAGTGCAATTTGGTGGGCAATAACAAAGAGTGGTGGGTGGACACTGGTGCTACTCATCACATCTATGCCAATAGGTGGATGTTCACTACTTATCAACCTATGAAAGATGGAGAACAACACTTTATGGGTAATTCTTCTTCTTCTAAGGTAGAAGGTAGTGGAAAAGTGATCCTGAAAATGACTTCTGGAAAAGAGATGACTCTGAATAATGTGCTACATGTGCCGGATATTCGCAAGAACCTAGTGTTTGGATCTCTGCTAAGCAAAAATGGCTTTAAATTAGTCTTTGTGTCTGATATGTTTGTACTTACTAAGAATGAAATGTATGTAGGAAAATGATATCTCAATGATGGGCTGTTTAAGCTAAATGTAATGATTATTGTACCCACAGCTAATAAGATTAATAACACAGTTTCTTCTGCTTATATGCTTGAGTCTTTTGATATTTGGCATGCTAGATTAGGCCATGTTAATTATGATACTTTACGTAGATTAATTAATTTAAATTATTTGCCTGAGTATAAAATTGACCCAAATCATAAATGTGAGACTTGTGTAGAATCGAAATTAACAAGAAAATCCTTTCAAAAGGTTAAAAGATGTACTGAGCCTCTAGAACTAGTACATACTGATATATGTGATTTAAAGTTCTTGGAAACTGGAGGAGGAAAAAAGTATTGTATTACTTTTATAGATGATTGCACTCGATATTGCTATGTTTATTTTCTAAGAAGCAAGGATGAGGCTATTGATATTTTCAAACAATATAAAACTGAAGTTGAGAATCAACTTAGCAGAAAAATCAAAGCTAGAAGAAGTGATAGGGGTGGTGAGTATGAATCTCCTTTTGAGGAGTTCTATAAAGAACATGGAATTATTCACCAAACTACAGCTCCCTACTCACCTCAATCGAATGGTGTGGCTGAAAGGAAAAACCGAACTTTAAAAGAAATGATGAATGCATTTTTGCTAAGTTCAGGAGTACCACAAAACTTGTGGGGGGAAGCTATACTTTCTGCTAATTACATTCTTAATAAACTGCCTCAAAATAAAACTTCTAAAACCCCATATGAGTTATGGAAAGGTTATAAGTCTTCCTATAAATACTTAGAAGTGTGGGGGTGCTTAGCAAATGTGACAATTCCTAAACCTAAAAAGGCGAAAATAGGACCAAAAATCGTGGATTGTGTATTCATTGGTTATGCCCACAATAGCAGTGCATATCGGTTTCTTGTTAATAAATCTGAGATTTCTGATGTACATGTAAATACGATAATTGAATCAAGGAATGCTACATTCTTTGAGAATGTATTTCCATATAAAAGGACATCGGATTCAAGCTCACAGAAAAGGTCATTTGGTGATATGACTCAAAATAGTCAGGAACCTATACACGAAGAATCTATAGAACCCAGACGAAGCAAAAGAGCAAGAATCAGTAAGTCATTTGGGCCAGATTTTGTTATCAATCTGGTAGAGAAAGAACCTCAAATCTATAAAGAGGCCATGTCTTCACCTGAAGCAGTTTATTAGAAAGAAGCTGTGAATAGTGAAATTGAGTCCATTATGTAAAATCATACATGGGAACTGGTAGATCTTCCACCAGGCAATAAACCATTGGGATGTAAGTGGATCTTCAAGAAGAAGATGAAGGTTGATGGATCAATTGACAAATATAAGGCAAGACTTGTAGCTAAAGGCTATAGGCAAAAGGAAGGGTTGGATTATTTTGACACTTATTCACCAGTTACTAGAATAACGTCCATTCGCATGCTAATTGCTATAGCAGCTTTAAATGGATTAGAAATACATCAAATGGATGTAAAAACAACATTTCTAAATGGTGAATTAGATGAAGAAATATATATGGAACAACCCGAGGGGTTCATTTCTCCTGGCCAAGAAAGAAAATTGATGATAACAAACCATTGAAGAGTGTTTGATACTAATGAATTATCAAGTTTATGTTTTCAGCAAAAGACAGGTGAATGACTCGGAAAACAAACTCGGAAAGAAAACGACTCGGAAAGCAAGCTCGGAAAGAAAGCTTGAATTAAAGCGAAAAGCCGTGAAATAAATTGAAGCGCAAATGGAAAATCAAATAATTCAATGGCAAAGGCGAAAGTCGAAGACTCAAGACTTGGAGTAGATAGGTCGGGGAGCGATCATTGTAACAAGGTAATTTTATGCGTCGATTTTATCGTATAAGCTCAACTATAAAATGAACCGAACTCAAAATGGAATGAAAAACGCTTTACCGAACTTAAACGGAAAGAAAAATATTTTTATTAAATGTTTTTCAAGTTATAGTCGACTAGAATTACCATGTGTATTTTCTAGTAGTCGACTAAAACAATCAGTAGCTATTGGTTTTTCATCCACATCAAAGGAGTCGACTGAAAGTACTTTGAGTCGACTAGACTACAAGAAGTAGTCAACTAGAACACATTCTAATCGACAAGATGAATCATTGTAGTCGACTAGAACTCAATCTAGTCGACTAGATGAAACCATGTAGTCGACTGAAAGAAAAAGTAGTCGAGTAGTTGATCCTCAAAACCTGCAGATTCTTCAGAAAACATTTCCCATGTTTTGTGGATTGTATTTAATGGTGTTCAAATGGCTCTTGTCTTTCAAATACTATAATCATTCTTCAAAACCCTAATGCAATGCTATATATAGAATGAGATGTGTATATTGAAAAAAAAAAGATTGAAATACAAAGAGAAAGAAAGCTATCAAAAATTCTGCATAAATTTTCTCTACAAAAGCCATTGAAACCAAGCTTTGAAAATCTTATTTTCTCCAAGTTTCTTTGAAAATCAAAACCTCTAGTATCTCTTCTTATTGTCCAAATATCATTTATTGATCATATCCTTTGAGAATACATTTCTAGAGCTATTGTAAAATAACCAAAAACACTTGAGCTTATATTGATTTATCTTCCATAAAAACCTTTGAGTTTTGAGCGTTTTTGTTCTTGAGTGATTTTATTGATTACATACGAATTTGTAATCTCGGACAAGTGAAGTCCACCGATTGTTCAAGAGAGGGTTGTTCTCTTGATTGAGAGACAAGCTCGAGAGGCTTGTGTTGTAAAGGTTTGCCATTCCACCTGTGAAGGAAGGGCCATAGTGAAAGGATCGGGAAAAGTCTCAAGAAGGGGTTCTTGAGCCGAGGAGTAGGAGTTACCGAACCTCGAAAAAATCACGGTGTCCATCTCTCTATCTATTTCTCTTTACTTGATTAATTTGCATGCTATAATTGCTTGAATATCTTGTATGCTAATTTGTCTTGAAATTAATTATTATAGAAGTTTAAATTGAATCATCCACTTGCTTATTGAGAAATTGATTTTTGTTTAAAGTATGTTCCAATTTCGAAAAGAATTAGAATTATTTTTGAACACCTATTCACCCCCCCCCCCCTTCTAGGGTTAATTAGTGACTAACAATTGGTATCAGAGCCTAATCTCTATTTATCTTAGACTTAACCGTCTTAGAGAACGATCATGTCATCAAATTTAGTCACTCATGTTGAAGGACAATCGAATAATAGGCCCCCATGGTTTGATGGATCAAATTATAGCTATTGGAAAACTAGAATGATAGATTTTCTTCAAGCTATCGATTACCAAATTTGGCAAGTAGTTCTTGAAGGACCATTTGTATTGACCAAAATTGTTGATGGAAAAACTGTCCCCAAATTACCTAATGAATGGGATAATTATGACAGCAAAATCATGTCGTACAATGCTAAAGCCAAAGTAAATTTAAATTGCGCTTTAAGTCCAAATGAATTTAATCGTGTATCTACTTGTTCAACGACAAAAGAAATGTGGGATAAACTTGAGGTAACCTATGAAGGTACATCTCAAGTACGAGAATCTAAAATTGACATACTCATGCATGACTATGAATTATTTGCTATGAAAGATGATGAAAATGTGAATTCTATGATGTCTCGCTTTACAAATATCTTGAATGGACTAAAGCATCTTGGTAGAATTGTTCCTAGATCCGATGCGTCACGAAAAGTGCTTAGAAGTCTCCCGACAAAATGGGATGCAAAAGTAACGGCTACCAAAGAAGCTCATGACCTCAACACCATGAGTCTCGATGAAATTTTCGGCTCTCTACTCACTTGGGAAATAACATTAAAAGCTCATGAAGACGACATCAAGCCAAGAAAGGGGATAGCTTTGCAAGCTTTCACCAAAAATGAAAACAATGAGCCGAGTGAAGAAGAAGAGGATGAGGACATTGCCTTGTTCACCCAAAAATTAAAGAGACACCTTCAAAGAAAGAAAACAAATGGTGGAAGATTCGTGAAGGGAATTGATCCAAGAGGCGAGCCTAGCAAAAGAGAACCCCCAACGTGTTTTAATTGCGGTAAGCCGGGACACTACAAAAGCGATTGCTTCAAGCTCAAAAAGGAAAACGAGAAAAGACCTAGCAAGATGGCAATGAATGTCACATGGGAGAACTACGACTCATGCGACTCGGATGAGGAGAAAAGTAGTGAGGAAACGGCAAACATTTGTCTCATGGAAAATGAAGAAGAGGTACATTTAAATTTAAATGATCTAGATAAACTATCATATGATGAACTTCTTCTTGATTACAATGAATTGTAAGATGTGTTTGAAGAATTACATGATGAATTCGAAAAATTAACTAGAAAATATATCCTTCTTAAGAAAGTTAAATCTTCATGTAGTCTCACTAGTTCAAGCTTAGAAGTTTCTTGCAATGACAAAAACATTGAGCTCGAAAGGAAAATATTCGGTTGAAAAATTCTATTGATGATCAAATAAATGTTTTAGCAAACTTTACAAAAGGAAAAGAGAACCTTAGTATCATGTTAGGAAGACAAAAAGGATCATTTGATAAATGCGGTCTAGGGTATGATGCTTTTGACAAAAATGCTCTCATTTTGAAAAAGAGAAAATCACTTAGCTCTACATTTACTAGAAAATCATCTCATGCATCTTCAAATGATTATAAACATGTTACTTGCTACTATTGCAATAGAAAATGACACAAAACAAATGTATGCTTTCATAGAAAGAAGAAAATTATGTCAAAAATGGTTTGGGTTCCAAAAGGGACTAGTGCATGCTCTCATAGAAAAGAGAATGTTGTAACGAAACAAATTTGGGTTCCAAAATAAACTATTGCGTATCTATCTAACCAAAATGGACCCAAAACAGATTGGGTACCAATAAAAGTTACTTGAACTTGTTTCGTAGGTATGCTTGAAGTCCGCATCAAAATAAAAATGGTTTCTTGATAGCGGATGCTCAAGGCATATGACGGGAGATAAATCAAAGTTTATTTCACTAAAACCATATGAAGGAGGAAATGTTACTTTTGGAGACAACTCTAAAGGCAAAATTATGGGAATTGGCTCAATCGGTATTTCCTCTTCTCTCTCTATAGATGATGTGCTTTTAGTTGATGGTTTGAAGCATAACTTGTTTAGTATTAGTCAACTTTGTGACAAGGGCTATGATGTTATATTTAGGACAAATGCATGCATAATCAAGAAAGATGGGAAACAAATGTTCAATGCCAAAAGAAATGGAAACTTGTATACTTTGTTGCTATGTGAATTGCATGATCAAGATGTTAAATGTTTTTTCACATCTAGCGAAAATAGTTGGTTATGACATAGACGTCTATGACATGCTAGTATGGATCTCATTCATCGTTTATCCAAAAATGATTTAGTCAAAGGCCTCCCAAAGACTAAATTTTCAAAAGATAAAATATGTAGCGCATGTCAAGTAGGCAAGCAAGTTAAATCTTCTTTCAAGAGAAAGAAAGATATTACCACTTCTCGACCTCTAGAGTTACTTCACATGGATCTCTTCGGTTCGGAGAGAACGGCTAGCTTAGCCGGGAAACTCTATGTACTTGTTATAGTTGATGATTACTCTAGATATACTTGGGTTCACTTTCTTGCTCATAAAAATGAAACTCACTCCATTCTTGAAAATTTTTATAGAGTCATTCAAAATGAAAAAGATTTGAAAATCAAGAAAATTAGAAGTGATAGAGGTAGGGAGTTTGAAAATCAAGACTTAGAAATATTATGTGATGACCTCGGTGTTTCAGATGATCTCTCGGCCCCTAGAACCCCTCAACAAAATGGTGTAGTTGAAATAAAGAATCGATCTCTACAAGAGATGGCTAGAACCATGTTAAATGAGCACAACCTTCCCCGAAGCCTTTGGGCGGAAGCGGTAAACACCGCTTGCCATATAATTAATCGTGTTATTATTCAGATGAAGTTGGGGAATGGTCGAAAGCCCAATATTGGGTATTTCAAAGTTTTTGGGTGTAAATGTTTTGTGTTAAATGATAAAGACAACCTTGGAAAATTCGACTCCAAATAGGATGAAGCAATTTTCCTAGGATATTCTACAAGGAGTAAAGCATTTCGGGTTTATAACAAAAGGACTCTAACCATGGTTGAGTCTATTCATGTTGTCTTTGATGAATCACCCTCACCACCATCACCTAGAATTGACCTAGAAGAAGATGAGGTTGTTGGGATTGAGGATAATCTAAATACTCTCAATATCTCCAACTCATCATGTAGCCAAAAGGAAATGAGGGAAGTTGAGCATCAATCCAATGATGTCTTGACCAACTCATTGCCTAAAGTATGGAGGATTGTTCACAATCATCCTCTTGATCAAGTCATAGGTAATCCTTCAAAAGGGGTTAGTACTAGCTCTCAACTTAAAGATTTTTGCAACCACATGGCCTTTGTATCGCAAATCGAACCCAAGAACTTCCACGAAGCTCAATGTAATGATTCTTGGATCGTAGCAATGCAAGATGAACTAAATCAATTTGAACGCAATCAAGTTTGGCGTTTAGTTCCTAGACCTGAAAATCAAACTATAATTGGCACAAAATGGGTTTTTCGAAACAAAAAGGATGAGAATGGAGTAATTATTTGAAATAAAGCAAGATTGGTAGCACAAGGATATAATCAAGAGGAAGGCATCGACTACGATGAGACCTTTGCACCGGTAGCTAGATTAGAAGCAATTAGAATGCTTCTTGCATTTGCATCATATAAAAATTTCACTCTTTATCAAATGGATGTCAAAAGTGCTTTCCTAATGGTGTCATAGAAGAAGAAGATTTTGTGAAGCAACCACCCGGTTTTGAAAATAATCTTTTTCCAAATCATGTTTTCAAATTAGCTAAAGCTCTATATGGTTTAAAGCAAGCTCCTCGAGCTTGGTATGAGAGACTTAGCGGATTTTTGACTAAAAATGGTTTTACAAGAGGAAAAGTTGACAACACACTTTTTACAAAAACCATCAATAATAATTTGTTGATTGTCCAAATTTATGTTGACGACATCATATTCGGCTCAACAAATAATTCCTTATGTAGGGAATTTGCTACAAGCATGCAAAATGAATTTGAAATGAGCATGATGGGTGAGTTGAATTTCTTCTTAGGGTTACAAATCAAGCAAAGCTCGGATGGCTTATTCATTAGCCAATCCAAGTACACTAAAGATTTGCTAAAGCGATTTGGTATGGACGCTACCAAACATGTCATAACTCCTATGAGTTCCTCTATTAAGATTGATAAAGATGAAAATGGTAAATGTGTTGATATTACTAACTATAGAGGCATGATCGGTAGTTTGCTTTATTTGACCGGATATAATGTTTAGTGTATGCTTATGTGCCCGGTTTCAATCATGTCCTAAGGAATCTCATTTGCTTGCGGTAAAACGTATTTTTCGCTACCTAAGTGGTACAATCAACTTAGGACTTTGGTATCCACGTGGATCTTCAATTGATCTTATTAGTTATTCGGATGTGGATTTTGCGGGATGTAGAATTGATCTAAAAAGCACAAGCGACACTTGTCATTTTCTAAGACACTCACTAATATCTTGGTCAAATAAAAAGCAAAATTCCGTTGCATTATCTACGGCCGATGCCGAATATGTGGCAGTCGGTAGTAGTTGCGCTCAAACTCTTTATATTAAGCAACAACTACTTGATTTCGGTCTTACTTTCTCTCACGTGCCTATTAAATGCGATAATACGAGTGCAATTTGTATTTCAAAAAATCCTATTCATTATTCACGCACTAAGCATATAGAGATTATGCATCATTTTTTACGTGATCATGTTGCTAAAGGTGACGTTGAATTGGTTTTTATCGACACTAAAAATCAATTGGCGGATATTTTCACTAAACCACTTGCCGATGAATCATTTTCTAATATTCGTCGGGAAATCGGTATGGCCATGGATTTTGATGTTTTATCTTAAACTCGGTCATAATATTTATTTTCCATATTTTCTTGATATTTTTGTATTTATTTCATGGTTTTTTTTATTTTTATCATTTTTTCAATTTTCCTTGTTCTAGTCGACTCAACCATTGCTAGTTCAAAACCTCCTAGTCGACTACTTCAATCAGTACTGCACAATTTTGAGCACTTTCATCAGCTAGTCGACTATTTTCCCTTCTAATCGACTGAAACTTCCATTCTAGTCGACTAGTTCAATGCCTTAGTCGACTCAAACACCATTCTAGGTAACTCAAACCTCATATAACCGACTCAACCCTAGACCTAGTCGACTCAAACCCCAATCTAACCAACTCACATAGACCTAGTCGACTCAACCCACTATAAAACCTAAACCCCCTTCACCTTCTCCATCCGCCTCCTTCAACCTTCACCCACCTTCAAACCCTCTCCTCTCAATCCCTCTCCTACTACCACTTATACCTTCAAATCTTCACATATCCCTCATTAATTTCACATTTCCATCATCCTCCACCCATTTCCCTCACCCAAATTTCCTCATTCTCACTCTCTCACATATATATATATACACCATCATATATCTATATATCTCTATATAATTGTGCATCATCTTCTACAATGCCACCGAAGACTCGAGGTCTATTTCGGAAACGTTCACACATTGATGGAGGCCAAAGCTCCACCAATCCACGCATTCCTATGGCTGTTGACGAAGAGGAGTCGAATGAACCTCTTCTTCTTGAGGGACTTCTTCTTGATGATGATGATAGAAATAAATTCATCATTGTTTTTTATCATCGTGCTCCTACACCTTGCCGTATTGTCACAAAAGATTTATGCACTGAAATTAGGGCTCGAACTTTCGAGTTGTTCCGAGCAATTGGTTGGGATTTTTTCGTTTCTCTTAACATTCCGGTACTTCCACGAATTGTCAAAGCCTTCTACGCTTCTCTTGAAAATCATAAGGAGAAATTACTCTATCATCTTCATTTTAATCTATGTGGTGAAGACGAGACTGTTGATGACAGCGAAATCAAGCGCATTTTCTTGCTTCCGAATGACGGTATCCGCCACTTCTCCAAGGATTGGTATAAGGCTGATGGGTTCGATTTTATTGAGGTTGTTCGGGCTATATGCGTCGACAAGGAAATTTCGCAGAACGCCGGTATTATCTCTTCTATGCTACTACCCGAGGCTAGATTAATTCATAATGTTATTACTTACTCTATTCTGCCTAAAACTGGTAGTCGTAGCAGTGTTTCTCGTATGGAGGCCTTTTTGGTTTATTGCGTTTTGACAGGAACCCGTGTTGATTTAGCTTATATTTTCCGTTCCGTCATCCTTACATGTCAGCGCAAGCCATCTGTCCCGCTTTTCTTTCCCGCGCACATTACATATCGACTGCAGCGGAAAGGTTTAAAATTTCCAAATGAAGTGTCGGAGCATCACCCTATTTTTCTTGACGCCACTCATGTCAAGCATATGCACATTTCTTCTGATGTGGAAGGAAACTTCATTTCTGAGAGTGCGCCTGCTCCTCGTTCGCGCCCAGCTCCTACCTTTTCTGCACCGCGCCAGGAAGCCTCTTCCTCGGTTCCTCCGTTAGACAGCGCTTCGGCTTCTCAGGCTGCTCTTCTGGACCAAATTATTCGGGTTGTTCAGAGCAATACGGAGCTACTTAGGCAGTAGGAACAAGTGCTTCAGCGCCTTGATACGACCGTGAACCAGAATACGGAAGCCATTCGTTTGATCAATGAGCGCCTTGTTCTTCATGATGGGGAAATGTCTACCCGTATTACAAATCTGGCAGGGTCACTTGATGACCTTACTCTTGGACTCACGAACCCTCGCTCACGCACCCCTCGATGCTGACAAAAAAGGGGGAGAAATTATGTTATTATACTGTAATGTATTTCATTATCCGACATTAGCAATTTCTATTTTTGTGTGGCTTGTTATGGTTATTTGCGACTTGTTTGTTATTTCCATGTTTTTCATTAGTATAAACGGCTTGTATTAAATTGAAACATCTATGATATGTTGTTTATTTTTGTTATCTCAAATGTGCGCCTATTTATATATTGTATCAAAATGCCCATTAAATTGCAAATTTCATTTACTAAGGGGGAGCATTTGAACAAAATATTATGCACATGTTGAAGGGGAGCATCACTTGATGTTTCGCCAAATGCCAAGCAAACACAAAATGTTGTGTCATCATCAAGGGGGAGACTGTTGGCTTTGAAATTAACTTTCGACAAATAATTCCAAAATTGATGATAACAAACCATTGAAGAGTGTTTGATACTAATGAATTATCAAGTTTATGTTTTCAGCAAAAGACAGGTGAACGACTCGGAAAACAAACTCGGAAAGAAAACGACTCGGAAAGCAAGCTCGGAAAGAAAGCTTGAATTAAAGCGAAAAGCCGTGAAAGAAATTGAAGCGCAAATGGAAAATCAAATAATTCAACGGCAAAGGCGAAAGTCGAAGACTCAAGACTTGGGGTAGATAGGTCGGGGAGCGATCATTGTAACAAGGTAATTTTATGCGTCGATTTTATCGTATAAGCTCAAGTATAAAATGAACCGAACTCAAATGGAATGAAAAACGCTTTACCAAACTTAAACGGAAAGAAAAATATTTTTATTAAATGTTTTTCAAGTTATAGTCGACTAGAATCACCATGTGTATTTTCTAGTAGTCGACTAAAACAATCAGTAGCTATTGGTTTTTCATCCACATCAAAGGAGTCGACTGAAAGTCCTTTGAGTCGACTAGACTACAAGAAGTAGTCGACTAGAACACATTCTAGTCGACTAGATGAATCATTGTAGTCGACTAGAACTCAATCTAGTCGACTAGATGAAACCATGTAGTCGACTGAAAGAAAAAGTAGTCGAGTAGTTGATCCTCAAAACTTGCAGATTCTTCAGAAAACATTTCACATTCTAAGAGGATTTTTTGAAGGCAGAATTCTCTGACAAATACTCATGAAACCAAGTGGTGTCCAAGGCCAAAATGGACACAAACGTGAGAACCAACAGTGTTCGAAGGGGAACTGTGTGAAGTCTATTGTCTTGCTTTACACAAACAGTTGACAGTTCAAGGCATCACGTCCACTAATTAGCCAGTAAATCCGATAGTCTTTCACAAGGCTCTAAGGCTACTTATCCTGATACAGTAACCTTTCATTGTACTCGAACTAGTATCTGCATATTCATCTTCATTTTGAAATGTTAATTTCCATTCATGTGGGGGATTGTTGGAAATAGTTAGAAACACAAGTAATTAAACCCAACTTTGAGCTTAAATAATTATGGGACCCGAACTCCGAATTTAACGGGACCAAGCACTAATGTGTTCTCCTTGGTGAGGAGATCAAGTTGGTATAATTAAATGTTTAAAACTATTAATTATTGAATGAGAAATTATCTCTCAAAGAGACTCATTTGAACTTGGGTAATAATATTTATCCCACATTGGAAATAAAGTAAACTTTAAAGGTGTTTATATATGGTTGTTTTGGATGGGTGACTTGAATATCTAGAGGCATGGGAGGAGAGCTAGACCATGCATGAACCATGCTAGTCTTAGACTAACTACACACGCGTACGCCGCCCGCCCTCCCGGTCCGTGCCGTGGTCGTGGCGCGGTGCGGGTGGGTGGGTGGGTCATCGGTTCTACCCATTTCTTTTTGGAAAAAACTGCAATGACTCTTCTAAAGAGTTGCATATACAGTTTTTTTTTATCAACCATCACCTAGACAGTTTGAATGCCTATTGGAGTGGAATGGATGCTTACACGGTTGAAGTGTCTCTCCATTCTCTATACATAGGACGTGCATTTCATTCAGAAAACTACACTTCATATTTTTCATTTATTCCAGAAATACATACTCTCTCTGCATTCGCATATACATATAGATAAGTCTGGTTCGGGTTCGAGTGCAAGCACAAAACTTGAGTTCGCCCGTCTTCATCATTGCAGTGCTACAACTGTGAAAGCGAAATCCGTTCTATCTTGGGAGGCATTTGTTCGGATTCCTTGAGCACCGTAGAGGGAGCAATATTGTCTTAAGGAAACTGTGGTATCACACAGAGCTCAGATTATTTCTGTTCCTTATTTCATTCTTGTATTTTCGGGTCAGTTTCCTGTTTATTGCAATACTTATATATTTGTATGCATGATAGATTTATATTTATATATAACAGAAGCATGTATGTTCTACAGGTGGTGGGTGGTGTCAATTAGTGGCATGGTGGTGGGGGAGGAGGAGAACGAAGGGTTTTTTTTATGCGTGTATATATATGTGTGTGTGTTTGTGTGTGTATTGAAGGTGGTGGTGGTTTCGTGGTGGGTGTTCGTGGTTGTGGTGGTGGCGGCAGGTGGTGGCGTGGTGGTGGGGCGGAGCGGGTGGTGGCATTGGTGGTGATGGAGGAGGAGAACAAAAGCGTTTTTTATTTTGCAAATTATTATTATTATTATTATTTTTTTGGGAAATCCCAAAGTTAGAACAAGAAAACATCTTTTTCTTGTTCTCTTATTTTCTGCACTATTCAGCATAATTGTTTCCAAAACAAGAACAAAGTGAACGATAAAAAACCCTCCCAAACATATTCTGTTCTCATGAACAATGCGAAAAAACAAGAAGAAAAACAAAAACAGGCCTTCCCAAACGGAGCCTTAGCATTTTGTACCTAAAGCTCATTTTGTAATTATTTTCTCAACAATTATTCTTCTGAAGTTTAGGGTGAATTTCCTAGAGTTTTTCAGCCAATAATTTGTTGTATTACACCTTTTTCGTTTTTTTTTTTCAGCTAACAAGATACATGTCATAATGTGAAGGAGAAAAATATCGACCAACCACCCTTTCATATCCACACCAGGTCACCTAGATTCAGTTCCTTCACCACTTAATTGTCTCTATATATACTCTTGTTTATAACAATTATATATACACGTCCATATTTTGCCTCCAAATCATAAAACCCATCAACACCAATATCACTTCATACATTTTATAACAGCATATATATGTAGCAATCTTTATCATCTTCCAAACGGCAGTGATGGAAAAGTGAAGGTGGACACTACCACTTCATCTTCATTCAACATGAGTTTGAGCACCCAATTCACAATAAAAAACACAAACTAACCCTCTGATCACCTTCACCCCACTGGCCACTTCCTTTATTTAAAATTTTTAATACTATTGAGAATTCCCAAAATTAACCCAATTGTCCGGGCTTACAGTTTTTCCAAAACAATTCCTAGTATATAATAATAGCAATAATAATAAATATATGTTGTGTATATGGTTAAAATATCAGATAGAATTTGTACATCTCCTAGTTGGACTAGAATTATTCTCTCTATCTCTATCTCTATCTCTATAAGGAGGAGGAAGTTGAGTTGAATTAGGATTATGATTACTAGTGTGGTCTATCTCTATAAATTAGTATAAGATGGATATTCTGTTCAAATTTTCTAAGTTTATTTTACAAGAAGAGAGACTATACATATATATATATAGATGGTTGATGTTGAGGAGGACACAGATGATGTTCGTTGGTGGCATGGTATTCTATATCTTTTATTGCTAGTAATTGTGTTACTATCGTGTGTAGGTGTCGTTTGCTCTCTTTTATGGCCGTCAGTGATTTATTTTAAGGAATCGTTGGAACTTCTCTCAAAAGCTAAAACCAAAGAAGAAAAACATGCCGCTTCAGTTAACATTTTGCCAATGTTTCTCCTTGCCGCTATTCTTCTCACGCTCTTCGTTTTCACTGTTGGTGGCATATGGAAAGCAATAAAGAGGTGCCGCCAAGAAGCCGATCCAAGAAGTCAAGCGTAGATATACAAGTATCTCTGGTTTGGATTTGCTTTTTAGGGTTATTTTTTACTTTTGTGTAGCAGTTAAAACTTTTACACTATGTTTGGTATTAACTAATTTGGGATTTGGAATTCGATTGATAAAGAAATAGAATTTCATTTATGTGTTTGAAATAAACAATAATTTAAGTGAAACAGAATTTCATCTGTGTGCTTGGATCTGGGCGGCCCTGAAATTTCGAAAATAAATGGAGCCATTAGGCCAGATGTTTCACGTGCTTAAAAATTATAAGAGTAAAAAAATAATTAAAGATATATTAAATATATTAATATTAAAAAAATAAAAAACAACATTCATTTTGGTATTATCGTGATAAATTATTGTTGGGTGAGTGTGGAATACAACCCCCACCTAAGTGTAATCCGTAAAAAATTGTTGTCATTGTGTGCGGCAGTCACGAAAGCCTTAAGTGTAGTCATCAAACAATGTGCGAGTACGATAAGAATCGTCTAACTCTAATAAGAAAATTGATTTGATTTGTATTAAACTTTAATTTCATTAAGTTAAAAATTTAATATATATTTTTGAGCCAATAGTAATAATAACCAAAATATAAAATTTTGGGCCCCAAAATTATTAAATTGAATTTGAATTTAGTAGGAATTGGGTTGTTAAACAAATTAATTTTTTTTGGACTTATAATAAAATAAATTTTATTTTAACAAAATAAGATCCTTAAATTGGACTCAAAAAATAATTATATTTTTTTAAAAGATTACAAAGTATTAATATTTGAAAAAAAAATACAAAAAAATAATAATAATTTGAGGCCCCCGAGCCCGAAGGCCCTAGGCGACCGCGTGCCTAGCCTCAGGGCCGGACCTGGTTGTTAACAGGAATTGAAAAGATTCTTTTGCTTTTTACTATTTTGCCCCTATTATTATATGTACACTCCCTAAATATAATTTTAGTTTAACTCTACTTCTATAACCTAATTCTAATTAACTACATCTCTATTACCTAATGTTAATTATTCAATTCTGGTTGAAATATAATATATAGACTTAAAGAGACTATGGGTCCGTTTGGATACGGAAAAACAATTTTTGTTTTTTTATTGTTCACCGAGTTCAAAAAAAAAAAACACGTTTGGCAAACGCCGGCCGGCCCCCACCACCTCCGGTCGCCGGCCGCTGCCGCCGCCAGGCCCCACTGCCGCCACCTCCGGCCGCCGCCAGTCACCCACCACCACCACCCCCCGCCGCCGCCGGTCACTGCCAGTCACCACCGCCGCCACCAATACCATTTTATTTTTCAATACAAATTTCATCCAAACGCTTTTTTGTTTTTAGTTTTTTGCTGAAAAAAACAAAAACAAATACAAAAACAGTTTTTATATTTGAAGACAGAAAACAAATACAAAAAACAGGTTTTCCAAACGCACCCTATGTTTTAAATTATATGTTCTATTTTATTTTTGAGTTTTCAAATCATCTCCAAACCTATTGTATTATAATTCAATTATAATAAACTTTATTTTTAAATTTTGAGTTATATTTTAATTTAAATATAATTATAGTTAAACATTATCTTTACAACATAATTTTATTTTATTATTGTCTATTTTATTTTGTTATATTTCAAATCCAAATACAAAATTTCTATTCGAGGTCGTTCTTCGGTGTTGAGGTAAATTACTTGATTGTTAATTTATTTTTTTGTTTTAACTATTTTTTTTTTAAATCTTAGAAGTATTATATATATGACTTCTTTTAAAAATGAATATTAGTATACCTTGTTTGTAAGAAGTTATCTAGAAAATTTCTATATCTTTTAGGGCTAGTATTTGTGTTACTGGTGGTGTCGTTTGTAAGAAAAATATGTCCCACATGAATTGGCCTATATTTAATTTTATTTACGTTTGTGATAAATATACAAATCAGTTTAAAATATTTATTGGTTGTAATTGATAAGGTGTACATGTGAGTTTTCCCGACCCATGGAAAGGTCCATCCTGACCTGATCAAGTCAAGAAAGACCCGAGATTATGACCCGACCATTGTGCCCGCATCATAACTCGATCGATACATCACCCCCATGGTCCGGGAAGTAGCACGACCCGAATATCATATACATTGTTGCCCCGACCCGAAGAGCATTTTTTGGAAGGAACTCGGAGGTTCTAGAAGATACGTGTAGCTCAAGGCAATGGCATGATATAGGATCTGCATAGCTGACGTGTAAAGTAAGATATCATGTAAAGTTGAAAATGTTGTCCTAATGGGCCAAAGGCCCATTGGGAAAATGTATATAATTCAATGAAAAGTAATGAGAAAGACATCTTTTGTGTTGTGCAAATTTTGTATCTACATAAGGAAAATAATTCCTACTTTTTATCCAATTCTGATGGAGAGAATGAATTATAGTGATAGTGGGGAACTGGTCTTCTCTCTATCTATTTTATTTACGTAAGTTCCATCAACGGATTGTTAATTTCATGAATTGCAAACCTACACATGTCATGATCATCGATCGCTCAATATTTGTATATAGTGAACATAAATAGAGTTCTGGATCATAGGTTATTTATGTCTAATTGTTATAGCATGAATACATACATTAATGTTTACATGTGGTATCAGAGCAAGTGTTGAGAACTCGTCATTACTCCATTAATCTGTTAACCTTGATGTTACTATGGCAATACATGATTTGTATTTTTAAAATTCGTCCACACTGGGTATAGAGTTCTAATATAGGATTTTTCGTATATAATTTTAATCATGTACAGAGGATTGATTGCAAGGAATTTTAACGTTGTGAACCGTATAAAAAAAAAAATTGTGCATAAATTATGATGAGGTTATTGGATCTCCTGATTTGAGTTTTATTGCAACCTATCTAACATGGCCCTAATTGAATTGATATAACTTTGAATTAATTTGTATATAAGCATATGATAAAGTGATATTTGTGTATGTGTTTCTCGGCTTCCGTGCAAATACATAAGGTCATATTGTAATTGCATATATATAAATTATATAATTGCTATTGAATGTTAATGAGCTGGGGTCTCTTTGCGCCTCACGTGGTAAGGGTAATGTATTTGGGCTGAGCCTTTACATTTGGCCATGTGCAATGTGCAATGTGCAATGTGCAATGTGCATGAGTCATTATAATATTTTTCAATTTTACAGAAATTGATATTGAAAATATTATGGTGTTACGGTTAAACCTTAAATGGGTATAACTATTAAGTTCCCATTTATATTAGTGATTGGGTTATATTTTGATAAGTTAACCTTCTGAATGATAGGAGGACACTTTAAATACATTATTGTATTTATTAAATAAAAGGTGTGTTTATTATGTTTAAAAAATTTATATCTCCTAACATTGATATCCGTTGAAGTAAAAAAAATTTATATGTTATGCAAAATATGCAAATAATTGATTCTAGAAAATTTCATGCAAAACATTCCGAGTATTTTATTCATGAAAATTAAAATTCTTGACCCACTAAATACATACATCATGATTTAATTACGGAAATTCAATTTAGGAATTTAATAATATATTTATGCATTGATATTTATTTATGGAATTTAAATATTTATTATTGTCATAATATTTTGCATAAATATATATTAATTATTGTTTTACTTCCTAAATTATTTATGGTATGTATGTGGGTATTTGATGAGTCACTATTTAATTTAATATTTATATAATAGGGTTAGTTAGCCGCCAAAGTGGCCTAGCCAAAAATAAATAAATATTAAATTAGTAGGACACTAATAGCAATAACTAGTGAATTATTGATGCTTATTAATTTGTAAATTTATAGTTATTGAGTTAATTTAATCATAAAAAATTAAATTCCCAAAGGAATTTAATTTTAGTAATTAAATTAACATAAATGGGTTATTTGTATATTTAATTGACTAGGTATAGGATGTCCAAAGACAACTTACTTAGTTTAATTAAATAATACAATACCCATTAAAGTATAAATATAAATACACCTTAAGCATCATTACTTATATTTTATGATAACTCCAAAGTAGTATCATAGTTATATGTTGTATTTATATTGTTGATTGATTAAATGATGTGTTGTAAACTCGAAGCATTTTGTTGTAAGCATTTTTTTCTTATTACGTTATTTTATTGCAGTATCTCTTATTATGCCACTTAACTTGTCACGCCCCGAATTCCTAGGACTCCGAAACCCGAGCCTAAGAGTTAGGGGAGTGAATGCGGAAGTAAAAAGAAACTGGAACAAATGACATTCAGTCATCAAACACCCAAAAAAAAGGTAAGAATGACAGACTCTGATACCCTACTATCACGCCCCTAGAATTCCCGAAACTCTAATCTAGAGAATCAGTGAATCTCCAAAGGGTGACGTAAGTCAAGCGACTACTAGAGTCAAGAATGACAAGAAGATACATGGAGTAACAATGAAAAATATACTCCATGCCAAATAGAATACTAGAACTCAATAGTATCCTCAGATACCAACAGACACGCTCCTAAATTCCTAAGACTCCCGAACAGGGACATCCAAGGAATCCGGGATGTGATCCTTAACATGAATGACCAACTAAGACATCATTAACCGTGAAAACGTATGGGTTAATGATAGATATGGTATATTTCATACCCAAATGGATAATAAACTAAGCAGCGGAATCTAACAAAAATCCGGCAGAGTTCCGTTTGTAAATGGAACATCCGGACAACAACCACAACACAAGAACCTTCCAATAGCAATTCAATAATCACAATCGCTTCCAAGCCCCACATTCATCAATCCTACTAGGGCCGAGGTAGTGGAAAGAAACCAAAACCCCTCCAAACCCTCTAAACTCAACAGAGCAACAAATGCTCGAATAGGAATATAAGAAATGCACCTAGTTGTGCAAAATAAATACAATAACCTCCTAAAAGAATAAATACAAGAAATAAATGATACATCAACAGGGACATGCCAACGGACTGGCTCCCAAAAGAAAATACATAACAATCCCATAACAATGGGAAGAGAAGCTAACAGTCATACCTATCGTCCCCAAACCAGTTGTACTGCAATCGTAACCACATCACCAGCGCGACTCCAAACATGTAACGCGGAAATAAGAGAAAACAGTCGTTGCACTGCATCCTGCTCATAGCCGTATATTTCCTGCAACCTGGCGTGGGAATACCAGGAGGCAAATGAAATACCCCTGTGAGCAAATAAGCTCAGTGGGAAAGGATACTCTAACTACCACATCCTCTAATAGTTTAGGTAATGCTAAACCACCCAGTGAGATACATAGCCCACAACATAACCCAGTCACGAAAACCCAAGGTACGTGCTCATATACTACCGTACGTGAGTATATAGGGGATATATATATACGTATATATATATATAAATACACAACATGAGCCTATAAGATACAACTAAGACTCATACTCCCAGTACCAACGTACACTAGGTACACGACACCCAAGTCAAACTAACCAATCATCAAGCGTTCATGACGCTAACAAGAGACCCCAAATAGAGGGAATCACACTCACCTCTAATATCCATAAGGATCGAAATCCACCACTAGTACCAAGGAATACTCATAACTCACTCCCCGAGAACACAGGAGGAAAAGTACTCACGTCCTTGCGTACTAACACAATCATCGTCTATATATATATATATATATATATATATGTACAATATATATATATATATAACAAACCTCATCCCATTCCTAAGGAAAATCTACCTCTTAAAGGCTAGATCACCTCGATCATATCACCATACCATAAATCATATCGAAGTCATGATATTATCCTCAATAGGGTCAATCACATCAGTAACACTCTCATTGTAGGCGAGGAAAACCACCCAATCAAATCACTAAGAGTACTCGAACACTACTCTCATGAAGGACCACCTGAGGGTCACCAAAGCAAAGCGAAGGAAAAGACTTCCCAATGCTAAACCAACAGATAACCGAGACAACAATGTCAAGGTTAAGAACACCACAAGCGTTTAGTGAAAACACCTGGACAAGGAACCCAATCCACTCGGTATCCATGCCCCTAACATGTGGAACAACTCGAATCACCTAAGTGGTGACATCAAAAACCAAGAAAAGTGAAAGGCAACACTATATGTGTGCACTGAATAACACCCAGCCTCATGCCCGAGGCTTGGAAATAATCCAAAGGAAAGGTGAAACAATGGAACACCTTTCAATACTCTACAGGTCGAGATCTTGAGAAAGAAGTCTCGGAATCTCAGAATCTCGAGGAAGTAATAAAATAGTTTTGTGTTAAGAAACCACACAGTAAAAATGACCGTCTTGCCCCCGGTCTCCGTCAGTTGCCATCACTGGCTTTTAAAAGGTTAAAATATTTTTAAAGAAGATCCTAAGATCATTTTATAAGTGTTAAAACTTTTCATTTCCACGGGGGTAGGCGAAAACGAGTTTTTTTTCTTTTAAATACAAAGAGTTTAGAAAACACCATTTTTGAAATGACAGTCAAATAAGAGAAACACAACTCTATGAATTCCTATAATGTCCGAGAGGACAATAAAGGAAGAGCAACACGTTGGACTCACGTAAGACAACCATCCGTTCCAACTCCACCAAATCAAATGACACCACGAGGAAGAGGTTCGGCACTACACCGTAATCGACAACTCAAGGAATGACATACAAGTCAACGACCACGTACTAGTGTACAAAACACAGTACCAGGAATGCTTAAGGGAAGGGACTAAGCATAAGAATCAAGACTGTCAGACTACAGTACCTCGAGTACTTAATGAATCCCTAATCATAACCTCTTCTCATCAATCAAAATCTCACACAACTCATCACTCGCCTTCTCTAAGACCTCAATTATCAATTGACACAAAAATCATCCCTAACCTCAAATCTCCAAAAGAGTTCACACAACTAACAACGATCACCAAACTACTAATCACAATCACAAGGCTATTAACCACAATCACAAGGCTGCTAACCACAATCTCTAAGGCCTCAACTCAAAATCAAGCCTACGATCCACCACTAGCCTCAACTAGCCACATGGATCACTATGCCAACACGCATAACCTCCCCCAAGGGTACTAAAGTATACAACAAGTACAAGGATATACGTTTCATTATACTTATTAATTATGGCATATTATCATTTTCTTCCACATTAATTACTTTCAACTGAGCATTTATAAAATATGAATTTAATTTACAATATTCATAAATAGCATGCTCCAACAATACATGTAATAATCTCACGTATACATGTCAAATGAAATCACATAAATGCCATGCAAATATAATATGACTCAAAACCACACTTTGCCCTATCATAGGTTAACGAATACACACTCTACCCATAAATATGAGCTAACAGAGGGTCGCACCGGTACTTCCCAAGTGATTTTGAAACTTCTCACTTTAACAAGGAAGACGGTTTGCACGAGACGACCTGTGACCAAAGATTCGTCAACACGAATGCACGATTCGACCCGCGACTTCGAGAATGAGACGACTCACCCTATACCCCATTCACATCTCATTATTCTGTAGGATGGGAACACCCCCTGGCCAGTTGTTGCGACGATTCGACACAAAGACACCCCACATGATTTCACAACCCACATATACCAATACCATGATTTGACATTACATGATATTCTCAATATGCATCCAAGTCCAAATGACAATCATGCCTCAATATAAATATGTAATGCATCATATTTATATACAATATCCACATATAACTCACACGGCGCCCATCACAGGTTAACGGATACAATCCGACACAAAACCGTCCCTACAAGATACATACCCCTGTACTCAACATAAATACATAGTGCATCATATTTAATCAATTACGCACATGGTAATGTCAACATAAATCTCAAAAATCTCCTTGCATGCTTTAAAATACAATAAAGCATTTAAATCATATGAAAACAAATTCATATACAATTCATGTTTTCACAAATATATTTTCCTTAATTCTTTAGAAAATATTTCAATTTCTCTTATCATGCCTTTAAAATAAATTAAAGCAATTAATTCACGTATCGTATGGGAACCTAGAATAACGTCTAAGTATTCGCGCCCCTTACGTCCACATATACACTAGTCCATTTAATCCTCAAGGGAAATTCTAAGCCGTCTATTCTTATTCAATTTAAATAAGAATTTAATTAATCTCGTAGGAATTAATTTAATTAATTTTCTTAAATTAATCTCTAAGTCCAATTCCGTAAGCAAATTATAGA
The DNA here is from genome assembly GCA_963922005.1 of Cornus suecica. Taxonomy (NCBI): domain Eukaryota; kingdom Viridiplantae; phylum Streptophyta; class Magnoliopsida; order Cornales; family Cornaceae; genus Cornus; species Cornus suecica. The sequence goes on from OY998242.1 coordinate 39,432,755, forward strand.
TAATTAAATTAACAATTTAATATATCTATATTAAATTAAATAAGGGTTTGCACCCCTAAACTACTTCAATAATGCGGAGTGAAAAATATAATTTCCCACCTGAAATACGCTTACAGAATAACCGTTTCGGGTCCACCATGAATAGTACCGGCGCCCGAATATGACGCCCGCGGACCAAAGTCGTTCGAAAAATATTTCGAATATATCCAAATGTCCGTCTCGACAACCTATACGATATATATGAAGCCCATTAATAATAGGTTAATTAATTGGGTTAAATCTAAAATACTCCAAACGAAAACTATAACCTATCAATGCGATTTCTGGGCAAACCGTTCATCGTAAATTCACGAAATTAATGTATGACGAATACTAGGTTGAGACAAAGCTACTCACCGAAAATTGGCTCAAACTGATCACCGGAAGGTCGCCGAAAAATTGACCGAAGCTCAGCCGAGTTTGCCCATGTCGAACGACTGCTCCGCCCCTGCTGTGTGAACCAGCCGCAGCTACTCGCTCCTCCATGCAAGCCGCCGCCAGCCACGGTCGTCGCCGCCTCAACCACCGTGATCCGCCATCGCCACCTGTCCTGGCCGCACCCACAGTCCGGCGAAACCATCGCTTCTCTCTCTCAATCGTGGTCAGCCTCACACGGTTTCTCTCTCAACTACAGTCCCTCTCTTTCTCTGTTGCCGACGACGAGAATGGTGAATGAGAGGAAGGCAGGTTCGGTCATGAAGGAGAGGTAGCGTGGAGAAGAGAAAGGAAGCAGGTCTGTGTGTAGCAGAAGAAACGTGAAGCAGAGAAGGAGTGGTTGTGTATACATGTGTATATACATATACATATATATGACCTACTTGCAAAAGCAACCCTCCAGTTATCCTTAATTGCGAAATAACCCCACTTCAATGATATATATATATATATAATGAATCCCAACAATTACCGGAAGCCTCCAAATAATATTGCATCAACCCGTAAATCCACAGGACGCCAAATAACCAAATTAGTCCGAAAGAAATACACCGGGTTAGGAACCCAACAACCGGAACACCAAGAAACTAATTTAATACGCTTCACACCGGATCCGTAAAAGTACTAATACCGTAACCGAAATAATCGAAATGGTACCGTGTAGTCGATAACGATAATTCACGAACTCGTCAAAGAGAAACCGGAATGTCGTCCAGTCGACTTTAAAACTAAACGCGAAAAATTTACAGGTATCAAATACCAAGAATAAACAATGCGTCAAGAACAAGTGACGTCATTACCGAAATTAAATTAGATATAATTTCAGGAAAAAGGAAAATAACACGAGGTGTTACATAACTTGCATTCTACATCTATTTCGATGCTCACTGGGACTAACTTCCCAGAATGGAGTGAGCAAGTTCAGTTCCACTTAGGAGTGCATGATCTTGATCTAACACTAAATCTTGAGAAACCCGCTGCTATTATTGATGCAAGCAGTGAGGATGATAAGAGTCTCTTTCAAGCATGGAAATGATCGAACAGGTTAAGCATCATGTTTATGCGAATGCATGTTGCACCTAATATCAGAACTACCCTCCCACACACCAAAAATTCCTTGGAATACTTAAATAATATTAGAGAACGTTTTCGCACCGCTGATAAGTCTCTAGCGGGGAAGTTGATGGCTGATCTCATTAGCATGCATTTCGATGGTACTCGTACCATGCATGAGCATGTTCTTGAGATGACAAACCTTGCAACGAAACTGAAAGGTTTAGGATTGACTGTGGATGAGACTTTTCTTGTCCAATTTATCCTAAACTCATTGCCTCCTCAGTATGGGCCATTTCAGATTCACTACAACACTATTAAGGACAAGTGGGATGTGAATGAATATGCTAGTATGTTAATTCAAGAGGAGGAAAGGCTTAAGCAGCAAGATAATGTTGTTCATCTCATGACTCAGGAAGCTGGGAACAAGTTTCAGAAAGGGCCTCGAAAGGGCAATAAGCGAGTTGCACCCAAAATGAGTGACTTCGATCAATCTAGACCAAAGAAGGAAAAAAAGAATGATAGGTGTCATTTCTGCAAGAAAACTGGACATTATCAAAAAGACTGCATAAAGCGTAAGCAGTGGTTCGAAAAGAAGGGTAAGCCTTTGGCTTTTGTATGTTTCGAATCTAATTTAACTGAAGTTCCTTCTAACACTTGGTGGATTGATTCTGGATCTAATGTGCATATTTCCAATATGATGCAGGGATTTCTTACGACCCAAACTACAAATTCAAGAAATAATTTCATTTATACGGGGAATAAATAAAGAGTATCAGTTGCAGCCATCGGGACATTTCGTTTAATTTTAGATAGTGATTTTCATTTGGGTTTGTTTCAAACACTTTATGTTCCTTCATTTTCTCATAATTTGATTTCTATGTCCAAACTTGATATTGATGGCTACTCTTTTAAATTTAGCAATAAATGTTTTAGCTTGTTTAAAATTTCTCAATTGATTGGTTATGGTATTCTTATTGATGGGTTGTATAAATTAAATCTTGCTACTGTTTTTGCTGAGACCCTTTTAACCGTGCATCATAATGTTGGAACTAAGCACAGCTTAGTAAATGAAAGTTCATCTTTCTTGTGGCATAAAAGATTATGTCATATATCTAATGAAAGAATGAATGGATTAGTAAAGGATGAGATTCTTCCGAATCTAGACTTTACTGATTTTAATGTGTGTGTTGATTGCATTAAGGGTAAGCAAACTAAACATACAAAGAAAGGAGCCACAAGAAGTACAAAGCTTCTTGAAATAATTCATACAGACATTTGTGGGCCTTTTGATGTTCCATCTTTTGGTGGAGAAAAATACTTTATCACCTTTATAGATGATTTTTCACGTTATGGTTGTATCTATTTATTGCATGAAAAATCTCAAGCTGTTGATGTATTTGAGATATATAAAACCGAAGTTGAAAGGCAATTAGATAAAAAGGTGAAAATTGTAAGGTCTGATAGGGGTGGTGAGTGTTTTGGAAATATGATGAAATGGGAAAACACCCAGGTCCATTTGCAAAACTCCTAGAAAAGTATGGTATTTATGCCCAATACACTATGCCAGGTACGCCACAGCAGAATGGTATAGCTGAGAGCCGTAATCGTACTCTTATGTAAATGGTTAGGTGTATGTTAAGTAATTCTTCATTACCCGTATCGTTGTGGATGTACGCTTTACGAACCGTAATATACTTATTAAACAGGGTTCCTAGTAAGGCAGTTCCAAAGACTCCTTTTGAACTGTGGACATGAAGGAAACCTAGTTTAAGGCACTTACATGTGTGGGGTTGCCCAGCGGAAGTTAGGCTTTATAATCCACATGAAAAGAAGTTGGATTTTAGAACAGTTAGTGGGTACTTTATCGGTTACCCAGAAAAATCCAAAGGGTATAGATTTTACTGTCCTAACCATAGTACAAGGATTGTTGAAACCGAAAATGCCAGGTTTATTGAGAATGGCGACATTAGTGGGAGTGATAGAAATAAGGATGTGATCATTCAAGAAGTTGAGGTACAAATCCCTTTACCCAAAACTTCTGAAAGGATAATTGTTCCTCAAGATGATGATCCACATAACAATGAAGAACAATTAAATGATCAACAAACCCATGTGTAACTCCATAATGAAGTTGTCGAACAAGTTGTAGAAGAACCACAAGAAGTAGTATTACGACGATCTCAAAGAGAAAGGATGTCTGCTATTTCGAATGACTATGTGGTTTATCTACATGAATCTGATTATGATATAGGGATGTGTAAGGATCCGATTTCTTATTCACAAGCCGTAAGTAATAATGATTCTAATAAATGGTTCAATGCTATGAATGAAGAGTTAAAATCAATGGAACAGAATGAAGTCTGGGAAATTGTTGAATTGCCAGAAGGTTTTAAACAAGTCAAGTGTAAGTGGGTCTTTAAGACCAAACGTGACTCTAAAGGCAATATCGAACGATATAAAACTAGACTAGTAACAAAAGGTTTTACCCAAAGAAAAAACATTGATTATAAAGATACCTTCTCTCCTGTGTCTAAGAAGGATTCTTTAAGAATCATTATGGCGTTAGTAGCTCATTATGATTTAGAGTTACATCAGATGGATGTGAAAATAGCTTTTCTAAATGGGAGTTTAGAAGAGGAAATCTATATGGACCAACCTGAAGGCTTCGCACTTAAGGGAAATGAACACATGGTCTGTAAACTTAAGAAATCAATATATGAACTTAAACAAGCTTCACGATAATGGTATCTTAAGTTTGATGATACCATCACTTCCTTTGGGTTTAGGGAAAACATTGTTGATCGATGTATTTACCTGAAGATCAGTGGGAGCAAGTTTATATTTCTGGTTCTGTATGTTGATGATATTTTGCTTGCTAGTAGTGATCTTGGTTTATTATTTGAAACCAAGGATTATCTTTTTAGGAACTTTTAGATGAAAGATATGGGAGAGGCATCCTTCGTGATTGGAATAGAAATATTCCGTGATAGATCACGTGGATTGTTAGGATTGTCTTAGAAAGCATATATTGAAAGAGTTCTAGAAATATTTGGTATGAAAGGTTGTTCAGGCAGTGTCGTTCAAATCCAGAAAGAGGATAAGTTAAGCTTAAGTCAATGCCCTAAGAATGATTTGGAACGGAACAAAATGAACAATATTCCTTATGCTTCTATTGTGGGTAGTCTGATGTATGCATAGGTTTGCACTAGACCAGATATTAGTTTCGTAGTGGGAATGTTGGGGAGATACCAAAGCAATCTAGGGTTAGATCACTGGAAGACTGCAAAGAATATTTTGAGATACTTGCAAGGAACGAATGATCACATGCTTACATTTAGGAGGACTGGTCATTTAGAGGTTATTGGTTACTAAGACTCAGATTTTGCTGGATGTGTGGATAGTAGAAAATCCACCTTTGGTTATTTGTTCCTTTTGGCTGGAGGAAGGATATCATGGAAGAGCGCGAAGCAGTCTGTCACTGCTATGTCAACTATGGAGGCTGAGTTTGTAGCATGCTTTGAGGCTACTACTCAAGGTTTATGGCTGCGGAACTTTATTTAAGGACTTGGAGTTATGGAGTCCATTTCTAGGCCGCTGAAAATTTACTGTGATAATTCCGTTGTTGTCTTCTTTTCTAAAAATGATAGGTATTCTAAAGGTGTTAAGCACATGGAGTTAAAATACCTTAGTGTTAAAGAAAAAGTTCAAAAACAGACAGTGTCTATTGGACACATTAACACACAGCTTATGGTAGCAGACCCGCTAACAAAGGGATTACCACCCAATAAGTTTATTGAACATGCTCAAACGATGGGTCTAGAATGCAGTCATTAATTAGTGTTATTTTGCTGTGGATGCTCACGTGTTTATTTCTTTGACATTTGGATATCAATAAATGTGTTTCTGAAAATATCCTGTTTACTTTTGTATACATGTATATTTTGGATAATGATAACAGGAATAGTCTCGAAAGAGACATTATTGGACCTTTATGTAATTTTCCAATTATAGGTCATGATAAGTAGGATATTAGTGTTGTAGTGCATGGAAGAGACTGTGTCCAATTTAAGTGGCACACAACCGCTATGACTCGCATTAGTATTTTATTTACCATGATAATTATGATGACCGATTTATGAATTTAATCTGATTTGCTGCGCACTTATGACTATTTTACTTATCAGAAAAAAAAACAAAAAAACATTTCATCTGGTCCAGGTGGGAGAATGTAAAAAAAATATATCCCACATGAATTGGGCTATATTTATTTTTATTTACGTTTGTGATAAAGTGATATATACAAATCAGTTTAAAATATTTACTGGTTGTAATTGATACGGAAAAGAATTCCTATTATTTGTCCAACTCTGATGGAGAGAATAAATTATAGTGATAGTGGGGAACTGGTCCTCTCTCTACCTATTTTATTTATGTAAGTTCTATCACTTATGAATATGACTGATATAACACATATTAAGTGTACGTAAAAGGCTAGAGAGAGAAAGTAGTTCCCAGTACACGGTTCTAAGAGATTTGGAACGGATTGTTAATTTCACGGATTGCAAACCTACACACGCCATGACCATCAATCGAGGTATTTCGATTAACCTCTCTCAATATTTGTATATAGTGAGCATGAATAGAGTTTTACGATTCCTGGATCATAGGTTATTTATGCCTGATTGTTATAGCATGAATACATATATTAATGTTTATATCGTTGGCACAGTTTTATGGCTGGTAGTGATTTGTTTTAAGGAATCGTTGGAAGGTCTCTCAAAAGATAAAACCAAAGAGGAAAAATATTTGGCTTCAGTTCAAATTTTGCCAATGTGTCTCCTTGCCTCTGTTCTTCTCACGCTATTCGTTTTCATTGTTGGTTGCATATGGAAAGCAATAAACAGGTGCTGCCAAGAAGCTGATCCAACAAGTCAAGCGTAGATATAAAAGTATGTCCGGTTTGGATTTGTTTTTTAAGAGTTATTTTTTACCAGTTAAGACTTTAATTTTTTTGGAATATTTTTTCGATTTTTGAAGGGCCTTTGAAGAAATTAGAGGTACTATATTGTAAGAACGACTTCTGCGTCTCTTCTTTGAAAAAAGGTCATAATGTATTTTTGCTTTTTTTTATTTGTTATGATTTAAAATTTATGTATGCAATTACTGGAGTCAAATTTTCAGGTTTTTTCCCACTTTTTCCCTTTTATTTAGTATTTAACGAGGTCATTGTTATATTTTTTAGGATAAATTACACTTTCATCCCCTCGAGATATAACTTATTATAATTTCACCATTTATCGATAATTACAATTTCACCCCCTCAAGTTTGGAAGTTGTAACACATCTTCCGGGATGAAATTCCGACGTGATCAAACCCGGTAAATATTAGGTGAAATGTCTAAAATACCTCAAAATTTATTGGACAATTATAGACAAAAAACCCAATTTTGTACACTATAATTGAAAAATATTCAGGGGTATATATGTCATTTCACTTTTTAAATCATCAAAATTGGGCTTTGATGACCTAGAGGGGGTGAAACTATAATTATCCAAAGGAAAGGGGTGAAACTGTAATAAATTATATCTTGAGGAGGTGAAATTGTAATTTATCCTTATTTATAAATCAGAAATTAAATCTGGTGGGCCGTGCTTGACTTATCCAATATTCTAGACCCGGCCCAACCCAACCTATTGGGCCATCAAAGCTTGATGGGCTTTGGTCTTGGCAGGTCTTTATTTCTAAAACTACAACTCGTCCAGACCCGGCCTATTTGTGCATCAAGCAAGCCTTCACATCAATGGCCGAGACAAGGAAGAGGAAGAAACCAAATCTATTTTTCTTTTAGAGCGTACTCATATGAGGTCAAAAATATAAAAAGGTTAGTCAAGAATCCTACATTTGTAACTTCTAACATCATTTCCAACCGCGGTTTCGGTTGTGGTTGCGGTAACTGCTTGTGTAGTACTGTGACAAACTGGTATGGGGTCTTAAATGATATCAGTGTTAAAAGTGAGCCCAAATATTATGTAACATTTCAATATATTCAAAGAGGAATGGGATTCTAATTGTACTACTTTGTTACTTAAGAAATATATGGAAAGAGGAATATAGTTTTAATTATATTAGAAGGGCTTTATACTGAAACTGCTTGTGCAATATCGGGTATTGCACATACCATAGCATACATCAAACTACCAATAACGTTTGCATAAGGAACCTTAGACATATACTTACATTCTTCATCTGTGCTAGGAGACAGTAGAGCACTGAGCTTGAAGTGGGGAGTAAGGGGGATATTTATAGGTTTGGTTTTGTGATTTATTCCAAAACACTGTACTACCTTCTTTAAATATTACCTTTGTGACAATCCAACTGTACCTTTCACCCTGTCTCTAGAAATCTCCATCCCAAGTATATTCTTTGCTTTTCCAAGGTCCTTCATCTCAAACTCGTTTTTCAACTGGTCTTTCATTCTTTTAATCTCCAAAACACTTTTAGATGCAATAAGCATGTCATATACATATAAAATTAAATATATTGAAAAAACCATTAGGGAGTTTACGAAAATAAACGCAATGATCAAACTGGCTTCTTATGTAGTTTTGACCCAACATAAACTGATCAAATCGTTTGTACCACTGTCTCGGTGATTGCTTCAAACCATATAACAACTTGTTCATATTACAAACCCAATCTTCTTTTCCAATAACTTTGAATCCTTCAGGTTGAGACTTATAAATTTCTTCATCTAAATGCCCATGCAAGAAAACAGTTTTAACATCGAGTTGATATAACTCTAAATCAAACTGTGTAACCAAGGCAAGCAAAATACGAATTGAAGAATGTTTTACCACTGGTGAAAATACTTCATTGTAATCAATCCCATGCTTTTGTGCGTATCCTTTAGCCACCAATATTGCCTTAAAACTCACATTGTCTTTACCTGTTGAACTTTCATTTTTAGTGTAAACCCATTTGCACCCAATTACCTTATTCTTTTTAGGAAGTTTCACCACTTCCCATGTCTTGTTCTTATGAAGAGAATGCATCTCCTCATCCATAACAATATTCCACTTGCCACTTTCAGAGTTCTGAATTGCTTCTATATAATTGGACGGAATTTCATCTTCAATAATTGGAAGCGCATATGCCACCATATCAGTAAAGCGTGCTAGCTTTTTTATCTCTCTTCTGGGTTTACTGGCGACAATCGAATCTAGCTGTTGTGGAGACTCTTGAGTGGAAGTCTCATCTTCATCTGAACTTGAGTCACCTCCAACTTCCTCTGGGGATTTCTCTATAGATTGTTGTACTGGTACCTTAAACTCCACCTGCTTTGGAGTATCCTCTACCGAGTTATTATCTTTCACCTGAGATCCCACTGACTACTTCAACATTTCTGACTCATTGAAAGTAACATCCCTGCTGTGTGTTATTTTCTTCGACTAAAGACACCAGAGTCTATATCCCTTCAAACCTGTGCTAAAGCCCAATTAGACAGTTTTCTTGGCTCTAGGGTCTAACTTATTTTATATAACATGAAAATAACTAGGACAACCAAATATATGCAACATATCATAATCTGAAGCAGGTTTCCCAGACCATACCTCAATGGGAGTTTTCCCATTTATTCCTACTGCAGGTAGTCAATTGATAAGATGTTATGCATATGTCACAGTTTCACTCCAGAACTATTTGCCTAATCCTGAGTTAGACAACAAACATCGTACCTCCTCCAGTAGAGTGCGATTCATGCATTCTACAACTCCATTCTATTGTGGTTTCCTACTAATTTTGAAATGCCTCACAATCCCTTCTTCTTGACACAGCTATAAAAATGAATCATACTTGTATTCGCCACCATTATCAGAACGAAGCCTTTTTATCTTCCTGCCTGTCTGGGTTTCAATAATATTTTTCCAATTTCTGAACACTTCCAAGACTTCATCTTTGTGTCTCATAGTGTACACCTAAACTCGCCTTGAGAAGTCATCTACAAATGACACGAACCAATGTTTACCTCCCAATGAAGCAGTTTTCCTAGGCCCGCAAACATCTATGTGTACATAATCCAACGTCCCTTTTGTGTTGTGTATCGCAGTACCAAATTTCACACGAGTCTGCTTGCTAAATACACAATGCTCGCAAAAGTCCAACTTACAGGTTTTGGCGCCCTTCAACAATCCTTGTTTTATAAGTCCTTGTAGAGCTTTTTCACCAACATGACCAAGTGTCATATGCCATAAGCAGGTAGTGTCGGGAATAACCACTCCAATGTCTTCAGATACTGATGTTGTTCCACTTGTAACCGTACGGCCCTGCAATAAGTATAGATTATTATGGTGATTTCCTTTCATCACGATCATAGCTCCCATAACAACCTTCAATACTTCACCGTCAATGACAATCTTGTGATCCTTAGATTCAAGGGCACCCAACGAGATGAGATTCTTCTTCAAATCCGACACATACCGAACATCTAACAATACACGAATCGTCCCATCATACAGCTTCAAATGGATTTTTCCAATCCCCTTCGTCTCACAGGCGTTGTCGTTGCCCATAAGAACAATTCCTCCTTTAATTTCCTCCAAGGATGTGAACCAGTCCCTGTGAGGACACATATGATACGAGCAAGTTGAGTCCAAAATCCATTCTTTAGAGTTACTCGATTCTGGCATGGCGGCCAAACTAAACTCAGTTTCTTGTACAATGTTTGCAGTCTGATCGTCTTTATTTTTCAACTTCAGACAATCCTTCTTCCAATGCCCCTTCTGGTGACAAAACGCACATTCATCCTTTGCAGGAATCTTATTACCAGATCTAACTCTCGATCAAAAATGAGAGTTCCTTCTTCCACCATTGCTCTTTCTTTGTTTGGATCTACCCTTTACTGTTAAGGCCTCTATTGTTTCCATGTTCACCTGTTTATCCGTTCTCTGATACTCACCATTTTTTAGGGGATTGGAAACATCATCATAAGTTATTGCATCTTTTCCATGCAATAAAGTGGTGGCTAAATGATCATATGTTTCGAGTAAAGAATTTAACAATAACAACGCTTTGTCTTCTTCATCAATATTCACGTCCAAATTTTGTAGATCAACAAGTATTTTATTGAAACTGCTCAAGTGTTCACTAACGGAGATACCTCCTTTGTAGTCAAAACGGAACAACTTCTCCTTCAAATAGATCCGATTTTTGATGCTCTTCGTCATGAACTTGTCTCCAAGTTTCTTCCACAGGGTCATTGCCGATGTATCCCGCATTACTGAATATTTCTAATCTTTTACAAGACAAAGTCGGATAGTTCTGCAAGCTTGACCCAATCTGCCTCCTTTATATCGTCTGGGTTTTCTTCCAACGTGATGTCTAGATCTTGTTGAACTACGACATCCAAAACTTTGCACTGCCACATTCCAAATTTATTTGTGCCATCAAATTTCTCCACCTCGAATTTAGCATTCGAGACCATATTCCTTTTTGTTGATTTCGTAGTCAAGGTTGTCGACGATACCTCCAACATATTTTATCTTCTAGCTTGATAACCAAAGCTCGTATGTCAAAATGAAGCATACGGCTGCGTCCAAAATGGTTGAATTAGCTAGGTTCGACCTTTCGTTCGCTCAAATCGGGCTTAAAACGGGCCCGGAAACTCCAAAATAGTTTTGAGGGACAAAACTGCACATTCAGATAATTTGATGACGTGGTAGCTTCTGGTGATGACACATGTCAGCCACTGAATGAGACGTGTCAGCACCTGACAGGGACACGTGGCAAATGACGTTAGTGATGACGTCAGTGACACATGGGCGCGTGGGCCTCACGCTTGTTATAGGTAGATGATGCGTGGGGCACATGGTTGCACATTAGCTAAACCCAAACACGAAATCAAAACATACACAAATTTGGGAGAGAAATTCAATCTTCGACTGATTCAAATGGGAGAGGAGTACAAATATTTTAAATTCACTCTCAACCTACAAATTCTCTTAACCTCACCTATTTAACAAATCTATATTTGCTTGAATCTAGAATGATTCTACAAACACCTAAACACATCTATTTATAGGCTTCAAGACGTGTTTGGAATATGGTTCTTGAAGAAAAAAATTCCACGCGGTTGTGGACACAGTTAAGGCTTTGACTATGGAAGTCGGTGTCGTCCACGAAGCTTCATGGTTCTTCCACTTCAATGGTCGGTGGTTACAAGTCCTTTATTCTCCAAAATTCTTGTTGATTCTTGAATGGTGGTGGATGCATCTGGAAGCTCTTGAAGCTTCTAGTCTTAAGCCATCATTTCTACAAATCATCAGCTCTTCAACGCTAGTCCAGATAAGGAACTCACCATCATTCCAGATGCCAACAATTATGTAGGGCTCTGAATAAAAAGGAGGATCAATAGACACTAGTTTTGTTCAATAATTGTCAACCCCATGTTTCTTAACCACCCATATATCACAGGCTTGGTACTTATTATACCTGAACTAACTCTAAGCACGCACACACGAGTAATATAGACACTAAGATATATAGTGGTTTGACCCAATTTGATACCTACGTCCACTTGAGAGAGTTTTACTATGGTTTGATAAAAAATTGTGGGGAGGAGGAGATTACAACACTCTACTCAATTCAATAACTCACACTCTCTCTGCCTATACAAAAATCACTCTCACATAACTATCTTTCTCTGTGATTCTTGTTCTAATTATACAAACCACACATACCCATATTTATAGGTGAAGATGAGAGTAAAAGACAACATCAACTTGTACAATCATGGAGTTACAAACTTGACATTTGCATGTGGGTAGGCTGAAAATCTCCACGCGTGATCCATGAGCTGCAATTCTTGACTTTGATGAACCATGCTTGAGCTTGACAATCTTGACTCTGCATGTGGTGTTGATGGTGGTGAGCAGGGTATGAAACTTTCTATTCTCCCCCTTCCATACCAATCGGAGGAGAACGTCTTCGGTTGTGCTTCAATTGATGTCCATTCTGGCTATGTCTCTGCATAGCTCTAACTTATCATGAGTAACCACCTTTGTCAACATATCAGCGGGGTTCTTGTTTGTGTGGATCTTCACAATCTTCAATAATTGTAGCTCCATTACTTCGCGTATCCAGTGATAGCGAATGTCGATATGCTTTATACGGGAATGGTACATTGAATTCTTGCTCAAGTCCAGAGCACTCTGACTGTCATTATGTACATTGTATTCTTTATGTCTGACTCCCAATTCTTAGAGAAACCGCTTCACTCACAACATTTCCTTGCCAGCTTCCGTTGTGGCAATGTATTCTGCGGCTCTGCCTTTGTTATAGATAAAACAATACACTTCTGCAATTTGGATTGCCATGAGACTGCTCCTCCTATAAAAGTGAATATGAATCTTGATGTAGATTTCCTGCTGTCAATGTCACCGGCCATATCTGAATCTGTATAGTCTTCCAAGACTAGTTATGTTCCCCCATAGCATAAGCATAGTTTCGATGTACTCTTCAGGTACCTAAGAATCCACTTGACTGCTTCCCAATGGTCTTTGCCTGGATTTGAAATAAATATGTTCACAACGCCTACAACGAGAGCTATATCCGGTCTGGTGCGAACCATTGCATACATCAAGCTACCATAATTGAAGAGTAAGGGATTGCTTCCATCTCTTCCTTTTCTTTTGTCGAAGAGGGACACGATCACTTGCTTAATTTGAAGGGATTAGCCATCGGAGTACTGACTGGCTTGGCATTTCCCACGTTGATCTTTGCAATCACCCTTTCAATGTACTTCTCTTGTGACAACCACAATTTCTTGGCTTTCCTGTTATGAACAATCTTCATGCCCAATATCTATTGAGTTGGGCCTAGGTCCTTCATGTTAAAGAACTTGTATAATTCTTGCTTTAACTTGCTGATTATACTAGCATCATGTCCCACTATTAACATGTCATCAACATACAACAATAGAATAATAAAGTTACCATCCGAGAATTTTTGAATGTAGACACATTGATCTGCAATAGTTCTCTTGTAACCATGACCTACCATGAATGAGTTAAACTTTATGTACCATTGCCTCGGTGCTTGCTTGAGGCCATAGAGACTCTTCTTCAGTTTGTAGACCATATACTTTTTCCATGTAACTTTAAAACCTTCTGGTTAGTCCATGTAAATTTTCTCCTGTAGACCTCCATGGAGGAATGATGTCTTGATGTCCATTTGTTCAAGTTCTAGGTTCAGACTAGCTGTCAATCTGAGTATCACTCGAATTGAGGTCATTTTCACCACTGGTGAGAATATCTCGTCAAAGTCAATGTCTTTCTTCTGTTGGAATCCTTTAACGACCAATCGGGCCTTGTGCTTCATCGAATTTCCGTTGGTGTCTTTCTTCAGCTTGTACACTCATTTATTTTTCAATGCTTTCTTGCCTTCGGGAAGTCTCACCAACTCATAAGTCTTGTTCTTATGCAAGGAACTCATCTCTTCTTGCATAGCTTGCACCCATTTACCTTTGTCTGTATGGGTCTTTAATTCCTGAAAGTATTTTGGCTCCCCCTCATCAATAAGCAGAATATAGTCTGACTCTAGATATCTCCTCGATGGAATCAGCGATCGGCCTCTTTCAGATCTTCTTGGCTGAGGCTCTTCAACTAGAGGAGCTACTTCTGGTTCTGTAGCTTCTGGTGGAGGGGTTTGTGGCTCCCCCTGCTCAACACCCTCAGGTTCTTCTTCCTCCTCTACTTCTGGAATTTCATCCTACATTTCTTCATTATCTGGGATCAACTATACTGGTGTAGGATCTGGGATGATGTTTATAACACTAGAACTAGAATCACTGGGCTCTGTGATTTTTGCAGTGTCTTTGTATGTCTAGCTCTCTTGGAACACAACATCCCTGTTTCTGATAACCTTCTTTGATTCTGGATCCCATAGTCTGTATCTGAATTCTTCGTCTCCATAGCCGATGAAGATGTATGGAGTTGATTTCAGATTGAACTTCTGTCTTTGCTCCTTGGATACGTGTACAAATGCCTTGCACCCAAATACTCTCAGGTGAGAGTAGAAGGGATCTTTTCCACTCCATACTTTTTATGGTACATCAAATTGCAGCAGTACTAATGGTGATCTGTTGATCAGGTAGATGGTGGCTCTAACTGCTTCACCCCAGAATGGCTTTGACAACTTAGCCATACTGATCATACTTCTGACTTTGTCCATAATGGTCCGGTTCATCCTTTCGGCTACACCATTATGTTGTGGGGTACATGCGACCGTCTTCTCATGTCAAATACCGTGTTCAAAGCAGTATGCTCGGAACTCGTTGGAAGTGTACTCACCTCCATTATCTGATCGAAGGCACTTTAGCTTCTTTCTAGTTTCTCGCTCTACCATGGCGTGGAATGCCTTGAAGTAATCGAGCACCTGGTCCTTTGTTTTCAAAAAATATACCCACACCTTTCGTAAAGCATCGTCAATGAATGTGAGAAAATATTTGTTACTGCCTAAAGACTCCACTTCTATAGGACCACAAATATCAGGGTGTATTAAACTCAATAACTCTGATCTTCTTCTGGTAGTTGAGTTGAAAGAGACCCTATAGTGTTTTCCAAATAAATAGTGATCACAAGGGTTTAATGGAATACCTTTCGATACTGCAATTACTCTCTTCCTTGCCAGTGTAAGTAACCCTTTCTCCCCCATGTGTCCGAGTCTTTTGTGCCACAAATTTGGTGAAATCTCATCTTCAACTGCATTGAGACTGTCAGAAATTACTTTCACATGGGTTTTGTATAATGTGCCATGTATCTGTCCTCGGGCAACAACCGTGGCTCCTTTTATCAGCTTCCAGGTGCCATTGCTGAATTTGTTATCTTAGCCTTCCCGATCTAAGGTTGTCTCGGAAATGAGATTGAGACGAAGGTCAGGCACATGTCTGACATCTTTTAACATCATAGTGCAATCAATACTGGTCTTGATTTGGACATCACCGATTCCTACGATCTTCGAGAAACTTGTATTGCCCACGTGTCAGAAAATTGATGATGTGGCAGAATGAGTGTGTGACACGTGGTAGGTTATCAGGTGGACAAGTGGCAGAATACGTACGTGACACCTGGCAGAACACGTGGCACAATAAGGCGATGACACATGGCAACTGATGATGTCAACAGTGGCGTGGCAGCGCGTGGGGCGTGTGATCTCACGTGCTCTGAAAGCTTAAAGGTGCGTGCTGCGCATGGGCCTCACGTGCGCTAGAGGTAAACAACGCGTGAGGGGCATGAACCCGAGGTCTCTAATGTGTCGGGCTTTGGGCAGCGCGTGGAGGTGCGGTTGTATTTTGGGATGTTCTTGATGGGAGAAGCTTTTTTTGGAGATAGGTCGCCTGAAAATGTATTCGGTGTGGTGTTTTGATGAATATATTGGTTCGAAATAGGATTGTAAAAACGACTCTGTTTTTTGACTCTAAGCTCTTATACCACTTTGTTATACCTGAACTAACTCCAAATACAAACACAAGTAATATAGACATCAAGATATATAGTGGTTCAGCCTAATTTGGTACCTACGTCCTAGAGGTGAGCAAAAATTCACAAAATCCGTATGTCCAATCCATCCAATCCGATCCAGATATTTTGGATTGGATTTTTTACGGATTGGATTGGACATGGATTCAAAAACACCCAATCCGGTATCTTACGGATCGGTCCTGGATTGCATTTTCAATAATTCAGTTATTCCGGTCCAATCCGGTACTATTCATATATATTCAATATATAATATTAATAATATATCACATAATATATTATTTTAAATTAAATTATAATATCTTAAATAAGTAATATACTATTCAAAAATAAATCATAATATCTTATTTTATACAAATAATTATTCATATTTATCCATATTCTTGTAAAAATGTAAGTCATTTCTAATATTTTCATACATTAAAACATTAACCACTATTACAATATTAAAAAAAAATAGAAAGGGATACTTTCTATTAGTTATTTACTATTATAAAGGACCTCTAAAATATTCTTATACATTTATTCTATTTGAAATATTACAATTAAGTTTTAATCTATTAAGACTTTAATAACAAAATCCAAAAACTATCATTAAAGTACATTAATACATTTTATTATTTCAATGCAAGTATTTTCTTTAAAAGAAAGTGTATATAACAATTATAAAAGAAAATGAATGAATACCCCTAAAAATGATATTTTATAATTATTACTAAAATATTATTGTGGTGTGAAATATTTTTCATACAAGGTTTCAATATAAGTCAAAATTTTAAGTTATGTATATTTCAATGGCTAAATAAGTTGAGCTTGTTGTGTGTATAAGTGTCTTAAACTAAATAAATGAATAAATTAAACTAGAATGAATAAAAAGATAATTTATCAAGATTGGGAGCCGAATATATAGTAACCCTAAACCGTAAACCGTAAACCCTAAACTCTAAACCCTCAAATGAAATATATAGTTAAAAGTTTTCACTATTTTATTTTAAAAATAATTTTAAAGTTTAAATAATTTTTTTTTTTAAAACACATAGTTTTTGTATAGTTTAAATATATAGTTTAATTTTTTTAAATAACTCTAAAGTTTATATATTTTTCTTATTTTGTTTAAATATTACGATCCTACACATATTTTTTTCCTGTTTGAGTCATTTCTCTTGAACATAAGACAATTATTGGATTATTGGTTGATATAAACAATTAATTTATATATGATTTCATTTATTGTAGATGTCGAGTGTTGGAGATGCGGGAAATCCTATTGATATTTATGAAGAACAAGTATAGGTGAGTTCTCCTAAGAGAAAAAATCATAAAAAATCTGATGTTTGGGATCATTTCATAGAAATTTCTAAGAAAGATGGAAGAGGTGTTACGTGTAAATATTGTAATCAAATTTATCAATGGATAAGTGAGAATGAAACTACTACACTGAGAAAACATATTGTAAAGTGTTCTAAGTATTCTTACAATATGGATATGAGTCAAACAACTTTATCAATTAAACCAGTAAATGAAGAAGGCGGTGCAAGTAATTTGGGTGTTTGGAAGTTCGACCAAGAACTTGGTAGAGAAATCGTTAACAAGATGATAATTATAGATGAGTTGCCTTTTAGTTTTGTGGGGCGTGAAGGTTTTCTCAATCTTCTTAAAGTGTTGCAACCTAGGTTTAAGCTCAATATCCGTTTTACAGTTGCAAAGGATTGTTTGGTCTTGTATGCTAATGAGAAAAAAAAGATCGAGAATTTATTAGCTATATCAAACCAAAGAATTTGCATCACTATGGATACATGGACCTCACTCCAAAATCTTTCTTACATGTGTCTAACGGCTCACTTTATTGACAAGGGTCGGAAATTACACAAGATGATTCTTAACTTTTGTGTAGTTTCAAGTCACAAAGGCAAAGCGATTGGTGATATGGTGGATACATGTTTTAGTGAGTGGGGAATAGATAAACTTCTTACACTTACGGTTGACAATGCAAGTTCAAATAATACCGCTATGTCCCACTTAAAGGGATGTTTCAATAGAAAAAGTGAATCTTTTATTTTCGGAGGTGAATACTTTCACATGAGGCGTTGCGCACATATCCTTAACTTAATTGTGAAAGATGGGTTAATTGACTTGAAAGGTCCAATAACTCGTATCCGTGGGGCCTTGAGGTATGTTAGGAGTTCTCCCCAAAGAAAGAAACATTTCAAGCATTTTGTAACTATAGAAAAGATAGCATCTAAAAGTCTTTTATGCTTAGATGTTCAAACTAGGTGGAACTCTACATATCTCATGTTGTATGTCGCCCTAAAGTTTCAAAAGGCATTTCAAAGAATTAAAGAAGAAGATGTACCATTTTCTTTGGCACTTAACGATGGCCAACCTACCACGAATGATTGGAATGATGCTCGGTTTTTTAGGGACTTTTTGAAAAAATTCTATGATGCCACTAAAAGTTTTTTCGGTTCTTTATATGTGACTTCAAATGGATATTTTCATCAAGTTTATAATATTGAAAGAGAGTTGTCCGTAGCCATAAGGAGTATGAACCATCGCTTAAGTGGCATGACTATCAAAATGAAGAGCAAATTCGATAAGTATTGGGGAAGCATTGAGAAAGTGAATATGATGTTAGTGATTGTCGTTGTGTTAGATCATCGCTTCAAGTTGGACTATGTGCATTTTTGTTATTATCAAATTATTGATTCTACCAAATTGAATGATCTAATTAGTAAAATAATGACGGTATTAAACCGAATTTATCTTGAGTATGAAAACCGTGGGGGTACTTCATCTTGCAATCAAGTTTCTAACTCTATGGAAGTTGATAAATCAAGTAGTGGGGCAAGTGAAAGTAGTGAGGCAACGAGTAATGTAAATGTAATCAACATGGCACAAATGACATATTTAGAGCATTTGAAGAAAATAGGAAGTGGGGGAAATCGGAAATGGAGAGATATTTAGAAGAAGCTACTTGTAGCGACGACAAGGTTACGTTTGACATCTTATTGTGGTCGAAAGTAAATTCTTCAAGGTATAAAATTCTATCTAATGTTGCACGTGATATCTTAGCTATTCTCGTTTCAACTGTTGCTTCTGAGTCCGCCTTTAGCACGGGGGGTCGTGTCCTTGATCAATTCCGTAGTTCTCTTACTCCTAAAGTTGTTGAAGCCTTGATTTGTGCACAAGATTGGTTACGTGTCTCGCAAGTGCCGATTCAAATTGAAGCACAAATAAACGAAATTGAAGCACTCGACTCATTTGATTTCCAATCAAGTACGTTTATTTATTCATTATATATTAAGTATACTTTATTTATTCCGTACAATTTATTTATAGTTATTTGTTCATAATTAACTAAAATTAGTTTTACTTTTGTAGACATAACTGATGTTTGAGGAGCTTTGAAGGTAATGCCGCACTTTTGAATCAATCCGTTAAAGTTTTCGGATGTTATATGAATATTTTGTTTATTTACTCCAATTTTTATTATTTGGTTTATGTGTAATTTACTACTAAAACTATGTCAATTTGCTTGGGAATAAATTATTAGTAGTAATCTGTCATTTTGCTTGAGAACAAATATGTTAATTTGCTTGAAAATGTGCAGGCAGTAACTATAGTAAACCCACTAATAGATCTTTATTTCTTCTCTTACTATCTTTATTTTTTAAAACAATTGATCCGTGAATCCGATCCGAACCAATTTGGCTCATCGCGATCCGGTTTGGATTGGATCCGTTGGGCAAATGGATTGGACTGGATTCGCTATTAGCGGATTGGATTGAAAATAGGTCCAATCCGGTCCGTGCTCACCCCTACTACGTCCACTTGAGAGAGTTTTAGTATGATTTGATGAAAAATGGTGAGGAGGAGATTACAACACTCTACTCAACTCAATACCTCACACTCTCTCTCTGCCTATACAAAACTCACTCTCACTAAACTATATTTCTCTGTGATTCTTGTTCTAATTATACAACTCACACATACCCATATTTATAGGTGAAGATGAGAGTAGAAGACAACATCAACTTGCACAATCATGGAGTTTCAAACCTTGACATTTGCATGTGAATAGACTGAAAATCTCCACCTGTGATCCATGAGTTGCAATTCTCGACTTTAATGAAGCATGCTTGAGCTTCACAATCTTAACTCTGGTGAGCAGGATATGGAACTTTTAGTACTTACGTCCACGTTCAGTAAAAGCAATGAAGGCGAATGTGTCGTCGAAAGGCACAACAGCTCTATTAGAACTATCAAAAAAGGCACTATAAAATGATTGAACTGGTGTGGTTAGGAACACTTCATTAGACACATCAAAGGAAAGGATCACCCCACCACGGCCTTTCACTACCTCCCACCAACAGATCATTGTATTCTTCTTGCAGCTCCAACTCCAGCTACGGTCACTAATTATGGCGGGCACATGAATATCTAATTTCCTCCAACAATCAGTTTTCAAAGAGTAAATCTCAACTTGAACCGATCTGACACCGTCTATGCCTCCACGCACAACTTGCCACTCTGACATGAAAGTTAAGCGGTTCAGATTCCGGGAGAATCCTGAATTGTCGAAGTGCAGGGTTACACAGCGCAATTCTCAACGAGTTGAGGTCAAACAAGCAGACAATGCCGTCACAGCAACCGAAAATTGCCGTACTATGACCAAAAGAGCCCCTTAAGAAGGGAGAGATATCAAATTTAAGTGTAGAAACCGGAGTATCGAGGGTGTATTTGAAACTCTGTAAGTAATACTACTGTCATTGATGGTTGATGAGGAATATTTATGTAAGTATTGAGATGAAATTGGGATCTTTGACAAAAGCGTTCGTGATTTGGAGACACAACGGAATCGAACAAGAAATCTAATACACAGAGATACGAATCACTATATCATCCGGCAAAGAAGTTTTCCTTCTTTCCATTATTTGTTGGATAAACAAGCAGCAACACGGCCACGTCTTTGGTTCTCCCAATGCTGTGAAACTGATTCTGAGAAGGAAGGGGATATAACTTGTATAGAAGAAAGGAAGACCAAATATTTTGGGACTTTGATATATATATATATATATATAGATTGAAAGAGGGAATTGAATTCTAATTACAATAGAATACCCTCTAAAGTCTAATGTTATCAGCGAAAGAGCCGATTCGTACGGTTCCGAACACTTAATTACAACAATGCACTTAAAATGAAAGATCAATTTTATTTTTGATCTCATCAACAGATGTGATATTTATAATTTACAAATTTTTGAATACTTAGACATAAATTGTACAAAGAGATGTGATATTTATAATTTAAATATTTTACGACTTGGATGCTACACTTAAATTGGGACTGACGAATTATATGATTTTTTTTATAATTATCATAAAAAAAAACTAAAATCGATATTCAATTTAATAAAATGATTATTTTTCTCGTACAATACTTGATATTCAAACATCAATTAAAATAAAGTAAAACATTTAATTACGAATTGTTTTGAGAAATAATATTTTTTTGAGGAGATTTTTAATAATTTTAGTGATGGCATATTCTTATAGAGAATTTTCTTTTATAGTTTTAGGAGAGGCGTGTTTATAATTTCTATTTTTAATTGGGGCATAAATTAAATAAAATTTTGTCAAAATATATAAAAATGCAAATAAGAAAGGACCAGTATAGTGGCTCCGTGTCTGGAGCCAATCTAACTTCATAACGTAACCAATCTTGAGAATTCAAAGCTTTTTTTATCCTATTTACACGCAGTCCTAACTCCACTTGAACTCTATTTTATGTTTCCTTATTACTATAAACAATTCCCAAAATTTCACCAGTGACTTTTTTGTGCATGTTCCGAAAATATTCTCTGCCACACCGTTTGTTCAAAAAAATATTAATTATAAATAATAATAGAAATAATAAGTGTGTGTATAGGGCTGCACACGGTTCAATTTAGTACGGTTCTTGAAAAATTTAGAATCAAATCATTATCAATGGTTCCTTGAAAACAAGAACTAGAACCATTAGTTAAAGAACCAAACCAAACCAAATTATAAAATAACGGTTCAGTTCGATTCCAAACTACGATTCCTTAAACATGTTCTTTCAAAAAATATATATATATATATAACATACATCACTATAAATTATAAAAAATAATTCTACCAATTTCAAAACTAAGAACAAGACTCTTAAACCAAAACTATCCACCCACACCCACACCCGCACCTGCACCCACACCCCCAAAACTCTCACACATGCGCGACTAAGAGGATGAGAGAGAGAGAGTTTTAGAGAAATTATTTATGGAATGTTTCTGATTTTTTTTAATTGCGTTTTTTTTTTTTAATTTCTGACATGACTTTAGTCAAGGGAAGGGAAAATTACACAAACTATCCCTGAACTATGACATAATTGCACGCCGTACCCCTTACGTTTCAATAATATCATAAAATATCCTTAAAACCACCTCCGTTGTAACACTTAGCCCCTTCCGTTAAAAGTCAACCCCTTCCGTTAAAAGTCAACGACGGAAAATATGAATTTTGGTCAATAAAACCTATTTTTGGAGTGAACTTCCAATTTTGCCCTTATATATGCATGTTCCAATTTAACCCTAACTTTGTTTACCAAATTGCCCTTACAATTTCACTTAAAAAAATATAAAAATATTTTTTTTGTGAAAATACATATTATGTTCCAAAATAATAATTGTTTTTGTGAAAAAGTATATATTATGTTCCAAAATATGAATTTTTCGGAAAAAAATTTATATTTTGGAACATAATAAATATTTTTTTGCAAAAAACTATTTTTCAGAAAAAAAATCATATTTTGGAACATAATATATATTTTTAGCAAAAACATTATTTTTCGAAAAAAAAATTCATATTTTGGAACATAATATATATTTTTGCAAAAAAAATATTTTTCGGAAAAAATTCATATTTTGAAACATAATATATACTTTTCTGCAAAAAAAAATCATATTTTGGAACATAATATATATTTTTCACAAAAAAAATATTTTTCGGAAAAAATCATATTTTCCGAAATATATATATATTTTGACCTTTATAATTTTTTTGCGAAAAATATATATTATGTTCCAAAATATGATTTTTTTACGAAAAATATTTTTTTTGTGAAAAATATATATTATGTTTCAAAATATGAATTTTTTCCGAAAAATAATTTTTTTGCAAAAATATATATTATGTTCCAAAATATGAATTTTTTTTTAGAAAAATAATTTTTTTGCGAAAAATATATATTATGTTCCAAAATATGATTTATTTTTCTGAAAAATAGTTTTTTGCAAAAAAAAATTTATTATGTTCCAAAATATAAATTGTTTTCCGAAAAATTCATATTTTGGAACATAATATATACTTTTTCACAAAAACAATTATTATTTTGGAACATAATATGTATTTTTCACAAAAAAAAATATTTTTATATTTTTTTAAATGAAATTGTGAGGGCAATTTGGTAAAAAAAGTTAGGGTTAAATTGGAATATGCATATATAAGGGCAAAATTGGAAGTTCACTCCAAAAATAGGATTTATTGACCAAAATTCATATTTTCCGTCATTGACTTTTAACGGAATGGGTTGACTTTTAACGGAAGGGACTAAGTGTTACAATGGAGGTGGTTTTAAGGGTATTTTATGATATTATTGAAACGTAAGGGGTACCGCGTGCAATTATGTCATAATTCAGGGGTAGTTTGTGTAATTTTCCCTCAAGGGAATTATTGAATGTCTACGAGTTAAAACATAAAAGTTATGAGTCCGTGTTTGTGTGTGAACCAACACATATTTAGAGATCTATAGAGGAAAAGAGAGAAACTAATCATTTGTAGAAGCCGGTGGTAATGAGGAGGGTAGTTATGGTAGCAGGTAGTCAGAGTGGATGTGATAGATAAAGGGTGCTATAAATTTTAGGTTTTTATGTACATGCTTGTAATATTTGTTTGGATAGTAAAAAACTATTAGGGTAAATTTATAATTTTATTTAATACACTAATTTGTATTTATTTGGTGTTATAAGTTTATATGAATTTATAATTTTAGGAAATATAATATAATTATATAAGTGAGTTATAAATATATATATATATATATCTAATTTATATCGGTTCGGTTCGATTCGGTTTGATTCTAAACAGTCTGAAATCGGCATCGAACAAAATTAGAACGGTTCTGGTTTTTAAAAATCGGAACCAAACCAAACCAATTCAAAACCGGAACTAAAGCACAAGTTCGGTTCGATTTGGACCGATTCTACGGTTGTACGATTTTTTTTATGCACCCCTATGTGTGTATATAGTTTAAATATGAGATAGAATTTGTGCATCCCCTAGTTGGAATAAAATTATCTTCTCTATCGAGTGGATATATATTGCGATTATATATGCTTCCTAAGGTGGTCTGTGTCTATAAATTAATAGTAAGAGAGCTAGTCAGTTCAGTTTCCCAAGTAATTGTCATTTTCGAAACTGTGTGATTTATTTTAGAAGAAGGGAGACGATATATATATATATATATATATATATAATACATGGATGATGTTGAGAAGGGGAGAGGATGGGCCTCGTTGGAATATTTCAGATGTTGTATTTCCGGTATGGTTTGTTGTCTTGTAGGGCGTAGTTGTAGCAAAGGAAGTGATTCTTTTTCAGAAAGTGTTGCAAGATATGTCAAAGCCTAATAAAACCAAAGAAGACAAATATTATCTTTGGGCAGTGGAAGTTCCAGGATTGGTTTTGGTTTTCATTGGTCTTCTCCTACTGTTCGTTTTCTTTGTTTGTTACACATTGAAACAAATAAAGAAGCGCCGTGATGAAGACGATCAAGAGACCCAAGTATTTATAGATAAGTAGTATGTGTACTTGTTTATTTTGTTATTTTGGAATAAATTACATTGAGGAGTTATTTTTTTTGTTAGGGTTTGTACTGGGATATATATTTGTTTCATCCATATCAATAATAATATATGTTGGTTTATGTGGAAGGATTGATAAGATTTTTCAGGTGTGTGATTTTAATGGATGTGTTGTGTGCCTTTAGAAAGAGAAAATTACGTTAGGGTTTTAGGAATGGGAAGGGGATGAAGAAGAAGATAGTCATTTATGGTCATTTTAAGATTCTTACTTTTTTTTCTTTTTTTAAAACAAAATAAATTAAGGGTATTTCAAGCATTTCAGTCATCTTAAATGTATTCACTGAAATATATTTCAGTGAGTATGCTATTTTTCATTTTGAAGGTAGTTTGTACAAACTGCTAAATCTCTCATAATATGCTATTCATTTTCTGAAGTTCATAGTGAAATTTTAGACATACAAATGCACCACTGGAGAGGCATACTTAACAAATTAATTTTTTCGGATTCATTATCATGTGAAATAACTATAATTTAATCATTTAGCAGTTTGTACCTAAATCTCATTTCGTAATATGCAATTTTACCCTACAAGGTTAACTATTTTCTCAATAATTATTCGTATGAAGTTTACACTGAACTTCCGCGAGCTTTTCAACCAATAATTTGCTGTATATATATGATCAGAATCACTTCTAGTTAGCTCATTAATTTTCCAACTATATTATACATGTTTGATTGTGATTGGTTATAGATTTAATAAAAAAACATATATGTGACATTGTGTATGTGTAATATTTAAAATAGTACATGACTCAACTAAGATGCGCCACAGGACTGATGGGCCGAGGACAGATGGGCCAAAGAAATAAATGGGCCCATAGAATTTTCTAAAAGATAAGTGATCCACAAGTCAGGGAGTTATCCTACTTTTGGAAAAGAGAGTCCAAAAAAAAAGAGTTTATCAAATCCCATGTTTTAAGGAATTGATAAACTTGGGTAAATGGGTTTGACCCATTTACCAAAATTATGTATAAATACATGGCCAAAGATTGAACAAAGGATCTAATTTTTAACCTAACTATTATTGTGTATTTTTCTGCATTTACACAATTGGCGCCGTCTGTGGGAAACACCATTATTGAAACTTTTTTCAATAGCTTCTCACTCTCTGTTAAGAGCTTAGATTCATACCATTAATGGCGGTAATCACCCGTTCACAACAAACGAAGTTGCCTCCGAACGGAAGCCAACCCTTGCAAGCCGAGGATCCAATTAGGCGAGCCCTGGAGGAGAGGATCGCCGAGTTGGAGAGACAGAACGCTGAATTGGTGGCAAAACTGGCCCTACTCCAGAACCCTCGAGAAGCCCAAAATGATGAGCAGTCCAGTCAACAAGAGTGGTCTATAGGCCACCAATCGAAAAGGGACATCCTCCACGATAAACCCAACAACGATCGGGAGTAAAACGCGGAATCATCCCTACAGGTGCTCGGAGGATGCAATCTTGAGGAGGTTCTAACCATGCGAAAATTGGAGGAAATTATTGCCAGATTTCAAAGGGAGGTGCTCAAGGATCTAAAGATTCAGACCCCCACAGATCTGGCATCGGAGGCATCCATCGACGCCGTACAGACACCGTTCACACTGACGATTACCAGCGTACCCTACTCGGAGAGGTTCAGGCTGCCGAAGTTCATTTTTTTGGACGGGACAAAAGATCTAACGAAGTACATCTACCATGTCCATACAAAGATGAATGTCTACAACGAAAACGAAGCCTTACTCTGCAAGGTCTTCCCAACCATCTTGACCGAAGCGGCCCTGCTCTGGTTCAGAAACAACCATCCCGATCCATAGGAAGCTGGCTGAAACTATGTGAATTGTTCATTGCTCAGTACTTCGGTAATAAAAGACAGAAGAATACCATCTCCATTCTATTCACCATGATCCAGGAAAAAGGCGGATCATTGAAAAGCTTCGTCTCGCGATTCAATATCAAGATGTCCTCAATTGACAATTGTGATCAACATTCAGCTGTCGAGGTTTTCAGGATGGCTTTGGTTCCTGGAACCAAGTTTCATCAGTCTTTGGTCAAGAGGCCACCAACAGACATCGGAGAGCTTAATTCCATGGCACAAGGGCATCTCCGAATAGAAGAAGAACTGGCCATACGCCAAAGAAGGACAGCCTTCGCAAGCGTGGAGGCAAAAGTAGCCGAACCTTCCCGGTTGAAGGATCGGGCACCAGATCGAAAGCGACCAAGCGCTCATCCTGCACCCTCCCCAGCTCCAGAGAAATGCCAGAGATTCGAAGAAAAGATCACTCCATTGAAATTCACCCTAGCCAAACTGTATCTAGAGACCAAGGGTAAAGGAATCTTTCGGGCACCACCACCCATCAGACAACCAATGGACTAGAGAGACATGTCGAGACACTGTGCCTTCCATGGTAAGTACGAGCACCACACCAATGAATGCAGAAGCCTTAGGAGGCAAGTAGAAGCCATGATAGCGAAAGGAGAGCTAACTGAGTACGTTGCCAAGGAGGACACCCGATCGAACCAACCGGCACATACGTCTTCCAAGGGGACAATGGGACAACCCGTAAGAGTTATTCACATGGTTCATGGAGGTCCAAGTCGATCAGAAGTGGAGGAAGCCCGTAGATCCCAGATGCATCAGGCCCAGAAGCTACGAAGGGTTGGGGAGATCAGCGAGTTTAAAAGCCCAAGAGACAATGCCCGGATAACTTTCTCTTCTGCAGATATGCGGAACATTCAGTCACCACATGACGATCCCTTAGTTATCTCCCTCATGGTCTCAAACTGCTTGATCAAGAGGGTAATGATTGACCCAGGGAGCAGCGCCAACATTATCACCAAGTGGGCCTTTGAGAAATTGAAGATCAACCCTCAGGAGATAGTCCCTTCTAGAAGCCCGATAGCTGGATTTGATGGTACAAGAGTAGAACCAGTGGGAGAAATCCAACTGCCAATAACAGCGGCAAAGCGCAAGCTCAGGGAAACTTTTGTGGTGGTGGATGTCAAACCCTTGTATAATCTCCTCATGGGCAGGGGTTGGATCCATCAGATGCATGGAGTTCTTTCAACCCTACATCAGGTCATGCGATGCATCGATCCAAACAGAATTGATGTGATTGACATCAGGGGAGATCAGGTAGCAGCCAAAGAATGTTATGCCGTCACCTTGAAAGGTCTGAGTAAAAGAACAGAACCTGAGCGAGAATCACGATCCAAGGTGGTAGCCGATGATCAATAGCAATTACAGAAGGAAGCTGCGGGGTCATCAATAGCAGCTGAACCTTTGCTAGAAGTTCAGATCTACCCCGATCACCCTGAAAGGTTGACCTATATTGGTTCTGGCCTCAATGCACAAGAAAAAGGAGGAAATGGAGGCCCTCCTATGATCCAATGCTGATGTGTTTGCCTAGGGCCATATGGATATGATTGACATCGATTCTTCAATAGCCCAGCATTCCCTTAATGTGGATCCCGGCGCAAAACTTATTAGACAGAAGCAAAGATGGATGGGGGCTCACCGAAATCAGATCATAGCTGAAGAGGTTGACCAACTTCTCCAGGCTGGATTCATTAAGGAAGTACACTATCCTTCATGGCTGGCAAACATTGTTGTAGTCCAGAACAAGAATGGGAAATGGAGGGTGTGCATGGACTTCACCGACTTGAACAAAGCATGCCCGAAGGATTGTTTCCCCTTACCAAAGATCGATCAGATAGTAGATGCCACAGCAAGATTCGAGCACTTAAGTTTTCTGGATGCATATTCTGGGTATAACCAGATACGGATGAACCCGGATGATGAGGAAAAAACCGCATTCATTAGTGAATCAGGTACATATTGTTACACAGTTATGCATTTCAGACTAAATAACGCAGGTACAACCTTTCAGAGGTTAGTCAACAAGGTTTTCCAGGGCATGATAGGACCATAGAGGCCTACATTGATGACACGGTGGTTAAAAGCAAGGCAAAAGGTGGTCACCTGGCCGATCTGCAGTAGGTGTTCGACACCCTCAGAAAGTACAAGATGAAGCTCAACCCATCCAAATGTTCTTTAGGAGTATCCTCGGGCAAATTCTTGGGACACATAGTTGATCGGACTGGAATACAAGCTAGCCCGACACAAGTCAAGGCTCTCATGGAGTCAGCAGAGCCAAGGTCCCGGAAGGAGATCCAAGTACTAACCGGAAGAGCAGCAACCTTCAGCCGTTTTATCCCTCGATTGACCGATCGATGGCGACCATTCTTTCAAAGCTATAAAGGCCGCAAAAGGAGAGATCTGGGGGCCGGAGCAGTTAGAGGCCCTGAAAAAACTTAAAAACTACATAGCAAAGCCTCCCATACTGGCAACCCCGGAAGCTGATGAGCCATTACATTTATATTTGGCCATATCTGTAACATCTACCAGCGCCGCTATGGTCAATGAGGGCAAGGGGTGCCAGATGCCAGTCTTCTACACCAGCAAAGCCCTTGCCGATGCGGAAACTAGTTATTCAAAACAAGAGAAGCTGGTACTATCACTGATCAATGCAAAGCGACGTCTTCGGCATTATTTTGAAGCACATCCGATCATAGTGCCAACTACAACCCCAATCAGATCCATAATGGCGAAAGCCGAGTTATTGGGGAGAGTATCCAAGTGGGTAATATAACTAGGGATATTTGACATAGCCTATGTCCCCCGAACTACCATTAAAGGACAAGCGGTAGCTGACTTTCTGCTAGAAACAGAAACTACAGACTCTTTAGAAGAAAGTGAGCCTGGTTTATGGGTTGTGTTCATGGACGAATCATCAAGTGTCAACGAAGCAGGGATCGGGGTAGAGCTCATAACACCAGATGGCACCAAAATCCAGCAATCCCTTCAATTAGAGTTTTCTGCCTCCAATAACGAAGCCAAGTATGAGGCCCTTCTAGTAAGGATTCGGTTGGCCCAAAGCCTTCAAGTATAAAAAGCGAAGATACGGAGCGATTCCCAGTTGGTAGTACGGAAGATGAATGGGGAGTATGAACCCCAGGAGCCTAAAATGGAAGCGTACAGGAATTTGGTACTAAAAGAAGCCGATGAATTCCAATAGTTAACCTTTGAATAGATCCCTAGAGGGGATAATATTATGGCAGATCGTCTGGCCAACCAGGCGTCCGCGGCAAGGGAAAGTTTAACTCAAGTAGCACCAGTGGACTACATCATCCGATCAAGCTTGGATCCCCCCGAAGATGTGATGATCATTCATTGGGAGCCAAGATGGATGGACCCCATAGCAGGCTAATTAAGGATAGGTGCGTTACCTGAGTCAAAACTGGAAGCCCGCAAGATCAAAATGAAGGCCGCCAAATACACTCTGTACAACGGCCAGCTATACCGCAAATCTTTCTCCGGGCCATATTTAAGATGTCTCACACCCTCCGAAGCCTTTGCAGTCATGGAAGAGGTACATGCAGGATCATGTGGCAATCATTCTAGGGGAAGATCTTTAGCCCATAAAATTATCACCCAGGGGTACTTCTCGCCTTATTTGTTAAGGGACGCTAAGGTCTACACCCGGTATTATAAAAAATGTCAATTTCATGGAGATGCCATTCACCCACCTCCGGAATTACTAAACCCAACAATCATCCCTCACCCATTTACCCGATGGGGTATGGATATTGTAGGTCCTCTCCCGCAAGCTATACGATCATCTACACATGTTCTTCTTGCTACGGATTACTTTACCAAGTGGGTAGAAGCTGAGGCATTCTCCACTATTAAAAGTAGCCACGTTATAAAGTTTATCTGGAGTTACATCATTTATAGATTCGGTCTACCCCGGACTATAATGATAGATAATGGCACTAATTTGAATAACAGGAAGGTTCAAGCATTTTTGGCAAAGTATGTGATCAATCAGAACACCTTTTTCGTAGGCTATCCATAAGGGAATGGGCAGGCGGAACGGACAAACTGAACAATTTTTAATACACTCAGGAAAAAACTTGAGAAGGCAAAAGGGGCCTGGTTGGAGAAATTACCCGAGGTTTTATGGTCTTATCGGACTACTCCAAGGCAACCAACTGGGGAAACCCATTTTGCCATGGCTTATGGGGCCGAAGCTGTTATCCCAACGGAGTTAAGAGTGCCTACTTTGAGAAGTCAAGCCTAGGAGGAAGGCCCAAACAATCAGCAGTTAGCCCATGATTTGGACCTACTAGAGGAAATAAGGGAAGTTGTCGGGATAAGGCTGGATGTCTATCAGCAACAAGTCAGGGCACGGTTTAATTAGAAGGTGAAAAGAAGAGAGTTTCAGGTAGGCGATATGGTACTCAGAAGAAAGATTGGGATCATGGGTAAGTTACGAGAAACATGGGAAGGACCTTACACAATAATTGGGGTCATCGGACGCGGTGCTTATCGGATACGGAAGAACTAGACTGGCCGCATTGAGCCCAACTCTCAGAACGCTTATCGGCTGAAGATGTATTATCCTTAAGTAGTTTATTTATGAACAGTAGAATAAAACTGTGTCTTGCATATGACATACTTTTCCTGATTATAATAAAGCATATGTGCCTGATGTTTGGCACATCTGCCTCATATTATTCAACTATCTTTTAAATAAAGATTCAGTCTATTTCTATACTCATGTGCCCTATACTCATGTGCCCAAAGACTTCGTGTTTAAATTGAATTTTTTTCTTAAATGTTGGGTTCAAACTTGATTTGAACTAACCAGAGGACAAAACAAGTCTCAGGGACCCGATGCCCAAAGACTTCGTGTTTAAATTGAAAATTTTTCCGAAGTGTTGGGTTCAAATTTGATTTGAACTAACCAGGGGACAAAACAAGTCTCAGGGGCCCGATGCCCAAAGACTTTATGTTTAGATTGAAAAAACTTCATAACTGTTGGGTTCAAACCTGATTTGAACTAACCAGAGGACAAAACAAGTCTCAGGGGTCCGATGCCCGAAGATTTCGTGTTTAAATTGAAACATTTTCCTAAGTGTTAGGTTCAAACCTGATTTGAACTAACTAGAGGATAAAACAAGTCTCAGGGGCCCGATGCCCGAAGACTTCGTGTTTAAATTGAAAACGTTTCCTAAGTGTTGGGTTCAAACCCGATTTAAACTAACCAGAGGACAAAACAAGTCTCAGGGGCCCGATGCCCGAAGATTTCATGTTTAAATTGAAATTTTTTCCTAAGTGTTAGGTTCAAACCTGATTTGAACTAACCAGAGGACAAAACAAGTCTCAGGGGCCCGATGCCCGAAGACTTCGTGTTTAAATTGAAAATTTTCCTAAGTGTTAGGTTCAAACCTGATTTTAACTAGCCAGAGGACAAAACAAGTCTCAGGGGCCCGATTTCCGAAGACTTCATATTTAAATTGAAAATTTTCCTAAATGTTGAGTTCAAATTGATTTGAACTAACCAGAGGACAAACACAAGTTTCATAGGGGCAGATGCCCAAAGACTGAGTATCAAGGCAGGGAAATTTTACTAAAACTAAAAGCAACAAAGTACCACTGAATTGGGAAATATATTTTTATTAATTAAACGAGAAACTACAAAAGCATCCTTCCGAAATGGGTGAATACAGATAAAGTTAAAAACCTATGCTACTCAGGAGGATGATAGTCTTCTACCTTCAAGATAGCAGCAACCCGTTTCTTGTTTTTAGAGGTCGGCGGGTCCTTGTAAGGAAAAGACACTTTCATGAAAGCATCAAACTACTCAGCAGTCTTGAATTCCTGATCTGCCAAGGTAATGTGCTCCATTTCATGCCTCTCTCGCCACGCTCTAACCGTTCTAACATCGCAGATAGTGATGTACCGGTTGTGCAGGTCCAGACCGCCCAGTTGGCATACTTCTACCTTGGACCTCTCAAGAGCCAGGAGCTTATCTGATTCCATCTTTCCGGCAGCTATCTTCTGATAGGCTGCCTTCGCCTTTGCAAGCTCAGCGGTTAAAACCATCTTTTCGGTAGCCAAAGCCCTTTTCTCAGCTTCTCCGGTCTCCAGAAGGCTTTTATACTCAAAGACACTTTGGCGAAGACCATCTGCCTCCTTGACCAGGGCGTCCCTATGCTCGTTATTTTGTCAGATCTGGGCCTGCATCTTGGCCATTTCTCGGACGTCAGACTCCACAACATGGTTATAGGCCTGGATTCCATAAAGAAGCTACACATGAGAAGAGAGGGGTATGTTAGTACATAATGAAGTAAAGATAATAAACAAGTTACAAAAGGAAAATGAGTTACCAACCTCCATGGCCATGGTGGAGCTCTTCTTCAGAAGATCAGTCCTGGAGATTTTTGACTCAGCAGCCCTGTCGGCAAAAGTCCAAATCCATTTCGCCATAACCCGAAGAGCTTCTGGCTGGGTGATGGTGAGTTAATCGGCGCAGATTGGAGTCCCATCAGGAAGAAGGAACTTAGGTTCCCAAGGAATGGAAGTACGGGGGGCATCCTAAGCTTGAGGAATTTTGCTCATCGAGGCATCAGGAGCTTGAGTCCTGGGTCTTTTATTGGCCTCTCCTCTACCTGTACCAGATCTGGTCCTAGTAATTAGAGGATTTACAGAAGGAGGAGGAGGTGTATCTATTGGACTTTTTGCGGTCGGAGGTACTAGAGGCGCTGGGGGTACTGTTGAGAGCGGTACAACATCGACCAGGTTGATCCCTTCAGGAACTTGAGGGCGTATGGCATAAAGGGGTTTGACGGGCAAGTCCATCCTGTCAATAGCAGCACCCAAGTTAGAAATCATCTCCGGGTTTTCCTGAGTCAGAAGTGTAGTGGCAGATCGGACATTGCTCCAGATCTTAGCCTTCAGAAGGGCTATTCATTCTTTTATGAGGGACAAGGGGATCTCTCTATCCTCATAGCCCAGAAATCTGTAGGCATATTCCCCCCGATGTAAATCACAGAACTCACAAAAACAGGAATTTTTATGGAGGGGACGGTAGACCGGCAAGCGGATAGCACTGAAGGTATGAGGGATCGGGAATATTTGAGAGAATGGGTAAAACCAGTTACCACTTACAACTACCATTCTCTCTTTCCATCCTTTATCAGAATTTTCTATATTATAGCAAATACCCCGACCCTGGAAAGGAAAGAGGTTGTATCAACCCCTACTCTCTCTGGCATTTTGGAAAAAATAGCAGAGGAGCAAATCAGCTAAACCTAGGTTAAGATTTAGATCCCTATTGTATAATAGGAGCATAGACAGAATCTTAAGGCTGTTCGGGTTAAGTTGAATGGGATGCAAACCTAACATAAAAAATACATAATGGAAGAAATGGTGAAGATGAAATCTTAAAACCTTAAGGTGAACTGCTGATAGCAGAATGCTACCCGGTTAGAGTCCCTCACTTTTAGAAAAATCTAAGTAGCCTAGGTAAGGGGCCACGTCGACATCCCTGGGTACATGGGTCTCAGCTCGAAGATGTTTAACATCTACCTCGGGTTGGGTTTTCTTAAGAGGGGCAACTATGAAGGGCTAAGAAGGTTTGGGGTCCACATATTCACTATCAAGAGAACCCTTTGAAACAGGCATTTATGGGTTCGTTGACGAACCCGGAAGGTCATTTAGGGAAGCAGTTTTTTTACCACGGGCCTCCTGGTGCATAGAGGAAGGGTTGTCACTGCTGGTAGGGTCTGTGTCAGTTGCGGAGAACAGAACGACCTCCTCCACTGACCGAGTATCATCGTTGTCTAACATAATTCCAGAAAGGTAGGAGAGATTGAGGAGGGCAGAGGTAAGAATTAAAGAAAAAAGAAGGAAGAAACGTTCGACTTACTCGGCTGATAATGAAGAGCTTCGGTTGTTCTGGTGAAAGTTCTTGAGCAACTTAAAGAAAAGAATACCGGAATAAAAAGAGAGGCAGGGGCGAAAATTTGCAAATGAAAAGAGTAAAGAAAACGAATGATAAAGGAGGGGTGTTATAGAAGAAGAGTAGTAAGCCAAGGGACTGCACAAAATCCGAAGGACACACAGCCCACAAGGAGCCGTCATAGTGCGAAGATTGAAGAAGTAATGGCCTCTTATTTTGAAATACCATTAAATGCCCAATAATGACATGACAACCAATTACCATCATTTCCCATAAAAATATATATGTATATATGAATATATTCAATTTCGGTCATGGGCTATGAATTAGCCCATAACCTCAAGGGCCTGTGTAATAGTCAAAATAGTACATGGCCCAACTAAGATGGGCCACAGGACTGATGGGCCGAAGACTGATGGGCCGAAAATGGATGGGTCGAAGAAATAAATGGGCCCATAGAATTTTCTAGAAAATGAGTGATCCACAAGTCAGGGAGTTGTCCTACTTATGGAAAAGAGAGTCCAAAAAAGAAAATAGTTTATCAAATCTCATGTTTTAAGAGATTGATAAACTTGGGTAAATGGGTTTGACCCATTTACCAAAATTGTGTATAAATACATGGTCAAAGATTGAACAAAGGATCCAATTTTTAACCCAACTATTATTGTGTATTTTTCTGCATTTACAGTATGATTGGTTATAGGTTTTTTGTTTGGTTATAGTTTTTTGGTACTACTAATTAATTTATACCCCTTTTTTTATGTTAGTAGTACTTTTTTTTTACCTAATATCTCTTTTTGTTCTAGTTTGTTTGTCTCTTTGTAAAGTATAATCTTTGGTAGATCATAAATTAACAAAGTTACCATAAAAAAAATTTCACAAAGAAATCTCTCTCTAAGAAACCAGCAACCAATGTTCGTCGGTAAATGGGATGAAAATGTGAGAATAAGACAAGGTAGAAAATTTTGTTGGAACATATTTATGTGTAGGCATGTTTTTGATAAAAAAAATCATGTTGAGTGTTGTATGTTTCAATTGGGTTAATCAAGTCGACAGATCAAACAAATATCATCAACATGATAAATCAAGTATAAAGTGGTAGAGAATATAAGAAATGTGAAAGTGAAGTTGATCGGAAGCGACGCTGCAAAGAAATAAACAAAAGTTGGTTTTTCTTAAGCTGCCAAGTACTCGAGATTTTGAGCCTTGGCGCACACCATGGCGTAACATTCCAGAGAGTTTGGGACACCACTCAGCGTCATCCAACACCATGAGTAAACTACTGAATACTCGAGACTTTTTACCGAGTACTCGAGATTTTGGATTTCTCGAGAACTCGAGATTGCCAACTTTAGTTTTTGAAAAAGGTTTATTATGATGCCTTATGAATTGCTAAACACTTTTGGACATGTCTAAGAATTATTGTTGGTATATTGGTCTATGTTTGGAGACTTTATGGTCAAAAGGTTAAGACTTGGAGGACAAAAAAAAACTTGGAAATTAAGAAATCTTATTCCATAATTGAAGGGTCTTATTTCGGAATTGAAGACTTATCTCTCTATAAATATGAGAAGATATTGAAAAAAGAAGACAAGTTTTTAGAGTTCCGCAATTCTTTTACAGTTTAGATATTCCTGTAGAGAGAGAAAAATATTGAGTAATCATTCATCTTCACATGAGATCTTTATGCATAATTGGATGATCTAGTTGCTGAAAAACCATCACACCACATTGTGCAATGCGGTTGCATCGATCCGTTGAGAAGCAGAGTCGTCAGAGTACGGAGATCAAAGTAGGAGGCTTCATGGTTCTTTGATCCATTGAGAAACAGAGTTGTCAAAGTACGGAGATCGAAGCGAGAGCTTCGTAGTAGCGCAAGTGATTCAAGACTTTCAGACATCGAGTGATAAATGACAAATCAGAGTGATTGTAAGTCCTTACTTCATAAAGTCTGTGTAATTCTTGATTCAAAGTGAATATTGGCGTCGTCGTCTCTACTTTATTTTATGCATTTATATTTATTATTGTGTGGTTTAGATTATTAAAAAATTGACTATTCCGTAATTAATATTTAAATCCCCCCTAGGCTTAGTTTATCATCTCCTATGTAATTTCAATTGATATCAAAGCAAGGTTGCCCCGATTTAGGTTAACAACCAAGGGCTAGATCTTTAACTTAGGCAATGGACGTACCTCGTGAAGGAGGTTCCGTGACTAGGTCCCTTTTATTTGATGGCTCTAATTACACCTATTGAAAATTTAGGATGAGAGCGTTCTTGAAGGCTATAGATGAGAGATCTTGGCTTGCCATAGAGGTAGGATACTCACCTCTCAATGTTTTAGATGAAACTATTAATAAATCTAAGAAAAAACTATCAAGTGAGTGGTCTTTTGCTGAGTCAAATAATGCTAATTGGAACTCCAAATCTTTATGTGCTTTATTTAATGACTGAAAGTGAGTTTAGGAGAATTGTCAAGTGCGAAATTGTCAAAGAAGCTTGGGATATTCTTCAAGTTAATCATGAAGGGACTTTAATCATTAAACAATTGAAACTCCAATTGTTACATTCATAGTTTGAACAACTTAGGATGAAAGAGGATGAAGTTTTTGCTGACTTTGAGGCTAGATTAACTTACATGGTAACTAGTACCCACAATCTAGGAGAGCCCATTCCTGAGATTATTATAATGGAAAAAAAATCTTAGGTCTCTACCTGAACGTTTTCGTTCTAAGGTAACTGTCATCTCGAAAATAATGAGTTTTAAAGAAATTAAACTTGAAGAATTTGTTAGGAATCTAAAATCTTATGAGATGGAGATGAGTGCTCAATCCCCTAAAAAGTCTAGTGACACAAAAGAGAAAAACATAGCTTTTAAAACCATTAAGGATGATCTTATTGAGTCTGAAGAGGATGGTGAGATTAGTCCAAGATAGGTTAACGTGCTCATGAAATAGTTTCATAAGTTTTCAAAATCTACTTATGGTCAAGAATTGATTAAAGAACAAAATTTTGGAGATAAATCATATGATTTTAAAAATTAAAAATAAAGCCCAAAATCGGAATGACAAGTTCAACTCAATATTTTAAGTGTCAAGGGTTTGGTCACATGGTTGTGGAGTGCGGTAATAATAAGTTGAAGAGGACAAAAGGTCTAGCTGTCACTTGGGATGATGGAACAACTAGTGATTCTGTTGAGTCTGAATTGGCTTATGGGTATAAGAACCTTACTGTACTCACAGCACAATGTAAGGAGGTTGAAGTTGTTACAATATACGCAATGTCTGGGGATGAAGATTCCGAATGTGATAAAGATTGTGGGGACTCAGTTCAAGTTGCTTACAATAAATTATATGACAAGTCCACACGTCATAGCAAAGTGTTTTCAAAATTTATAGTTAAATTTAATAGTGTTGACAAGTAAAGACAATCCTTAAGAGAAGAATTAACAAATACTACCATATCCATAAATCAACTTCAGACCCAAATAGCTCAATGGTTTGAAGAATTGATTAAGTCTGAAAAAGAAAGAAAGCGGACCTTAAAGAGTGTAAATGGTTTCAATAAGGAACTAATTAATATATGATCGGAAGTGATTGAGAAATCTATGAAGATTGGATATTTGGAAAAGGAATTGAAAGATATTAACTCAACTATCCATAAATGGTCTAGTGGAACTTTTAAGTTTGATCATATGTTGAGTGTAGGTAAATCTGCAGGAAATACTGAAGGATTGGGATTCGTATGAACAACGAGTAATTCAAATGTCATTTCCAAAATTACCTTTGTTAGGGCATCCCATATAGCATCTAGTTCTTCTCAATATAATTTTGATAGGATTCCTAATGTTCAACCTTATGTCAAAAAACCGGTTGGGAGTAAACCTCCCTTAACATATAAGTGTCATACGAGTTTTATTAATTGTTTTCGAATGTTTGTTCCTATATGTTATCATTGTGGAGTGAAAGGTCACATTCGGACCTTATGTTCAAAGTTGAGAGGAAATACTTTGAAATTAAAGAGGAAACATAAAACTCAAAAAGGACCCAATGTTCATGATCAAATTCGGGTGTTGAGTGAAGAGGTGAAGAATTTTCCTGATCTGGTAAGTAGAACACCGAAAATTAGACAAGCATGGATTAAGAAAGATGAGCTACATTGTTTTGCTACCAATACTTCACTTAGAGCACGTGACTTTAGTTCCTTGTGTTTCGATAGTGGATGTTTTAGTCACGTGACTGAAAATAAGTCATTGTTTGGTTATTTCAAGGACAATAATGTTGAACTGCTACTTTTGGCAATGGAAAAGATCGAAAGTTTTAGGAAATGGCACCATTGTTGCTTCTGGTCTACCTAGACAGAAGATGTTTATTATGTTAAGGGTCTAAAGGCTAATTTGTTTAGTATTAGCCAGATATGTGATAATAACCATAATGTTAATTTCATTTCCGATAAATGTTCTATTATTGATTCTTCTGGAAATTGTGTTATGGAATGTGTACGTAAATCTGATAATTGTTATTACATTTTTCCTAAACTTTGTTCTGAGAAAGGTCTAGAGTTTGTATCCACATATTCTCAGTTGACAGACATCTCTACAAAACCATTAGATTCTCAAAAGCATGTAAGTCTTAGGAAATCTAGTGGCATGTTCTATTTAGGATAGGCGTCTTCATATGTATCATTCTAGGAACATCATGCATTATTTTTCTCCTAGAATTGATACATTAACATGCATTTGTTTTTATTCATTTTTTATTTTTTTTAGTATGCATTCATCATATTTTATTATTCTAATTAGGATTGTTCATGCATACATTATGACAAAAACACCATAAAAATTATAAAATAAAAATTCTTAGCATGTTGAGCTTGATTAATGGAACAAAGGGTTGTCATATTTCACTATATTCTCGTATTTTACTTTTCTTATTATGTTTATGGGAATTGGAGGTGTTGGCCTAACCTAAGGATTTGAGTTGTTCACTTGGCATGTTTAAATATTATTTTTAAAACTCATTAACTTTGGGTGCTTGTTTTTGCTTCGGAATGATTGTAATGCTTACTGAAACTTTTAGTCTTTCTCATCTGACCCGAAGTGATATGTAGGTTCATGAGATAGGCTAGATTGATGATACTTTTGAATACCTATTACATGTTCATGAATATTGGGGTAATGTGGAAAGAAACAGAAGATGAAAAAAAAGAAAGAGAATGAAATAAAATATCTCTGAGTAATCGTATCTCAGTACCTCAAGAAGTAGTGAGTATTCATGTAAAAAGGTGAAAGTGATTATCTCGAATTTTCAACCTGAGTAACCGGGCCTCTTGTCAAAGCATTTTATTTGATCAATTTACCAATTTAACATTCAAACATTAAAATTATAAAACATATACACTATAAACCATCACATCACTATGATGAGACTATGTATAAAGTTAGTATTTCATTCACTAACACTACAATAAAAGTCATCCTCTTAAAAAGTTGAATTTCCCAAAAGACACTTATAATTTGGGGCGGAGGGATTATATGATAAGTTAGCCAACCAATGACAAATATAAAATGAGGGGGCGAATATATATGTATTTTACAAATTATTACCATAATTATAATAAATTCACCATGCCATGGTGTGTGATGGTGCTTCCCACTATTGCACTGACTTCTCCTAATATATTTTGATTTTATTTCAAAAAATAAAATCAAATGAAAAAAAATGCATCCACAATTTTAGTCACATTAATTATTAGGTGACAACAAACAAATTGATATAAAATGAGCAATAAAATTTAATATTCTTCAATAAAATGACTATTTCTCTCGTACAATATCAAATCTCTAAACATAAATTAAAATAAAATAAAGAATTATTTCAAATCCGAATTGTTTTGAGAAACAATATCTTTATAGGGAGATTTTTTAATACTTTTAAGGGTTTTTTTGAGTTAAGTCCTATAATTTTGTATGCATTTTGACATTGGTCCCTTTTTAAAAAACATTTAGAGATTGGTCCTATTAGTCTCATTTTATATTGGGTAAATTAAACTTTCATTTCCTCTTGTTAATGTAAATTACACTTTCATCCCCTCTTATTTTATTAATTACACTTTCACCTTAACCAAATTTTGAGATGTGAAATGACTAAAGTATCCCTACATGTGTGTGAGGACCTATTTGCCTATTAATAAAGATGTGAAAATATCAACCTACCCTCCTTTTATATGTGAATATATATATATATTTTTTAAAAAATATTTCAAACTATATATATATATCGGGAATATATATTTTTTGAAATATATATTTTTCCCGAAATATATATATTTATTTTCCCAAAATATTTTTTTTCGAATTCTTTTTTTCGGGAAAAAATATATATTTCGGGAAAAATATGTTTTTTTTCAAAATATATATTTTTTTCCGAAATATATATTATTTCCCTAAATAAATATTTTTTTCCGAAATATATATATATATACACATATAAAAGGAGGGTAGGTTGGTCTTTCACATCTTTATGGAAGGACAAATATGTCCTCACACACATTTAGGGGTATTTTAGTCATTTCATATCTCAAAATTTGGTTATGGGGGTGAAAGTGTAATTAACTAAATAAGAGGGGGTAAAAGTTTAATTTACATTAATAAGACGGAGTGAAAGTGTAATTACCTAACATAAAATAAGACTAATAGGACCAATCTCTAATAAGTTTTAAAAAAGTGACCAATGTCAAAATGCATTTAAAATTATAGGACTTAACTCAAAAAAACCCTTTCATTACGGAAAATTTATTTCAAATCAAAACAAAAACTTTACAAAATTTTGATTCAGTAA
This sequence comes from Cornus suecica, assembly GCA_963922005.1. Classification (NCBI taxonomy): domain Eukaryota; kingdom Viridiplantae; phylum Streptophyta; class Magnoliopsida; order Cornales; family Cornaceae; genus Cornus; species Cornus suecica. Next base: position 39,474,386 of record OY998242.1, read on the forward strand.
ATGATAAAACACATTTCACCATGTCCAAATAATGATCCAATAGGTAAAAATGACATTATACAAATTTAGTTTCAACTTCAAAAATTTTGATTCATCGTGTAAAAATTATCATTTACTATGTCCAAATAATAATTAGGCATATAAAAATGACCTTATTTAAATTTAGTTTCAAGTTGTCCGAATTTCAATTCCTTTCGCTAGTATTGCTTTCAAGTCAAAGACATATCTGTGAAAATCTTGTTTCCACTTGTCAAAATTTGGATTTGCCATATGTTGGGTTATGACTCATAATCCAAGAAGACAGGCCTTGGGTCCAAAGGGGTCGGGTCGAAGGCCCGTGGAGGCCTTCTGCCACAGGCCCAGCTGGGGCATTGATTAACTTGTTTTGGGCCCCCCGATGTATGGTAAAAGATGTTTTTGATATTTTACTAGTACATATGAATTAGGTCTATATATACATCATTGTTATCTTAATTCATTAATAAAGAAATACAAAGACTATTCTGGTGGATGTATGTCAAATTAACTGAACCACGATAAATCATATATGTTTTTTATTCTTTACTATTTTATTGTTTGCAATTGATCTTTTGTTTCAACACTATATAAAAAATACCTCGTTAAAGTTTTGTTTCAAGTTGTTTGAATTATATTTTGTTATGCGGAAATTTTCTTTCAAGTCAGACAAATACTTTGTGAAAATTTTGATTCACGATGTAAAAACCATTCGCAATGTCCTAGTAATAATTCATCATGAAAATGGCCTTGTTCAAATTTTGTTTCAAATTGTTCAAATTTCATTTCCGTTTGGGAAAATTTACTTTAGAATCCAAAACTTATATTGTCAGAAAATCGTATTTCATATTCAACATGTAATAATCACCTTGTCCAAATTTCGTCTCAAGTTATCCGAATTCTAGTTCGTTATGCCAAAATTTTCTTTCAAGTTCCAACAAATAATTTGTCAAAATTTAGATTCACCTTGTAAAAATAATCATACAACATTTCCATGTAATGATTCAACATATGAAAATGGCTAGTCCAAATTTTGTTTCATATTGTCAGCATTTGACTTTGCGAAAATTTGCTTTCAATTAAAATTTCATTTCAAGTTGTCTAAATTACATTTCGTTATGCAGAAATTTGTTTCCAAAATAAAAAATAGATACTTACTCAAAATTTTGATTCAACATGTAAATACATTGTCCAAATTTGTTTTCAAGTTTTCTGAAACCCATTTCTTTATGTTAAATTTTTTTTCATGTCACAGCAAATGCTTTGTCACAATTTTGATTTAACGTGTAAAAAGATCCTTGTAAAAATTTTGTTTCGAGTTGAGCGAATTTCATTATGTTATGCAAAAATTATCTTTCAAGGCAGAACTAATGCTTTGTCAAAATTTTGATTCAATGTGTAAAAATGATATTGTCAAAATTTTGTCTCAAGTTGTCATAATTCTATTTCCTTGTATGAAAATTTGCTTCAAAATTTGTATATTGTCAAAATCTTGATTGAACTAGTAAAGAATCAATATTTTTTACATTTTTTTTCCGTAAATTATTTTTTATATTTTTTCATATATATTTCAACACACATTTTTACATTTATCCCAGCAGAGGCGTCGTGAAATAGAGGCCATGCGGGCAAGTTATGAAAATACATGGGCAAGAATATAGATTATAGACGGAGAAAATATATGAGAATATATATATATATATATATATATATATATATATATTTATTATAGAGAGAGAGAGATAAAATGGAATTTGAAGTAACACGGTTGATATGAAGGCTTACAAGTCGGCGAGTCAACCGATCCTTTTCTGTTTTCATCAAGTAACAAAATTTCAAACCCCAAGCCCTCAAATTAAAGAGTGAACATATGATACCTTTTGTGCAAGCTCTCCGCCGGAAAAATTATAAGTCTGAATAGTTTTTACTTTTCTTATTATTTGTAAATACGGTTTATGTCTCCTTATTATTTGGAAATACGATTTATGTCTAGTTATATTTTATTTGAATAACTCATTTGTAATTTTTCCTTATTTTTTCAATTATTGTTAACAATTCCCAAAATCCGATAAAACTTTCTAGCACACTATTGTTTCAAAAAGTATTAATAATAAATAATAAATGTGTATGCATAGTTAAAATATCATATAGAATTTGTACAGATGTGGGTGGAAGAGAGGGAAGGAAGAAAATAATAGAAAACAAGTCACAACCAAGAGAATGAGAAGAATAGCAAGAGCAAAGCTCTATAATTTCATATATTAAAATGTAGTTGTCCAAAATCTGATCTTACAATTTTCAACACATATAGATATAGGTCTTTCATCTCCAACAACTCATTAATGAGATACAATTTTATAATATTGCTCACAAGACTCAAGATTGACTAACACAACTTACAAAATACAAAATACCAATAAACATAAATAAGAATAGTTGAGAAACTAGAACATTCTTGAAAGTTATTGAGTCTTGCAAAGAGCCACCTAGGCATCCACATGGAGTTGACATGACTGTCATGTTGGCACTACATCATCCTCTTCGAGTGAGAAAGAACTCGTTCACGAGTTTGCAACCAACTCTCCATGGTACTCCGACAAGTCTTGAACATTGAAAGTAGGATGAGTGCGAATATTGGGAGGAAGCTCCACCTTGTAGGCATTGTCATTAATTTTCATTAGAACTTGACATGGACCAACCTTATTTTCCTTGAGCTTGTTGTAAGTCCCGGCTAGAAATCTTTCATTCCTCAAGTAAACCCATACAAGGTCTCATTCTTTGAAGATCTTAACTCTCCGATGAACATTAGTCGCTTTTTGGTACTTGTCATTGCTCTCTTCAAGTTTCTTTCTCACTTCTTCATGAACTCTTGTCATGGATGTAGCAAAATCTTCAACTTTCTTATTAGGCAAAGATGGATTAGGAATTGGTGCAAGGTCGAGGTAGTGCCTAGGAGCTTGTCCATAAACCACCTCAAATGGACTCTTTCCGGTATAACTATTCACCACATAGTTATAAGCAAATTCAACTTGGGGAAGAAACATGTCCCATTGTTTGGGTCTCTTTGTCGCCAATCCTCTAAGAAAATTTCCCAAAGTTCTATTTACCATTTCAGTTTGCCCATCCGTTTGAGGATGATAGGCACTACTATAAAACAAGCTAGTATCAATCCTCTTCCACAAACACCTCCAAAAATGACTAAGAAATTTAGTATCCCTATCCAATACAATAGATTTGGGAACACCATGGTGCTTAACCACCTCATTAGCAACATAAGAAGCATCCATGGTCTTCTTACAATGAATAAAGTGAGCCATTTTAGAAAAGCGATCAACAACTGCAAAAATGGATTCATTACCTTTTTGTGTCCTTGGCAAGCCCACCACAAAATCCATGCTAACATCTTCCCATGGAGCTTTAGCAAGTGGCAAAGGAGTGTAAGCATCGGTGTTTTGAGTTTCCTCTTTGCATGTTAGACATATTTGATACCTCTTCACATAATGGGTCACATCACGATAAATGGTAGGCCAAAAATATTTTTCCTTTACAAGAAAAATGGTTTTGTCTCTCCCAAAGGGTCATCCCAAGCCTCCCGAATGAAGTTCCTTAATGATATATTCTCTAAGAGGGCATTTTGGAATGCACAAGTGAGTTCTTTTAAAGAGAAAATCATCTTGGATCAAGTAGTCTTCATGTCGCCCTTCTTTACATAGCTTCCAAATTTCACCAAAATCTCCATCATTGGCATACATGTCTCTAATGGCATCAAATCCTTCAAGTCGGATACTCATGGAATTTAAAAGTGCCACTCTTCTACTAAGAGCATCCGCCACTCGGTTGCATTTGCCACTTTTATGTATCAACACAAAAGTGTACTCCCGTAGGAAAAAGACTCATTTTGCATGTCTTTGATTCAAACTTCCTTTGTTGTTGATATGCTTGAGAGTTTCATGGTCCGAATTCAAAATAAACTCCCTTTGAATTAAATAAGATCTCCAATGCCAAAGTGCTTGAACAATAGAATAGAATTCCACATCATAAGTAAAATATTTCCTTCTTGCTTTATTGAGTTTTTCACTAAAGAAAGTAATGGGGTGACCCTCTTGGCTAAGCACTCCACCAATACCCACATGAGAGGCATCACAATCAACTTCAAAAACTTTCTCAAAGTCCGGCAAAACAAGGACGGGTGTGCTGAATAATTTTTCTTTGACAAGTTGGAAAATTTTCTCGGCCTCGGTTGTCCACTTGAATTCCCCCTTTTTCATGCAATTTGTTAAAGGGGCTAAAATGGTGCTAAAATTTCGTATGAATCGGCGATAAAATGAAGCCAATCCATGAAATTCCTCATTTCTTGCAAACTTTTTGGTGTAGGCCAATTCTGGACAGCCTTGATCTTTTCTTCAATCCACCTTTATTCCTGTAGAAGTCAAAACAAAGCCTAGGAAAGCTATACTACTTGTCATGAAAGAACACTTTTTGAGGTTGGCATAAGCTTTTCACCACTCAAAGTGGTTAAAACAAATCTCAAATACTCCACATGCTCACTTTCATGACTATAAATAAGAATGTCATCAAAATAAACAACAACAAATTTACCAATAAAATGTCAAAACACTTGATTCATCACCCTCATGAAAGTGCTTAGAGCATTGGAAAGACCAAATGGCATGACAAGCTATTCATACAAGCCTTCACGAGTTTTAAAAGTGGTATTCCATTCATCACCCGGCTTGATGCGAATTTAATGGTAGCCATTTCTAAGATCAATTTTAGAAAACACTTTAGCACCGGCAAACATGTCAAACATATCATCAATTCTAGGAAAGGGAAACCGGTATTTGATGGTAATCCGATTAATAGAACGATTATCCACACACATGCGCCATGATCCATCTTTCTTTGGAGTTAACAAAGTCGGTACCGCACAAGGACTCATGCTTTCTCTCACATATCATTTCTATAACAATTCCATGACTTGCCTATTTAATTCTTCATGTTCTTTTGGACTCATCTGGTAGTGAGCCTTATTAGGAAGACTAGAACCGGGAATAATATCAATTTGATGTTGGATGTCTCTTAATGGTGGGAGACCATTAGGCAAGTCATCGGGTATGACATCTTTAAATTCTTCCAAAAGAGGTTCTAACTCACTAGGCACATCAACGGGTCACACTTTTTCTTTAGCCACTAACATGTAGACAACACCACTTTCATCACTTTCTTTCACAAATTTTGACAATGTGAGAAAATTAATACCCTCCTCTTTTGAAGATTTGGGAGTTATTTCCTCTTTATTAGGTAAAGGAACAATTTCCATTTTACCCATTTTAAAAGAATAGGTGTCCTTACGACCATCATGGGTAACACTCCTATCATATTGCCAAGGCCTTCCTAAAAGTATGTGACACACATCCATTGGAAAAACATCACACCAAACTTGATCATTATAATTTTTACCCATGGAAAATGAAATAAGACATCTTTTAGAGACTTTTACCTCATTTCCTTTCTTGAACCAAGCAATCCAGTAAGGTTTTGGATGAGGCTCCGTTTGAAGTTTGAGCTTTTTCACCATTTCTTGTGAGACAATATTTTCACAACTCCCGCCATCAATAACAATAGTGCACACCTTGGCATGAGACTTTCAACGGGTCTTGAGGATATTGGATCGAAGTCAATCTTCATTAGATTCAACTATAGGAGTGGCAAGTGCTTTTGGAATGACTAATTTTTTGCTTTCTTCGGGTTCAATGTCCTCACGTTTGAACTCACATTCTTCATCATAAATGGGCAGATTTGAATCATCAAAGATATCATCATCATTATCTTCATTTCCAAAAGCCACACGTGCATCAACTTGCATTTTTGGACAATCAATGTAATGATGTCCAACTTTACAACATTTGAAGCATGCAAGAGGGTTGTTTTGCGATTAGGTTGATCTCCAACTCAGTTAGTAGGGGCTGATTTTCTAGAAATTTTAGAAGCATTTATGGGCTTGGAATTAACTCCTCCACCTCGAGAAGACTCGCCTTTAGAAGAGGGATAGAAACTTTAAACATTTTCCAACCTTTTGGCACCACTACGAACAAGTTTAGCCTCAACTTTCAAGGCTAGTTAGTAAGCATCATTAACCCTCCATAAGCGATGTATTTCCACCTCATCACGAATTGGAATTTTCAAACCACCCACATACCTTGCAACAAGTTGCTCTTCGATCTCTTGAATATCATTTCGAGCCATGAGTTTGTAGAACTCTTCTGTATAATCCAAGACACTCTTTGATTCTTGCCTAAGGTTGTTAAATTGGGAAAAATAACTTTGGGCGAAATCCAAAGGTAGAAACTTCTCCTTAAGCTTAGACTTCATTTTCTCCCAAGAAGTAATCTTAGGCTTTCCTTTTTGAAGTCGCATCTCTTGAACCTCGTCCCACCATGCTGAAGCATAACCTCGTAGCCTTGTTGCCACAAGCTTCACCTTTTGATTCTCAGATGTTTCTTTGTAATCAAAATATTTCTCAAAAGCACTAAGCCATTCAAGAAACTCTTCGGGTTGAAGACGACCATGGAACTCTTGTAAATTAATCTTCACGTTGTCATAGTCGCGATAGAACCTTCCCAACAATGGCTCCACACGTTGGGCAAAAGGATTCTCATCTGACTCGTCTCTAGAAGACCCACGACTTGATCTACCACGCTCTACACGAGCTTTTTGGCGTTCAAGCCGCAAAGTAAGTTGCTCAACTTGTCTTCGATGTGCTTGAATTTCATCATCTCTTTTGTCTCTCAAAACTCCCATCATACGGTTACCATTTCTTTTTCTACCTCTCCTAGCAGCCATGAAACAAGATAATGGAAGCTTGCCTGAGAGCGTAACGCAAGCTCTGATACCAAATAATGCGGGTGGAAGAGAGAGAAGGAAGAAAATAATAGAAACAAGTCACAACCAAGAGAATGAGAAGAATAGCAAGAGCGCTCTATAATTTCATATATTAAAATGTAGTTGTCCAAAATCTGATCTTACAATGTTCAACACATATAAATATAGGTCTTTCATCTCCATCAACTCATTAATGAGCTACAATTTTCTAATATTCCTCACAAGACTCAAGATTGACTAACATAACTGACAAAAATACAAAATACCAATAAACAAAAATAAGAGTAGTTGGGAAACTAGAACATTCTTGAAAGTCATTGAGTCTTGCAAAGAGCCACCTAGGCATCCACATGGAGTTGACATGGTTGTCATGTTGGCACTACATCAATCTCCTGGTTGGACTGAAATTATGGTTTCTAGCCCCATATATCAAGGAGGTGGACTATATATGCATTTTTTTTTTCCTGTAAATAAACTATATATATATATGCTTTCTAAGGTGGTCTGTCTCAATAAATTAATAGTAAGAGAGATATTCAGTTCAATTTCTAAGTAATAGTTTTTTTCGGAACTGTAGGATTTATTTTCAGTTGAAGGGAGACGAGATATATATACATATATAATACGTCCTATATATATATATATATATAATACATGGTGGATGTCAGGGAGGGGAGATGTGATGGGTCGTGTGGGTGGGTTCTAATGATAATATTTGCAATAGCAACGACTAGTGTTGCATTGGGCTTAGTAATAGCAGAGATGGTGATTTATTTCTAGGATGCATTTAAAGGTCTCTCAAAAGCTAAAACCAAAGAAGAGAAAAATATGATTTGGCTCATAATTTCCGTAGGTGTTTTCCTTTTCTTTATTCTTCTCGTGTTGATCGTTTCCATTGTTTGGAAAGCAGTAAGTGAGTGTTGTGATGAAGATGGTATTCACCGAAAGAGTCATGCATAGATATAGAAATTAAGTAATACTCCCTCCGTCCCAATTTAGTTGTCCATTTTTTCTACTTTACTTGTCCTAAATTAATTGTCCAGTTTCGAATCCCAATACAATATTATCATATACTTTCCCAAATTCTCCCTCTTCATTAACTTCAAAAAGTGATGAGCCCTATTAAAAACTACAAATGACAAAATAGGAAACACAAAATATCTAAAAAATTATTGAAAAGTCAAATGTGAATAACTAAATTGGGACGGATGGAGTATATGTAATATTTCTTTTATTTCTTTATTATTTATTTCGGTGCAAATTACATTGATGAGTTGTTTGCTAAGAACAATGATAGTAGATTAAAATCTTATTGCTAATGTGTAGCAAGAATATGGAATTGAAATTTTCGTTTTGCAATTACTACATACTTTTTTTCAGTATTTTCCTATTATATTTCGTATTTATACAGGGCATTGCTTTCACACTTTTTATATCACCAAGTAATTACACGTGACCGCAACGCTTGGGCCTGACTTTTCCAAAATTCTAGACTCGGCCTAGCTCAACCTGAACTGTTGGCCCGTCAAAGCGTGATGGACTTCCACCTGACAGGCCTTTATTTCTAAAACTACAGCAAGGCCCAGGCCCAACTTTTCCAAAATTCTAGAATCGACCAGGCACACCCCTAATTTTTCCAAAATTCTAGACCCGACCCCGCTCAACCTGACCTGTTGGAGTTTGGCCTTGGCCGTGTCCGAAAAGGGCGGCCAATTGGCAGAATAAGAAAGAGTCAAAAATAAAAAGATAAAGCAATCAAGTGAAGCCTTGACGTCAGCTACTCTGCACTCAACTCTCTCTCTCTATATAGTTGTTCATATAGATAAATCATATATATGTATAGGTGCTTCACTCAAACTTAGCCACAAGTGAAAATTGCAGGACAAAATGGCTGGACAGCAACAAGTTGAAATCCCAAGAGTGAAATTGGGAAGCCAAGGACTTGAGGTAAACGACCCTTTTATTTTCTCAATAATGATATTTAATTATTTGTTGTTTTGGGTTTTTTATTGTTTTTGTTCTCTGCGTTACCCTTCGAAAAAAAAAAAACATAAATGTGTATCTATAGCAGTATTGTAATATTGAAGGATGTTATGGTGCTTGTAATAAGATTTTATTCGAGAGAATGAAATTCATTCTATTAAGACTTTATAAACCTATAGAATGGATATTTCATTCTCTAAACTAAAAAAATCATTCAATTCTTTATTTAGCAATACTGAAACCAAATAATAAAATGATAATAATCATTTTAGCATTTCATTCCCATCTTTATTCTATTCCATTCTTGTGTACCAAATGCTTAAAAATCTTTGGGAGTATTTTCTTCTGTTGAAAGTCTTGCATGGTTAGGCAATTCATTTGAGAAGTTACTAGATCGGCCATTTGGCTACGCTCATATTCTACTTTTTTTTATTTAGAATTGGGATTCAAAATTTGTCAATCAATCAGTTACATCGTGATGAACAATTTCAAATGTGTGCTAATTCAGACCAAAAGAAAAGGGGAAAAAATCCTGTAAATTATATGTCAATTATCATATATATACCTATATAACAAACTTCTTACCAACATTAATTAAAATTCTCATTATCTATAATATAAAATTTGGATAAATGAATTTTTTTTTTTTTAGTATACTAAATAATTTCATATATTGACTAGTATCAATACATACATGAAATTTATACTGATTTTTAACCAAAGTATACAATAATTAATCCATGATCATAGGATTTGTAATATTTTTTGTAAAATGATTAATGATGCGTGTATTTATTTTATCTTCTTACAAAAGTTGTTGAAAACTTATATTTTCACATTTTAGCAATTTGCCAATTTCGTAAAAAGGAGTTTTGTGAACCGTGAACCGTGAACCTTCATATCCTTGTTTTAATTTATTTTTTGTCTAAACAATTTTTGTATATTTTAGTCTTTGAAAACATAAAGAACCAAAACATAATTATACTTCTTGCTCATTTCAATTGTAATTATAAATATACATGAGTAAAAGATGCATTTGCATATTAAGCAACAAACACAGACAGAGTACTTAGATTAGGCCAAACCACCTCAGTTTTCCTCTTTTAAGTTTCTCTATTTTTCATTTTTTTGTTGAGTTGATAATCACACACATATCCACAAATGTCCACTATGCGGCTCGAACTCCTTACATACGCTTTATAAGGGGATAAGTTAACCTGAATGGGTAACTCAGTTGGGAAAAGGCAGGTACCTAGTGCCTTAAGAAGCATTAGGTCCCAGGTTCGATTTCCTGGAGCTTATATTGTAATGAAGGCCACTCTATTTTTACCCCATTTTATTATTATTTTGATTTAGATTGTTTGTTTGCAGGTGTCAAAATTGGGGTTTGGATGTATGGGGCTTTCAGGAGTGCACAATGCTCCAATCCCTGATGAGGATGGCATTGCCATCATTAAGCATGCATTTAACAAAGGAATCACATTCTTTGATTCATCAGATGTTTATGGTGTTGACAATGCTAATGAAAAGTTGATTGCAAAGGTATTGTACAACACCCTATATATGCATGGTTAAATTTGATAAAGTTCATATATGACTAGGGCTGCACACGATACGGTTCGGTTCTTTAAAATTTGGAACCGGAACCGAACCGAACCGAACCGGATACATCAATTACCTTCACATACTATCCCTTTAGATGTCCATGTATGTCTTTTGAGGAGCAGACTAGATGTATTCTCTCTATATAGCTATATAAATTCTCTAGCTTTTGTTATATATATATAAAAAATAAAAAATCTGCAACAGTGATGTGCATCAATTATTGTACAAAAACAGGTACTAGACAACAAACACATAGGTCATACATTACAACAAACAACTTCACCCAATAACTTCCAATATCACATTATATACATTATCTCCAACCACAAGAAAAATAAATAAAAAAACATGACAATGCTAGCCCACATTTTTCATATGTTTCTTAGAAGTGGAAGCCACTGCATAAAGACCAGTAACCTAACACACTGTAAATTAGTAAGAGCCAGTCCAAGACTTGGACAAAACTCATATTTCAACAGCAGAGAATTTGATCATATTGGACCTCAAAAGTCTCATATACATTCCCAAACCAGAGCCAAAACGCCAAACGGTTTGGTTCCGATTCGGTTCGGTTCCACAGAGCCAAGAACCGGAACTAAACTGAAATTTACGGTTCTTGAAAATTGGGAACAGGAACCGAACCGTTTGCCCTTGGAACCTATTAGAATATATCAGGCTTAGGCCCATCTATCTAGCTTAGCCCATGTAATCCTATCCCATTTAGTATTAGTCTTATTTAATTTATGTTGACTTATCTCCCACACCAAGTTTACTTGTTTTCCACACATTTTCCCCTATATATAGTGGTCACCTCTATTGTAATATATACAATTTAATATACTTTTCATAATATACAATTCTTCTTCATTATTCTTGTTTATTGTCTTTATTATATTCACTTTATTATCATATTATCAAAGCATCCTTTTTTCTAACATGCTATCAAAGCCTATCGGTTATAGGTAGTTCCTTTCGCTTAGTGTCTCTCTACCGGGGATAGCACTCCGTCTTCCATCCCCGGCGGCGATCTTCAATTAAAACCCTAATCTCTCAATCTCTTATTTCCTCTCTCTCTCTAGGGTTTTATAAACTCTAACTTTCTCTCTCTATTAATCTCAGTCTCTAATTCCAAGAGACCTACCACCAATTTCTAACACTGTCCGAACGAGACTCACAATTTCTCCCTCACTGCTCACAAACTGGTCCATATTCGTCGTCAAAATATCCTTGAAATCAAAGTCCGACAGCACCAACAAGTTCGTCTTGATCAGACAAAGCGAACCCAATTCGCCGCGATCCCAAACTCCACCACACGCGCCGCCAGAAGACCGGCGTGTCTGGAGTCCTCGGCCACACGCGCGCCACGCATGTTCAACCTTCAACGCGCGTGGGCTTCACGTGCCTCACGCACCCCATGCGCCAGACCACCGTCGAAACCCTACCGCCGGCACTTATCGCCGGTAACTTCTCCGACGACGATCAATGCTTCCAGCGACGATCGTCCTCTCCGGCGATTTTTCCGACACCGATCACCTTCTCCGGCAACAACTGCAGATTCCGACAACATTTTAAGATTCCGACGACTTTTCCGACATCAATCACCTTCTCCGACGACATCTACAGATGACGGCGACATTTCCGGTCATTGGAAAAATCTTCTAGACACTGACGTCTTCTGTGACGTCACCTGACGCGTGTCCTCTCTAGCTCCTGACACGTGTCCTTTAGCACTTGCCACGTGTCACCTTCAAATTCTGCCACGTGTCACTGTCAGATTGTGACACGTCACCAAGTTCTTGTAAAATTATAGTTTTGCCTTTATTCAATTTTTTTTTGCATTCCGGGCTCTTTTCAACTTCGATTTTAACAAACGAATATTCGATTTCAGCTAATTGGACCACTCCGGATGCAACCGTACTGTCGGTTTTGCGAGATTTGTCTTTGATCTATTGATTACTCATCTTTCTGACTCGTTCTCTACCTTTTTGGGTACTTGCTATGCTGATTTTCATAAGCAGCATCATATTTTTTTTTCATCTCATCCGTTTAGACATCCGTACCCGTTTGTTTAGGGTACTCTCATCATCTCATTCGTACCCGTTTGTTTAGGGTATTCTCATCTAGAGAACCAACCACTTCACTGTTTCAGTTCTCTCTTATTTTATTTTCTCCTCTCAGGGGGGAAATCTAATCATTTCGATCAATCAATCTTTTCTCGATTGATCGTCATCTCTTTTCGATCGATCGTCATCTCTTACTTGATCGACCGAATCTTCAATTCTATATCATCTTCTCTATTTTGGTGATTTAGAATTCTTCATTCAAGAATCAGACTCAGAATCAGTTGCTCTTGTCAGGAATCATCGCTTCTGCACATCCAATCACACTCATAATTAGAATCAGAATCAAGATCAACCTGCTGATATTTTTCACCAAAGTTCATTTGCTAAAACGATTTCAAGAATTGGTTTTCAAACTCAAGTTGGTCTCTTAATTTCCCAACTTGAGTTTGAGGGGGGGGGGGGGGGGGGGGGGGGGTGTTAGAATATATCAGGCTCAGGTCTATCTATCTAGCTTAGCACATGTAATCCTAGCCCATTTAGTATTAGTCTTACCTAATTTATGTTGACTTGTCCCCCATACCAAATTTACTTGTTCTCCACACCTTTTCCCTTATATATAGGGGTCACTTCTATTGTAATATATACAATTTAATATACTCTTCATAATATACAATTCTTCTTCATTATTCTTGTTTATTGTCTTTATTATATTCACTTCATTATCATATTATCAAAACATCCTTTCTTCTAACATAACCGAACCGTCAGTTCCGGTTCTACCCATTCTTTTGTGCAGCCCTATATATGACTGTTGAGGCTGAACTTGACAGCTTAAAACTTTTCTTGGCAACAAGACTTTAATAATATAAATACATATGAAAGAAAATAAAACCCTTTTGTTTTCTTGTTATTGGGTTTGAATGGCTTTTATTAATGAAAATTTTGCAGGCTCTGAAGCAATTACCTCGAGAAAAGATTCAATTAGCCACAAAATTTGGAATTGTAAGAGTTGATGGCGATAATGTTATTATAAAAGGTACTCCCGAATATGTCCGCTCTTGTTGTGAAGGTAGTCTGAGACGCCTCGGGGTGGACTACATTGATCTTTACTATCAACACCGAGTAGACCAAACCGTTTCTATTGAGGACACTGTAAGTTTTCCTATTAGCTTCTTTCATTTTTCACCAACCAACTTTAAATTCTTTATCTTTAAACTTTTCTTGTACTTTTAAGAATAATACCATAGTCTAAACATAATAAATTCATGATGAGTTTTTTTCTCTCTGTATTTTAATTTATTTTTATTTTTTTAATTGCAGATGGAAGAACTTAAGAAATTGGTACAAGAGGGTAAAATAAAGTATATAGGACTATCAGAGGCTAGCCCAGACACAATACGGAGGGCGCATAAAGTTCATCCCATTACTGCCATACAAACCGAGTATTCCCTTTGGACTCGTGATGTCGAGGATGAAATAATTCCACTTTGCAGGTTAATTAATTCTTCATATTTTACACAATTCGTTTCTATGAAATTTCTCTTCCAGTTATCTTACATCTATTTGTGAAAAATAAAATTAAGAAAAATGACATTCGTGTTATATGCATTAGGGAGCTTGGGATTGGAATTGTTCCGTTCAGCCCTCTTGGTCGTGGATTTTTTGGTGGGAAGGGAGTCGTGGAGAGAGTGAACGAAAATAGCTTTCTGGTATCCAACTACATTTCTGATTTCTGATCTTCTTTTTTTTTCTTCTTTTTTTTTTGCATGTGATTATAATTCCAATAAACCTTTGTATACCTTACTCGTTTACTTTGTAATCGCTAATTTGAATGAATGTTTTGAAAAAATAAATGATCCATTTTATTTTAAAAAAAATTCCATCAGAAACAACATCCCAGGTTCCAAGGAGACAACCTTGAACGGAACAAGGTAATTTATGCGAGAATTGATGCATTGGCTAAGAAACATGGATGCACAGTTTCTCAAGTCGCACTTGCTTGGGTTCTTCATCAGGGGAACGATGTCGTGCCTATTCCTGGTGAGTAACTAGTGCCTATCAACATGTTGCTGCATTGACATTTCCAATGTAGGTTAATTATAAAGTCCTTTAGAATGATAGAAGTGCACATCTCCAGATATCCAAATCAATATAAGCTATGATCAAGAGTACAAAATCACCCGTGTAGATTTCCGACATAATTAAATAATAATAATAATTAAAAGAAGACATTTATGTGACGATTTTTGTGCTCTCCACTGCAAGAATGGAAATTTTGACTGTAGTTTGCACCCTTGGTTATATAGACGAGAAAATGTCTATGAATAAGCATACGCAAGGAAAACACTTTTTCCTCGGTTACTTTATTTCCTATTCTTTACTACTGGTCATCAAATTATCTTTTATAATATATTATTGTTGGGATATATTAATTGCATCATAAGTATGTCTTTCTTGTGGTTTTATGTCTTACCGTATCACCCTTGTTGACTTGAGCTTTACTTAATGACTTGTTTATCGATTGTGTGCATTAGTGCATCCAAGTATATAGATTCTCTCGACCATAGTATATTATATCATCAAATCATTGAATCATTTATTTCTCTTCAAATCTCTTCAATTTCCATCTCTGCAATGGCGAGTGTTAGGATTCCTATATACAGTAATTTTAATCCTCTCCTTGTGTAATTTACAGGAACAACAAAGACAAAAAATCTAGATGCAAATATTGGTGCCTTGAGACTATTGAAGCTCTCAAAAGAAGATTTCAAGGAGATAACTGATGCAGTGCCAGCCAATGAGGTGGCAGGGAATAAAATACATGAGCCTCTTTATCGTGTCTCGTGGATGTTCGCCAATACACCTCCAAAAGATCACAAGTTATCGACCAATTGATATCTACAAAATAGGTGAGCTAGTATATGCTGTGTTATCTATTTTCTGCACTTTGTTTATGGAACTCTAAGGACTCGAAAAACTTTATAATGAAGTGATGATGTGACACCAAATTTTATTAATTTGCCCATAATATAGGCTGCTTTTGAGCCAGTTTTAGTGGAAATGGTGTATCGGAGACTTGTACATTTTGCTTGTTTGAAGTATTATTTGTCTAGTATGAGACTGGTAAGATTTAGGTCACTTCAGAACTATGTAATGCGGTAGGACGAATATACAAGTATGATCCTGAATTCTTGTTGGAGGTGATAAAACACTTGCATGCTCACATTGCAGATAAGAGAAAAAAATAAAAAATAAAATATCTTTAAGATCGTTCTGATAATCAGTTTAAAGATGATGCAATCATTGTAAGAAATAAAATTGTCTAGGTTGTTATTCCGTTTTTTATTGTGCCATCAATACAGTTTCTGATCTCTCAGAAATAGCTTTGGTTTTCAGTGAAAAATACTTGCCTCCTGATGCATGAGGGGGATAATTGTGAGATTTTATAACCTTTTTCTCAAGAAATTAAGTATTTCATCCGGACATAGGCAGGAGTGGAGGGAAGTGTGGTAAATGGCCGATACTAAGGATTCCTCTTTGGCACATTTTGATTCCCTATTTGCAATTGATATCTACATATATACTACAATAACACTAAGGGTAGTTCGGTTGCGCCTATTTGGAATTGCAATTCCACCAATGCAATTCCAAATATAATGTTCGGATAAGTTTTGGAATTCAAGTGTAATTGAATTTTAATCCCAAACTCAATTGAATGTGAATTTCAATCAAAATCCAATTTGAATGTGAATTTCAATCCTGAACCCATTTGAATATAAAATATCATAAATCTTAAATTAAATTAGACAATATAGATAGATTTAAATATATAAATATAGGTATGAAACTATGAATATATATATATGCATGTGTATATGTGTATGTATATGTATGTGCATGTAATATACATGTATGTATGTATGTATGTGAATATGTAAATATGCGTGAGTTTGTGTGTATGCATGTGTATTCATAATTTTATATATATACATGAGTGTATATATGTTTGTATATATAGGCGTGTGTGTATATTTGTATATATATATGCATATGTATATATGCAGGTCTTTGTGAATATATATGTAAGTTTTTAGTTGTGAAAAGTTAATTATTAGAGAAAGAGAATTTATTGGGTTGAAGACTTTGAGAAGATTTGGAATTAGAAATCACAATTTCTCATGTAAAATTCAAATTGAGGAATTGGTGGATGCAATTCCAAATCCAAATCATTTTTTAGTAAACGAATAATGGAATCTTTGGAATTAGAATGCAATCTCAAATCCAAGGCTCAAAACGGTGCAAGCCGAACAGACCCTTAATAATTACTATAGTACATAGTACAAGTAAATATTACTTCTACTATACTATCGGATCTCATAAAATACTGCAAATTCTAGTCCGCCTATTTCATTTAAGACGTGAAATTGGAATCCTTGTCTTTTTTTCTTCAATCATTGATAAGAACTCACAAGTCAAGTTTTATTCAAATTAACTTAATTATTCTTGCATTTCGTGTTTTTTTTTTTTTAATGGTAAGAAACGCACGCACCCGCATGAGCCTCATGGAGTTTGAACCCTTAGGGCCTATTTGGGAAGCCGGTTTTGGTCTTGGTTTTGGATTTTAAGACCAAACCATGTTTGGTTGGCTGGTTTTGGAGTTAGTTTTGGGCACCAATTTTGACTTTTCTCTCTCTCTATATATATATATATATATATGGGCAAAAATATAAATTATTTTGAAATTTTTCGGAAAAAAAAATTTTCGGTAAAATTATTTTACGGAAAAATTATTTTTCGGATTTTTATATTTTTTGGAAAAAAAATTTTTTGCAAAAAAATCATAATTTAATGTAATTTTTCAAAAAATTAATTTTCGGAGAAATTTATTTTTCAGAAAATATTTATTTATTGGAAAAAAATTATTTTTCGGAAAAATAAAAAATTTTCGAAAAAAAATTACTTTTCGGAAAATAATTAATTTTTGGAAAAAAATTATATTTTCGGAAAAAAAAAATTTTTTGGAAAAAATTTATTTTTTCGGAAAAAAAAAATTTTGGAAAATAATTATTTTTCCCAAAAAATTTATATTTCAGAAAATATTTAATTTTTGGAAAATAATTATTTTTTTCGGAAAAAAATATATTTTTCGGAAAAAATTATTTTTTGGAAAAAATTTATTTTTCGGAAAAAATTATTTATTTATTTTTCCGAAATTGTTTTTATATATTTTTCGGAAAAATAATTTTTTCTCGAAAATTAATTTTTTTCCAATTTTATATATATATATTTTTCATATTTATATATTTTTAATACATATTAATATATATATATATAATTATACCAAGACCAAGACCAACTCCTTACCAAACACTATATAAAGGTTTTAGATTTACCTAAAACCACCCAAGACCACCAAAACCAAGACCAAAACCAAGTTCCCAAACAGGCCCTTAACCTTCTCTTTTGGGAGGAAATGTGATATCATCAGGCTTGCACTGATCATTCTAGTTCCTAATACTTTTCTACTTATTATCATCTACGTAAGTGCATAGACAAATCACAAGTTCCTTAGAGATTACTTCTCGATACAGTTTCTTTCAAATTCGTTAAAATTTATGGACTTGTGAACATGAATTGACAAATCAAGAAATTCTATAAAATCATAAAAAAACGAAAAGATCCCCTTTTAATTATTTATTACTTCATTTATTCCCTGACCGAAAAATGTGAGGATAGCCTCCTCGGATCAACAAGGAGTAGTGCATGAATATTCACATGTTGTCCATCAAATAGCCTTTTTGGCTTAATCTTAGGCCCTAACTCACCCTTCGTAGATGAACTTTGTTGAAGATCCTTTAGGTTATCAGGGCATTGGATTCTCACCAACGTTTGCATTATTCTCGCTTTGATTATAATATAGATGAAAGGTTGAAATGGTGAAAGTTGTATATGTTGATGATTGCAAGTCTTACATTTATACAGAGTATACATTATATAAGAAAGGAAAAAACATATACAGATCCTAAAGATTAGGAATGAAATTAATGACATATAAATGAGAGAAATCAAGAGGATTAGTCAATGATTGTGGGTCTTGATGATGGAGAAGAATCTTTTGTCTTAATATGCCCTCGCAAGATTGTGCTTCCATTGGAAACACCGATCTTGGAACGTAGTAAAGTAAAACGTGATTTGGCCAACGGTTTGGTGAGAATGTCGGCAAGCTGATCATGGGTGGACACATGAGCGACCTGGAGTGAGCCATTGGAGACCTTATCCCACACAAAGTGGTAATCAAGAGCAATATGCTTCATCTGAGAGTGAAAAACATGATTCACAAAGAGATAGGTAGCTTCGAGATTGTCACAAAGAAGGCGCGGAGGTTGTGAAGGATAAGCCCCTAGTTCATTGAGCAGATTGGTGAGCCATGCAAATTCAGTAGCAGTTGCGGCAACGGAATGATATTCTGCTTCAGTGGATAAGCGGGCAATGGTCTATTGCTTTTTGGAACACCATGAGATAGGACTAGACCCAAGAAAAATGACATAGGCCGAAATAGAGGTGCAATCGTCACGATTTCTAGCCCAATCGACATTAGAGTAGGCAGTGAGATGGAATGGTTGTGAGAGGCTGAGTGACAAGCCATGATAAATAGTGTGCTTGGGATAACAGAGAAAACGTTTGGCAGCAGTCCAATGAGTCTGAGTCGGGGCATGCATGAGCTGAGCGAGCTTATTGACGATGTAAGCAATATCAAGCCGAGTAAGCGAAAGATATTGCATTCCACCGATTAAGCTCTGGTATTGCGTGGAATCGATAGTAGGGGTGCCATCTGTGAGAGTTAGTGGAGAAGAAGAATTGATTGGTGTGGTGGTTTCTTTCATACCTTCCATCTTAAAGCGCTCAAGCAAATCATGGATATATTTGTGTCGAGATAAAAATAATCCATAACTAGTAGGGATGACTTCAACGCCCAAGAAATAATGAACATGACCAAGATCTTTGATAGAAAATCGCTTGGAGAGAGATTTAATGATGGTCCGGACGAATGAGGAAGAGCTTCTTGTAATTAAGAGGTCATCTACATAAACAAGAAAGTACACAGTAGTGAACTTGTCAGTGTAAATAAAAAGAGACGTGTCGAACTTGGAGTTGGTGAATCCAAGAGAAAGGATGAAGTGCTTTAATTCTTGAAACCATGTGCGGGGCGCTTGCTTGAGACCGTATAGAGAACGGTGAAGGCAACACACATGTTGTGGTCTAGACTTATCGATGAAACCGGGAGGTTGAGACATGAAGACTTTTCAGAAAGATGACCATGAAGAAAAACATTATTTACGTCCAACTAGTGTACGGCTCAACCATGAGACATTGCTAGAGTGAGAACAACTTTGATGGTAGTGGGCTTAATTACTGGACTTAATGTCTCATGAAAGTCAATACAGGGGCATTGATGGAAACCCTTAGCGACAAGACGAGCTTTGTATCGATTGATACTTCCGTCGGGTTTCCACTTTACCCTGAAAACCCATTTGCAGCCAACGATATTTTGAGTGGGTTGGTGAGGAACTAATTCCTAGGTTCCATTTCGAATGAGGGCATGAAGTTCCTTAACCATGGCGTCTCTCAATTTAGGGTGGGTTAAGGCTTGAGAAGCGGAGGTAGGCTCGAATGGTTGCGGAATAGGATGTTTGGAAGCGGCGTAGGAAAACTTTGTGAGTAGCTTAAAAATATTATTTTTGGAACGGGTGGTCATGGTGTGGGTATTAAGTAGGTCAGTGAGTTGAGAAGAATGAGGTTTGGGAATTGAGGGAGAAAGATCAAACCCGGGAGAAGGATCACTCAAGGAATGAGGAAGTAACACATCAATATTAGAGTTTGCCAAGTTGAGATCCCTAATCGGTGAAATCCCGTCAGCATGTACGGTGTCAGATATAAAAGGTGATTTTGAATTGGAAAGTTCATTGAACTTTGACACATGTGGCGACAAGAGTAATGAAGATGGGGAAGGAAATGAGTCATTATAGAAGGATTTTGGAGATGGTATAGATTGTGCATGAGATTGGGAAGAGTCGTGCATTGATTTAGAAAGTGGACTTGATTGAGAACATGATGTATGTCTAGGTGATGAGGTATGAGGTGGATGGAGGGAAGGTGAATCACATAGTTGATTTTGGGGAGGAATTGGAGGGTTGGTGTTATATGAGTTATGAGTGCTAGAATCATGGAATGTGGTACTGGAGATAGGAATAGAAAAGGAAGGAGCAATATTTGGAGGTGTGAAATAAGGGAAATGTGAAGAGTTATTTTGAGAAAAATGAATATTAGAGTGGAGAGATTAAAGAGAAGAGGAAAGTGCGGACCATTTGGACAAGGTAAAATCATTGATTTTATCATGGTCATTTAATGGGGATAAAGATGGAAAATGTTCTTCAACAAAATGAACATGTCGAGAAAAATATGTTTTATGATTTTTGGGTTCAAAACAAATATATGAAAAATGAACATTTGAATATCCCAAAAATATGCAAGGCTTGGACCGTTGTTTAAGTTTATGTTTTGCGTAAGGTCGAAGCCATGGATAGCAAAGACACCCAAAAACTCTCAATTTGGAATAATTTGGTAATGTTTGAAACAAGCATTCAAATGGTGATTTATTATCAAGTATCGATGTAGGAAGTCGATTGATAAGGTAAATCGCTGCATTGAATGCATAGGACCAAAGAGAAAGGGGAAGAGAGGCTCAATGTAAAAGAGTAAGGCCCGTCTCAACGATGTGGCGATGACGACGTTCAGCAGAAGCGACATGTTGGGGTGTGTAAGGTGGTGAAATCAGATGTTGAATTCCAGAAGTTTCAAACATGGATTTTAAACCTTGATATTCTTTACCACCATCAGAATAAATGGTGTTAATGGTGGTTTTGAAATATTTCTCAATCATGGTTTTAAACTTTGGAAATAAAGAGAAGACATCAGATTTAGTGGCCATCGAAAATAACCAAGAATATTTAGTATAATGGTCAACGAAAATAACATAATAAGAAAAATCATTCATTGATCGAATAGGGGATGGTCCCCAAACATCCGTATACAATAAATCCAATGGAAAACGACTCTTTAGACTTGACACACCGAAAGGTAATTTGTGACTTTTGTGACAATGACAAGAATCACAGAAAGATGTTTTGGACTGACTCGATTGCACAGGAAGTTTATTGGACGAGACAATTTGACGAAGAACTTTATATGATGGGTGACCAAGGTGATCATTCCAATAATCAAGAGAAGTTTTGACACCATAACACATTTGTTTTGCCACCGGTTACATCTCCCTTATGCTTGACCACTCATAGATGTTGTTCTTACTCCGTCCTTGGGCGAGCGGTGCCCCTGTAGCTAGATCCTTAACATGAAAAGAAGATGGGTAAAATTCGACAGAGGCATTATTGGTTTACAAAATTGAGATACGTAAACTAAATTTTGTTTCATAGATGGAACACAAGACATTTGAAAATGAAAAGGAACTATTGGGAGATGCGAGAGTAGAGTTGCTGGTACGTACAGATATGGAGAAAGACCGCCTGACAGATCATGTATACGTTGCTTGCTGTCACAGGGGTCAATATTCACCACGAATGTTTGCCCTATGATGGCACTTGGATGCATACCAAGTCAGCCAAATCACTCACTTAGTGCCTTTGAGATACACTAAGTCTTGCACAATACACACACACACACACACACACTGTATATATGTAATGCAATATATAACCAACACCCACAATTTACAGAAATCACAATCAATGGTTTCTAACATTTTACTATAAACACAAATAGTACAAGAATTCACTCACTCGGGCCACATTACAGCATATACAAGCACCCTTTTTGAATGTGGATGACAGCCCCATCCATCTAGGCTAAGTGTTGGCTTCATTTAGAGGCTGCCAACACATGAATACAATTGCCCTCTCAACTGTTGGGATGTCATGGCATTCTCCTGCAATGCCATATACTCTTTTGATGGTTGCATTCAGTTGAGTGTCCAAAATTGCAACCAACTGCCTTGTCTGAACCAACCCTTCTCCTAAACAACCTTGCCTTTGCCCAAGTGTTTGAGCCAAGTAGCACCACCATGAGCCAATTCTATGTCAAGCATGTGTCAACAGTGCACAATGCTTGCATTCGCTGAGCCAACATCAATGCCTCAGCCCTCTCATGCTTTCGTGCACATGAGAGCTCATAAACTCGCCAAGCTTGACCCAAGTGCCTTCACCAGCTAGCATGCACCGTGTTATGCCCTTGTCTTGGTCTGTCAATGCCTTGGCGCATGGGCATGTCGCGTCATGCCTATGTCTTGAATCAGTCTGCACCCAACATAGCTTATCTTTGTGTCACAACCTTGTCCGAAGGCAAGTTGGTCTAGCCAAAGTTTGGTGTGCACATGGCTTGCCAAGCCAAGTGCATGCCAAGCTGAGGCAACACCTTGCCAAAGGCAAGTTGGCACACTCGTGGGCATGCGTGCATAGTTTGCCAAGCCATGCGCGTCAGCATAACCCACCGTGTCTTAAGCACCGAGCCATCATCACCAACTGTGCCACCAAATGCCTTAGCCAAGGCTTGCCACAACCTTGTTAAATGGTTAGATGCCCACGGGAGTCAGGGACACACCCTTCCCTATATATACAGAAAACAAAAGATTTTAAAAATATTTTACAATACACGAATTTTTTTTTTGATTTATGCCAAAATAAAAATTTAATATCTTGTTTGGATAATAAAATATAAGGGTAGTAAACATTGTTTCCAAACACCTCCTATCTCAACAAACCTTGTTTCCAAACACTACCTATCTCAACATTGAGGATAGTTTCGGTATCGGGGGTGTAAATGATATGGGTTTAAAAAAATAAGGGGTGTAAATGAAGATTTTCTCAAACTTGTGAAGGTCTGATTTAAATAAAATCAAACCTCAGGGGGTGTAAATGAAGTTAACCCATATATATATATATGTACACACACACACATAGATATAGATTTGCCTTAATGCTCAAGTATCTCCCATTCTCTCACTTTCTCCCTCTCTCTCTCTAATACATTGAGTTTTCTTCTTCCTCTTCTTTGATCGCACATGCTTATATATAATATATACATATACATAAAACCTAGAAGTTTTAGTAACTTTCTCCGGTTCTATTTTTATTTCTCAATCCTCTTCTCTCTTCATCCTTCTGTGGTAACTCTTATCTGCGCACACTTATATAAAATATATATGAGTAGTGATACTTGCACCGATTTGGTAGGCAAAACTACTTGATCAAAGAAATAATATCCATCTGATGCACAAGTGTGGGATCCAATCATCTTTATCTTTATCCATCTAACTATTATTATCTCTTCGGTGTCCCTATTCTGTCAAACATTTCGGTGCAACTAATATTTTCCAATATATATACATAAATATTTTATAACACTTAGGGCATAAGGAGTGCGTGAGTATTTGGCCATTAAAAGTGGAGAGTCTCCCACTCTTCATGCTCTTATATGTAATATATACATATACAATTTCCAACATGATGAATATCTATCTGATTATGTAGTTTTATATTCTAATAAAATATAAACTATTAAATAGCATTACAACAAATTTAATTTTAAGTATCTTTATCTTTAAACACGGTAGAATAAGGAGTCTTAAGAAAACTTCTATCCCTAAAATGTAATTTGAATTTTTTTTTTAAATTATATTGAATATGTAAATATATATTTACATGTTTATCAAATTTTACTATAGTACTAATTTTATTTTTCTAATATTAATATAATTTATCTTTTTATGATGTAGATTTTAAATTAACACTCATGAGTATCTATCCGATTAGGTAGTTATATATCTTAATAAAATACAAACTATTAAATATCATTTCAAGTTATAATACATGAGTATCTATCTGATTAAGTAATTCTATATTCTAATAAAATACAAATTATTAAATAGCATTACAGCTATAATTTAATTTTAACTATCTTTATCTTTAAACATGTTAGAATAAGGAGTCTTAAGAAAACCTCTAACCCTAACATGTAATTTAAAAGTTTTATTAAATTATATTGAATAAGTAAATATATATTTAAATGTTTATCAAATTTTACCAAAGGCCTTGTAGCTTGATGATATCACATTTCCTCCCCAAATGGGAGATTAGGGGTTCTAGCCCCATGGGGCTCATGTGGGAATGTGTGGGTGTGTGCGTTTCTTACCATTCAAAAAAAATATTTATCAAATTTTACAATAGTATTAATTTTTATTTTTTTAATATTAGTATAATTTATTTATTTATAATATAGATTTTAAATTACGTGACCACCAGCCCCCTTTCACAATTGATGTGAGACAACCCCAACAATCTCCCCCTCATATACTCGTTTCTCCCGGGAACCATTGGGCCTAAACTTATTGGTAACCTGAGCTCTGATACTAGTATTGGGTGGTCTTGAGCCCCTTTCAACCTCAAAAGTTAGCTCAAATGGTGAGATTTTTCCTCACACTTATAAACTAACCACCAACCCCTTCCACAACCGATGTGGGACAACCCCGACAACTCTTTCTATTGCAAAGGTTGTAGTGAAATGTTGGACAGTTCATGTATGACCCACAAATTCCTCATTAAGAGGTCTCTTATTATTACTAATAAAAATTAGAAACAATTATAAAATTATTAAAAACAAAATGATTTTGTTTCATTTTGCATTTATTTGGGATTCGGTGCATTTAATGGAGTCTTTTAATACAATGTATAAAGGGTCCTATTAGTTAGTCAAATTTAGAGAAAATATCACCTACCTCCCCTGAGGTTTGATCATATTGCACGCGGTATCTTTTTATTTTTCAATATATCAGTTACCTCCCTTGAATGAATCCAAACTCCGGCTAGGATATAAATTTATGAAATGACCCTCAATAAACCCCCTAAACTATTGAATTTTCACATTGCCCCACCCTAATGGGTAAATTACAGTTTCACCCCCTAAAATTCTAAAAAATATTTAAATTTTAAAAAAATATATACATTTTGAAATATATATATATAATTCAAAAATATATATAATTCAAAAAATATATAAAATTTGGAAAAAAATATATAAATTTTGAAAAAAATATATAAAATTCAAAAAATATATATAAAATTCGAAATATATATATAATTCGAAAAAATATATAAAATTCCGAAAATGTATAAATTTCTAAAAAAATATATAAATTTCAATATATATATATATATATCTAATTTGAAATAAATATATAAAATTTGAAAAAATATATATAATTCGGGAAAAATGTATAAATTCAAAATATATATATATTTTGAAAAAATATAAAATTTAGAAATATATATATATAATTCGGAAAAATATATAAAATTAGAAAAAATATACAAAATTCGGAAAAACATATATAATATTGAATTTGAAATTTTTTTTTTTTTTTTTTTTTACAGTTATGTGTGTACTTACTCACTTTAAAGATCAAAAATAATATTAATTTTGCAAGTTCAAAGATGCATATATTTGTAGAGGTTACATTACAGGAAGGTGTTAATTTATACTTTATTCAAAGTTCAATGTTTGTTGTGCAGAGGGTGAGAAGTCTATCAAATACTAAACACTTCTTTTTCTAATAGATCTAATGGGTTCTGCTAGCTATTATGCAGCTTTTTGCTTGGAAGATTGAACCATCAAAATTTTCTAATTTATACTTTACATTTGCTATTTCAAATTTTATATATATATTTTTATTTATATATATATTTTTCAAAATTTTATATGTTTTGGGAAATTTATATATATTTTCCGAATTTTATATATTTGTTTCAAATTTTATATACATTTTTCATAATTTTATATATTTATTTCAAATTTTACATATATTTTTCAAATTTTATATATTTTTTTCAATTTTCGTATTTGTTTCAAATTTTATATATATTTTCTAAATTTTATATATTTTTCAAATGTTCTATATATATTTTTGAATTATATATATATTTCAAATTTTATATATATATTTAAAATTTAAAATATTTTTTTGAATTTTAGGGGGTGAAAGTGTAATTTACCCATTAGGGTGGGGGGCAATGTGAAATTCAATAGTTTAGGGGGGTTTATTGAAATTAATCATAAAATTATAATATAATATGAAGGATAATTAGGTAAAATCACACATGAAATCAGAACTGACCGGCATTGACTTTGGACGGAGGGGTGAAAGTGATAGCCGAAGCTAACCTAGAGGGAGGTAGCTGATATATTTGAAAATTAAGGGATATCGCATGTAATATTGTCAAACCTCAAGGAAGGTAAGTGATATTTTCCCTCAAATTTATGTACACCTTGAACACTTCATTAGTTTGTTATTAATTAATTATTTACTTGTGTTAGAGAAATTTGAAATCAATTAGCGGTAATAAGTTGCCACCAACATAAGTATAATAAAACATTAGTAATATTCGCTTTTAAAAAAATCAGAAATAGTCAATGGAAGATGTTATTCACCCTCCAAATTTGTTTTATAGTTATTAAAAATTTTCTCCTTTTCAAATGAAAAAAATGCCGTTCATTTCATAACATCATAATAATAATGTGGAAAAAAGTGCTTATTGTGAAAGGATGGATATAATTCGTTTTTGTGTGTTAAGAATGTTAAAAGTTTTTAACATAAGCAGATAGAGACAAAATGAGAAGAATATTAATATTAATATATAGGGAAAATACATAATTTTTTATTTTTCAGAATATAAAATTATACATATATATATATATAAGTGACGATTCCGGCGAGATATGTATTTGGAGGATAACAAACTTTGTCGCTTTCTCCCTGTTAATTTAATCTTGCTAAACTTTTATTCGATATTTTATATTCTTAAGTTCGTTATATTTTCTCAACTTCCTGCCATCACAATCATTTTTAAGTATATTGGTCAAAAAGCAATGATATATACATTCCGAATTTAATTGGAGATTCGTATATGGAGGAAAGTAAACTTTTTGTCGTTTTCTCACTATTAATTTGGTCTTGCTTTATTTTTAGCTCGATTTGGTATTTTATAGTCGTAAGTTTGTTTTGCTTTTTCGAGCACTTCAAGTCACAATCCCTTTAAGTATATTAAAGAGTAATGATATATATTCTAAATTTAATTCGAGATTCGTATACGAAAGTAAACTTTGTCGTTTTCTCAGTGATCCTCCCTCCATTTAATATTTTATATTCTTAAGTTCGTTTTCTTTTCTCAACATGAAATTACCTAGATAATCAATAAAAAATAACCTAAAGGGGAGTGAATAGATTTTTTGTAAATTTATTGATAAATTAAAATTAATTACAGAAAAATTAATTTTAATCCAATTTTCTATCACAATCAAACATACAAAGATTATTCTAAGTACAGAAAATAAAGCAATAGAGACCGACAATATTTTTACATGAAAAACATTGGAAACTCCAAGTAAAAATCATGGATACATTCGGGTATCGATGTACTGTGAATCAAGCAGTATACATACCCTATAAAGCTTTAGACTTACAAATCCCTCTAGATCTGTCTTTCTTCACTCAACTTTTGACAACCTTGAATCACTCTCATTCCACGAAGCTCTCGTTCCACTGTATACTCTGACGGTTCTGCTTTTTAACGAATCAAATAACCACAAAGCCTCCTGCTTCGATCTCCGCACTCAGACGACTCCGCTTCTCAACGGATCAAAGTATTCACGTTGCAATCGGTGTGTTGATTTTTCAGCAACTAAGTCATTCAATTTTGCATAAGATCATCGATGTAGAAGCACAATTGAACAAACCCTAAACAAGAGAGAACTAAAAGATATAGAATCACTCAATGATATTTTCTCTCTCTATCTCTATCTCTGTAGATGAATATGAATTTGTAAAAAACTTGCAGAGATCTCTTAATAACTTAAAGACTTTCCTAAAATCTGTAGAGACTCCTCTTATTTATAGAGAAAGATGATGAAAACCCTAATGTTGTCATTTCTTGTAATTTCACATCAAACTGAGTTACACCCTATATTCTGATGAATATAATGTGTATTGCATGTACATCGAGGTGTGAGGGTCGTAGACGCATCATGGAATTAAAACATGGGCATAATAGAAATTGATGCATGAAATAAATTTCCAACCACACCTACGCCTTAGGCGTAGGTTTTAAGTGTAGAGTTGAGTTTTCTGGCCACTTTTTGCTTCTGTAGGCGTAGGCTTGAGCGTAGATTCTTCATGAAAACTACTTTTCTCTGCATCTATGCCATTTGAACCCCCTCGACTCTGTTGAAATGTTTCTTGAAGTTTCGGTTTCGAAAAATGTTATTTATGTTTTTCTGGAGGCACTTTTTACTCAACCTTACTTCCTCTTTAATTATCTGTATTCTTCACTTCTTTAGATTTGATTTTAACTTGACGAAGCTTGACAATGCCTATTGAACCTTCTCGACTTCACAATTCTCTGTACATGACAATTCACTTAACATGATTATTGTCTAGAACATGCGAAACACAAATAATATTATAAAATGTTTTTACACAACATTTGACTATCACACCATTTTTAGTATATTGATCAAAGAGCTATGATATATATTCTGAGTTTAATTTGAGATTCGTGTTCGAAAGAAGTAAATTTCGTCATTTTCTCACTATTAATTTGGTCTTGCTACATTTTTAGCTCGATTTGGTATTTTGTAGTCGTAAGTTTGTTTTGCTTTCTCGACTTCAAGTCACAATCACGTTTAAGTATATTGAAATGTAATGATATATATTCTGAATCTAATTCGAGACTCGTATTTGATAGATAACAGTAAAATTTATCGTTCTCACTGATAATTTGGTGTTGCAAATCATCTGGATTTGATTTTTTATTTTTTATTTTATATCATTTTTGCTTTCTCGACTTCCTGTCACAAGACTCACAACCATTTTTAAGTAGAATATTACTAGAACTACTTGTTAATGTTAATTTACAGTTTCAATTTCTTCTTTTACGAGCACAGTATTTTCTCATTGAATGCCAATGAAATCATTTTGCTTTTTTTTTTTTTCCCTTTAAAAACAGCAAAACAAATAATGTAAGGGCTCTTTCTAGAGAAACAACACCCACCTACTTATTTGTTTTTCTTGTGGCAAAAGTGCAAAATACTCCTTGAATTATCCCTAAGTGAGCAAAGTATCCCCCTGTACTATAAAAGTAAGCAAATCAGTCCTTCAAATTCTCAAAATTGAGCAAGTTGCCCCCCTAACCTACTTTTTGAATGTCAAATTACCATTGCACCCATATATTAACAATTTGTAAAAATATAAAAATAAGGGTTAATTTTATTTATACCCCTAAGGTTTATTTTATCTTCAATCAAACCCCCTTAAGTTTGACAAACTTCATTTACACCCCTTATTTTTTCAAACTCATATCAATTGTACCCCTAATACCACTTAATACCTAAATTAACCTCAATGTTGAGATATGTGGTATTTGAAAACAAAGATTCAATTTTTTTACTACCCTCAAATTTTATTATCTCTATCCAATATTTTCTCACTTTTAACATTATTATCTTGTTATATAAATTATTTGTTATATATATAATTTACTATTAACGATAGTTTTTTATGCTGAAATAAAAATTAATGCTGAAATAATTTTTTATATATTTTTATGCCCAAATGGGGAATTCTCAAGATCTGAAGTTACAACTCCGTTGGTTGGCAGTTTGAGTCTTTATCACTGAAACATGAAATGTGTTTTAAAATATCAAATTTTAGGTTCCAATTGAGGAAATCTTTTGTTCAATAGACAAAACCAACATTTTTTCCGAACTATCACTAATTTCGACATTAATGTTTTGGTCAAATTTTGGTCAATAGACAAAACCAATCTTTTGGTCAAATTTCTGCATTAAAATTTTATTTTGGCATAAAAAAAATCATTTATAATAATATATATATATATATATATATATATTTATACAACTAAATAATAATGGTAAAAGTGGGAAAATAATATACCCGAATTGGTAGTTTGAAAAAATAATATTTTGACATTTATCAAAAAACAAATTCATTTATAGTAATATATATATATAATTATTTATATGATTATATAATAATGTTAAAAGTGAAAAAATATTGGATAGATAACAAAATTTAAGAGTAGTAAAGAAATTGAATTTGTATTTCCAAACACCACATATCTCACCATTAAGGGTAATTTAGGTATTAAGTGGCATTAGGGGGTGTAAATGATGTGGATTTGAAAAAAATAAGCGGTGTAAATGAAGTTTGTTAAACTTGAAGGGATCTAATTAAAGATAAAACAAACCTTATGGGTGTAAATGAAGTTAACCCTTATTTTTATATTTTACAAATAGTTAATATATGAGTACAATGGTAATTTGACATTCAAAAAGTGGGTTTAGGTAATAATTTGCTCAATTTTGAAAATTTAAGAGATTGATTTGCTCACTTTTATAATATATGAGTGTATTTTGAATGATTCATGGGTATTTTGTACTTTTGCTTTTACTTTATTTATGTTATTATCAATAAATGTTGTCCTTTTTAAATTGATTTCAATATTGTTGTGGACCATAAACATAAAAGTCAAACTGTCTTGTTTTTAGACTTGGTCATGTTTTCGGTCTCTTGACCACCTACGCCTGGCTTTTGCCTGCATATCTAAATATTTATTTACCAGTATAAGTTAATTTCGTCTAGTATATACTAAATTACTAAATTCATGACGACATCTTTCAAATGTATTGAGGTCAATTTGGCAAAACTGAATTGAAGTCTTGATTTGGAATTGGAGCTTCCAATTTCATATTTATTGTTCGAATGTAACTAAAATTCACTAATTTCATAACTTATTTTACATGATAAATTGTAATTTTCAATTCTAAATTTTCAACCCAATAAATATTTTTTCTCTAACAACTAATTTTTTTCCAACCCAATACATACTCTCTCTAACAATTAAATTTTTATAATCACAAACATACATATATATTCACAAAGACGTATATATATACATACATATATATATATATACATACATATATATATATATACAAGTATATATACACACGCTTATATATACAAACATATATACACACATATATATATATATACATCTCCATATATATATATATATGTGTATCTCCATATATATAAGCTTTTTTTCAAGCAAAAATGAGCATATATAGACATAAACTCACACATATTTACATATCCACATCCATATATACTATATTACATAAACATACATATACATACACACATATATATACACATGCATATATATTCATAATTTCATACATATATATACGTTGCTCAGCCAAATAAGCCTACGTCCACAGAGAGCACAGTTTCACTAAAAATCACTGAGAGGATTACAAGGGGGTGATTCGCAGATCACACACGCACACACACTGTGTATACTCACACTTGTATCATCGGAATAATATAATATTCCTAACTTTCTCTCTCTATTTTTGTGTGTACAATTTAATAGGAGAAACCCTATATTTATAGGTAAGGATATAGATGTGGGTTTCCCAATCTTCCGATGTGGGACAAGTTAATATAACAAAGTAGTCATATTATATATATATGCCAATATATAACAATCTCCCACTTGACGACTTTGCCTTCATCAATCAACACTATCAATGATCAGTGCTCGGTGCCCTCATTTCTGTCTTCAAGCTTGAAGACCAACTGAAGTTGCGCACAACTTCAGTTTCTCTGTTGTCACCACTTTGGTCAACATGTCGGCCGGATTCTCGCTTCCTTGAAACTTCTTAATTGTTAATACTTCATCCTCTAATAGAGATCTGTTAAAGTGATAACGAAGATCTATATGCTCAGTTCTCGAATGAAATGCTGAATTTTTCGCCAGATGTATAGCACTCTGACTATCACTATGCAAAACACTCTTCCCTTGCTCGAATCCCAACTCTGCCAACAAACCCTGTAACTAAATCATCTCTTTGCTAGCCTCTGTCACGGCTACATACTCAGCCTCTGTAGTAGATAACGCTACAATCCTCTGTATCTGCGAAATTCAACTGACCGCTGTAGTACCTACTGTAAAGACATAACCAGTAGTGCTTCTTTTGTGGTCTATCTCACCAGCAAAATCTAAATCTACATAGCCATGTAAATTCACTTCACCTTTTCCAAAATAAAGACATCTGTTTGTGGTACCTCGTAGATATTGCAATATCCACTTCATTGCTTCCCAGTGAGTCTTTCCTGGATTGGACATGAACCTGCTGACTGTTCCCACTACATATGCAATATCTGGTCTTGTACATACCATCGCATACATCAAGCTACCAATAGCTGAAGCGTATGGAATACTGGCCATGTTGTTCCTCTCTGCTTCTGTTTTGGGAGACTGCTTTTTGGATAATCGAAAATGACTAGCCAAAGGTGTGCTAACTGACTTAGCATCACTCATGCTGAACTGCTTCAAAACCCGTTCAACGTAGTCAGCCTGAGACAATTGCAAAATTCCCTTCTGCTTGTCTCTGATGATTCTCATACCAAGAATCTGCTTCGCTGTGCCTAAGTCCTTCATCTCGAACTCTTTTGCCAAATGTTTCTTCAACTTACTGATTTCCACAAAATCAGATCCAGCTACTAACATGTCATTAACATAAAGTAGGAGGATAATGTAACTCATGTCAAACCTCTTGAAGTAGCAACAATGGTCAGTGTTGCACTTAATATAACCATGTCTCTGCATAAATCCATCGAATTTCTTGTACCACTGTTTTGGAGCTTGTTTCAAACCATACAAGCTCTTTTCAAACTTACACACAAGTTTTTCTTTCCCTTTCTCTAAGAAACCTTCCGGTTGCTGCATATAAATCTCCCCCATTAGATCACCATGGAGGAAAACAGTTTTGACATCTAACTGCTCTAGGTGCAAACCCTCTGATGCAACAATGCTAAGAACTGAACGAATGTTAGTCAGTTTCACAACCGGAGAAAATACGTCGGTGTAGTCGATTCCTGCTTTCTGCTGAAATCCTTTTACTACAAGTCTCGCCTTGTACCTCTTAGAACCATCATGTTCTTTTTTGACTCTGTAGACCCATTTATTATGGAGATCTTTCTTTCCTACCGGCAGCTCGGTTAGCTTCCATGTCCTGTTGGAAATAAGGGACTTCATCTCATCTTCCATCGTAAGCTCCCACTGGCTGGCATTTGCTACATTGCATGCTTCATCAAAATACTCTGGTTCACTTCCATCTATGAGCAACAAATAATTCATGTATCTCCGATTCGGCACATGCTGTCGTGAAGACCTCCTAGGTACAGGAATAGGAGTCGGAGACTGCGGTGTATCAACCTGTTGAGTATTTCCATCTGCAATATGTTCATCTGACTAAGTACTCTCACCGTCTTGAGCATCATCTAACTCAACACACACAGGATTAGTCTGTGTTGTAGGCTCTGAGGTTGTTGTGTGTCTGTCCTTGTACATAACCTTTTCATTGAACACTACATCTCTGCTTCAAATCAGTTTTCGGTTATGATCATCCCACATGCGGTAACCATACTCGTCACCGCCATAGCCAATGAAAATACACTTTTGTGACTTGGGATCAAGCTTACCCCTCATAGTGTCACTAACATGTATATATGCAACACAACCAAAAACTTTTAAATGTAAAAGTGTTACCTCTCTACCGTTCCAGACCTCTTCTGGTACTTTGTGCTCCAATGGTACTGATGGACCACGATTGATTAAGTACGCTGTTGTACTGACTGCTTCTGCCTAGAACTGTTTCGCCAACCCTGCCTGAATGCGCATGCTTCTGGCTTTCTTAGTCAATGTCCGGTTCATCCATTCTGCTACGCCATTCTGTTGTGGTGTACGTGGAACAGTTCTCTCTAATCTGATACCGTTCTCATAGCAAAATCTTTTAAACCCGGTGTCCTGATACTCTCCACCATTATCGGATCGTAATCTCTTGATCTTCAAACCCGTCTCATTCTCTATCATAGCCTTCCAACTCTTGAACACACCGTACACTTCAAATTTATGTTTCAAGAAATAAACCCATACCTTTCTGGAATGGTCATCGATGAAGGTGACGAAATAGGACTTTCCGCAAATAGATGAGACATTTGCTGCCCCTCAGACATCAGTGTGAACTAGCTCAAGCTTCTCCTTTTTGAGTTCTCTGCCGCTTTTTTGAAAACTAACCTTCTTCTGCTTACCGAATACGCAATCCTCATAGAAGTCGATATCAATCAAATTTAGACCTGGTAGCTTTCCCTTTGCGAGCATAACCTTGAGTCCCTTTTCACTCATGTGACCTAGCCTCTGGTGCCACAAATTATGATCCTCCTTGCTTTCTGCAATTGCTATAAATGTGCTAGCCTTGGTGGTACTGTACAACGTACCTGTTTTGTTTCCTCGTGCTATAGTCATAGCCCCCTTGGAAACTTTCCACTTATCTTCACTGAAAGTGGTCACATAACTTTACTCGCCAACTGGCCTACTGAGATCAGGTTCTTCCTCAAGTCTGGAATGTGTCTGACATCCCTCAGCTTCCATATCAATCCATTGAGTCTGATATGTACTTCATCATTGCCAACAAAACTGCAAGGTTGATCGTCACCTAGATAAACCTTGCCGAGGTTTCCAGGTGCATAGCTCTTAAAGAGCTCTCGACTTGAGGTGGCATGGAATGATGCTCCAGAGTCCAAAACCTAAGACTCTGCTTTGCTCTCCAAAGAGCATATCAGTGCATCATCTGCTTCTTCTAAGACAATATTTGCCTCTGTCTTGTCATCCGCTACCTTTTGCGGGGATCTACATTGGTTCCTTAAATGATCACTCTTGCCGCAATTCCAACATTCGATTGCTTTGGAATTTCTGGGACCTCGAGACTGTGATCTTCCTTGTCTCGACTTGGAACGGCCACGCCTTTGGTTTCCGCCTTTCTGTTTGTTCGAACCTCTGCCTCTGGTGTCGACATTCAATGTTGTGCCACTGCTTGAAGAGTCTGACGACTGTCTTCTGATCTCTTCTGTGAGTACCATACTCATAACGGTATCATACTTCAGTGGGTCTTTCCCTGAAGAATTACTGATTGCAACCACTGTGGCATTCCAGCTTTCTGGCAATTGATTAAGGAGAAAAGCTGATTTCATCTTGTCTTGAAACACTACTTTAATTGATTCCAACTGCCCATAAATGTCATTAAGCTTACTGAGATGTTCACCAACATTCCCATTCTCGGACATTTTCAGATTCGTCAATCTGCTGATAAGATGTAATGTATTTGCTCCAGACGACTGTTCGTACATCTTCGAAAGAGCTTCCATGAGAGACTTTACAGTCTTCTCTTTCCTGATATTGAAGGCAGCAGATTTTGCCAACGTCAATTTGATCGTGCCAAGAGCCTTTCGATCTAGGATATTCCACTCCTCTTCTTTCATCAAATTTGGCTTCATCCTTTCTAACGGTAAATACAAATTTTTCTGGAATAACACATCCTCAATTTGCATCTTCCAATAGGTAAATTTTGTACCATCAAACTTGTCGATCATTACTGCCTTTTCTTCTCTTATAGCTCCCACTGAGCCTATTAGAGATATTCGGAGTCTAATTACGCAAAATCGAGTATACGGTTGCGTCGGGGGCAGTTCAAAACCTTAAGAACGCCTCTGACCGTGTCCAAAACAGGTCAAAAAGGACTCCAAACGGGCCAAAACAAATTCGCACAAAAGACATAAATTTAATCATGAAGTTAGTACCTTCTTGGGGTGTGTGCGAGTGCGTCCCTTCTTTGATTGGGCTGATTCTTCCGCAAAAACGTTGGGCTTCGAATTATCTATCCGTAGATATATTATAAGCCTCGTTCCGATAAACGATGCTCCGGAAAATCACGCCGAACCGAAACTGCTGCTCGACGGAGCCAAAAAAATGGCCGGAACTTCAGGCGGCGCGTGGGGGCCCGTGCGGCACTTTACGGTGACACGCTTGACACTGATGGATTCGTCTCGTCGAGTAAAAGCTCCTACTGTGGCCGGTTTCTGATTTAAGGCACTCGAAAA
The DNA here is from genome assembly GCA_963922005.1 of Cornus suecica. Taxonomy (NCBI): domain Eukaryota; kingdom Viridiplantae; phylum Streptophyta; class Magnoliopsida; order Cornales; family Cornaceae; genus Cornus; species Cornus suecica. The sequence continues at coordinate 39,511,079 of OY998242.1, forward strand.
AATCAGATCTGGACCAGATCGTCAGACTTCATGATTTGCTCCAACCTGGAGCTCTGATACCACTTGTTAGGGTTTGCACACCATATGTACGAAGCCGTGCACACCTGCAAATCAGAAAACGCACATAAACACACCAATTAGTCGACACAAGAATATATACGTGGTTCAGCCAAATAAGTCTACGTCCACGGATAACACCGTTTCACTAAAAATCACTGAGAGGATTACAAGGGGGTGATTCGTAGATCACACACGCACACACACTGTGTATACTCACACCTGTATCACTGGAATAATATAATATTCCTAACTTTCTCTCTCTATTTCTGTGTGTACAATTCAATAGGAGAAACCCTATATTTATAGGTGAGGATATTGAGGTGGGTTTCCCAATCTTCCGATATGGGACAAGTTAATATAACAAAGTAGTCATATTATATATATATATATGCCAATATATAACACTTAGATCTCTCTATATTGTGTAATTTATTTTAAGATTTATAACATTTTACATTCAAATTGGGTTTAGAATTGAAATTCACATCGAAATTGGGTTTGAATTGAAATTCACATTCAAATTGGGTTTGTGTTTGAAATTTAATTACACTTTAATTCCAAGACTTAGCTAAACAATATATTTGGAATTGCATTGATGGAATTGCAATTCCATGAAATTACAACTCCATTGTAATCCCAAATCCGCACAACTGAATGGACCCTGAGTAAAATTTGAATTATATATGAGCACATAGAAAGAATACTAATGTGAATTAATGAGGTTAATTAAGTGAAAACTTAAATTATTTCTTAAATGCCTAATCAAAATATTTTAGGATGGAGTATGATTTTATTTCAAGTATAAATATATTGAAAGTTAATATATATATATATATATATATATATATATTTTAAGTGTCTAACACATAGCCGTAGTTACATGTTCACCTTAATAATTCTTTCATTTAAAATATATAAGGTGAAAAATTAATTAAAAATAAATAAGGAGAAAAATTCATGATGTTATTAATTTTCTTTTTCGGCAAAAGTGCATAATATCCCCTTGTACTTTTCAAAAGTTGCAAAATATTCCCTGTACTATTTTTAGCTCCAAATCACTACCCTCACCTTTATAAAAAATAGCAAATTACCCCCTTGTGCTTTTCAAAAGTTGCAAAATACCCCTGTGTATTTTTAGCTCAAAATCACTACCCTTACCTTTGTTAAAAAGGTATCAAATTACCCCCTTGGATATATTTTACTCAAAATATTGACCATTTTGCCCCTTTATCTTGTAATAATCCATTTTTAGCATTTTTATTTTATTTTTTTTTCTCTTTGAATAATATAATAAATAATTCAAAACACACCCATATATTTATTTCAGATCTAAATATGATATTAAAAATTTGTTTTAAAAAATTATTATTATTATTATTATTATTATTTTGTGATAAATATAATAAAATTTTAAAATATGACGTACAAAATTAAAACATGCCTAAAATTCGCTTTTGTTATCTGTTATCACTAAGGAGCTAATAAGACCTAAGAAAACTATTTTCATTTGAAAGATTACAACACTTCTTATGTTGAAAAGTACACCATTAATGTTGATGCGTCACTATTCTTCAATAAATTTAGAGCTAAAAAGTTTTGCATGTAAGAAGTACTTTTCAACATAGAAAGTACTTCCAAATGGTAAAAACTTCTCAGGTCTTGTTGGTTTTTTCTTCCCAATGAAAACAAATAATAAAAAGCAAATTTCAGACATGTTTTAATTTTGTGTCATATTTTAAGTTTTATTGTACTATTTTAAAATAATAATAACTTTTTAAACAAATTTTTAATACCATATTTAGGTCTGAAATAAGTATATGTGTGTGAAGTTTTGAATTATTAATTGTATTATTGAAAGAGAGAATTATTTTTAAAACAAATACTAAGAAATGGATTATTACAAGATAAGGGCGCAAAATGGTTAATGTTTTGAGTAAAACATATCCAAGAGGAGTAATTTGTTAGCTTTTACAAAGGTGGGGGTAGTGATTTGGAGCTAAAAATAACATAGAGGGTATTTTGTAAATTTTGAAAGCACAAAGGGGTAATTTGCTAACTTTTACAAAGTTGAATGTAGTGATTTGAAACTAAAAAATATTATAGGGGGGGGGGGGGGGGGGTATTGTGGAACTTTTGAAAAGCATTGAGGGTATTATGCACTTTTACCTTCTTTTTCTTTGATATTCAAGGAAAGGAATCCTCTCCAATTAGATCACCTCCAATTCGCATCCAAGGGGTGACATTGCGCCACGTAATGCAATATCTCATTGTGGGTCCTAGTTGCTGATGTCAGTGCCACGCAAGTAATGTAAAAAAAAACTTATTGCAGGCTAAATTTACCTTGGTGAGGATTGTAATTTCAGAAGCCTTTATTATATAATTCTATATACATATATTACATATTGGGATTATGCATTGGGATTATGCGTGTATTGGGGTAAGACTGAACCTTGAGAAGACTTCTATTTAATGCATGTACTTTGTTGTCTTTCCCACAAAATCCCCATTTTTGAAGCAATTGATTCTTCAGGAAAAAACATTCAAACATTTCTCTCTCTCACCCCCCACCCCAGCCATCTTTCTTTCTTTCTTTCTCTCAGTTTTAGGGTTTAGTGATTCAAACCCATCCAGCCATCTATCTCTCTCAAGGATTCCAGAATTGAAATTGATACTCAAATCAAACCCTTGTTTTTTTTCATTACAATTTCAAATTACATTTAAACCCTTGTTTCCACCAATAAAACCAAATCCTAGGGTTTCTGAAATTCAAACATTCGTTTTGGGTGTTTTCAGGGATCTTCACAAGCTCCTCTTCCAAAATCCCAAACCCTATCTGAAGAAATTGAAAGATTAAAGAAATTGAAGGAAGGTGCACAAACTCGGCGAAACCCAACTCTCGCTACTACCAGGTCTCAATAGGTCAGCCGAATCCTAACCTCTCTCTGGAAATTTTTGAATTTGTTTGTCACTTTTAGTTTCTTAATGTAATTGCGTTCATGGTGATTGAAACATCTTGTTCTTGTTTATCATACCTAAATATTGAGGAAATCGAAGGAAGGTGCGCAAACTCGGTGAAACCCAACTCTCGCTACTACCAGGTCTCAATAGGTTAGCCGAATCCCCAACTCTCTCTGAATTTTTTTGATTTTATTTGTCTCTTTTAGTTTCTTAATGTAATTGCGCTCATGGTGATTGAAACATCTTGTTCTTGTTTATCATACCTAAAAACCAGTTGTATTTTAAATTATTTATGTAATTATTATAAATGTACCTATTTTAATAACCCATCAAGTCTCATATTTTTGAATTTTGCTAAATGCTACTCATTGTGTTTTTTGGGTTGTATATGTAGTCTGTTTATTTTTCCATTATCCCCAGCCCCTGTTTTATTCGTACTTGTTTTAGGAGAGAGATTATGTGTATATGTAAATATTTTGTCTACTTAAGTGACCATCAATTGTAACATAACTGTAACTCAAATGACAATTACTGAGTTAAAGGATATTTTACATATTCACATAATATGAAACTAAGTTGAATGATATATTGGATATTATGAAAATGTAACTTAAATCATATTCAACTGAAACATAAGTGTAATGCTCATTTTAAACAGTTTTACCTAATTCATAATTTGCAAACTAAATGCATGTTTTAGAAACTAATATAGGATTGACCCTGCTATTAATGGAGTAAATAAATTCCCAATTAAAAGTATTCAAATTGAAAGCATGAAGGATATGATAGATATTCTCGAAGTGTAACATGAATCATCATAAGTTGTAACACATATATAACTGAAATGACCATCAGTTGTAAAATAGGTGTAATGCACATTTTGAAGAGGTATAAGTCAGTAACCCAGTAACACCTTAGATATAAACCTTGATGTACATCTTTATTTTTATATATTGTCCTTCAATACCTAATTCATAATCTGCAAACTAAAGGCATGTTTTAGAAACTAATATGGGATTGACCTTGCTATTAATGGAGTAAATAAATCCCCAATTAAAAGTATTTAAATTGAGAGCATAGATGATATGATAGATATTTTGGAACTGTAATAGGAATCACTATAAGTTGCAACACAGATGTAATTTAAATGACCATCAATTGTAACATAGGTGTAATGCACATTTTGAAGAAGTATAAATCATTACCAAGTAACACCCTAGATATAAACCTTGATGTACATATTTCTTTTTATATATTGTCCTTCAATACCTAATTCATAATCTGCAAACTAAAGGCATGTTTTAGAAACTAATATGGGATTGATCCTACCATTAATGGAGTTAATAAAACTCTAATTTAAAGTATTCAAATTGAAAGCATGGATATGATCATTATCTTCTGTTCGCAATGTTCTTTTGAGGTTGCGTGTGTGAGTAATGCAGATAAAGATAACACTTTTATCTTTACTTTTCAATTTATCTGTATTACTCACACACGCAACTTCAAAAGAACATTGGGAACACAAGATAATGATGAGTTAAACATGTAATGGAGCCCACAATTATACATATAATCAAAGAGTTTGCTCTTCTTTACTTTTCTTTGTCCTTCCTACTTTAGTTTGTTGTTTAAGTATAAAAATTTAATATAAATTCCTTATTCCCCAATTAAAACTATGGGATTGACCCTGCTATTAATAGAGTCCCTAAATCCTCAATTAAAAGTATTAAAATTGAGTTAGAGGATACAATACATATTCTGGAAGTGTAACAGGAATACCATTAGTTGTAACACATGTATAACTGAAATGACCATCAGTTGTATCATAGGTATAATGCATGATTTTGAAAAACTATAAGTTAGTAACCCAGTAACACCATTAAAATTAACCTTGTTTTACTTATGGTAATTTTCATTGTTAACTTAGATCGCTAGATTACGAACTAACTTAGATGGCTAGATTACGAATAAATTCAACCCGAAACAAAAGTAAGGCCCCAGCTGAGTCAAGTAAGGCTGTCGAATCATCACGTTCCGGATCTGGTGTTGAGGAAGAACAGATTAAGGCCCTAGTTGGAACTCTTCCATTACAAGTAAGACCCCTTTAATTTACTGAATTATTATATGTTCAATTATATGTATTATTTTTATTTAATATGTTTGGGAAGGATGTAAATTGTCTGGGTTATTTATATTATTTAATCTACAAAGCATCTTACATAAAATAATGCTCTAAAAAATATGGTATGTTAGGTAAAGTTATCCTGACGCCCTAGTATGCTGGCATTTGCAAGCAAGCTGCAGCGCAATGGAAGAAACTACAAGATGGCAAGAAAAATCTCTTCCTAGATCAACAACGTGAACAAAAAGAGAAGTATAAAGATGCGAAAAAGAAAGGTAAGGTGGTCGAGAAGTCTAAGGTGAAGTATCTGAACCGAATAAAATTCATTAGCCAATAAATTTTTTCTATGAGTCATTTAGTAATGGTTGGTGATATTTTGAATCATTGTAGGGTAAGCATAAGAAGAACCAAGGAGGTGTAGTAGGCGCTGCACTCAATAAGAACTGCACTTGGCACAGAGGTGCTGCTCAAACATTTATTCTAGCGGTTGGGAATCTTGGAGCAGAAGGTTGTCGAACAACTGGGTTTTGGAGAGATTTTGAAGTTAAAATATGACTTCATCTCTCATGACTTGTGAAACTTCCTTATTAGTAATTTTGAAATGGATGATTGTGTTATTAGATTGAAAAAAATGGCTGATTTGTTTTTAAATGCACACGATGTGCAAGAAATATTTTTATTACCCATGGGTAGAAAGATAGTGCATTTTAACTGCCTCTTTAAAGATACCCCGTGGATATTTGATGGTGAGTTTTAACCTGGGGCTGACAGGAAAGTGAAACGAATCTTTGAATTGTTGGAGACAGCTGAGGGAGATGTGTTTAAGCGTTTGTTTGTATTATGTGCATGTTCATCTGTGCTTTTTCCAACGGGTCGTGGACATGTGCATTTGGGTTTGCTGGCAGCCGTTGACTAAGTTGATAAGATCCCGTCTTACAACTGGTGCGCATATGTGCTGAAATTCTTGGTTAATACAATGTTACAGCCAGAAGATTGTGTAAAACAATCTTACATCAATTGAATGCTATTCTTTCAGGTATGAAACATGAGTTAGAATTTTATCCGCTTAATATATGTGTATTGAAACACTTTATGGTCCTTTGGCTACTAAATTGCATTATATAATTTGTTTACATGTATGTAGATGTTTTATTTAAGGTGAGTATCAGTGAATTAGCCTGATTACCCTATGGGTAACCTTCATCAATTAGAATATTGGACTTTCACAGTTGTACAGGGACGGTTGGAATGGGAGAGCCGCTGCATAGGAGGTTTTGGTATTGGGAAGGTGCCACCATTTACCCAATCTGTTCTCATATGTAACCTTTGTTTTGTAATATTTTAGACATTGAAAGTTACCCATTCCACTGTTGTTATTTCTTTTTGATCTAGCTTATACCGCGGTTACCTTCGTTCAATGGGATAACTGAGGGACCTAGCAATATTGGGGATTTACATGTAAGCATTCACACTTCCATATGCAAATGGAATTATTCTATTTAATAATGATAACACTTATGTGTGAGTGGTTTTGAATGATTCACATGGAAAGAAGTTGGCGGAAGATGAGGATGGCTGGGTGAAGCGAAAGAAAACAGGGCTTGTTAAGGCAGAGGTTGAGCCTGTGAAATCTGATGATAATGGTGGTCGTGAGAATAGGTCAGAAGAAGAGCAGCCTGAGGATGAGGATGAGGATGAAAAAGAACATGGGGAGAAAAAGATATATGCTGGGGAAGAGCATGAGGATGAGAATGAAGGAGAACATGAGTATGAGAAAATTATTATCTCCTTACCAGAACTCACTCCCAGCTGTGAGAATGTTGCGGATAATGATGATGCTCCCCAAGTGCCCATTGAAGCTGTGACAAGTAATTATTATCAATATACTAATACTGTATACAGAGGGGTCCATAATGTTCCGTTGAGTTCCAATCAGCTTGACTTGTTGGAATTTGGAGCAAAACAACTAGTTCACAACGGGTAATTATATTATTAAATTGAGACTTTGATTTATTGTTTCATTTGAAAATGTTAGGGAGTAAAATTCCCCCTACAGTTAGCCTCCAACAGATATAAATTTCTATGATGCAGGGAGTGCTGGTCTGTATGTACGGGGACTTTTTGAATAGGTCGTACCTCCAGATATTGTTTAAGGGGAATGAAGTTATTAGCTTGGTGCGTATTAATGTAATATTTATAAGTTTAGGAAATATCTGAATTAAAACAACATTACTTGTAACTTCACACCATTTATAATTGGTTGATAGGTCGTCGATTTGTTCGGGACTAAACTGAAGAATGAGATCGGAGACTCGAGGGGAGCTTACTACTTTCCCAGTAGCATTATATATTTGATGTTAGAGGTATACCATGTACCCAGGAAGAGAACTAAAACATCAATAACTGAAGCTATAAAAAAATTGTACCATGATGTAATAAATAATCTGCTATGTCCTATCCGGGATCATTGCTAGGAACTAACATTAGTTAGTATCAGTGTTTGTTTACACATTTATTTTCCTAATGTATGTTAAATTATTTGTTTCAATATTGGTTAGTTGATGTTTGTTTCCACATTTATAACCTAAGCTTTGTGACTCATCTACCTTTGTCAGATTTTCTTCCCGCCTTTTTGAATCATCATTGGTTTTTGTTGGTCGTTAACAGAAAATTTCAAATGGTGGACTATCTTTGCTCACACAAAGGAAGTGAATACAAGAAATACAACAAGTTTGTGGTATGGGCATTTATTATCTGGTAAAACATAGCATAACTTATTCGTTATTGGCAATCAATAATATGGTATTGATGGGTGCTCAATATTGTCTATTTTAAGCCTCCATCTTGCTATTTATAAGTCTTTTCATTCCCTTATTTGGTATTGTTATGCCGTTTGTGTGTTTAAGCGTGTTTCAGGAGCTTAATGAAGACAAACAACTAACTTTGGTGAATTAACTAAAGAAATGCTTATTTCTATCTAAGAGGGGAGCTTATGTAGCGTCCGGTATTTTTACGTGCTAATTAAAATTTTTTATTAATGATTAAATGCATACGTGATTATGTGTTTAATGTGCTTTTGTGCTTAATATGTTTATTTTCATAGCATGACTTACATGTTTTATATGAGATTAAGTTTGTAAGTTGCATGTTGTATTTTCATTTTGAGAATAATGAAAATTGTTGAGAACGATTTTGAGAAATAAATGACCGAAGGGTAAACTGGTATTTTCATATTAAGAGCACTTAGTGGAAATTGTAGAGATTTGACCAAGTGTTGGGGTATGAGTGGCATGGTGGTAAATAGAGAGGATGACAAGGGATAAAGGGGTAATTAAGAGTCTTGATGACACTCTTGTAATTTACCTTAAGTTGGGAATAATTTGGTCATTTCCCACTTTTATGTGTTGTCTCAATTCCAACCATTGATCTTCTTCTCCCATCTCTAATCTCGACCCTTGGATCATAGAGCCTTGTTTGGAAGATACTTAAATATAAGAATGCATTATTCTTGGTTATTCACTTTGCAAGACTTAATTTCAACCCTTGGATCATTCATTCATTTTCTAGCTTTAATATACACCATTGGATTGTGAGAGGTGTGAGTGGAGAATCTCTACAACTCCATAAGTATTCCATTAGCAAGACTTTTTCATTATCTACAAACTCATTTCTCTACACTTCTCATTTCCTCTTCCAGTTCTCCATGTTTTCATTGGATTTCATCTCCTTCCACTTGGAGGTTGAAAGAGTGTTTAATATGGAACTTGGTTGGACTGCTCTCCTCTTCCATTTTCTCTAAGTATTGGGGTAAGTCTCTAACTCTTTTGAGTTTTTCAACTTCAAAACCTTGAATCTATATTATTAAATTTATGTGTTCAACTTTTGATTTTTGGTTTACTTCTCTCTTAAGTCTTGTTAAGGATCATAAGTTGAACCTTTCTATCGAGTGTTTCGGTTATTAAAAGCTTGGAGCTCATCTTGTGAAATTTGGCTCATATTGTAATGGAGTTGTGGTAAGTTCAAGAATCCTTTCTCTTGAGTTATGTTTTTCCATGAAATCCTAAATTAGCTATCATTACGGTTTGATTTGATTCTTGTGGTTGGAGCCACTTTTGAATAATTTTCGGTTTATTGTGACACCATAGTAATCTTGTTATTCATAAATGGTGTGTTGCTAGTTGGAAGCTATCCCATCGAGCACTTGAGTTGGTAGATTGGCTTGGACTTCTTTTGGACATTTTGTGTAGCTTACTTGGATTGAGGTAGGGAAAAAAATGAGTTGTTTTAGTTTTTGTATGAGGGTGTGTGCGTCTATGTGTATATATACGGAAAATATATATATGCGAGTTGAGTCTTGGTAACTTACAATGAATTAGGCCCTTGAAAGCATGATTGTGTGACATAAATGCTTGTGGTGATTTATTGCTTATAAATGTGAAATTGTAAGCATTGTGATAAATGGAGTACAATATGTTGCATAATGTGAAAAACATGTATTATGATGGAGCATGTTGTCAACTATTGCTTATAAGTGTGAAATTGTAAGCGTGATGGTTTTATTGAGGATAATATATTGCAAATGAGAAAAACATTAATTGTGATGAAACATGATTGTTATTGAAAATCTTTATGCATATTGGGTACATCATGTAGTGTCAAAATCATGGTGTTGGTATATGCGGGTCGTGTAATCATGTGTGGGTAGTCTTGTGTCTGATTGTCGCAACAACTGGCCAGGAGGTGTTTCACCCTTACAGAACTAGTAAGTCCGAAAACGTGATAATGGTTTGGGAGTCGTAAGAGGGGCTCATTTTATTGACCTTTATGGTATTGGGGCATGGAGTTACAAGATGGGCTCTCGTGCAACCGCTCTTCCTTATTGAAAGTGTGAAGTGTCAAAAGCACTAGGGAAGAATCGGTGCGATACTCTACATTACTTGATGAGCTTGTATCTTCAAAAGTAAATGGCCAGAGTATGTATCCATTAACCTGTGTTGGGCGAATAGGGTATAACATGAGGTGTGTTGAGTCATATTGAATTTAAAATGTCATATATGTAATTATGATTTCGATGTTGAAGCATGCTATATTTGAATGATTATAATGTTAGCATGTTGGGAAAAATTACTTGTTGGGTTTGATGGTGCTCCGGATTGGCGTGAGAGTCATGCGGGATAATAGACTGACCTAGGATAATATGCATGAACCTTGGGTGGGTTGTACCACTCGGACTATCGAGATTGAGGCGATGACGCTTCCTGTACTGGGCTAATGAGCTCACCCCACGACTTATATATTTTTCAGGTGGTGATCCCTTTTCAGGAGGTCCGTAGTCTCTCGGTAGAGATACAGTGTTGATTTCGCCTTTTGTGCATATGGAGGCGGAATATGTTTTTTATAGAGCTTACTTGGTGATTTACAGATATGGTTATTTTGCAAAGTGTTGCAAACCCTAAACTTATTCTTTTGACGGTTAGCATGTTAGCCGAGTAGTTTACATGGATGTATATTCCTTGGAGCGCTAGACGCGGGGACTTTATTCTTTTGGTGCACTTCGGTGCCGGAAATATAAACTATTTCATTATGTGGAAAACTATGACATGTATAGCCTTAGGGCATTTGGATATTAATCTATGAATGAACTCGTTTAGTGTTTTATAGTGGATTCTCGTTATTGAATATGGTTATTAGGTGTTCGGCCGAAAATGACATTTTTCTAGGTTTTCAAACAAATTCTTTTCGTTTTGAATGAAAAAACCCAATTTTGCCCAACCCCATAGCTCTTGAAAAATTTCTTGTTTTAGAAATGGTTTTAAACTCATTTTTATAGAGATTTTGACTTTTAGAAACCGACGGTAGTTAAAACGGAGATCGGGGGCAAGACGGAAGATTTTACAAAACTTTAAAGAATCACTTTTATACAACGTTTATGTTTTACATGTTTCTCCAGGTCTCGGTGACTATTTTTGAGTTTTTCCAATGAAAAACTTACTTTTCCAATATTTATGATTTTTTGGGACTGATGGCGCGAAAAACGGAGCCGAATTGCAAAATCTCACTTTTTCCATATTTGAAGCTTCCATTTTTTTCCATAAAATTCCAGAGAGTTTGGTTCTTCACAACTCAGTGGAGGGTCATCGAGTACTCGATGTACGACTCGGTGGAGTCTGATTTGTGCGCACCTTTTTATTTTGTTTTGTTCTCTGCCCTATGCTTCACCATTTCTCCTACTATGCTTGTTGCATTGATTAAGGGTCTAGGGAGATGAGTTTGGTAAGGGTGAAGGTTTGGTTTAGATCCACATTTATTCTTCTATATTTATCCTTTTGTCTTTAGTGTAAGGTTTACATCACCCTTGGGCTTCTTAGGCTCCATTTAGGAGTAAGGAAATTCGGGGCGTGACAACTTGGTATCAGAGCGTGTTATTTCTCTATGGGACAATGGGCGAGGGCCATTATCACTTTTTGCTTCGTGGTCTTTCGTTTACAACTTGTCACCTAGTAGTGGTGGTTGTTTTATCGAGTTGCTTGTGCATATGTCAGCATAACGGTATTACGTTGTTGGCATACCTTTGGTTTAGTGTTGCTTAGATCCCTTCTTCCTTGTCTTTGGGAGTTGGAATAGCTTACTTATGATCCGAGATCGTTATTTCCTTTGTTACTTTAGCCTTTGCTTCTCCCTTGATTCGCTTTTGGGATTAGCGATTTGTTTTCTTGATGATGCATGGTTAAGCTATTCGCTAGTGAGATATAGTGTGGACTTGACTCGAGTGCGTCGTGATTGTAAAGTTACGATTGTTTGACAGTCGTTAACATTCGACTTCACTCCCTTTGGCATGACGAGCTTGAGTAGTTTGACTAGTGTGTTGGCTGTCCGGAAGGAAGGTTTCATCCTTATGATTTAAAATTTTGTTGCATCCTCATCGTGATGTAAAGTTTTCTATTGGGTTTAGGCCATGTACCATGCCTATTTTTATGGCATCGTACCGGATGGCACCGACGTCATACATGAGTCTTGTAAACCACTTGTTTGACGTGTTCAAGAAGCATATTATTTAGAAAGGTAGTGTCTCAGTTGATCTTTTAAAGTTCAAAGCGGTGTTGAGTTAGACTAATTTTTAGAGTTTCATAGCTTCTTGAGTTAGCGAGTAGCTACCAATAGTTTGTTAGGAATTTTTTTTGTGTCTTGTGAACGAAATGTTTCGAATTACATAATAGCGAGGCATTGTGCGGGATGGCAAGTGTGAAGGCTACCCTCTGGTGAATGGTACTAGTGACTACGTCTCCGATTTAAACATAACCCTAGCGAGGCAATGGTTAAGTTGTTATTGTGAAACTTCATATGAGAATGTATGCCTAGGATGGATGAACAGTTTTGTTGTAACTGCTTCGGTATAATTCTGTGTTTGGGGGCGAGTTCCTCTTTCCCTTGTGTCTTAGTAGGTCTCCTATGGGGACTTAGCGACTATGATACGCTATGTAGTGATAACATGTCATTGGAGATTAAGTGGTATATCTCCTAATCTTTGATTTTGGTTTCCGTTTTGCTTGAACCATTAAGGGGTTTTTGTGATTAGATGCCCTTATGTAGATATCATGAGGTTGAATTGTTTTTTTGGGGTCATTACTAGTAGATGTTTTCTATTATGGTATTAAATGTGTGTTACCCAAGTATTATTTCTTTGTAGTTCGAGATTACTTTACTTGGGGTATAATGTATCCATGTCCTTCCATTATTATCAATGGACTTGAGGTATAAGAGTAGTGATTCATTAATTATGAATTGTTAGTTGTGTAACACTAGGAGATGTGTTTCTGAGCCTTAAAGTTGTAATTTGTGATGAAAGAGTTATGAATCATTGTGTGACTTGGAGATACAAATTATGATCTTGTATTTTCTCTAGCTTGTAAATAACAGGCTAGTGTGTAAGTCTTGAATTATATATTGAGAGTATAAATGGTATTCGAGGAAACAATTGTTAATTATTCAATGATGGTTGGATTTTGGTAGTTAATGTATAATTAGACTCACTTATTAGTGATGATTTTGATTAGAGATCTTGATGTTGATTTTTGGTAGTGTTGTAGCTAATAATTGCCATGTAAGCTTTTAATTCCGGGAATATGATTTGGTGATTCACTTGAGGCATAATTATTAGCTAGAATACGAGAGTGTTGATTATCGAAACATGATTTGAGGAATATTTTAGGAGTATAGCTATCTGTCACGAGGAGTTTGCGGACTTGATAAATAGTTATTGGTGTTGTATGGTTTATGTTGCAGTTAGAGCATGAGTTTAGACCTTCGTTGACCTAGAAAGAATGAAAATTTGAGATGTTAAGATTACCATTGATTGAGGTATGAAGTAGTGTGATTATAGTGCAGTGAATGTTAGTTAGTGCATGATTGCGGTTCCTAGTAGAAAGAAGGTATGACTTGTAACCTTGAGGTTCATTTGCGGTTGATCACTAGAGTTCATGATTCGGATTGAGTGAGAGTTCCTTGTCAACCCTTGATGTGTCGGGTGTTGAGTGACCATATGGGTATTAGCAGTAATGAGTTACTGTGGTAGATTGTCTTGGTCTTTCATGTCATCGACCGTGCCTATGTCTTCACATGAGTAGGAAATTACCGCATTTCTTCTTTTCCTTTGTTGCGTACTTGAAGTACGGTCATTCTCACTTCGCGGTTGTGTAGTTGTTTTACTTCTATAGGTTTTCGGTAATGTACCTCGTTATGTGAGTTGAGGTTGATTGTACTTAGTATAAGGTTATGTTTTTTTAACTATGCTTATAGTATGAGGAAAGTAGAAGTTATTTTTGTTGAGAATTAAGGACTTCGTCGATGTACATTTTAGCTACCCTTTTCTACATTAAAGGATTCTTAGTGTCATGTGACTTATGTTTCCATTTGAGGTGTGGCTTAAGGTAGGATTAAATGTACCATTCAATTTTCGAGTTAGGGACTTAACCTTAAGACTGTTAGGTTTCACTGAGCAATGAAGTTTTTGGACATTAAAGCATGAATTATAGTATATGATGTGCTATAGTTATTGGTAGCATCTAAGTGGTTTGGAACCTTAGAGGGACTGTATGAAATGTATGAACTAATGAATTGAGTTGAGGTATGATTGTCATTGAATCGTTAATTAAAGGATTAGATTGAGATGCATTCTTGGGAGACTATTATATTTTATAGATTGACAACTTGAGTAATCGAGGTTTGATCATAGCTTATCCATAAGACTGTGGGTTATAATTGAGGTTTAATTGTGATTAAACCTTGGAGATTCAAAGTGTAACTTTAGCATTATGATGTAGTGAGTATTAATTGAATCAATTGAGAATTTGAGGTTCAAAATGATTAATTGAGGAAGGCAATGATATAATGATTGTATAATTGAAATGTGAAGAAATTGTTTGAGGTCATTATATGTGTATTATTGTCATATGTTTTGCTAGGTAGTGGATACTTTAGCATTATTGTCATATGTTTTGCTGAGGCAATGATATCAATTGTGAAGAAATTGTCTATGTAGTGATTATGGATCTAGTGCTTTAATGGTTGAAATAGTGAACTAAGTGATATGGTTATAGGGCCAAGGATAACCATTATTACTCGAGGATTAAGTGCTTTGATTTATGGCCTTAGCATATGTTTTACTAGGTAGTGGATCCTTCTGGTGCTCTTGAGGTTGAAGATTTGATCTTCTTTACCGGGATTAGTATAGCGCACGAACTTGAGGTATGATCATTATGGTCATAGGAGCCTTGATAGTAATTATTAGAATTTTAGTCTTACCTTGAGTTTTGGACTTGTGATTAGTCCCTTTGTACTTTTGGGTTATTATGGTATAGTGGCCTACCGAGTGTGTTACCATAGGAGCTCACCAGGGTTCGCAGTGCTTATTCCATGTGTTAATCTTTCTCATGTGTAGGTTGGATCCATCTCATGTCTTGAGTTAGATGGGTGTCATTGTTGCTGAAGATGTGTCCTACGAAGAATGAACCATGAGGATCCTAGGTGCTCGTGTTCACAATGGACTGATTTACTTCCCACACTTGCTCCGCCATGTGGTAGAAGTGTGAAAGAGAGAAAGGGTGTTAGATAGCCCTTTGCAGAGTCGTCGCACCAAAGACGTTAAACATTGGTCCTAGGTTGTGAAAGTTAGTTTATAGCATTGGTTTATAGAATAGTAGGTTATTTATTTTTGCAAATTTCAATTTTTAGAGATTGTAGGCCCTTAAGGCCAAATCTTTGCTGATTTTATTTTAATTTTGTAGGATTGTAAACCCTTAAGGCCAAATTATGTATATTTATTTAAAATAAATAAATACATAAATAAATAATTTCATTCATTGTGCTAGATTGAGTAATGATTTTCAAAAAGCAATGATTGTATTTTTTCTTCCCTTACTATGATATTGGGTATTTGTGCTTTGTTGAATATTTCTACAAGTAGCTCAATTCAAGTTTGGGGGGGAACATTTATGAAGAGAGGAAATTTTAGAACTGCGCTTCAAGGGTAACTATGTTCTTTCTCATGAGTATGATGGTGAACCATGAAGAAATAGTTTAATTTAAGTTTGGGGGGAAGGTATAGTTGGCGATAAGGAATGATTGGACAAAAAAATTAAATTTTTTTGGAGAAATTATTTGTTTTCATGCATGAGTGTTTTGTATTACAAGTTAATTGAGTTTGTCTTTATGATGCATGAGTAGTATGTGATGTAATATTACCATTCATGAGAGTAATGATTAGATCAAGCTAAGTGAAGTGATATGGTTTTACATGGGTGAATAGATTAGTAAAATTGAAACCAAAAAGGACAACTTTGACATATAAGCACAAACACACATTCACTATGGGAAAAACAGTTGATATTTGACTATGTATGTGAAAAATTATTTTTTCCACAATAAAAGGGGAGATGGGGAGTTGATATAGATGGAATGGAGAAAAAGTTGAAAATTTATTTTGAAAAATAAAATGCAAAAAGTAGTTCTTCGATATGAGTAATTGGGCATTGGTATCACCAATATCATTGTTCACGTAGAAGTGGAGAAAACTAATAAGAATAAATCCCAATAAAGAAGCTAGAGCCCAGTTGGTTGTGATTAAAAATCTTCGCTGGAAAGTTTGGGGCATAGAAAGAGAAAAATGGATGAAAAGTGGAATGATGGAAGGAATAAGTTTTTTTATAAAAAATGGCAAAGTTTGATCAATGAAGTAGAAGAAGAGAGATTTAAATACCATAGTAGAATGTTCATAAAAACATGGAGGGTTGTCTGGATTGGGAGTAGAAAGTAACGAAGTTTTTTTTATTTTAGTGGGAACCATTCATGACACAAAACTCGAGATAGTTATTGTTCGGTAGTGAGTGGGAGTATTTGCATCCATATTATCTTGTGCATTATTTCATGACTTGGTTGATGAATATGTGAATGCATAAATGCATGATTATAAATAATTGAGAAGTTGTGGGTAGTATATCCTACCCTCACGAGACTTTACTCGTCCACTTGGTGTTGCTGAGGGATTTAAAAGGCTTGTTACACGTGCTAAGTGTAATCGTTGACTCTCACGAAAGCAGGGAAGTATTATAGATTAGTGTAGATTAGTATAGAGTAGCTAGAATAAAGATCATCACAATATATTTTTTCTGAGTTCATTGCTATGGACTAGCAATATGTAAGTTTGGGGGTGTGATAGGTGCTCAATATTATCCATTTTAAGCCACTATCTTGCTATTTGTAAGTCTTTTCATTCCGTTGTTTGGTATTGTTATGTTATTTGTGTGTTTAAGCGTGTTTCAGGAGTTTAATGAAGAAAAAGAGCTAATTTTGGTGAATTAACTAAAGACATGCTTATTTATATCCAAGAGGAAAACTTAAGAGGTATTTTCAAGAGAAAAGTGGCTTTCGGAGGGCAGGAATGTCATTTTTTCAAGTCGCAACTTCAAGAATCATGACAAATGAGTCGAGAGGGTTCAAATGACACAATTATCAAGGAAAGTTGGTTCCATGTATTTTTCCACACCTAACCTATGCCCATATATAAAAAAAAGTGGCTAGAAAGTGTCGTTTCTATGCCTGAAGCAGACGCATCCAAAACAGGCCTAGGCCCCAGGCGTAGGTGGATTTTTAGCATAAATTTTAGTTAATTTCAGGAGCCCATATCTTAGTCAAAACAGATCCAAATGGGGTGATACTTGAGCTTAGCATCAAGAACTTGAAATCGGCTTTCCAAAAAGCTATTACACACCTCCATCCAATATGTGTAGCTCCAGTTATGATCAAAAGAGTGAGACATGTCTGCAGGAAAAAACATGAAATTTCAGATTCGGGCCAAAATCCTACTTTGACCCTAATTGATCCGAATTGACCCGGATGACTTTGTATTCAACTGCAACACCTATATGCACGTTTTTTAGACATATTATACATTAGATTTAAGGGTTTTGCTCAATTTGGAAGGAAATCACATAAAAGGGGAATCATATTCTCGATAGGAAATGAAGGCAATTTAGGGTTTCCCTTAGCTTTATCTATAAATACAAAGGTTTCGACCAGGCCTAAGGGACTTCTTTCTACCCAATTTTCAGAGTTTTCTTTTCAGATTCATATCATTAAAATGGATGAGCCATTCAAAACCTAGAGATCCAGAGAAGAAGACCCTGAAAGGCGTTTCTACATCAACGATGCAGTCACCTTCTACCATGAGAAGCTAATTCAGTATCTAGGGTTTTATAGCAAAACCCTAGCCAATTAATGTAGTTCCTAATTTGTTTTCAATTATAACGAGGGGAAGGTGTGACCATAATGTGATGATTGTAGTAGATGTGTGAACGTTTTTATTCTTGACACAAGATCTTATATTTGTTATAAATTATTGTCTTAGATTGAATGAATATATTATCTTACTCAATCATGATTATTCACTATGGGCTAGAACTCGGATGCTTAATTCATGATTTTCTACACAATGGTGTTTAACACTTGAAACCCTAGGTTTACACAGGCCATGCCTTGGTGAGGTAATATAGACATGCTTTAGTTTAATTTCATACAGTAGGAGTAGATTAGAGTAAAGTAAATAGCATGCACTAGTTACACTATATCCGGAGATGGGTTGGAGCGAATCCGGTTGACGGTATCCTTTTGGGGTGGTATTCGACTATTTGCGGTACAACATGATTCACAGTTTTGGATCACCTTCTTGCAATTAATCAAAGATACAATTATGTTATGTGGTTAGTGGTGGAGTATGGAAACCCTATATTTTATCTCTATTATTCTTTTCTTAATCTATCTTTATTTGCTTTCTTAGTTTATTAGTTAATCAATCATAAACAAAAAACCATATTTTTATCGCAATTTAAGAGTATTATTTTATGAGAATTCAGAATACGACTTAGTCTCTGTGGGATCGATAACCTTTCTCAAGCTAAACTATACTATAACATAATTCGTGTGCTTGCGATAGGTAAAACATAAGCTGTCTTAAGGGTGGATTCTTAACACATACGTTTTGCACACCCGACGGACAAGAGGTATCATTTTATTGCTGCACAAAAGCAGTTTATAGAAATTTGGACCAGAGAAAGTTTAGGAAACTGCCTGGTGAACATCCCTGAATAAATTCCCCATCAATTCGATGTGTAAGCTCTCCCTCTAAATAATAACTGAAGCGTTACATTCCATGTACCAGTGTTTCTTATGTGTACTTTGTGTAATTTATTTGGCCTAGAACCAGTTGCGGGACCTTTCTAATTAGGTACATGCAGGCGTGGACGGGGGAAGAACTATCGATAGATTTTCTCCATGTAAGTAAACTCCATCATTGCAACTCATTTATATTAGAAAACATAAATTAATGCATACAACTCATTTCAATCATAAATTAATGCATATAACACCGTAATTCTATGATTCTGCGATCGGAACACTTGGTGGAACTACTTGATTCCCCCAATAATGAAGTTAGGGGGGAAATTATCGAAGCCACCCTAGACCATGCAATTGATTAAGCTGCTACAAGTGTCACAAAAGAGGCGAACAAAATGCATGAATGACATGCGCAAAAGAGAGATTAGAGGAATTAATTGGTATGGACTTAAATTAAATTTGATATCATAGGATTGTGAAAATACATGTTTTTTGGTATAAACTTTAAGGGACAATGGTATGGACAGAAAATATTTTGTGGTGCATGTACGTGCTTCCAATTTTTGGGGTTGATATTGGAATGTTGAAGCTTCTGGGATTGACATTAGAAGCAATGAGATATTTGAAACCATTACTAAAATAACAATCAACTCTAATATAGGTGTACTTCATATTGAAAGTGAAATTTTTGTTACATATTCTGAAATTGTAACTTAAATCCCCAAAAACTGTAACATAAGTGCAAGGCACCATTGGCAACCAGGATAAGTATTGTTTTATTCAAGTCTATCTAAAGTTTAATAACCATTGGCAAGTAGGAGAAGTATTGTTTTATTTAAGTCTATCTAAAGTTTAATAACCATCCCTTTATTTATTTCAAATATCATAGGCTTAATACAATACTTAGCATAGGAATCTTACATTTAAATAATTATAGGCTCAATACAATGCTTAAGATGATGAGATTTAGAAGACATAAACTGGTGAGAAGTGATCAGTTCTAGTCGTATGAAAATAAAAGTGTTTAAAATGAAGAATTAACACGATCTAGGTTTACCTCTCGGTCGCAAGTACGCGAGTAGTATATAGTATAGTTGGGTAGAGAGGGTATCGAACTACAGAGATCAGAGTCGTATTTCAAATAATTGTAAAGCAGAAAATTGAAATATATTATAAATGTTGTTTTGATTTGTTGTTTTATAAACTACTAAACATAAAATAAATAAACAGATAATTTTTGTGTTGTAAATCAAGATAAACAAATCTAGGGTTTTATTCCAACTACACCACTAGTCTCATAATATATTCCTTTAATTATTCTATTGCAAAAGGGTGATAAAGCTTATATGAATCAAATTAGTAACGTTACAAGCAGTTGCATAATCCCAAAAGAGATGCAATCAACAATTTCATCTTTTAGTGGCATGATCATTGTATGCATCTATACTACAACTACTCTTAAAACATGAAATTAAAAACACACTAATGATCATCCCCTCTTAGTATGAACTGTATGCACCTAAAACCTTATCATGCCATTACATACCATTATATAGAAACCATTATTTAAACCTTGGATTTCTTGCCCTTAGTAAAAACATGGTTGTTCAAGATAAACCATTAATTCAATCTCAGCTTAAGAAGAAAATTAATAAATAAATCTTATTTAGGTAATTCGTTTAGTCTCTCACTACATAATCATCATATAAGTGTTTTTCAGCTTCCCCTCGTTGCAATAAAAATAAATAAAAGTATACATTACTTGACTAGGATTTCCAATACCGACTAGCTGCTCATGGAGAAAAGAGACCGCATCGTTGATGTAGCCACCATCTTCATGGTTGGAGAGTTGGTTCTTGAGTTCTTGAGGAGAGCCTATCTTTTGAGAGAGAATATCTATATGTACAATGATATATTATAAATGATCAAAAGATATCTTCTCTTCATGAAGTCTTTACATATTTATAGACAAAAGTTGGTATAAATATGACATGTCTTTATGTGCACTCCAAGGATTCTTGGTGTGAGGACCAATCTACCCTCTGATATACTTGTACACAAAGTCAGAACACTGTAGAATGTTTACGGACATTTCCCAAAGTCGGTTGTGGCCGATCTATTGGGAGACTCCACCAATCGATCGGTGGCTCCTGAAATTTAATATTTATTTATTCTACAATTTAGTGCTTCAGCCGCTTGTACTCTGCTTTCTTGACTTGTACCGTGTTCTGAACTGAGTACATTTATCCTCTGAGTAGCGTTTCGGATCAGGCGCATTTGTTAAAAACCTGAAATTAACTCAAATTCGCGTTAATACCCTTGAAATATGCTTAAACACACAACTCAAGTAAGAATGTCTTATTATTAGAATAAAGAGACTAACTAAGGGTTTATTAATGCCCATAATAACAACTATTCTGGTCTCATCACACCCCCAAACTTTAATATTGCTAGTCCCTTAGCAATAAAGCAAAAGAAAACATCATGAATAATTAATTATTCTAATTTATGTAAATACTTTAAACTAATCTCTTTATTGTGTGAAGGAAAAACGATTACACTTAGCTAATCTAGTGGACGAGTGAAGTCTCGTGATGGTTTAATAGACTATCCACAACTTCTTTATAATCTTTACTTACACATATTCATGAATATTCTTGTTCGTTAACTAGGAGATGATATAATCCATAAAATAAATGCCAGTAAATAAATTTTACTCATACAAAATAATAATTATATTAGATTAGTGTCAAGAATGGTCTCCACTAGCGATTAAACTTAGCTAATCTTTACTTTTAGTGTCAACAATCTTCTGTGTTATGTGAACTTTCTCTATAGCACATTTATAGTATATCTATTATTTTTTTTCTTTTTGTTGGCGATGAATTTCCTCTCTCTTTTTGCTTTTTCCATTCAGAATATATGTATTTTTTTATATCTCTCTTTTTCTTGGAGAAGACTTTTTTCTCTTATTTTGCTTTATCCACTCATTTTTTTGATACGCCATCCTCCACTGTTTTATATGCGAATGTTTATTGTTTAGAGGGAGAATGTTTACGTATATCTACTTTTATTTTATTTTAGAGATAATACCTTATATGATCATAAATAAAATTATAGAGATCACTTGCATGTGCTTATAGGTCAAGATTGTCTTTTATATTTTCAATTTCACCAGTTTCCTCACCTATGGAGAACCACATCTTTTCCCCTTTCTAATTTAATCATTATTCAGATAAGCAGAAAATATCATGTACATCTATTCTCTAGACTAGTCTCATGTTCCTAATTACTTCACAAGTTTAATCAAGAATATATTTAAATAAAGATAAAATAATAATAATAATATTTTACTTAGAATAATCTAATATATATTTATTATACATATACTTATATATATATTAGAAGTTAGTTATAATTTTGTTTTAATATATATGGCCGATCGATCAGAGCATAGCTCGATCGATCGCTGGATACTCTACACGAATTCCAGTAGCCATTAGTAGCTAAAACTGCAGTTTTTTTATTTTTCTATTATATCAAAAAGTTTTAATTTCCCTCATATTTTATATCTACTATTACTCCACTTCCCCAAACTTAAATCAAACTATGTCCTCATGGTTCTTAAGAATATTAAAACACGGGAATAGAACAATGTTACCACTTTATGAAGCAAGATTTCAAGACGTTGTCGAAACCTCCCCCAAACTTGGTGTGTGTCATAATCTGCATTCTAATTCAAGACTAAAACTAAGATTATAGTAGAATAATCAACACTGATAATAAGAGGGAATGAAATTTTATTAATTGACAAAAACTGAAGATAGATCGGCCATAGGCCTACAATGAAATTGAAATTACAGAAAAGAAAAACCATATAATTCTAGAAGCTTGAAAATTTTCAAAAACATAAAGAAATCAAAGAAAATTATTCCATCCCTTGTAGACAAATACTACTGTTCTCCTTAGTCCTGATTCCATTGATTGTGCATTCCTTCATCTTATTCAGCCTTAAAAGACCTCATACCATAGTACTTAGTAAACGTCTCACATTCATCTTCTTTCATATACATATCTTCTTCTAACGCACTTTCAAGTATCTTGCTAATGAGAAAGGGATAAGGTAATTTCCAGTCATTAGCGAATGGATCCTCCCTTTCAGCGATGAGTTCTATATACAGACGCATATTGTCAATGATTAAGGCAGAAATAGACACCTGTAATACCCCATTATTTTATTTATTTAAATTACATTAATTTAATTTAATTAATTAATTAATTATAAATCATTTAGTTGGGCTTATTAGCTAATGGACTATTATATAAGTACTAATGGGCTATTATATATTTTTGGGCCCATTGGAAGGATTATATATATATTTATATAATAAAACGAAACCCTAAGGAATTTTTACTACGTTCTGTATCAGTCAATCATAGAGAGAGAGGGTATAGAGACGTGTATGAATGAGGAGAATAAACAACGAGCAATTCATCGTGTTAGACTCTAAAATTAGGCAAGTAGAATGTTCTTCTCTTCCCTGTTGAACCTATAATCCTAGAATCTATATATTTTAGTTATAGTAATTTTGTGTATATGTATAAATTAATATTATCCTTGGATTCTTTTCAGTGCACCATACCTGTATAGATTGTAGGTGTTATTTTATTTTCATATAGTAATTAGGATGTTTTGACCTATCAATTAAAAATATATCATGTGTGTGTATATAGCTTTGGCGGATTTTTATAATTGAATTCATGTACAAAATATAAATTCGAAATAACAAGGTGGGAGTGGTGTTCGTTATATGCGAATCGACGCAGTTTGTATGATGTATTAATGGTTTCTACAGGCTTTGGACACGTAACATAGGTGGGGTACATGAATCTGAGATTTGAATATAGATATATGTAGCATTACTTTGTGAGCTTGATTATATATTTATATTAGTTGTGTAGGAAATTGATTTTTGTCTTAACAATTTAATGGTAGATGATCACATGCATGCCTACAGATATATAACTGTACAAATATTCGTATCCACAGTGGTAATGACATATGTTAGCTAGGTATAGATATGCAGCTTAGATTCGAGTAATTAATCATTACACTAGCATTCTTACATGTACACATATTTATAAATATAACTATGGAGAATTCAATTACTCATGGTTCATTGTTATAGGTAATAGGTGTATACATGCATAGTTCTGTGTATGTAAAGAATTAATATTAATTCTTATCCGTGGATTATTTTTGTATAATTACAGTTTTGTTCCAAACCAATTTTGGTGCCTAAGTACATGGAAAAACTGATACTGTTATAGTAATTGGATAAAACAAATAATTGAATAAATTATATATATTATTTTCTTATGTTGATGTTGAGATCAAATCTAATAAATTCTCCGATACGGAATAAATAATATTTATTATTTATTTTGTTTTATTTTATTGAGGAATGGAGGAAACCACGATGAGCTGTCTATTAAGTTAATCTCATCTGTACCATAGTCGATTAGTCATGAAAGTGACAAGTTGTCAGGTACGTGGTTATGGTTAGGCATGGATAAGTTGCATATTGGAATGTGAATTAATTATGGTTGCACTTTATTTGATTTACCTATTGACCTGTGATTTTGATTTTGGTTGCACTTTATTTGTTTTATTTATCGACTTGTTATTTAATTATGATTGTACTCTATTTGTTTTGCCTATTTTCTAGAGGATATTTATTTAGGCGTGGTACTTAAAATTATAGGAATTATAGTATTACTCTTATTTTTATAGTGGGTGGATGATATGATTATTGGTACTCTATTGCGGATCATCTAAAGTCTACTTTGCTCGTGGGTTTGACCCACAATTGTTAACATTTCAGGTCATCAGCAGTTCCATCCACAGGGTTTAGGGTTCATCTCGTTTCTTCTTGAGTTATTCAGCTTTCCGTCTTGTTTCAGTGTAGGGACTCAATTCATAAATAGTTTTAGACTCTTGTTTTCATTTATGATTAGGGGTCCATAGATATGGATTCCCAATTTGTACTCTTGGGGGATTTGGATTTCTTAATTTATTAATTCAAGAAAATTAAACTTTCAAGACTCTATTAATTCTTTATTATGTCTTTTGATTCTGTGCTTGTTTATTATTGAGTGTTGATGCGCCTTGGTTTTCAGTATAGGCCTGGCCAACCTATGCATGAAAATTAGGGGGTATCACAGTTGGTATCAGAGCATTCTGGGTTCAAGTGTCCTATGGATATTTTTGCTAGGTTTTCCACGTTGCGTAGTCTGATATTTATAGAGCCTAAATTTAGGATTCGTTGTACTCTTTTAAGTTCATTGTTATGGTATTAAAGACTCGTGTTATCGTTGTTTTAGTATGCCGCCTTATAGGAGAAAGAATACGAATCAGGGTCAGGCAATGCTTAGGATGGTAATGCCAAACATCCTCTTAACCTCGCAACCATCATTGTTTAGGCTGTTGCTATAGGGGTGGCGATCGCACTTTAGAATTAGCAACTTCATCTGTTGCCTCCTCATCAAGCTACTGTTGTTGAGCAGACACTACAACCTGTTACATGGGAGAAGATTCGAAACACTTTCACTAAGGGGCATCCACCTGAGCTTTTGGGGTCTACTGATATGAAAGTAGCTCACCAGTGGCGGAAGAATATTGAGCGTCATCTCAATATAGCTGACTGTACGGAGGATCAGAAGCAGAGGCTTGTCACTTTAAAGTTGGTTGGTGATGTTTTGAAGTGTGGGAGTCAGTTACCACTATAGATAAGAGGGCCACATTGACTAATGCTCAGTTTCATACTCATTTTAACGAGAAGTACTTCCCATTCACAATGAGAGCAGTAGTTGCATTATGGCAGGGTGTACAACATCATGCCTTATGATGCTCGAGCACCTCAAGCTATTGAGGGCATGTTTCCTATTTATGGTAGATACGATCGAGTTTTTTTTTTTTTTTTAAACTGGGGCATCACATTCTTTTGTGTCATGATCTTTTGTTGCTTTATCCGGATTATTGACTCAGCTTAGTATTCGACCCCTCAGTATTTCCACGCCATTAGGTGTTAATGCGGTTTTACGGGAGAGTTGTGGATATATTCCTATTGATATTGGCACGCTTAGATTTCTAGCTGATTTCTTAGTGCTCGATATACATACTTATGATGTGATACTTGGGATGGACTGATTATCCTACTATCATGCTCAGTTGGACTGTCATGGTAAAACGATAGTCTTTGCGATACCGGGTCAGGAGATGTACTTGATTGCTATGTCTCATCCACAGGGAAGGTCTAGTATGCATTTATTTTATATTGATACAGAGACCCAGGAGGAGATCACTGTATCCATTGATAGTATCCCCGTAGTGTGTGATTTTCAGGATGTGTTTTAGGAGATTCCAGGGTTACCACCGAGTCATGAGATTGAATTTAATATTGACTTAGCTCCAGGTACTAGGCTATTGCTAAGGCACCAATGGAGATGCGGGAGTTGAAGGATTAGATTCAACAGCTTCTTAGTTAGGGTTTCATTCGTAGGAGTACTTCACCCTGGGGAGCACCAGTGTTGTTTGTGAAGAAGAATGATGGTTCTCTTCGTCTTTGTATTGATTATACGGAGCTAAATAAAGTCATAATTCGCAACAAGTATCTGTTACCTAGGATTGATGATTTATTTGATTGGGAGCCACCTACTTCTCGAAGACATATTTGAGGTTTGGTTATCATCAGCTTCGTGTTAGGGAGTAGGTTGTGCCCAAGACAACATTTCTCATTAGATATGGGTCGTATGAGTTTTGTGTTATGCCTTTCGGATTGACTAACGCTCTAGCTATTTTTATGGATCTAATGAATAGAGTGTTCAGGCTATTTTTAGATCAAATTATCATTGTGTTCATTGATGACATCTTGGTCTACTCTTGGTCTGAGGAAGAGCATGCAAGGCATCTACAGACAGTGTTATAGACCCTTAGAGAGCACCAGTTGTATGTAAAGTTTGAGAAGTATGCTTTCTGGCAGGGAGAGTGAAGTTTTTGGGTCATGTGGTGTCAGAGAAGGGGATTGCAGTGGACCCAGTGAAGGTCTTAGCGGTTCTGGAGTGAGGACAACCTACCTCACCTTTAGAGGTCTGTAGTTTTCTTGGATTGGCAGGTTATTATCGTAGATTAATTCAGGGTTTCTCTAATATCACCAGTTCATTCACCAACTTGACTAGAATGGGTATGACATTTATTTGGGATGATCACTGTCAGACAACTTTTGATGAACTGAAGACTAAGTTGACATCTGCACCTGTTCTAGCCACTCAACAAAGTGGGGTTGAATATCTTGTCTACACTGATGCATCATTACAGGGTCTGGGTTGTATGTTGATGCAGGAGGAGAGACCAGTATCTTATGGTTCATGTAAGCTCAAGCCGCATGAGATTAATTACCTTACCCATTATTTGGAGTTAGCAGCGGTTGTTTTTGCATTGAGGATTTGGAGACATTACCTCTTGGGTGAGACTTTCAGATTATTCAATGATCACAAGAGTTTACAGTATCTCTTTACACAGAGGGAATTGAATATGAGGCTACGCAGATGGCTGGAATTTGTGAAGGACTATCACTTCTCCATTCAGTCTCATCTAGGGAAAGCTAATGTAATGGAAGACGCACTCAGTCGTTGACCCTATGCAAGTCTTTTTACCTTGTTCGAGACTGAGTGGAATGCACTGAGGTTAGTTGATGAGTTAACTGATGCTTTTGCGACATGTGTTATGGTGACGCCTGCTATTATTCGGAGGATAGTTGAGGCTCAGTAGGCAGTCCAGTAGTGTATGGATAGAGTTGCAAAGTTGACATCAGGGGAGATTCCATTTTACTCAGTTGGTTCAGATGGGGGTTTGAGCTACAAGAGTCGATTAGTTATTCTTCCTATCGATGACTTGAGGAGAGATGTGATGAAAGAGGCTCATAACTCTCCATTTGTACTGCATCTCAAAGGGAATAAGATGTACCAGGATATGAAACACCAATTTTGGTGGCCTAGTATGAAGAGAGACATTCATTTTTGTCTCCAAGTATAGTACTTGCCAGATGGTTAAAATCGATCACCAGAAACAACCAGGAGCATCGTAGCCACTTCCGGTGCCGGAGTGGAAGTGGGAGAATATTTCTATGGATTTTATTGAAGGATTACGTACCTCACACTAGAACCATAACTCTATTTGGGTGATAGTTGATAGACTTACAAAGTCTACCAATTTTCTATCTGTTCGCTCATATTACACTTTGGAGCAGTTGGCGAAGCTCTACATTGCAGAGATAGTGAAGCTTTATGGGATTCCATTGTCCATTATATTAGATAGATATTCGAACTTTGTATATGGGTTTTGGGCGAGCTTTCAACATGCTTTGGATATAGAGTTGCATATTAGTACATCTTATCACCCATGGACAGATGGGTAGACTGAGAGGGTTAACTAGATTTTGGACATTATGCTTAGAGCTTGTGTCCTTGATTTCAAGGGCAATTGGGAGTTCTATTTGCCACTTTCAGATTTTGCATATAACAATAATTATCCAAAGACTATTGGTATAACACCATTTCAGGCATTGTACGGTTGACCCTGTAGATCTCCGGTGTGTTGGCTTGAGGTTGGAGAGAGTAGATTATTTGGTCCTGATTTCATTAAGGACACCTTAAAAAAAGATTCCTCTTATTCGGGACCGTATGAGGACTGCCCAGAGTAGGCAGAAAAGTTATGCTGATTGGCGGACTCGAGCTTTGGAGTTCAGAGTGGGGGATCAGGTTTTACTCAAGGTAACTGCCATAAAGGGAGTAAAGCGAGTTGAGAAGAAGGGAAAATTATCGCCTCATTTTGTGGGACTTTTTATGATTACTGACAGGATTGGACCAGTGGCATATCGTTTAGCACTGCTAGATCATATGCACAGAGTTCATAATGTCTTCCATGTCTCTATGTTATGGAAATTTCAGTAGGATGAGGATGCGTATCAATATAATGATGTGGGATAGATCGAGTTAGAGCCGGATGTGACTTATGTGGAGCAACCTTACTGCATTATCGATCGAAAGGAACATGTATTTCATAAGAAGATCATTCCTCTTATGCTTGTTCAGTGGAGCCATCAAAATGAGCCAGAGTCCACTTGGGAAAGGGATGATGAAATTCGTGCAAAGTATCCAGAGGTATTTAGTTCAGGTATGTGGTGAATTCCGGGGACGGAATTTCTTTACTAGGGGGGAGAATGTAATACCCCGTTATTTTATTTATTTAAATTACGTTAGTTTAATTTAATTAATTAGTTAATTATAAATCATTTAGTTGGGCTTATTAGCCAATGGAGTATTATATATTTTTTTGGCCCATTGGAAGGATTATATATATATATATATAATAAAAAGAAACCCTAAGGAATTTTTACTATGTTCTGTATCAGTCACTCATAGAGATAGAGGGTATAGAGACGTGTAGGAATGAGGAAAATAAGCAACGAGCAATCCGTCGTGTTAGACTATAAAATCAGGCAAGTAAAAAGTTCTTCTCATCCCCTTTGAACCTATAATCCTAGAATCTATATATTTTAGTTATAGTGATTTTGTGTATATTTATAAATTAATATTATCCTTGGATTCTTTCTGTGTATGTAAAGAATTAATATTAATTCTTATTCGTGGATTATTTTTGCACTGTTACAATTTTGTTCTAAACCAATTTTGGTGCCTAAGTACATGGCAAAATTGATACTGTAATAGTAATTGGATAAAACAAATAATTGAATAAATTATATATATTACTTGCTTATGTTGATGTTGAGATCAAATCTAATAAATTCTCCGATACAAAATAAATAATATTTATTATTTATTTTGTTTTATTTTATTGAGGAATGGAGGAAACCACGATGAGCTGTCTATTAAGTTAATCTCATCTGTACCATAGTCGACTAGTCACGAAAGTGATAAGTTGTTAGGTACGTGGTTATGGTTAGGCATGGATAAATTGCCTATTGGAATGTGAATTAATTATGGTTGAATTTTCTTTGATTTGCCTATTGACCTGTGATTTTGATTTTGGTTGCGCTTTATTTGTTTTATTTATCGACTTATTATTTAATTATGACTGTACTCTATTTGTTTTGCCTATTTTCTAAAGGATATTAATTTAGGCATGGTACTTAAAATTATAGGAATTATAGTATCATTCTTATTTTTATAGTGGGTAGATAATATGATTATTGGTACTCTGTTTAGAATCATGTAGAGTCTATTTTGCTCGTGGGTCTAACCCACAATTGTTAACATTTCAGGTCATCAGCTGTTCCAGCCACATGGTTGAGGGTTCATCTCATTTCTTCTTTAGTTATTCAGTTTTCCGTCTTGTTTCAGTGTAGAGACTCAATTAATAAATAGTTTTAGACTCTTGTTTTCATTTATGATTAGGGGTCCATAGATATGGATTCCCATGTTGTACTCTTGGGGTATTTGGATTTTTTAATTTATTTATTCAAGAAAATTAAACTTTTGAGACTCTATTAATTCTTTATTATGTATTTTGATTTCATTCTTGTTTATTATTGAGTGTTGCTACGCCTTGGTTTTCGATATAGGCCTAGCCAACCTATGCATGAAAATTAGGGGGTATCACCACACCCAGTACCCCATATGAAACTTATAAATTGATTATACCATATTATGGTGGCTAAACAATCCCTCTTGGTAAGGGTAAATCTGACTAATATGGATGTAATCTAAGTCCCAATATTTTATATTTAGATGATATTTATCCATCAATTCTAACCCCATAGGAACTTCATACCCATTACAAATTGCACTGACCATGTCTGAAAATGAAGGTAAAGGGTTTGGTGGAGGAGGGAAATTTTCTTGTAAATCAGCAGGAACTTTTTGCGGAATTTGCCATTCTCTAGCGATCATATCAGCAGTACTTAGGATTGAACATAACTTATACTCAGTCCAAACAGAAAGAGCAATCCCTTGTCTTGTCTCAACTATGGTCATGTTACGGTAAAACTGACGGACTACCTCCGGAAAAACCACATTAGAACTAGAAATAAAAAGATGGAACAAACCACGATTCTGAAATAGCATGAACGCAAGATGAAAACTTGGGTGATTTAGCCTATTTGCTAGGAACGTAACCTCATATCCTAACTCATGGAAGTCAAGAATATCAAAGCCAGGATTATCCAAAAGAACATAGTGTTGCTCTTCAATCTCTTGATCGGCCTCATTAATAGCCAATACATGCTCAATCCCGTGCTTGTTAATGGAAGCATTGAAAACCACAGAAGAATGAGATAAAGAAGAAGAAGAAGAAATGATAATGGTATCAACCATTATGTTAATAGAATTTTCTTGGAAAAGGGATGAAATAAAACTAGTGAATTTATAAAATGTGTTATGCATAAATAAGTCAGGTTCTTGGTTAGAGAAGAAGAAATGAATCTAGTCCAAATCATATATTCTTATGAAAATATTATGTAAATTTTAAACCTATATATTATGCTATATTAATATATATTGACTTTTTACTATAGACGGCTAACTTTTTGACCTAATTTCTTACAATTGACTTCTGGCCGAATTTTTATAAAACAGGATTTTCCGATCGATTGAGAGACATCCCGATCGATCGAAATTTTGTGAAAAATAAAATAAATAATGAAATAAAAAGAAAACAATAATGAAATAAATTAAAATGAAATTAATATTACTATTCCTAAGTTAGTAAGAAAATACAAAAATAACATATTCAATGAAATAAAATAATTTATTCTACT
The DNA here is from genome assembly GCA_963922005.1 of Cornus suecica. Taxonomy (NCBI): domain Eukaryota; kingdom Viridiplantae; phylum Streptophyta; class Magnoliopsida; order Cornales; family Cornaceae; genus Cornus; species Cornus suecica. The sequence continues at coordinate 39,542,723 of OY998242.1, forward strand.
TTACAAATGACCACTCTTTAACGTCCATGGCTCGACGATTGTTTTTGTAAATTTTAGTCAGGATCATATATGGAATCTATTAAATCAATAGACTCCACGATACCTATATTTGTATCATTCTCATAGCAATACTCAAGTCATTGGCCGTTAACTTTAAAGTGGTTCCAATTTTTAGGATCTTCTAATTCCAGCACTCCATAGGGGTATGCCATTATTACCGTATATGGTCCATCCCATTATGACCGAAGCTTTCCAGGAAAGAATTTTAGCTTAGAGTTGAATAACCATACCTTCTGGCCTGTTTTAAACATTTTTCTCCAGATTTGTTTATCATGGAACGCTTGTCTTATCCTTATAAATTTAAGCATTTTCATATGCCTCATTGCGAATTTCATCCAATTCATTTAATTTAATTCTCTTATGTGCGCCTGCTTTATCTAGATTAAAGTTTAATCATTTAATTTCCCAATAAGCTTTATGTTCTAATTTAACTAGGAGATGACATGCTTTTCCATACACTAACCGATAAGGGGTCGTCCTAATTGATGTTTTGTAGGCAGTCCTATATGCCCATAATGCATCGTTTAATCTATTTGCCCAATCCTTCCTATCAGGGCAAACTGTTTTCTCCAATATTTGTTTAATTTCTCTATTTGAAATCTCCGCTTGTCCACTAGTCTGAGGATGATAAGCAGTCCCTACCTTATGGGTTACTGAATATTTTTCAAGTACATTCCCAAGATACTTATTACAAAAATGCTTACCTCCATCACTAATTATAGCCCTTGGTGTGCCAAATCTTGACAAGATATTCATTTGTAAAAACTTAATAACAACTTGATGATTAGCCTTCTTAATGGGTACATCTTCAACCCATTTTGACACATAATCCACTGCCACCAAGATATATTCGTATTCTTTTGATTTTAAGAATGGCCCCATAAAGTCGATCACCCATACATCAAATAAATCAATGATTAAAATTAGGATATAAGGCATCTGATTTTGCCGAGCTATAGCTCCGAACTGCTAACACCTATTGCATCTTTTACAATATTCAGAAGCATCCTTAAATAGTGAAGGCTGATAGGTGCCGAATGTTGACCATTTTAATCCCCCTATTTTGCTATTGTTATGGCTTAACATTCCATTATTTGGTATTTTTATTCGGTTTTCATGTCTAAGTGTGTTTCAGGAGATTAACGAAGAAAACAAGTTAACTTTGGTGAATTAACCAATGTTATGTTTGTTACTACTTAAGAAGAGAAAAGAAACGGAGTTTTGATCCAAGATACGTATTTCGAAGGGCAAAAAGAACATTAAACATGTATTATATATCAATGTACATGCCATAGGAACAAACGGCATCCGAAAATATGAAGAATTGCAAAAACGTCAGATTTTGATATTTTGGGCCGAAGTTGGGTGTATATGGAAAACCAATTTTTCAATCAATTTTGGATGGCCATATCTCGGTCAAACAAGGTCTAAATTGAGTTATTCTTAATCCTAACATCAAGAACTTGAAGTCAGAATTCTAACAAGCTATTACACACCTAAATCCAATATGTGTAGCTCCAGATATGATCAAAAGAGTTAGACGTGTTTGCAGAAAAAGTTGAAATTTCAGAATCGGACAGAAATCATAGTTTGACCCGAATTGATCCATTTTGACCCGGATGAATTTGAGTTCGACCCCACCACCTCTATGCACATGTTTTAGACTTATTATACATCATATTTAATGGTTTGGCTTAATTTGGAAGGAAATCACACCAAAGGGGAATCCTACTCTCAATAAGAGAAGTTTAATGCAAATTAGTGTTTCCCTCAGCTTTGCCTATAAATACCAAGGTCTGCTATAGATTTTGGGGACTTCTCTTCACCTAATTTTAGAGTTTCCATGCACATATAATTTTCAGAGCAGCCTCTGGAGATTCATTCAAGGAGGAGCCATTCAAGACCTAAAGATTCGAAGAAGAAGACCATGGAGGGCGTTTCTATATCAACAATGCAGTCTTATTCTATCATGAACAACTAATTCAGTATCTAAGATTTTCTATCAAAACCCTATCCAAGTAATGTAGTTCTTTATTTATTTTCAATTTTAACGAGCGGAAGTTGTGACTATACTGTGATGATTGTTGTGGATGAGATACCGTTTCTATTTTCTATACAAAACTTTATATTTATCCTAAATTTTTGTCTTAGATTGAATGAATATACTGTTTTACTCAGTCATGATTATTCATTATGGGCTGGAACTCAGATGCTTAATCCATGATTTTCTACACAATTGTAAGAACACTTTTGAGTATTGTTTATTTGTGGCATGTTATAGACAAAAACCATGTTGAGTGTTAGATAGATTGTTTTGGTTTAAACGACATCTACAAGTTTTGACAAAGGTGAAATCAAGCATTGAAGTAGTGAAAAATACAAGTGAAGAACATAAGTGAGCGTATTGAGTAAAATGTCTACTGGAGGGTAAAAACGACATTTCCTAAAGCCGTCACTTCAGGGAAAAAGTATCGTAGAGTCAATATTGTTATTTTGGCATAGTTGCGGAGAAAAGTGGTTTTCACAAAAATGCCAACGCTTAAGCTTACGTTTTCAGAAGCAAAAAGTGGTCAGAAAGTGAAGTTCTACGCTTCAAGCTACGCTTGAACCAAGCGTAGGTAGGCTACGCTTAAAGCGTAGTGACGACAAAGTTTTTGAAGTTTTATGATATTTTTCCTATTATGCCCCCGTTTTGATTCGATGATGCTTCTATAACTTCCACTCCTTTAAGTACATGATATATACATTATATACTCCAGAGATTAGGGTTTTATGTGAAATTATGAAAAAGGGTAAACTTTTATGGCTTCGTGGTGATTTGATCCGGTTAAAAGCAGAGCCGTCAGAGTATGGGGATCAGAGCGAGAGCTTCGTGGAGCGTGAGTGGATCAAGAATTTCAAATGTCGAGTGAAGAATTTCAAATTACAGAGGTTATAAGTTCTGTTTTCATAAAGTCTGTACAAATTCTCTAATTCATAGTACATCGATACCCGAGTGTATCCGTGGTTTTTACTTGGAGTCTTTCCAAGGTTTTCCACGTAAAAATCTTTGTGTCATCTCATAATTTATTTTCTACACTTATATTCATAATTGCTTGATTTATCTGATTAGAAAATTAGGATTTGTGATTGATTAAAATTGAATTTCCACTAGATAATTTTAATTAATCGTAAAATCAACTGAAAGCCTATTCACCCCTCTGATAGGTGCTCAATATTGGTAATTTTTTGCCCCTATCTTGTGTTTGTGATGTCTTTACCTTCCATTACTTGGTATTTTTATCCCGTTTGTGTGTGTAAGCATGTTTCAGGAGCTTAATGAAGAAACAAAGCTAATCTTGGTGAATTAACTAAGTTTGTGTTCATTTCTATCTCGAGAAAGAAATCAAGAGGTGTACTAGAGCGAAGAAGAGCTACCAGAGGGCAAAATGGTCATTTCCCGATATCATTATCTCACCGAAGGGAAAAAATATCATTTTCAGACATTATTACTTCACCGAAAAGCATTGGGAGTCAGAGGCGACCAGTCTAGTTCAAATATGAAAACACGAGTTTTTACACAAAAGATGCATAATACCCTACATCGTTAGAGAGAAAAAGGGGCAGATTGGACCTGAGCTACGCTTTGTTTTGTACCCTACACCCTAGACCTACGCCTAAGCGTAGGTGAGGAGCATAGCCTATGCTCTATACCTATGCCCCAAGCGTTGGTCAGGAGCGTAGGTTCCACCTTGTGGCCACGTGATCCCTTTATATGCTGAAGTTGTTTCGGAGTTATTTCAGAATTTTCCAATTGTGTCTCCACTTCGATATTTTAAGTGATCGGTGATTCTAGACCTCTATATACAGGCTTATACACATATTTACATGTGATTTTATAGTGATTATTCATGTATTATGAAATTATAGGAAAAGGGCAACCATTAGGGTTTCCCTTACTTGTCTATAAATATGAGAGGGTTAGGTTTAGAGAGGTGATTGTTTTTGGAGGCTGATCCTTGTTCTGATTTTCACGCACGTTCATTGAAGACTTATTTCCATTGAAGAGAACAACCATTAAAGACCTAGTGATCCGGAGAAGAAGGCCATTGAGAGCGATTTTACATTGACAATGCAGATTCTCTCAGCCATGATCAACTAATTTGGTATCTACGATTTTCTCGCAAAACCCTAGCCGAGTAATGTAGTTTTGATTTTATATTCAATTGTAGAGAGAGGAAATTGTGACTATACTGTGATAATTGTGTTAGATGGGAGACCATTTTTATTTGTGATACAAGTTTAAATATTTGAATTGATTCTTGTCTTAGACTTTTCGAATATATTTATCTCACACAATCATAATTATTCACTATGGGCTAGAACTCGAATGCTTAATCTGTGTTTTTCTACACAATGGTGGTCATAAAACTCAAAACCTTAGGTTGACACAGACAATGCCCTAACAAACTGATATAGACATGCTTTAGTTTATTTTCTTGCTCTAATTTACTGCTTTAATTTTCTTTTCTGCATTTACTTTCTGTTAAGTAGTTGGCATGCACTAATCAGTTTAGTCATGAGATGGGTTGTCATGATCTGGTTGAGAGTAATGCTTTTTGGGGTCAAACTGCTAGCGAGGTGTGACCTGATTCACAGTTAATGGATCGCCGTCATGCAATTGAAATAAAATTTGGACTATATTTAGCGGTTAGTGGTGGAGTGAGGAAACCCTAGTTTTCTCTCTCTCTTAATCACAACCATTAGTTATCATTGTTTTCTATTTTATTTTCATTATTATAAGAGAATTCACAGAACAAAACTATTTTCGGAAAAATATAATTCAGTATTTTTAGACTACTAAAGTGAACAATCCTCGTCTCTGTGGGATCGATATTCCCCTACTCAAGCAAAATTATATACAATTGATTTGTGCCCTTGTAGAAAGGTAAAACCTAAAGTGTCGTTAAGGTGTCATTTTTAACCACATATTTTGCACACAGCTGACGCCCAATAACTTTTTGGCGCCGTTGCCGGGGACATGGGATTGTTAAATAGATTAAAGCTAAATTTGAATTTTTTAATGTGATTTTCAGGTACAATTGAAGAGCGTGAAAGGAAAAGACAAAGCTGCTGATGTTGCGTTTGGACCCTTTGTGAGTTTCAATTTTGCCTGATTTTTGCATTTAATTTTTAGCTTTGCCTTTTGTTTATAGTTTAGATAAGTTTAGAAGTAGTTTAGTTAATTTGCTATATTGAAAAAAAAATTTTTTTTTAGTGTACCTCTGATAGATCGACGTGTTCAAATTCAAATTTACGTTAGTTGTATATGACCCGAAGATCGAAAGAACTCTATGGCGTTTACAAAAATCTATTGAAGAGTGTCGTCAGATAAAAGAAGTCGAGATGGGTGACGAGAGAGTCAATCCGCGGAGAGGACCAGATATCTCATTGAAGGGATTCTACTCACCGGACGCGTATGAATCATATGCTGAATTTCCAAAAAAGGAAGGTGCAAAGCATTTTGAGATCAAGACGAATGTGATTAATATGCTCCCAAAGTTCTCTGGTCTCATGATAGAAGATGCGTCTGTTCCCATGGTCTTTAAAAGACAAAGCAAAAAGATGGTATATTAAATTGACTCAAGCAACTAAACTTGACTGGGAAAAACTTAAGCAATAATTCTTAGAAAAACAATTTCCCATAGGAAAGACTTCAGTAGCACAAGATGCAATTAAGCGATTCAGACAGTTGCCAGGAGAGTAATTTCATGATGTGTGGGAGAGGTACAATGAGATTTTGTATAAATGTCCCCACCATAGGTTTTCTGATCAAGATGTTGCTTGAAATTTTTACATGGGTCTAGGTGAAAAACATAAAAATCTGATAGATGCCTTTACACAGGGTCAGTTTACCTTGAAACCAGCAAGAGAGCTTTTAGATATGTTTGATAATATCAGTGAAAATGCCATTCAGTATGAATTTGATCTGAGGTCTAAAGGTGAACTAGAGAGAAGATCAGAAAAAACATTTGAGGTTAATCATGATATGAAAAATCTAGTGGTATTGATAGATGAAAGGTTAGAGCGATTTGAAAATATTTTTACCCAAATAAGTCATTCTCCTAAAAAAGAAGTTTATGAGGTTGAACCAAATTATTCTCAAAATGAGTTTGAGGACGTAATAGCCGCTGATGTCAATGCAGCGTGGAATTACTCAAGTAATGCCCCGTTCTCTAACTCATACTCTCCAAATAGTAGAGATCATCCATTCCTATCCTATAAGTCCACAAATGTGGAGAATCCTTTAGAAAAAGTTCAACAAGGACAGTGGTCCAATTCTCAATCAAATTTTCATCCAAGGCAGCAATTTACCTCACAGCCAAGGTTCCAACAGAGCCAACAATCATTCTAATCTCAACCAACTATACTGGCTCGTAATTCTCAATCAAATTTCCAACCCAGACAACCACCTAATAATTTTCTAGCTCTTCAGCCATGTAATAATAACTAGGCTATCTAACCATTCCAATATCAGCTCTAGCCTCAAAGAAGCCAAGCTCCCCCACCCGGTTTTCAAAATAACAGGATAGAGCAAACCTTGGTGGACCTCCAAAATTAGATGGGTATTCATACTCAAGCACTGGTCCAAATCACCATACAATTAGGACAATGGCAAATCAGAGAAATACTAGAGAGCTAGGTCAGTTGCCTAGTCAGCCTATCGCTAACCCAAAGATTCAGCAAGTTCAAGAGCTTGAATCATTTACCAATGATAATCATGAGTCTGTTCAAGTAATTATGACTCAAAAAAGTGGAAGGGTAGTGGAGAGCACAGTGGAGGAAGAACACGAGGAGAGGTTGCGTAGAGAAAGGGAAGCTGAGCAAGCCTAAAGGAAGGAAGCGGAAAAAACACAACTGAAAGAGGTTGAGAGCAGAGAGGCTGAAGTTCAGACAGAGTGTTGATGAGACATTTCTTGATGAGCTAGACAGGGCGAACTATGAGGAGGCACCGCCATTTCCTCAACATCTTAGATAATTGGCTAAGTATGGGAAGATGAAAGAATCTGATATATTGGATATGTTCCAACAAGTCAAGATTACTTTGTCGCTCTTAGACATGATTGCCCAAATCCCACCTTATGCTAAATTTTTCAAGGATCTCTGTACGTAGAAGAGGAAAAGCAGAGCGAAGAATCCAAAAAAAATACTCTTGACTGAGTGAGTGAGTTCACTACTGTTAAGCAACACTCCACCAAAGAGGAAAGATCTCGGTGCTCCCACTATTTCTTGTGTTATCGGTGAGTAGGAAATTGGTAGAGCCCTTCTTGATCTGGGTGCGAGTATTAACTTGCTTCCTTATTCAGTCTATAAACAACTAAGGTTGGGAGAGCTCAATCCCACAAAGGTTATACTGTAGTTTACTGATCAATCTGTCAAACAGGCGAAGGAATTTTGGAAGACGTTATAGTTCAAGTGGGCAAGTTTTACATTCCAATTTATTTTGTAATCTTGGAGACGGAACCTGTCCCGGACTGAAAAAAACACATCCCAGTGATCTTAGGTAGACCATTTCTGGCCACGGCAAATGAATGCATTATTTGCTGAATCGGAGCCATGGTTCTGACCTTTGGGAACATGAAAGTCAGGATGAGTGTGTTTAAGGGGAGCCATCAATTACTTAAGTCTATGGATTGTTTCCAGATAAATGAGTGTGATGAGCTAGATGATATCATACATGATTTTGCAACTCAAATTCTGGAGAAAGACAAGCTTGAAGAATTTTTGGCAAATGAAGTACCGAATGAAGAAATCGAAGATTGGGATGTGTATATGCAATGGTAGAACAATGAGTTGGATAGAATTGAGACTGCGTTATACACGCAACCCTGGAAGCAAGAGCAGGTGGAACCACTCCTAATAGTCTCAAGTACTCCCCCAGTTCCATCACTTACGACTCCGCCTGTTTTAGAACTTAAAGAGTTGCCAGAGAAGCTGAAGTATGTTTTCTTGTGACCCGATGAAACTCTTCCTGTAATTATTTCATCAAAGTTGATAGCATAATAGGAATTGAGTCTGATTGAGGTCTTGACCAAGAATAAAGAAGCAATTGGGTGGAGTGTTGCTGATTTGAGATGGATTAATCCATCAATTTGCATGCTTCGGATTTATTTGGAAGATAAGGTAAAACCGTCAAGGGAGATGCAACGAAGATTGAATCTGAACATGATGGAGGTAATAAGAAAGGAAGTAGTGAAGTTACTGGGTTCATGAATCATTCACTCGATCTATGATAATAAACGGGTAAGTTCAACTCAAGTGGTCCTAAAGAAGTCGGGAATTATAGTGGTGCCCAATGAAAAGGGTGAGCTAATTCCTCAACGCACGACTATGGGGTGGTGTGTGTGTATCGACTACAGAAAGCTCAACTCTAACATCAGGAAGGATCATTTTCCATTACCATTCATCGATCAAATCCTAGAAAGATTAGCCGGACAGAGCTACTACTGCTTTTTGGATGGCTATTTCGGCTATAATCAAGTGGCAATTGATCCTACAGATCAGGAGAAAACCACTTTCACTTGTCCATATGGCACATTCGCGTATAGACGGATACCTTTTGGTTTATGTAATGCGCCAGCTACATTCCAGAGGTGTATGATGTCTATCTTCTCTGATATGGGAGAAAGGTTTCTGGAAGTGTTCATGGATGACTTCTCAGGTTTTGGGGCAACCTTTGAAGACTATTTGAGGCATTTAATACTAGTACTTGAAAGGTGTAAAAAGACAAACTTAATTCTTAGTTGTGAGAAGAGCCATTTTATGGTTCAAGAGGGAATAGTACTTGCCCACATTATATCAAAGCAGGGGATTGAGGTTGATAAAGCAAAAGTTGAGCTGATTTAAAAATTACCTCCTCCCACATCTGTGAAACAGATACACACTTTTCTGGGCCATGCCGGGTTTTACAGAAGGTTTATCAAAGATTTTAGCAAAATCGCCCAGCCATTATGCAATTTACTGGCTAAAGATGTAGTCTTTGACTTTAATGAAGAATGTCTTCATGCCTTTGAGGAATTGCGTGCTAAACTCTTATCTGCCCCAATTATCTATCCACCGGACTGGTCTCTACCATTTAAGCTGATGTGCTGGGGCAAAGAAAAGACAAGTTGCCATATGTGATTTACTATACTAGTAGAACTTTAAACGAAGCTCAGATGAACTATACAACTACCGAAAATGAGTTGCTTGTAGTGGTGTTCGTCTTGGACAAATTCATGTCATATTTGTTGGGAACAAAGGTGGTCGTGTACTCAGATCATGCCGCACTAAGGAATTTGCTAACCAATAAAGACTCCAAGCCCAAACTGATTCTATGGATTCTGTTGCTATAAGAATTTGATTTGGAGATCAAAGATAAGAAGGGTACGGAGAATGTTGTAGCTGATCATTTATCAAGAATTGTCATTGAGTCCATAAAGGACGATATTCCTCTTAAGGATGAGTTCCCGAATGAACATCTGTTCAGTATGGCTGTTATGGAACAGATACCGTGGTATGCAGATTTTGTCAACTATAAAGCCACAAGTAGAATTCCTAATGGATGGTTTAAGCATGAGAAGGATCGTTTCTTCAACCAAGTAAAATTTTATATCTGGGACAATTCGCGACTATACAAATATTGCCCGAATCAGATAATTCGTAAATGTGTTCCAGAAAGTGAATTTCAAGGCATACTAACATTTTGTGATACGCTAGAGTGTGGAGGGCATTTTAGTGCTTAGAAGACAGCTCACAAAGTCCTACAGAGCGATTTTTATTGGCCCACCATATTTAAGGATGCGTTCCATTTTTATAAATCTTGTTTGAGATGTCAGAAGTTGGGATCCATATCTCGACGAGATATGATGCCACTGACTCCAATTTTAGTGGTTGAGTTGTTTGACGTCTGGGGCATTGACTTCATGGGGCCATTTCCAAAAGCCGACTATAAGCAGTACATATTAGTGGGAGTTGATTACATTTCTAAATGGGTAGAGGTTGTTACCACGTCACATGCAAATCACATTGTGGTTGAGGAGTTGTTAAATCCAACATCTTTTCTAGATTTGGTATGCCACGACTGTTGATCAGTGACGACGGCAGCCACTTTGACAACCAGTTTCTTCCAGCCTTGTGCAAAAAGTATGGTGTCACTCATAGAATTGGAACGCCATATCACCCAAAGACGAGTGGTCAAGTGGAGGTTTCGAACAGGGAGATCGAGGATTTGAAGAATTGGTCAAGAAGGTTAAATGATGCACTATGGGCATACATGACTGCTTATAAGACACTTATCGGTATGTCACCATACAGATTAGTCTATGGTAAGGCGTGTCATCTCCATGTGGAACTAGAGCATAGAGCATATTGGGCGATTAGAATATTGAATTTTGATATCAAAAGGTCGGGTGCTCAGAGGAAACTCCAACTCGCAGAGCTTGAGGAGTTGAGGAATGACGCATATGAGAATTCTATAATATATAAAGCCCGAACAAAAGCATTGCACGATAGACATATCAAACATAAAAGCTTTGAGGTCGGCCAGAAAATGTGGTTGTTAAATTCAAGACTCAAATTGTTTCCCGGTAAGCTCCAATCAAGATGGGACGGGCCGTACATAATTATTAAGGTTTATCCCCATTGAGCGGTAGAACTTGACAACCCTGATAAGAGAAAGCGATTTGTTGTGAATGGTCAGCATTTGAAGCATTATATAAAAGTTGATCCCATAGAGAGTGTTGTTGAGACATTTGATTTAACAGAACCGACACCAAAGCCGAATGATTTTGATCCTGAGTACTGAGAGGCGGCAACGTCGAGCCAATGACGTTAAATATTGGTACTAAGTGGAAAAGAGTAACTTTTGATCTTAGTTTGTAGTTATAAAATAGTAGTTTACTTCGGTTCTTGTAAAATTTTAAGATCGAGTGCGAAATTGTCGTCATCATTCGGAGGGGTATTTTCATCCATGAAGTGCCAAATTTTGACCAGTCCAAGTCAATCAAGTCAATAGCTGTGTATAGGGGAGGTTTGAGTATTCGGGAATCAAGAACGAGGCAAAAATGGCCGAAGCTAAAACTTCAGCCTTGAGACCTACGCCCAAGTGTAGATCATGGGATTGTATAAATATAGTCCCGCGACTTTATATTTCAAAATTCTATTTTCTCCCTCTCTTCTCCACCAAATCGACTCCTGTTCGTTCCTAATGCCGAATATCAATATTTCTTATCATTCCCAAGCGGCGGATCATCAGATTAGTGAGCGATGTGTACGGATTCACATGAATAACTTGGAAAGTCTTCAGATTCGAATTTTGGGAAATTTTCCGTTTTTCATGATTCAGTAAGTTTTGATCCATTCTTTTTGTTTCGATTACTTAATATAACTATTCTAAACTAGTATTGATGAACGAGACCGATCGAAATTGTGTTTTAATCCATTCTAAAAAAGTTTTGTTTCCGGCTTCAGATATGGGATAAATATCAAATTTTTGAGATGAGTTATAGTTTAATCATTGTATTAGAATACTTTAGATATAGTTTTGAGTTTGATTCGGTGTCCGGACAATTTTTGCTCATTTTCATAACAATCCGAATTCTGTAGGCATGGTTCGCGTAAAAAGAGTGAGGAAGGCTGCTGAGGGAGCATCTACGTCGGGGACGGTAGTACAGAGAGAGAAATCACGATCACTTCCCCTGGAGAGTACGCGGATTGTATGCCATAGTACCCAGGTGCTGATACCATTGTATATTGAGCCGGATTCATCAGATGAGGAGGCTGAGAGGCCGAGTGCACCGATAGAGGGCATTAAGTTAAATTTGAGACATGGCCGGAAGATAGTTCCACCTATTGCACTGAGGGCACCAGCATGACCCCGGACACAGTCTGCAATCCCTGAGCCATCACCACCACCACATGAGTCGGAGACATCCGATGTATAGACTATCGAGAATGGTGAAGGTGAGAAGGGATAGGCAGAGTAGGAGGATGAGTTGGAGGACACTGAGTGCAGTGAGGTGCCATATCCTAAGCTAGTAGTTTATGGTGACGAGGGTGACCTCGTTTCTTACAGATGGAAGTACTCCACGATCTCCAAGGAGACGTTGATGACTCGGGCTTTGAAGAAAGGGTTCCGATAGGAGCACACTTATGCTATTGTGCCACTTGAGCGGATAGAGCCAGTTCCACATTGGACCATAGGTGTACTGAGGGAGCATAAATTATTGCCGATCCTAGCCCCAGCTACACCACACATTTGCGCTGATATGATTAGCGAGTTCTGGCTTCATATGAGGCATTATAACAAAGGGACTTGGCTAGTGACAGTGGCGCAAGGGCGGGAGTTTTAGATTACTCTCGTGTGGGGTATTCCACACGAGTGCCCTGCAGAGCTAGAAGAGAGGTTTCCACCTATGCCAGAGCCACTTCCGCCACTTTATGATATGTTGAGCTACAGACCGAGGGGCAGAGGACAGATAATAGGCGTAATGGGACCAAGAAGTCCAGTTATCATTCGATGTTGTGGCTCTGGGATGTGATAGTCTGGTCCAATGTGTTACCACATAGCCATCAAACCATGTGTTACCCGCCATTTCCGGCGCTGCACTATTCTTTTGAGTTTGGTCACTGGTACTCTATTCCACACACCCTTTGGCAGACTTTATTCTGACATTATATTCACTTGCACCGGGAGAACAAGGTCGGGACTACCATGTTTCAGATGGTTCTTCCCTACGTTGTGATGAAGTTGATGTTTGATTAGGAATTACAGAGTGATGCTGAGGATAAGTTTGCACCGCTAGTTGCGTATAGCAAAGGAGCATGGAATAAGGGGTGGATAAAGAAGGGTCTTGCGACATATGTTCACTGACGCAGATTCAGAGGACTTTTACTACGAGGTGCACGAAAGGATGATGCAGAGCAGGCTATGCTGGATGAGATGCCTGAGGTGGAGGTGCCACAAGTTGAGGAGGCTGTTTTAGGAGGTAATGCGCCACAGGCCCCGGCTGGGGGTGTTATTATGATGACTCAGGCTCAGTACGACTAGTGGATTGGACGTATTGAGGGATTGGAGCGCTCATTTACAGAGGAGAGGCAGGCCCGACAGCGTGAGCACTGTGAGATGATGGATCTGTGGGATACTATGATGCGACATATAGGAGTAACAGTTCCACCACCATAGCCACCTTTGGATGATGCTATGTAGTTGTAGTTTAGTTTTGTTTATTTTATTTTATTTTTAGATTTTCTTGTTTTAGCTGTCAACAGTAGAGATTAATCGTAGAGCGGAGAGTCAGTGTTTAATCTTTTGTGACCGCTTTAATAATCATCTCTATCTGTCTGTGATATTTTTGCTTTTCTATAAAATGACAGTTTTTGATTGCTTTTACTGATATGCGTGCCTTACTATATTTATTACATTAAGTATGTGTGATTTTATTTTCGCACTATGAGGACATGTGTGCGTTTAAGTTTGGGGGTGCGTTGGTTATTGAAAAGCGTGTCATTTTAAAATAATAATAATAATAATTTTAAACCCTACCCTACGTCTAAGCGTAGGGTAGTACGGGGGTGGGCCAGAAAAATTGAAAATTTTATCCATTTTTGGGATGTTTTGGCCTTGTTTGTATTTATACTTGTATTTAGATTTGTTTAAGATATTTTTAGGAATTTGTGTAGAATTTTTAGAGTAACCCTAATCTGACAAAGATACTGCAAATAGAGGTTCGATTAGTTATTGCTTCTCCTTTCCTAATCAGTTAAGGGTTTTAATTCCTCTTTCTCTTCTAATTATACTCCATCCATCTATAAATATATCCATAGGGTAGACACAATTCATAATTCACAATTCTCAAGGACTGAGCATTAGATTGGGTATTCTTCTTCTATTCTTCTTTTATTCATTCTATTTCAAGGAGGGTTAGTATGGAAAATGCTAATAAAGATTATTCTGACTCAGAAGAATTCATAGAAGGGACGGAACCATATGTGGCAAAAAAGAGCACAAATAAAGATGCTACAAGTCAGAAGGGAAGCCGAACCACATCAAAATCGCTTTTGCAGTGTCGGTTGAAATTTGAGGAGATATTTCATCCGGAGAGTATGAATCAAGTATTAGTTGCACCAGGAAGGAAAATCCTTAGAGAACGAGGATTGAAAAGTTTAGAAAAACTGGTGGGCGAAAAGTTGCATCTGGGCTTGGTCCGAAAATTCTATGAAAATATGATAATTTTGGGACCGCCAGGATTTGAGGTGATAAGGGCTAAAGTGACTCAATGGAGTGCTCCCGTTGTGGTGGGAAGAAGAAGTATTGCCGATGCATGGAATATACCAATCGGTACTCCTGCAAACTTAGAAGGAATATTAAAGGAACATCCTATAGTATGGCCACATAAGGATGATGAGATGGTTTAGGAATTGTGTGCAGTATCATATCCAAAAGATAAAATGTGTGATAGTTGATGGTTGAAGTCGGATCTACTTTATTTGGATTGTATCGTTGTGGCTCAACTTCGGCCTAATAATCGAACAAGTGCAAGAGATCACACTATGCTTAAAATTTTGTATGCTCTAACTCATGGGTATAAAATGTATGTTCCAACATTGATTATGGTTGAGATGTCGTATGCTCAAGCAATTGTGAGTAGAGAATGGGCGGGTGCCGATAAATGTGAATATTATTTTCCATACCCATTTTTACTATCAAAAATCATTATTGAGCAGTTGGGTGATAGAATGACATAATTGGATGAGATGCGGTGGACATTTATGAAAATATATTCGGAGAAAGATTTAGAGAGGTTGAAAGAGACTGCAGATTTCCGAATTGGTTGAAGAGTGCTATGTCGAGTGATGAAGAAGAAGAGGTGGACTAGGATTTAGGTTTAGGATTTTTAGGTTAATTTATTTGTAGAGATAGTATACCCTTAAGGCCATGTCTTTGTTTCTTTTATTTAATTTTTTTTTTTAGGATTGTAGGCCCTTAAGGCCAAATCAGTTTTTTTATTAATATTTTTGTCATAAATAAAATAAAATAATAAAAGATTCTTTGATTCCTTGAAAACATGTGTCGATTTTAGGATATTTGTGATGAAATTTCTTTTCCATTGTTATAATTGGGTATATGTGCTTTGTTGATGATATCTTCAGGTGATCCAATTCAAGTTTGGGGGAGAGGATTTATGTTTTGCTTTGGAATCCAGAATTGAGCTTCAAGGATAACTGTATCTGTTCTCCTATTTTAATTTTGACTATGAGGACATGGTCTGATTTAAGTTTGGGGGTGAGGGTATAGTATTACAAGGAATAAAAAGTTTTGAGAAAATAAAATAAAATTTTGGAACAATTCTTTCGTTTCCACGTATGAATGTTTGGGATTTACAGTTTGATTAAGTTTATGTTTATGATGCATGAGTAGTATGTGATGTGATGTTCCCATGCATGAGAATAATGATTAGTTCAAGTTAGTGAAGTGATGTTGTTTTACATGGGTGAGTGAATGAGTGAAATTGAAATTAAGAATGACGACTTTGACCTATAAACACAAGCACACATTTACTATAAGAAATAGGTTGATTTTTTATTATGTAGTTGAAAAATAATTTTGCTGTAATAAAAGGGGTGATGGGGAGTTGTTTTGGTTGAAATGGAGAAAATTGAAATTTTTTTTTGAGAAAATAAAATGCAAAAAACAGTTCTTTGATTTGAGTAACCGGGCCCTGGTATCACCAGTATCAGTGTTCGCATTTAAAGGGGAGAAGACTGATGAACATAAATCCCATGGAAGAAGTTCGGGCCCAGTTGGTTGGGACTAAAAATCCTCGCTGGAAAGTCCGGAGACTCAGAAGTTAAAAAGGGATGAAAAGTGGAAAGATAGAAATAGTACGTTTTTACTAAAAATGGTAAAGTTTTATCAATGAAGTAGGAGAAAAGAAAATGAAATATTGTAGTTGAATGTTGACAAAATCATGGAAGGTTATCTGAATTTTAAGTAGAAAGTAGCAAAATCATTCACTTAAGTGGGGACCATTCATAACAAAAAGCTTGATATAATTATTGTTTGATAGTGAATGGGAATATTTGCATTCATATTATCTTGTGTGTTGTGTCATAGCTTATTTAACTTGTGTGTGTGAACTCATGAATGCGTAATTACAAAAGAGTTGAGATGTTTGTAGGTACCATCACTGAAAACCTTCAAGAGACTTCACTCATCCACTAGGGGTAACCTAAGGGTTTAAAAGGCTTGTTACATGTGCTAAGTGTAATCGTTGACCCTTACGAAAGCAAGGGATTAGGTTAGATAGAATAAGAATCATCACTAATAGTTTTCTCTGAGTTTATTGCTAAGGGACTAGCAATATGTAAGTTTTGGGGTGTGATAGGTGCTCAATATTGGTCATTTTTTGCCCCTATCTTGTGTTTGTTATTTCTTTACATTCCGTTACTTGGTATTTTTCTCTCGTTTGTGTGTATAAGCATGTTTTAGGAGCTTAATGAAGAAACAAAGCTAGTCTCGGTGAATTAACTGAGTTCGTGTTCGTTTCTATCTCGAGAAAGGAATTAAGAGGTGTACTAGAGCAAAGAAGAGCTACCAAAGGGCAAAATGGTCATTTTCCGACATCATTATCACATCGAAGGGCAAAAATATCTTTTGGAATTATTCCGAAATGACTTAGACACACTCGTAGGATGTCTTAGAGACTTAATAAGGTCCTTGACATGCCTAAAGTCAATATTGATATCATAAAATATTTTTCCAATTTTAACAAATTCTCTATATTAGACAAAAGCTTTTCATGGTTTAACACTTTTGTTCAAAGCTTTAATATGCATCAAGAATCCATTTCAAGTGATATGAGTTATGTTAATGGTTTTAGGACAACATCTTTGTTGAGTTCTTCCATAGCTTATGAAAGCTTGAACTAACTCAACTTTAGCAAAGACTTATGAATAATGTTCATATTCTAATGCTAATGATGCAAGGACTTATGAATGATATGCATGATCCTATATGCTATATGGTCAAGAATTGAGTTTTCAAATAAGTTATTTCAAAAATAACTTTAAATTTAATCTAGCACTCACCCAAGACTATTTTACCCATTTCTTTGATCTTCAATTTCTTTAAGCTTTGGGTTGATGTCTCCATCCTTGTCTCCAATATCTTTTGAGCTCTAAGCACATTTGCTTGATCTTTTCATGAATCCACAAGTTTTCTTAAGTTTATCTTGAATCAATACCCTATTAAGCATAACTCAAGTAGACATTAAATTCACCACATTCAATGGTTTGTTATCATTAAAATGTCATGTTTACCCATGGTGAAAAACCTTGGGTCAACATGAACAGTTGTCGAATACTCAGTAGCCCTGAAATAGCAATTGCAAGAAAAGGCTCTAAGGCCCCAAGATGACACCGAAAAACTCCGAAACAATCCAAGACACATCCAAAAACTCCCAAACACATAGGAAGACTCTCATACTTCCTCAATAACTCCACACAAGTGAAATACCAAGAATACTCCTCAATCCCAAAAGTTCCAAAAATAAACACATAATCATATAAGTGCTACACCGAAACGTCTACAATAAACTAAGTAACACGTTCAAGCATGGAACACGATCGCTGAAGCATCAACAAGAAAACATCGCAACGAACCCACATAGTCATTGGTGACACTCAAATCCACGAAGTCGAAAATGAACTAACACGAAGTCATCTCGCTAAGTCCAAAATGTAAACGGGAAAAATTTACACGTACCGAGAATACACAAGACGTCATAAATAAGTGACATAAAAAAACATTAACTCTTTGAAAAGAATTCTAGAAAAGAGAAAGGAAAATGCGGGGCGTTACAACCTTCCCACCTTAGGAGATTTCATCCTCAAAATTAGGAAGTACATTAGTCCACGAGACACATCCGGTTGATCAAACCGAATGATCTACTCACATTCCTCAGTAGCGAACACCATGATACAAGTACAAAAAGAAAAAGTGACTGACGAATGGTCCTACTCCATTGGGATTAAATCACAACGGGATATATCTAGCAAGACACATCCTCCATGCCACACAACTAAATTACAGAAACCCAGAAGCACACAAAGAAATCGCATATCAAAATCGTAGATAACATCTAATGTCGAATGTACCACCGACCTTCACCCATCGTCCCTAAGACAGTGAAACCTAGTGCTCTGATACCAAACTGTCACGCCCTAAATTTCTAATAACTCCCGAATCGGGACATCTGAGGAATTTGGGTCGTGATTCATAAAATGAGTGACAAACTAAGAACATCAATACCATAAACCGAATGGAATATTATTAACAATATTAATTCCATACACAATAAAGCAGAAGCTAAACCAAATGATACACATGCCATATCTAGGTGCCGAAAAAATAGATCTCTACAATGATGCAATAATGCCGAATACAAGGAAGGGATATGCCAACAGACTGGCTCCCAAGAAGTACAACAACAGTCCCAATACAGGGGACAAGTTCAGGAAAATAAACTAGAACAACACTAAGTACAAACGTCCCAAAACCCGCAACAGCATCCGTGCCATAAGCCATCCTGCAAGAAAACCTGATACCTAGCCGAAACATCACCTATAAACTAGTGTAAACCACTAGGGCAAACCAACGTCGGGGTGAGCTCATTGAGCCCCATAGGAGAAAATATCTTAACCATCACATCCTCCGATCATCCAAACCTAATGTGAACCAACCCGTGTACATGTATCTACCCTAGGCTGGTCAATCATCCCACATGGCAATCACACCAATACGAGACCCTTGAAACAAATCCTTTTAGTCCCCTACCATGCATCATCAAAGCAACTAGCACAAAACGAATCCATAATATCACATCATATGGCAAACGCACACCTATATATATATACATAGAGACAACAAATAAGTACAAGTCAGGTAGTTCTAACCTCACGAAAGAACCCTATGACTAGTACACTCCAATCCAACACTAATAGTCTACACTACTCTTATAAACGTGCATCAAGTACACAATACCCTAACGTAACATAACCAATCACTCTAGTGGCCACAACAATAACCATAGGCTCCAATGGAACTAAAATCACCACGATGCCTATAGCTAGGAACATCCATAACTAGTACTAGGGAAACTCTCAAGTCCTTACGTACCCACATAATCATCGTCAATGCATATATACACAATACACATACGACACCTCAATCTCTTCACAAAGGCGAACCACACTCACCACAATATCACTACTGATGCCACAATATCAACCTCCCGATACCATCCACAAGGGGATCAATTCAATCAATAACGTCCTCACTATGAACAAGGAAGGATAGTTACTCAACCATGAAAGGTACGTGAACACTACCCTCAAGAATGGCCACACAATACCATGACATCAAACAAGGGATGAAACTCCACTGCTAACCAAAAGAATAACCGGAACATCCACCCGTGATGAGGAAACATTACTATGTATGTGCAATAAGCCACACACATCATAACAGAGACTCGGAATAAAAAAACAACTATGAGATACATATACCAAGAGAAAAACACTCTTAAGTTAACCGAACAATCCCAACTCTAGGATTCCTTTGACGTCCCATAAGGACGAAGAAGGAACAAGTAACACGCTGGAACCATGGAACCCAACGTCCGTTTCCAACCCCATGGATGAAATGGTGATGCAAAGGAGTGGCTCGGTATCACGCCATAACCAACACACAAGAAAGCTGGACCTAAGCTGATCTTTCAACTCAATAAAACTCATCCCTAAAGACCACTAATCAATGCCTCAAGCATAGTAGGAGAAATGGTGAACCACAAGGGAGAGAATGAAACGAAGTTAAAAAGAGTATGCAAAATTAGTTTTCATCTAGTACTCGGTATCATACCCACCGAGTACTTGGTAAACATTTTACGCCCAAAACTTCTAAAACTCTTGGGTGAAAAATAGGGCTCGCGCGCAAGTGTACACACTTATGCACTCACCGAGTACTCGGTGGCCCCCAGAATGCAAAGTTAAGGAATGAACCTGAAAAGCTCCGAAATGAAACCGATGATTCCGGACCAAATTTAAACACACTGAAACATAGACAATACCATGCAGAGTGACTCAACATCCGACATGAACCACGAAGAATGAAGAATGAAGTCCAACAAAGACAACACTTCAACAAAAACTGGGAAAGAACAATCCCATAACCCTATTCTCAACCGGGAACTCAATCCAACTCTTAAATCAACAACTCATCTGAACCACTCAAGACGGTTAAGTTGACCACCTCAATAACACTCCTATGCTTAGGATATGAAAAGGAAAATCTAGTAGTCGATACACGAAACTAATTATTTCAATCACTACCTTTTACAATCCATTCAATCCTCAATTCACACTCAATATCACTTCTCTTATATTACTAATGGAATCAAGAAGCTATTACCACACAAGTGATTAAGATTAATCCTAACCTCACTTAATTAAACTCTAAACCTCAAGTGCAAAAAAAATACCAATTGGCCTCAATACATAACCAACCAAAATTCCAAACTATCAAGGATCGAACACCCCTCAAAGGTGTAAGAACATCAAGTGGTCAACACTCCACAACCAGCTAAGTCACAAAGCTAACACCCGCTTCCCTAAGGTCTCATTTCACAATCGACCCTATAACTCACTATCGACTTTACTTATCACAAGAAAGTCATAGAAACCCAACTCATAACCCCACCTAAGGGCATACAAGCACATAACAACAAGTATAATTATTCATTGCACATTATACTTTAAATAAGGCATGTAAATCATGTTATCACATCCTTCCATTTCACTTTAGCATTTTAATAACATGTGAATTATATATCACAAAATTCACATTTAAACATGCTCTACATGCCAACATAAATCACATTGAATAATATCATGATATACATGTAAAAGGGAATCACATAAATGCTACGTAAATGCAATGTGACTCAACACCACTCGTAGTACACACACGACCACACACCACATGAAACAAACTTTGCCCAACATAGGTTAACTAATACGCACTCTACCCATTCACAATGAGGAAAGAGTACCACACCGATTCTTCCCAAGTGATTTTGACACTTCTCACTTTTAACAAGGAAATCGGCTGCACAGGACGACCCGTGACTACAGATTCGTATACTGAATACACGAGATGACCCACGACTTTGAGGTTGGGATGACCCAAACCTATATCAACAATTTTTGGCTTTTTAGTTCCATAGGTAGGGGACACCTCCTGACCAGTTGTTGTGATGATTCGATAAAAAACTAATCACCCATGGTTACACAACCGGGCATAGCCCAACACCAATTGAGTTCGCAATATTAACAATGTACCCATGCACTATATCCTCAATGACCCATGCATCAACATAAATATGTATCACATCATATTTATAACCAACATTCCCAAAATGTCAACACGAATACTTTTCCTCGTTCCACGTGCTTTTAAATCTCCTTTAAAGCAAAAACGAACAAGTATGTTTTCTCATGCACATTCTTGATCCTAAATCATCAAGTTGTCCTTTTATACACAAAGGTAACTTTTTCATTCACTAAACATGCTTCTATCTCAATTAATGCATTTATCTCACAAAGATACATTATTATGCACAAATAATGTTCCAAAACATCAAGTTACCCTTTAATTCACAAAGAAAACTTTACCTTTCAGTTAACATGCTTTTATCTCAATTAAAACACTTAATCATCACATAAAATCATTTTCATTCATAAGTTTCATGTTTAATAAAGCAACTTCAAGATTAACAAGAAAGGGGGAACTAGAATAACACTCTATGTCCATAATCCCATAACTACCAATCATCTACTTCCACATCTCCAAATCACGAACCATGGTAGCTAGCCTAATTACACTATCAAGGCTATACTACTAACACCCGAAGTCCTATATGTATACTCACACTCATACATATACACCGCAATACATATATTCATACAAGTATATTTGAACTTAAAAAGTCCACAACTCATAACCCATCTAGCATGTATCATATACCTATTTCAAGGATGGTATAAACATGGATTATAACACATAAACACCAATAAACCCTGATTTCATATATCTCAAGTTTACACTTAACGAAAATATACTTAGGGTTATAAAGTTTAGAAATGAAATCGCACACTCACGAATCGAAGAACGAGAGGTTAGAGATGTTTTCCCCTTCCTCAAATGAAGAACAAGCCAACCTCCAAACAAGGCCTATGAAACCGTAGCTTTCACCCAAAATTGAAACTGACGAAACCAATTGGTGAAAAGCTTTGCCATAGCCTCCTAAGAATGAATCAAGACTCAAACCACAAGAAAAATAAGAATCAATATATGGTTTGACAAGAAAACCTAAAACTAAAGTTTGGGAAAAATAACTCACAAAGAGGAGAAAACTTTTACCAATCCATGGCTCAAATCGAAGACAAGACTACCACAACTGACATTCGTGTTGAAACCGTGACCAAAATCCAAGCCTAAATAGATGATATAGACAAAGAGAGAGAGAAAAACCAAATGGGAGAGAGTAGGCTGAGTTTGGTGAAGAAATGAGAAAAGTTGGAATGTTTTAGGTCAAGACTTTCTTATATAGGCAATCTGTGAAATCTGTCGAGTTGTACACCGAGTACTCGGTATGAAGAATTGCTGAGTACTCGGTAACTATTCCACCGAGTACTCGGCAGCCCTGAAACAACAATTGTAAGAAAAGGCTCCAAGGCCCCAAGATGACACCGGAATACTCTGAAACAATCCGAGACACATCCAAACACTCCCAAACACATAGGAAGACTCTCACACTTCTTCAATAACTCTAACACAAGTGAAATACCGAGAATACCCCTCTCTCCCAAAAGTTTCAAAAAATAACATAATCACATAAGTGCTACACCGAAACATCTATAATAAACTAAGTAACACGTTCGAGCACGGAACACGATCGCCGAAGCATCAACAAGAAAACATCGCAATGAACCCACATAGTCATTGGCGACACTCAAATCCATGAAGTCGTCTAACTAAGTCCAAAATGTAAATGCAAAAAATTTACACGTACCAAGAATACTCAAGACGTCAGGAATTAGTGATATCACAAAATGTTAACTCTTGGAAAAGAATTTCAGAAAAGAGAAAGGAAAACGCGGGGTGTTACACCAGGGGTAATTGGAATACTGTCCTGGAACTTAAATACCTATACCTAAATACAAAACGTTCTCATGCCACTTACTGCACATTCCCTTGCCATAACTAAGTCTGCAATAAAGAAATAATGGCCTGGGACAAGGGTACCTTATATATGGAAAGTATAACCACCTAAATGGAAAACATTCCCCTACCTAATTGTTCTTATCTTATACTGGGAAAGGGCTATGCAACCTATATGATACTATGTTAATCAAACACTGTAACTTAAATTACCAATATCTGTGACACAACTATAATAAAACTACATTGTTGAAAAATATGTACAATAACCCTAAAAACTAAAGGCAATATAAAAATAAAAGTACAAACTCAAAGGGAATATTAGAGCCCTAGAAAATAAAAATAAGGAATTGCCCAACTAAAATTTTGAAGTCCCGAATTAAACATAATCAAAATACAACCTATATGATACTATATTAAGAATAAATTAATCAAAATCAAACACTGCCAAATTCCCCTGCCTTATTATTCTTCTCTTATATTGGGAAAGGGTTATGTAACTTGACAAGTAGGTGCTCTAATAATACATGCCAAAGAACAAAACTAATATTCATGCCATAACAACTGAGTGGCAAAATGTTGCATTGTATAGGTTT
The DNA here is from genome assembly GCA_963922005.1 of Cornus suecica. Lineage (NCBI taxonomy): Eukaryota > Viridiplantae > Streptophyta > Magnoliopsida > Cornales > Cornaceae > Cornus > Cornus suecica. The sequence goes on from OY998242.1 coordinate 39,566,678, forward strand.
CTGAGATCTAATGGGGACTGGCCTATTTGTTGCAATATCTTTAACATAACTATAATTCACAAACAATAATTGTTATTTATATGTATAATGGATGTGTATTATAGTTATGTTACAGATATTAGTGATTTCAGTTACAGTATAGTAAATAACAAGAATAGTAGAGTTTTCTCAAATCCAAACCAAAGTAATTGGTCTTGGCCTATTTCTTTCCAATATATTATACTTATGTCAAAATAGATTGGATGAAATAACAAAATAAAGAGCTTGATGCCAAAAATGTGGTGGGACCAGTGGTAATTGGAATACTCACCTATAACTTAAATACCTATACCTAAATGAAAAACATTCCCCTGTCACATACTGCACATTCCCCTATAACAACTAAGTCTTCAATAAAGAAATAATGGCCTGAGACAAGGGTACCCTATATATGGAAAGTATAACCACCTAAATGCAAAACATTCCCCTGCCTAAATGTTCTTATATTATACTGGGAAAGGGCTATGCAACCTATATGATACTATGTTAATTAAACACTGTAACTTAAATCACCAATATCTGTGACACAACTATAATAAACCTACATTGTTGAAATATATTTACAATAACCCTAGAAACAAAAGACAATATAAAAATAAAAGTACAAACACAAAGGGCAATATAAGAGCCATATAAAAGAAAAATAAGGAATTGCCCAACTAAAATTTAAAAGTCCCGAATTAAACCTAATTATAATACAACCTATATGATACTATGTTAAGAATAAATTAATCAAAATCAAACACTGTAAAATTCCCCTGCCTAATTGTTCTTCTCTTATACTGGGAAATGGCTATACAACCTGGACAAGTAGGTGCTCTAATAATACAGGCCAAATGTCACGCCCCTAATTTCCTAGAACTCCAAAACATGAGCCTAAGAGCTAAGGGAGTGAATGCGTAAGAAATAAAAATGAAATAAAATCCTTTTTAAGTCATCAAATACTCATAAACGGGTAAAATAGACCTAAAACATCTCGAAGATACCAAAAAGATCGCACGGGATCGGAAAAGAGGTAAACCGAAACACTCGGTACCTTGAACGAAACATTCCAACCCACCATGTTTACCCAAGGGTAAAATGGTCAAATCAGGGGTGAAATAGTAATTTACAACTACGACTACAGACTTTGGACCTAGAACAAGCAATGCGAACAAATAGAACCAAATTTGAAGTCACGAGCAAAGAGATATGAATTTTCAAAAATGGTGTCAGACAACACCGACCCAAAACTAAAGTTGAGGTACCCCTCTTTCACCAAGGGTAAAATAGTCATTTAAGGGTTAAACTGGTCATTTAGAATTTTATCCTGAGAATTAGGACATAGAACAGCCCATAGAAACAAACGGGACCTAAATCGAAGGTGCAAGGTGAGAGAAATGAATTTCCGAAAATGGTCGAAACAAGGCTGAATATCCGAGAGTAGACTGCCCGTGTACAAGAGTCAACTTCCCAATGGCGAGAGTCGACTTCCCCATGGTCGAGAGTCGACTGCCCTAAGTCGAAGCTAAAAGAAAAGAAGCTGCAAGGCCATATTTTTGGCAGTCGGCTGCCAGCTCTTCGGCAGTCGACTGCTTCAATACGAAACTTCAAAAATGACCCAAAAAGTGATTGAATTCCCAACTAAAAATGTTTCCCTTACCTATATTAGATTGATACACATTTAATCCATGGTTCAAGTCATTCTAACACCACATGAACTTCAAACAAAAATACTTATCTAATGTTCGTAAAGTTATCCGTCTTGCCCTCGGTCTCCGTTTTAAATATCGCTGGTTTCTAAGATTCAAAATCTTTGTAAAATGAGTTTAAGATCATTTCTAAAACAAGAAAATTTACCGGACTACGGGGGTGGGGAAAACGGGTTTTTCCATTTAAATAAAAAAGGATTGGTTTGAAAACCTAGAAAAATATCGTTTTCGGCCGAACACCTAATACTCACAATTCATGGCAATTCATCCAATTCACATTTATAACTCTAAGGGAAAATATTCAATAATGGTATTAAAGTGCTCTAAGGCGAAACATGCTAGAATTTGTTCAAAATACACATGTATACAATCCGGCATCGAAGTGCACCAAAAGAATATAATCCTTGCGCATAGTGCTCCAAGGGATGTACATAGGCAATAACACCCCGACTAACATGCTAGCCGGATTAAAATAAAGTAGTTTTACAAGTTTGTTTTACATGGGCAAAAGGAACATGTTGGTACATGTTTATCTACCTAATGCCCGACAAAATAAGTATGGTCCGCCTCCCATGCACAAAAGGGCAAACATATAGCCACACGTCCACGAAGAGACTACGGAAATCTTCCAACGGGATCATCACTTGAAAAATATATAAGGTGTGGAGTGAGCTCACTAGCCCAGTAGAGGAAGCGTCATTGCCTCTATCTCGGTAGTCTGAGTGGTTCAACCCAACTAAGGTTCATGTCACTAACCCTAGGTCGGTCTCTTGTTCCACATGGCTCTTACGCCAATCCGGAACCCCATTGAACCCAACAAATAAGTTTCCCCAACATGCTGACAAAATAATTTACCACAATTATAGCATGCTTCAACATCAATAACATAATCATACATATGGGATAGTTCAAGTGTAATATAACTCAACACACCCCATAATATGCGTTTGCCCTAATTCGGGGTTAACGAATACGCACCCTACTCATTTATAATGAGAAAGAGTACCGCACCGATTCTCCCCAAGTGATTTTGAAACTTCTTACTTCAACAAGGAAGGCGGTCGGATGAGAGCCCCACTGGAAACTCCCATACTACGAAGATCTGAGAGCGGCGCATACCACCACGATGGGGCAACAACCTACCCTATATCCCCATTTCCCGGATTACTAGTCCGAAGGTGGGAGACACCTTATCCTGGCCAGTTGTTGCGACGATTAGACACAAGACTACGTACATAGGTTTACACATCTTGTATAACCCAACACCCACGTTTTGACACTAAATAGTGTAACCAAAATTCATAAAGGTTTTTTATCTCAACCCTATGCCATCACAATACATGCTTACAATTCACATTTATAAGCCATAAAACACAACATACATATATATATATATCACAATACCATGTTCTCAAGGCCTAAATCATAGGCTAAGCTACCAAGACCAACTCGCATATATATATATACGGCATATATACACATAGACGCACACACCCTCGTACAAAGACAAACACAAATCATTTTTCCCCTACCTCGATTCCAAGCAAGAACACCAAGAACAAGTAAAGGCTCCCAAGAGTGATTCGAATCAACCCAACACCCTCCAAAGCCAACAATAAGCTCAATTCAACTGATAGCTAAGCTTCAATGGAGTCTTAAGCAAGATCTATAGATAGACAACTCCATAATCAAAAATTGAATACAAGAATTCAATAATGGAAGTTAGGGTTTGAAACTAGAACTTCTAAAGGAAGATAAATCACTTACCAAGCTTTAGTTCAAAAGGAAGCTTAGAACACCAACATCAACTTTCATGCACAAACCTCCATAAAATTCTCATCATAAGGAAGAGAGAATTTGACAACTTGAAGAAGAAGGAGTGAAGTGAGGGAGAGCAAAGAGAACCGTATGAGAGAAGATAGAGAATTTCTTGGTGAGTGAGAGAATGTCTTGCAAATGAGAGAAACTCATAAGTGTAGAGATTCTCCACTAACCCTTCTCAAATCCAAGGGTTCAAAATGAAGCTAGGAAAAAAGAAATGAATCCAAGGGCTAGGAATAAGTCTTGCCAAGTGGAAGACTTATTACACAAATCACAAAACTCATTATTTTTCCAAACAATGCCTTATCATCCAAGGGCTTAGAAAAAAGATGGAAATCAACAAACCATCCAGTGGTTGAGAAAAAGTCTTGTCAAATGGAAGACCAACAATAATGGATTATTCCATTTAAGTGCCAACCAATCAAGGCCATATGATCCAAGGGTCTAAAACAAAGATGGGAGAATGAGATCAAGGGCTAGGAATGAGACACCACATGAAAGGTGGAAATGACCAAATTCTTCCAAAGTTAAAGTTAATTACAAGAGTGCCATCAAGACTCTTAAATACCCTTTTACCCCTTGTTATCCTCTCTAATTACCAAAACGCCACTCAAGCCCTAATTCTTACCCAAAATCACTACACTTTCCACTAAGTGCTCAAAATGTGAAATTATTCATTTACCCCTCGGTCATTTCTTTCCCGAAATCGTCTTCAATAATTTTCATTATTTTCAAAATGAAAATAATGTAAATTATTGAAATACAACATGCTACGTGCAATTTTTATAACACGTACAATATGTAAGGCATGCTAAAAAACATAAACACATTAAGCACATAATCACATAAGCACTTAATTGTTTAAATAAAAAATTTAATTTACCCGTAAAAATACCGGACGTTACACCAAAGAACAAAACAAATATTCATGATATAACAACTGATGGGCTGATGTGACCATCAAGTGTGTAAAAATATGTGGTTAAAAATAACACCTTAACGACTCTAGGTTTTACCCTACGCAAGTGCACGTATCAATTGTAGAATAGTAAAGCGGCTTGAGTAAAGGATATCGATCCCACAGAAACTGAGATTGTTCACTACAGCAATTCAAAAACACTGAATTATATTTCTTAAAATTGTGTGCTTTGGGTGGTCGAAAGACCAAATTATCTAATCTTAACTAAATTAACTAAAAAGCAAGTAAATTGGGTTGTGATTCAAGAGAGAGATAAAACTAGGTTTTTCATCACTCCACCACTAACCGCATCATATAGTTCAATACTATTTCAACTGTAAGAGGGCGATCCATAACCGTGAATTAGGTCGTATTGGAGATAGCTAAATACGACCCCAAAAAGGAGTACCATCAACCGGATTGCGACAACCTGTCTCATGACCGACCTAACTAGTACATGCTACTCTAATATACTCCTAATGCATGAAAATAAACTAAAATAGACCTATATTAAATCGCCAAGGCATGGCCTGTGTCAACTTAGGGTTTCAAGTTTCATTACCACCATTGTGTAGAAAACCATGATTAAACATCCGAGTTCCAGCCCATATTGAATAATCATAATTGTTTAAAATAATATATTTATTCAATTTAAGACAAGAATTTAGAACAAACATAGAATTTTATATTGCAAATCAGTACGGTCTCTTAACTACTACAATCATCATAGTATGGTCACTGTTTCCCCTCGTTTACAGTTAAAAATAATAAAAGAACTACATTACTTGGCTAAGGTTTTGCTAGAAAATCCTAGATATCGAGTTAGTTGGCTATGGTAGAAGGTGACTGCCTCGTTGATGTAGAACCGTCCTTCATAGTCTTCTTCTTTGACTCTCTAGGTTTGAATATGGCTCACAACCGCAGCAAATCTGAATGAATGAACACCCTCCAAAAACTCACGTTTGAAAACTCCAACTCAACAGAAATCTTCCAGAATATATTCTATCTAATCTCCCTCTCACGGCTGATGTATTGTCTTGTATATATAGGCAATGGCATAGAGAGTCCCTTTTCAGTATTTTTACTCTTAAAACTCATTAATACCCTAAATATAAGTGTATATACATGTATACAGAGGTCTGAAGTCATGGGCACGTCTTCCAATTAAGCCCGGAGTGAAATATGAAAAATCATGCGAAAATCCTCAAAGTTGCCACACTTATGCTTGGAGGCTACGCTTCAAGTGAGTTGGCCTACCCTCCAAGCGTAGGTCCAAGCATAGATTTTGCAATTCTAGCCACTTTTTGGTACTGGAAGCATAGGCACAAGTGTAAGGTTTTTATGGAAAACCACTTTTCTCTGTGAATGCGCCAAAACATCCATCTCGAACCCACGGTACTTTTTGCTGAAGATGACGGCTTTTGAAAATGTCGTTTTTGCTCTCCGGGAGTTATTTTTGTCTCGCACTGCCTCTTTGACTCTCCTCTTGGATAAAAAGAACACATTCTTTAGTTAATTCACCGAAGTTAACTCCATTTCTTCGTTAAGCTCCTGAAATATACATTAACACACAAATAACATAAAAATATCAAATAATGGAATGAAATAACGTAAGAATAGTGAGTTAAGGGGTCAAAATGACTAATATTTGACACCTATCAAGGGCAAAATGTTGCATCAGAGTTACCATTTTAAAACTAACATTGTTGAAATATTTAGGAATAACCCTAAAGAAGAACTCAAAAAAAATAAACAAATATATGGATTCAATAAACGAAAAAATTAAAATAATGTTTCAAATGTTTGAAAACCCACAATGAAGGTTGGGTTCACTACAAAGCCAAGATTAAAAAATCAATAATCTATATATTAAAGAAAATTCTTAGAAACAAGATAACTTAAGAAAAACAGGGGCTTGTTTTCCACAATATTAAGTCTTCTGATCCACAGTTCTTTCTCTGATGTTTCTCCTCCTCTCTCTCTCTCAAAACTCTGTAATATTATAAAAAAACATATCAAATTTTTTTGTAGAAGGCTAGACGAATACTAAAAAAATAACTCACCAAACAAAGATCTTTATCTTTTTCTCTACTCTTTCTTTCTTTCTCTCTCTCTCTCTCTCTCTGCTCTGCAATATTAGAAAAAATATATCAATTTTTGCTGTTGAAGGTTAAACAAACACTAAAGAAATAACTCACCAAGCAAAGGTCTTTCTCTTGTTCTGTGCTCTTTCTTTGTTTCTCCTCCGCTCTGTCTCGCTCCCTTGTATCTCTCTCTATATCTCAACTCCAATACATCTTCATAATTGAACAGATTAGGGTTGATATACATGATGAGAGATTTTGGTGCGAAAATTGGAAAAGAAAGTACAGAGGTACAAAGTAATAGTGGATGGAAAGGGGAGAAGAAAGTACAGAGGATCGACGCATATATATATTTATATGTCTGAGTTAGCTAATGACTAATGAATCCATATCTTTTCATTTATTCACAATATTTCCCTTAAGACAATTCTGCCCTCATTCATTCATTCATTTAAGTCCAACCACTATCCTCATAGTTGAAAAAACCCTTTTTTACCGAATTGGTGGAGAGGTTTTAGGAGAGAGAGTCATTGGAGAGGATACACGCCCAATATTCAAATTCGGTATGTAGAAAAACGAAAGTGAGGCCCACGCCTATCTCTAGAACTCCCACGCTTCTAATTTTAAGTGGGAAACTACTGAATGGCTGCACTCAACTGTAAGTATCTATTTTATTATGTATATTTGTTGACTTTAAATCGTTGTTGTTAAGGATAAGAAGGAATCTATGAAACACTGACACGGACACGATACGATGACATGACAAATTCTAAATAAATAGGACACGACACACCTCCGACACGTCTATAAAAAACCATATATTTTTTTTATATATATACATATTATATTGCACAAATACTTCATTTATCACTTAAATAATAAGAACCAATAAACTTATAAACAAAAATAAAATAATAGGTTAAATTAAATGTCCGATATGTTCAAAATTCTTCATTCCACTACCATCCAAGGAATCAATTTCATCTCCCTCAACGTTTGACATCTTAGTCTCTCCCTCATTATATTGTAAACAAATTCTTGATCGAAGACAAATATTGAAATTTACAAATACCAAATCTTCAGTTCTTTGTGGTGATGTCTTGTTCCTCTCTATATAGTGGATAAATGAATAAGTGCTCCAATTCCTCTCACAAGATGATGAGGAACAAAGATGGTTAAGTATCTTCAAAGTCAAAGATTGGATTAAGGGTGTTCAAGTTCTACAAGTGATCCACCAAATTAGCGGCTCCAAAAGTTCTCTATCTTTCATGGATTCAAATGACACACCACGTGCCTGACACGTGCACATGCACGTGTTCTCTGTGTGTCCACTGCGTGTCTCATTTAAAAAAATTCAGCACACGTCATTTAGCGTGTCGGATACGTATTTTTGATGTGTTTGCGTGTCCGATACGGACACGTGTGTTCGACACGGGTACGGTGACCCTAGATGAAGTGTCCGTGCTTCATAGGAAGGAATATATAGTAAAATAGAGTTTTAATATGAATACTTCCAGATGATTAGTTATTAATTTACATGAACAACCCAACTCAACAAATTACGTACACTCAAAATTATCCCCACCCCTTCGCAAGTCTGCGACTTAACGTTGCACGAGTGGTGGGATCAGTTCATGTAACATTTTCAAAGGACAATTTCTTTGGGGTCTAGGTCCCACGGAGATCGTCCTTGGGGGTTAAACTTTTTTTTTTTTTTTTAAGAACACTCAAAATTAATGGAGGGCAGTTTAGACAAATTGTATTTAAATGAGGTCTTAAATTCACTAAATAATTCCAATTCTTAAACAAGAAATAATTAATGGGACATTAAGACATCAACAAAACCGGGATTAGCCAGTTGCAAAACCAGGGTTATATTTGGTAAATCACGTGTGTTTCTTTGCATATAATATGTCCGAGTGGGGCTTCACCATCTCATACAATCTACAAGTACTTCCTCTTACGGTTAGTACACTCCTCCAAAATCCATTTCCATCTTAGGGTTTCATTTCTTTTTCTGAAGATCTTTAAATCCTTTTCTTGAAAGGCAAATAGGGTTTGATCATTTCCTTTCTGATAAACTGAAAATGTGTTTTTGATAGATTGTTTTGCAGGTATAGAGATGGAAGAAATGGACTCCTCCAACAAAACCTCTCTCTCGAATTCGCCCTCGTACCCTAGAAAACCACCCACCATTCCTAGCAAGCCCTTGACCATAATCTCCACCAACCCTAACTTTGTCCAATGCTCGAAATGAGAAAATGTTCGACAAATCCTATTCCCCGATCCATGGCAAGGCCAATGTCAGTGGAGGCAAGCCTTGTCCCGAGCCAGTTAATGGCGACAACTGTCCTCCATCACCGGACGATATGAACATGAAGTCGCCAAGATCTGATATGGATGCAAGCAAAGGTGATGATGTTGCTGTAGCATCACCTCGGTGACGTCTCTATCAAAACTAAACCAGCCACTGATCTCGAACAATTGGCTCACTCGGATACTGACATGGACGAAAGGAAGCTCAGACAGTGAAATCCACCTCTTTTTATTTCTCTCTCTCTTCGTCTATTTGAATTTGTGTGTCCATGTGTATCACTTATTTTTATTTTCTATTTCCTAAATCTACACGCATTATAATCAAAATTTGTTGTAGGACTTTGTCGAACGGTATCTCGGCTCGGAAATCAAGATTGAAAAAGATTCAGCATATTAATGATATGGTAAAGAAGGCTACAGATCTTAAGGTACCATTGACAGGATCTCTAGCTAGCTCTATAATTGTGTGTCCCTATACATGTTTACTTTCTCTATATATATATCTATCTATATGCAGGCTGAAATTGCAGTGCTGTCCGCTCATGTGGAATATCATCTACGCCAGAATAAAGTGTTGCGAATGGAGAAGATTGTGCTTCAACAAAAAATAGATGAATACGAGTACAAATCAAAAATTTCATATGGTATATATCTTCTACCCTCTCTCTCTCTATACTAGTATACTTAATATATATATTTATGTATTAATATAAACATGTATCTGATGAATGTTTGTTTGTATATCTAGTGGAAATAGTAGAGAATCGAGCAGAAGCGAAAAGGCTGAAGGACCTTCAGGACTGTTGAAAATAAACTTGATAATGATAGATTCAGTCTCCGAGTTGAGCAAACGAAGAGTCGTTTTTGACTAATCGGAACGCTCCGGACACAACCGTGCGATCGGTTTGACCAGATTTAACACCGATTTTCAGAAATAAGCACCTCAAGTGTTTAAGCATATCTGATGGCGTCCTCCAGCAATTTTTTCCAACCCCAGCTTCAGCGACTGAACAAAGATAACTACGAGAAGTGGTGTATCGTGATTAGAGTCCTTCTAGCCTCACAAGATTTGTGGGATGTTATTGATACCGGGTATGACGAACCCGAAGAAGTAGAGAATCTAAGCCAGGCCCAACAGGCCGAGCTTAAAGAAAAAAGATGAAAGGACAAGAAGGAGTTATATCTGCTTTATCAAAGTGTAGATGAAGCAAGTTTTGAGAAGATCTCCGCCGTCAACACCGCCAAGCAAGCATGGAAAATTCTTCGTAAAGTAAATCGCGGAATTGAAAAGACGATAAAAATTAGACTTCAAGGTCTAAGGTGGGAATTGAAATTGCTGCAAATGAAGGAAAGAGAGTCAATTTCTGAGTACTTTACCAGAATATTGACAATTGTGAATCAGATAAGAGGATGTGGAGAAAAGATCAAAGATGTACGTGTGCTCAAAAAGATAATGAGATCGCTTAATTCAAAATTTGAGTTCGTGGTTGTAGCCATTGAAGAATCGAAGGATTTGGATGGCATGACGGTTGACGAGTTACAAGCCACGCTAGAAATCCATGAACAGCGAATCGACAAGAAGAATACCTCAAGCATCCCAGAGGACGAGCGAGTCCTGCAGTCAAAGTTCTCAGCCAGAGAAGAGAAATGGGGAAATTCACAAAAAGGTCGAGGTAGAGGTCGTGGCTATCAAGGACGAGAAGGTGAAGATGGGAAAAGAAAAGTGAAGTATTATAACTGCAACAGATACGGCCACGTTGCCCGTGAATGCAGAAGTGAGCTAACAGAAGAAGATGAAAATGACGAACAGGTATACTTTGCATATAAAGACACAAATGAGCTAAACGGAATGATATTGATGGCTCAATATGAGAATCCTGTTAGCTGGATATTTGAAGAAGAAACGGAGCCCAAGGAGCTCGTGATTGAAGAAGAAGAGAATGAAGTAGAAGAAGTGTCACCAATAGTGCCACGAGATGAGGTTGAAGCAGTGCCACCAACAGTGACACAAATTACTCCCATTCCTGACAAGAAGAAGTCAGAAGTGGAGCCAGGTGAAAGATACTGGACCAAGAAGAAGTTAGATATGAATCCGGGTGAAAGATACTGGACCAGGAAGAAATCCGAAGAAGATCCGGTTAGCTTCATCGAAGCCATTCAAGAGAAGAAATGGAAGACAGATATGGATGAAAAGAAGTTCACCATAGAGAAGAAACAGTGTAGTCCACCAGAAGATCATAAGTCAACTGGGTTGAAGTGCGTCCATAAGACGAGAAGTGGAAAAGGCGAAGTTAAGAGATACAAAACTAGCCTGTCCGTGAAAGACTACAAAGGAAGAAAAGTGAAACCAGACAAGTTCAATAGTTTGAGGAAGGAATGTAATGCCTCGGTAATGGTTCCAGGGAAAAAAAGTGTAGAGAAAGAAAATGGTATCTCTTTAGAGTTCAGGCAGATCGATTCGGTTCAGTTCGAGGTGTTTATCGCTAGTCGTGGACTTGACTATGAAGAAGAGAGTCAACCATCTCTATGCAAAACTGGATGAGAGAGAGGCAGAGCCAATTGCAAGGAATGCATAAATTCCAAGACAAGTCCACAAGACTGAAGATGGTGTTAGGAATGCAAAAGTATGGAGAATCAAGTTTAAGGGGGAATGTTGAAAATAAACTTGATAATGATAGATTCAGCTCCACATGCATGCATGCACAAAAGGTCAAGAGTTGCTGCAACACCATGCGTCAGTGAAGCCAAAGCATGCGTCAGAATGGCACGCGCAAATCCACCAAAGTCAAGAATAACGGCGGATGAAGCTTTGTGTTTTGTTTGTTTATATGTTTGATTTCTATATATAGAGATGTGTTATGTAGTGTAGAAATCAGAAGCTAGAGCATAGAAAAGAAAGGAAAAGAGAGAGAGCTTTGTATTTTTGAAAGGTGTGAGTTTTAGAAATAAAAGTTTCGTTCTCTCAATATTGTGTTGATCCTGGGCATGTTAATCACCTCAAGTGATTTGCAACAAGGACATGAGGAAGAAACAACAAGAGGGGATGATGCTTGGTTGGAATCTAAGTGGGCTGGACCAGACTCCCAATATGGGCTTGGTTTAACCAGTTAGGCCACAGCAGGTGGAGGACTTCGACCCGAATCTGAATGGGTTGGACCCGTTCATTCACTTCAACTCTTTCACCATTAAGCCACCCGACAGCCTCATGTGAAGCTTGATTCATCACTCAAGTTGCTTGGATCTTGGATATTGGTGTTTGTCTTGTTCTTATATATCTAGCTATTATTATCTATATGTGTTGTTTCTTTAGGGTTTTATATATGCATGTATGGTTTCATTGAACTGGTATCTTCGGGTATGAAAATGTTGAACATTAATGGTGAAGTTATAGTTTTTCCTTTATTATGGTTTTCTAGATATGGAGAATCATTTGTTCAACATAAAAATATTTATCTATTGTTATCTTTTTCAAAACAATTTCTCTTCCAACACAACACAACACAACGAAATTAAATTTGAGTGTTTGGATTTTTCGAAGAAAACATCGATCTGCTTTTAAGTTTGATTAACTTCTTATAAGAAAGAAAGTTCTTGATCAGAATATGAATCGAATAAAAGCAGATCACTTATAATCATGAAAGACATTTTTGTCGGTAAGTACTTATTAAAAGAATTAATTGAACGAATCACAGTTTTATCATTAGATTATATCCGCCACAATCCATTATTGAACAAAAATGGTCTTATTTTAGTCCTATTTGTTCTAAATGTGTTTGAATTTTTTACTTTCCTTTTTGACACTATACGACCCGACAAATTAAATCCGATATTTTGGATTTTTTGAACAAAACATCAATATGCTTTTTATTTTAATTAGTTTCTTATAAGAAAGAAAGATCTTGATCAACATATGAATCGAATCAAATCAGAAAATTACTTATAATTGTGAAGGAGATTTTTTTCGGTAAATTCATTAAGAGAATTCATAGAACGAATCACAGTGTTACCATTAATTAAAGGGTAAAGTTCAACAAACCCCTCTGAACTATCGCCATTTTGCAACAAACCCCCCTCAATTAAAAATAACCCGCTTGAACTATCAAATTGTTGCAACTAGCCCAAATTTTATTCAAAAGGATCACTTTACCCTTGTTAAATTTTCCCTTCTTTAATTATATTAACAATCTTTCTCTCATTTGTAATAATATTTAACCATTCGACTTAATTGTATTTCAGTAAATATCTCCTCTAATGAAATTCAAATATAGTTACAATTATATAGTTATAAATTGTAACTATATTTTTAAAAAGAATCAACATATTATTAAAATTGACTTTGAATTAAGTAATAAAACTTGTTATCCTAGATTTACACTTTTTTATGCTAGAATAAAAAACTTCATTTTATAAAATTAAAAATATTCAAAAAAAATTGACCAATAAATTGAATAAAGAAAATACTTTTTTATTATGTTATATTTTTATACATACATAAATAGTGTTGAATATTTACTTAACCATTTTCTCAAATTTATACTTAAATATTTATTTAAAAAGCTTAATTACATTATCTAATTAATTAAATTTAAAAGTTATCTGCAAATTTATGCAACTTTGAATGGGGACTTGCTATTGAACTAATAGCAAATATTTCCAAATCTATATGTTAATGAAAAAATGTATTAATCATAATTGAAGGGCATTGTGGTCATTTATAATTTTTTTGGAAGATAATAGGGAAATTTGCATCAAAAGGTGATAATTTAGGGGTTGGTTGCATAAATTATAGTTCAAGGTGGTTCTATGTAAATTGGGCAATAGTTCAGGGGGATTTGTTGCACTTTACCCTTAATTTCTGGGGTTTGAGCCCTATAAGGCTCATGTGGGGGTGTGTGAGTGTGTGGGAGTGTGAGTTCCTTAACATTCAAAAAATAAATTATATCCGACACAAATTGTTAAATTATATTGTAAGAACATTTATAGTATTATTTGTGTTTGGCATGTTAGACCATAACCATGTTGAGTGAATTATAATGTTGAGTGAATTGTGGACTCAGGACGGTTTAATAGGCATTGACAAGCTTCGTCAAATTCAAATCTAGCCTAAAGAAGTGAAGAAAATAAGAGATTTGAAGAGTAAGCAAGTTTGAGTAAAAAGTGTCTCCCGAAGGGTAGAATTGTCATTTTTTTCAAGCCGCAACTTCAAGAATCATGACAAGAGAGTCGAAGAGGTTCTAATGGTACAAATATCAAGAAAAATTGGTTACGAGTATTTTGCTACACCTGACCTACACTCACAGCAACAACAAGTGGCTAGAAAGGGTCGTTTCTACACCCGAAACAGACGTGGCCATTTTGGCCCTACGCCCCAAGCGTAGGCTAAGCTACGCCCCAGACGTAGAAGCCCCTACACCTTCGACGTAGGGGTTTGACAAATTTATGATGTTGAAATTCCCGTTTTGCCCCCGACTTGTTCTTCTTTGAGGCGACTGCAACTTTACACCTTAAGATACGTGCAATACACATTTTATTCATTAGAGAATAGAGTTTTACATGATTTGGGTTGAAATTACGAAAAAGGGGAACATTAGGGTTTCTCCTTAGCATTGTCTATAAATACCAAGGTCTTCTACAGATATGAGGCAGCCTTTGTAACCCTAGAGCCTTTGAGCCTTTGAAAGATCTCTACAAGTCTTCTATAGTTCATATTCTTATGTAGAGATAGAGATAGAGAGATAAAAAATCATTGAGTGATTCTATATCTTATAGTTCTCTGATATTTAGGATTTGATCAATTGTGCTTCTACATCAATGATCTTATACACAATTGAATTAGCAGGATTCTGGAAAATCTACACACCACAAGGAGATTGAAGAAGTTGCTGTAAGTTGGGCAATGTCTGAGGATGAAGATTCTGAGGATAATGAATATTGTGGGGACTTGTATGAAGATGCATAAAATAAAATTTATGAAAAGTCCGTTCATATTAGAAAAGTCTTCTCAAAATATATAGTTCAGTTCAAAAGTGTTAACAAGGAAAGACAGTCCCTCAGAGAAAAGTTGATTAAGTCTGAAAAAGAAAGGAATCAGGCGTTGAAAAGTGTAGATGATCTCAATAAGAAATTAAGCACTCTAAAATTGGATTTGAGTGAGAAATCTACAAGGATTTGAGGGTTTAGAAAATGAATTGAAGGATACCAACTCAACTATCCATAAATGGTCTAGTGTAACTCTTAAGCTTAATCATATGTTAGGTATGGGAAAATCTGCAGAAAATACAAAGGGGTTGGGGTTCAAAGGAACAACAAGTAATTCAAACATTGTTTCCAAAACAACCTTTGTAAGGGGCTCCAAAGTAGCATATAGTTCTTCTTAGGGTAATTATGTTAGGAATTTTAATGTTCAATCTTATGTTAGAAAACTAGTTGAGAGTAAGCCTTCTTTTCCTCTAGAGTCAATAAGGGTTCAAACATAATTTTCAAAGGTTTATCCTTGTATGTCATCACTGTGGAGTGAATGGTCACATTTGACCCGTGTGTTCAAAGTTAAGAAGAGAAACATTGAAATCAGAGTGGAAGCATAGAACTCAAAAAGGATCCAATGTTGAAAATCAAATTCGGGTGTTGAGTGAAGAAGTGAAGAGGTTGTCTAAGCTAGCAATTAGAGCACCGAAAATGAAACAAGTGTGGGTTAGGAAAGATGATCTATATTGTTTGGTTGCTCATACTAAATGTAGAACGCGTGACTCTAGTTCTGAGAAAGGTCATGAGTATATATCCACAGATTCTTAGTCGACGGACATCTCTACAAAATTATTAGATTTTCAAAATCATTTACATCTTAGAAAATCTAGTGGCATGTTATCATTAGGATAGATGACTTCATGTGTATCATTCTAGGAATATCTTGCATTATTTTTTATCCTAGAATTGATACATTATCATACATTTTTTATTTATGCATTTTATTTTTTATTTATTTTTGTTTATCATTATGCATGCATCATATTTTGCTACTATTAGGATTATTCATGCATGCATCATTATGACAAAAATTGCCATAAAAATTATAAAACAAAAATTCTTAGCATGTTGAGCTTGGCTAAGGGTACAAATGGTTGTCATATTTCACTCCATTATCATTTTTACTTTTCTTATTATACTTATGGGAATTGGAGATGTTAATCTGACATGTTTGCATTGCTGTTATGTTTTTTATGATCATTATGTTGGTTTATATCTGTTTTCCACACTTACTTTTCATGGTATGTTCAGTGTTGTGGTACAGGATTAGAAGATCGTCATGAGGACAAACAGATATTCTATGTCTATATTTGTGGGTGTGTGTTCATAGGTATAGATATTATGTTGCTATTCATGAGGATATATCTGTAAAACATGATTTTGTCTCAGAAATGCCAAGGGGGAGATTGTAAAAACATTTATAATATTATTTATGTTTGGCATGTTTTAGACAATAACCATGTTGAGTGAATTGTGGAGTTGAGAAGGTTTAATAGGCATTGACAAATTCCGTCAAATTCAAATCAAGCCTAAAGAAGTGAAGAAAATAAGGGAATTGAAGACAAAACAAGTTTGAATAAAAAATGTCTCCCAAAGGGCAGAAATGTCATTTTTTAAGCTGCAACTTCAAGAATCTTGACAAGCGAGTCGAGGAGGATCAAATGATACAACTATCAAGAAACATTGGTTCCGAGTATTTTGCTACACCTGAGCTACGCCCATAGTATCAAAAAGTGGCTAGAAATGCCCGTTTCTACTCCCGAAGCATATACGACCATTTTAGCCCTATGCTCTAGGCCTAACACTTAGGGCCAAGCTACGCCCCAGGCGTAGGGGTTTGGCAAATTTATGATGCTGAAATTCAAGTTTTGCCCTCGACTTGTTCTTCTTTGCGGCAGCTGCAGCTTTACACCTTGAGATACGTGCAATACACATATTATTTATCAGAGAATAGGGTTTCACTTGGTTTGGTGTGAAATTATGAAAAAGGGGAACATTAGGGTTTCTCCTTAGCATTGTCTATAAATACCAAGGTCTTCTACAGATATGAGGCAACCTTTGTAGCCCTAGAGCACTAGAGCCTTTGTTCCTTTGAGAGATCTCTACAAGTCTTCTATAGTTTATATTCTTCTGTAGAGATAGAGATAGAGAGAGAAATATTATTGAGTGATTTTATATAGTCTAGTTCTCTCTTATTTAGGGTTTGTTCAATTGTGCTTCTATAATGATGATCTTATGCACAACTGAATGACCAAAATTTTGGAAAATCTACACACTACCTTGTGCAACGTGGTTGCTTTGATCCATTTGAGAAACGAAGCCGTCTGAGTGCTGAAATCGTAGCTGGAGGTTTCGTGGTTCATTGATCCATTGAGAAACGGAGCCGTCGGAGTACGGAGCGGAGCGAGAGCTTCGTGGAGCATGAGTGATTCAAGGTTGTCCAACGTCGAGTGGAGAAAGGCAGATCTAGAGGGATTTGTAAGTCTAAAGCTTCATAGAGTATGTATATCTCTTGATTCATAGTGCATTGATACCCGAGCGTATCCGTAGTTTTTACTTGGAGTCTTTCCAAGGTTTTCCACGTAAAAATATCGTGTGTCTCTATTGGTTTATTTTCTGCACTTAGATTAATCTTTGTATGATTTATCTTGATAGAGAATTGGATTAAAATTTATTTTTAAACAATTAATATTAATTTGTTAATAAACCCACAAAAAGCCTATTCACCCCCCCCCCCCCCCCTCTAGGCTATTTTCATTGATTGTCTAGGTAGTTTCATACATTAATGGCTTTATTGATCAACAAGGTGAATTCAAATAATTATAGATAATGTCATGATCAGTGTATAGATAATATAATTGCAAACAATGCTAGTGTATGGATAACATACAGAGAGAATTGCATTTCAAAGTTTGATTTAATTTTTTAGATGACAGCTACAAGAAATTTTGGTTTTCTTCACAAACATTTGAAGAAATGTTGTATTTTTCGCCCATAAATATTTTTCCACACAAATAAACGTGTTGTTAGAATTGACCTTTTGACAAGAATATACATTTTTTTTTTGGTGAAATATAATTATTTACGGCCTTGTGGCTCCATATTTAGTGGTTAATGAGTTTTTTTACACCAAATAAAAAATGGGGACATAAGTTTGTTACAATTATATAGTATCGTGCTTGGGCGTGGGGAATTATTTAATATTTAGAGTGCTTGGGCGTGGGGAATTATTTAATCTTGTAAAACTTGACAACTTTTATATGTATTTGATATTTTGGGACCTTAATTCTTATCTTTGTAAAATGACTTCAATTCGTTTGATAAATGTTGGTTATTGATTTAAGTTGTGGAATGTATTTGTTTTGAGAGTTTGAAGGCTCGTACATGTAGTATTTTGAATTTAGGAATTGTTTGGTGTAAGAACATTTGTATATTGTTCATTGTTGGCATGTTCTCGACAATAACCATGTTGAGTGACTTGTAAGGTCGGGTAGGTTTAGGAAAATTAAAGTGGTCAAGCAAAGGCATCAACAATCTTAATCAAATTCAAATCAAGCTTAAAGTAGTGAAATGAAGCAAGTTTGAGCGAAGCATGCATTCCGGAAGGGCATAAACGACATTTTTCGGAGCCAAAACTTCGGGAAACATACCAATGGAGTTGAGTGGATTCAAATGGAAAAAAAGTTGGGAAAAGTAGTTTCCATGAATTTTGTTACGCTTACAATAGCTAAAAGTGGCTAGAAACACTCAAAACTACGCTCAAGCTACGCTTGTGGATTTTGGCCTATGACTAAGCGTAGCTGGGCATGCGCTTAAGCGTAGGGGTCATGCATAGAGTTGCGTGGAAATTTTTAGACAATAACCATGCTGAGTGTTAGATAGGTTAGTTTGGTTTCAATGACATCGATAAGTTTCATCAAAGGCAAAATCATGCATTGAAGTAGTGAAGAATACAAGTGAAGCACGAAAGTGAGCATATTGAGGAAAATGTCTCCTGGAGGGCAAAAATGACATTTTTTGAAGCCGTCACTTAAAGCAAAAAGTATCACAGATTCAAGAGGGTCATTTTGGCGCAATTCCGAAGAAAAGTGGTTTTACCAAAAATACCTAATCCTTAGGTCTCTTCCTGAACGTTTTTGATCTAAGGTCACTGTTGTCTCAGAAATCATGAGTCTTAAAGAAATTAAGGTTGAAGAATTGGCTGAAAATTTAAAATCTTATGAGATGGAGATGTTTAAAAAACCCCTAAGAAGGCTAATGGCACAAAAGAGAAGAGCATAGCTTTCAAAACCACTAGGGAGGATCATGTTGAACCTGATGAAAAATGTGAGTTCAGTCTGATTGATATAGCTATATTTGCTAAAAGATTGGACAAATTTGTTAGGGCTAAACAGAGTGGCCAAGGACAAAAATTTGGGGATAAAATGGGTCAGTCTAGAAGTAAAAATAAGACTCAAACTAGGAATGTCAAGGATATGGTCATATAGCTGCATAGTGTCAAGAAATCCAAAGGATTAGCTGTCAGTTGGGATGATGACTATGACAATGGATTAGCTAGTGATGTGACAGACTCGGATGTTGGTGATGATTCTGAGAATTTCATTGTGTTTACTGCACAAAACAAGGAGGTTAGAGAAGTTGCAACAAGTTGGGCGATGTCTGAAGAAAAAGGTTTTGAGAGTGATGAAGGTTGTGATGATACTCTTCGAGAGTCTTATGAAAAATTACTTTATAAGACCTCACAACTTCACAAAAATCACATGAAACGGTTGACTAAGAGTCATAATATGGACAAAGAATTACATTCGTTAAAAGATGATTTAGTCAATAGTTCTCAAGCTCAAAATCTTCTACAGACTTAAAAGGCCAAGTTGGTTGAAGATTTAAAGAAGTCGGAACTAGAAAGATCCCAGGCCTTTAAGTTAGTAGATGATCTCAATAAGGATGTGGTTGAGAAATCTACTAAGATTGAAAATTTGGAAAAAGAGCTGAAATATGCTAGATTAACTCTTTGTAAATGGTCTGAAGGAACCCTTAAGCTCGATGAGATGTTGAGTAAAGGAAAATTAGTAAAAAATATAAAGGGTTTGGGTTTTTTTGGAGTAATGCCGAATTCGAATGTTGTTACAAAAACCACATTTGTAAAGGCCTCCCATGTAGCGTTTAGTTCTTCAAAAGGAAATTCAAATTGGAATCCTGGTGTTCAAGCCTATGTTAAAAGACCTATTGAAAGCAAGCATTTTCTTACCGCTAGATATCATAGGAGGTTGATTGATAGAGTTTAGATGTTTGTTCCTGTATGTCACCACTATGGTGTCAGAGGTCACATTCGACTAAGGTGTTCGAATCTAAGAGATAAGGTGTTGAAGTCAGTGAAGGAACAAAGAATCCTACAGGGAGATCATGTTTAAGATCAAATTCGAGTGATGAATGAAGAAGTGAAGGATTTGTCAAGATTGTCAAATGGAGCTCCGAAGATGAAGAATGTATGGATTCACAAAGGCGAGCTACATTGTTTTGTAGTTTATGTTGCTCTTAGAGCATCCAAGTCTATTTCTTGGTATTTGGATAGTGGATTTTAGAGGCATATGATTGGAGATAAGTCATTTTTTGGATTTCTGGAGGAGTGTCGTGGTGGGATAGTAATGTTTGGTGATGGAAAGAAGTCGAAGGTAATAGAAAAAGGTACGGTTGTGATTCTTGGTTTACTTAAACTAGAAGATGTGCTTTCTGTAGAGGGTCTTAAAAACAATTTGTTGAGTATAAGTCAGATATGTGATAACAATCATAATGTCATTTTTTCACCTGATAAGTGTTCGATCGTTGACACTTCTCGGAATTGCATGATGGAAAGTATGTGTTCAACTACTATTGCATTGTTCCTAGTTCTGAATTGTCGTGCAATAGAGTTAAACTTGATGAAGTTGAAATCTAGTACCAGTGGATGGGACATGTTAGTTTTCAAGAATTAACAAAAAATACTAAGAGTGAAATTGTTAAGGGAGTCCCTAAGCTTAGTTATGCAAAATGGATTGTGTGTGGATCATGTTAGAAGGGTAAACAAGTCAGATGTTAGCACAAAAAGACAAATGTCATTGGTACTTCTAGACCTTTAGAGTTGTTGCATATTGATTTAATGGGTCCCACTAGGACCATGATCAAAGGAGGAAAGAAGTATATTTTTGTCATGGTGGATGATTACTCAAGGTTTGCATGAGTTGAATTTCTAAGTGAAAAGTCTGAAGCTTTTGAAAGTTTTAAGAGGATTTGTTTAAGAATTCAGACTGAGAAGAATTGTTCCATTTCTAGAGTGAGGAGTGATCATGGAAGGGAGTTTGAAAATTCAGAAATTGAAGTGTTTTGTGATGAGAGAGGAATAAAACATGAATTTTTAGAATCGAAAACTCCACAACAAAATGGAGAACAAATAATAGGGTATTTGCGATTATTTTTGCTCCGACGCAAATTGTTTGGTTGTTAATAAATCAAGCCTTTTGTCACTATAAGTTAGTTTGTCATTAATAAATGTATTTGGTCGTTAATATTGCAACAAATACCAACCAAAATATTTCATAGTCGCAAATACCATATATTTAGCCAACAATTAATTTTAGTCGCAAATAATAGGGTAGTTGCGACTATTTTGGCTCAATCGCAAATTGTATGGGCTCAAAATCAAAAATTTGTTGTAATGTTTGATATGGCTTACTTGAAGGCTATTAAAATACACAAATGCATTTATAAGTTTTTCTTACTCAAACCTATAACTTTGTGAAATTAATATATTTCTGGGTATAACCATATACTTAACACATGTAATTGACAAGCCTATTCATTATATATACATAAATGGATAGTACCTAGGTCCTGCCCCATAATTTGAAGTTCGTCCTCCCCAATGATGTGATCGAATATAAGTTGAACACATGGCCAAAAAGTTTTAAGGAGGAAGTTGGATATAAAATCCATAAACACACAAATTTAAGGTCAATTCCTTTTGTAAAACATTTGGGTCACGTGTCCAACATGTATTGGACCATATCATCGGAAAGGATGAACTTGGTCCTCATGGGGCAGAACCAAAATATTGTTCTATATATATATATATATATCCCCACAAGTAATATATGGTATATATATACATATATTTACGTTTAAACAACTTTCATTTATTTATGTTGGAACTTGGCTATTTAAAAAGGAAAAAAAAAGGGACAAATAAATTCTAAGAGAGAGAAAAGATTATTGTGATCAAGCTATCATCCTTATTTCATATCAAACATGTTGCGAACCTTATTAAATTGATAGAATACAGATGTAGGAAGAACTAATAAATATATATTCCAATCTTACTATGGTGATTTTTTAACAAATTTTCTCGCTCCTTTTTTTATTTTTAATACCTACAAAAAATAAAATTTTGCACATTAGAATTTGTATTTAGGCATCATGATACTCGTGTGTTATGTGTGTTTCTGTTAGATATATAGTGTTAGTGTGTTTGTGTTAGAGAGAGAGAAAAAAACCATTGTGGCTCTTGGGGAGTTAGTGAAGTTCGCAATATGGTCCAAAAGAGGAGGGTTACAATTTTGTTTTACGCAATCCGAATAACAATTTCCCAATAGCTCCTGTGAGGAGGTATGACATCCCACATCACACTCTGTCATGCATGAAGCTGTTGAATGATTTATCAGCATCAACACCAACACAAACACAACTAAAGTATATACTTCATTGTCTTTCTTCTCCATCATAAACTAAATCTATTAAACAACTCACGGTATGCTAAAAATATTACATTAAGGCATTATATATATGGTAACATTCCTTGTTAAGCATTTAAGAAAAAGGGTTATTAAAGATACTTTAATGTCATAAATAACTTATTGGGAAAATTACACTCACCTTATAATGTCTAGTATTTTCTTTACTTATTTTATTAAATTTTGACATCATTGTTTTTTTTCAATTTATTATTTGTTGTTTAATTATTTTAGGATCAGGGTGGGCCCGGGACATATCTGGTGGTCGGGCTTGGTACACAAAAGTATTTATTTTATTTTTTGATTTTGCTGTATATCACCGGGCATGTGGATTTGTGCATCGAAAACAATTTCGGAATGTATAAGTGATAAGGGTAAAATGGTAATTCCACAAAGTGGGTTGGTTAGTGGTAAATGATAGGAATTTTTTTCCCCTAGTGTTTCTCATGCTATATTGTTATATGTATAGGGATTAGTTTTGTTATTATGTTGAAAGGTGAGAGTAACTTAGGAAGAGGGAAAATGTTAAAAGACTTTTGTACCCATTTTCCTACTATTCACAACCTCATTCATTAAGGGCAATTTGTAAAAAATAGATTAGATAATTGTAGAGAAATTGAAGACATTAAAGTCTTCTATTTCGATTAATCTTGGCCCTTAATCCATGTGCTTATTTAATCCTAGTCATCTATAGTGGAGGGGTAATATAACGCTCCACGTTCACTTTTCCTTTTTCAAAAATTCTTTCCGGTTTATTCGCAGTTTATGACGTCACTTCTTTTTTTCATGACATCTTGTGTATCCTTGGTCCTTTGTGTCACGACCCTAAAATCCTAAAAATCCCAAACCGAGACGTCCGAGGACTCCAGGGTGTGATCCATAAAATTAGTGACCAACTAAGGATATCAATAACAATAAAACGTATGGAATGATAAAAAATTTCTATTCCATACATACCAAATGTACAATTTCAATAGCGAAATCCAACGATAATCCAGTAGAGTTCCGTCTGTAAATGGAACATATGGAAAGCAAACACAACAAAATAATCTGTCAATAATAAAGCGATAACAACAATGGCACACAACCCAAGATTTGATAAATCTACTTGGGCCGAGGTGTAACACCCCGCTCCAACACTTGGTATAATATTGTCCGCTTTGGGCCCAGCCCGCACGGTTTTGTTCTTGGGCTCCTCCCAAAAGGCCTCATACCAATTGGAGATAACACTGCACATATAAGCACATCCCCAGACCTCTACCCGGGCGATGTGGGACATCACAATCACCCCCCCTTGGGACCCAGCGTCCTCGCTAGCGACCCACGGGTGATGTGCATGCTCCCACACTTAATTCCGGCCGGGCTCTGGCTCTGATACCAATTGTAACAATCCCGCTCCAACACTTGGTATAATATTGTCCGCTTTGGGCCCAGCCCGCACGGTTTTGTTATTGGGCTCCTCCCAAAAGGCCTCATACCAATTGGAGACAACACTGCACATATAAGCACATCTCCAGACCTCTACCCGGGGTATCAGAGCCAGAGCCCGGCCGGAATTAAGTGTGGGAGCATGCACATCACCCGTGGGTCGCCAGCGAGGACGCTGGGTCCCAAGGGGGGTGATTGTGATGTCCCACATCGCCCGGGTAGAGGTCTGGGGATGTGCTTATATGTGCAGTGTTGTCTCCAATTGGTATGAGACCTTTTGGGAGGAGCCCAAGAGCAAAACCGTGCGGGTTGGGCCCAAAGCGGACAATATTATACCAAGTGTTGGAGCGGGTTGTTACAATTGGTATCAGAGCCAGAGCCCGGCCGGAATTAAGTGTGGGAGCATGCACATCACCCGTGGGTCGCCAGCGAGGACGCTGGGTCCCAAGGGGGGGTGATTGTGATGTCCCACATCGCCCGAGTAGAGGTCTGGGGATATGCTTATATGTGCAGTGTTGTCTCCAATTGGTATGAGGCCTTTTGGGAGGAGCCCAAGAACAAAACCGTGCGGGCTGGGCCCAAAGCGGACAATATTATACCAAGTGTTAGAGCGGGGTGTTACACGAGGTAGTGGAAAGAATTCCACCGCTACATATACACAACCCTCCTTAATCTATGCAGCAACAAGAGATACAATGACATCCTAAAATAATAGATAAAGAGATACATGGAATAAAAGATACACTGAAAGCGAATATGCCAACAGACTGGATCCCAAGAGAAATACATAGTAATCCCATATAGTATGGGTAAAAAAACTAAATGATAAGAAATACAATAGCCAACTATTGTCCCTATTCCAACTGCATTGCAACCGTAACTGCGTCACCTTGCGCCAATTAAAAACCTGCAATGAGGAAAACAAAATAAAGGTGTCATGCACCACATGCTGTCCGTAGCCGAAATATTTCTTGCGAACTGGCATGAGAATACCAAGGCATAAATTGGTTATGAGCGAAAAAGCTCAGTGGGAAAAACGAAATCCTAACTATCACATCCTCTGATTGTTTAGGTAATGTTAAACCATCTAGTAAGATATGTAGCACATAACTAATCCCGGTCCCAAAATCACAAGGCACGCACCCATATACTACCATACATAAGGATATAGGGGATATACATATATATATACACAACATAAGTCTCACAAGGTACAAATAAGACTTGAACTTCAAGTACCAACACTAGTAGTCTACACTAGTCTCACAAACGTACGCTAAGTACTCAACACCCAAGTCCAAGCTAACCAATCACCAAACATTCACAACGCTAACTAGAACATCCAAAAATAGAGAATCACAATCATCTCTAATATCCAAAGGATCAAGAATCCAAAACTAATAACCCACTCCCCGAGAACACATGAGGGAAAACACCCACGTCCTTGCATACTAACATATATATATATATATATATATATATATAAGAACCATCATCTCATTACTACCGAAAATCTACATCTCAAGGACTTAATCACCTCAATCATATCACCATATGAATATCATAATACTATCTCCAATACGGTCAATAAATTACCAACACTCTCACTATGGATAAGGAAAGATAACAAAATAAAAACACATAGAGTACATGGACACTACTCTCATGAACGATCACATAATAGTCAAGAAACAAAGCAAAGGAAAAGAGGTCCAATGCTAAACAAACTGATAACCGAGATAACAATATCAAGGTTAAGAATACCCACAAGTGATTAGGGAGACACCCGAACAAAAGAAACTTTTTAAAGTACAAAAAATTGTCGTGGTTACAGGCGTAGATGAAAATTGGTTTTCCTTTAAATAAGAAAGAGTTTGATTATAAATCTTAAAAAATACCATTTTTGAATAATAGTCTGATAAGAATGACTACAACTCCAAGGAAGAACACAATCACTAAGGATAGTAAGGGTACTAAATGGTCGTTTCCACGAAAATAACCAAGTTCAATTGTCACCTAGTCTAACTCAACCAAAATCTCAAAAGCACGGTTGATAATCCATTCCTCAAAAGGAGAAAGACATCTAAAGTCCTATAATGATCGGTTCTAGACGTGCGAAAATAATAGTGTTAAAATTAAGGAATTAGCATGATCTAGTTTTAACCTCTCAGTCGCAAGTACGCGAGTAGTATATAGTATAGTTAGGTAGAGAAGGTATCGAACGACAGAGATCAAAGTCGTATTTCAAATAATTATAAAGTAGCAAATTGAATTATATTTATAAATGTTGTTTGACTAGTTTGTTTGATTAAACTACTAAACATAAAATAAACTAAAGTTAATTATATTTTGTTTCACTCAAGATAAACAAGTCTAGGGTTGAATTCCAACTCCACCACTAGCCTTATAATGTATTCCTTTAATTATATTATTGCAAGAGGGCAGTACAGCTTATATGAATCAGACTAGTAACGCTACAAGCAGTTGCCTAGTCCCAAAAATGATGCAATTGCTCCATATTCGCTACAATTCATCTATGATTAGTATGATTGTTGTATGCATCTATACTATAACTACTCCTAAAACATGAAATGAGAAAGCATTCTAACAATCATCTTCTCTAAGCATGGACTGTGTAAACCTAAGACTTTATCATGCCAAATAAGTACCATTATGTAAAAACCATTATTGAATCATGAAGGTTCTTGCTCCATTTGATAAAACACAATTGTTTAAGATAAATCATTAATTCAATCTCAGCTGAAGAATAGAGTCAATAAATAAATCTTATTTAGGTTATTTGTTTGGTCTCTCACTATATAATCATCATATAAGTGCCCTTAATTAAATTCCCCCTTTTGCAATAAAAATAAATAAAAGACTATATTACTCGGCTAGTGTAACGTCCGGTATTTTTACGTCCTAATTTAAAAACTTTATTAATACTTAAGTGTTTATGTCATTATGTGCTTAATGTGTTTATGTGCTTAGCATGAGTTACATGTTTTATGTGATATTAAAATTGTGAGTTGCATGTTGTATTTTCATTTTGAGAATAATGAAAATTGTTGAAAATGATTTTTGAAAATAAATGACTAAAGGGTAAATTGACATTTTCATATTAAGTGCACTTAGTTGAAAGTGTAGAGATTGGGCTAAGTGTTGGGGTATGAGTGACATAGTGGTAAATAGAGAGGATGACAATGCGTAAAAGGGTAATTGAGAGTTATGATGACACTCTTGTAATTAACCCTAAGTTGAGAACAAATTGGTCATTTATCACTTTTATGTGTTGTCTCAATTCCAACCATTGACCTTCTTCTGCCAACTATAATCTTATCCCTTTGATCATAGGGCCTTGTTGGATGAAACTTAAATGCAAGAATGCATTATTCTTTGTCATTCACTTTGCAAGACTTCATTTCAATCCTTGGATCCTTCATTCATTTTCTAGATTTAATATACACCATTGGATTGTGCGAGGTGTGAGTGGAGAATCTCTACAACTCCTTAAGTCTTCCATTAGCAAGACTTTTTCATTCTCTACAAACTCATTTCTCTACACTTATCATTTCCTCTTCCACTTCTCCACTTTTTCATTGGATTTCGTCTCCTTCCACTTGGAGGTTGAAGGAGTGTTTAACATGGAACTTGCTTAGATTACTCTCCTCTTCCATTTGCTATAAGTATTGGGGTAAGTCTCTAACTCTTTTGAGTTTTCCAACTTCAAACCCTAGAATCTATATTCTTGAATTTATGTGTTCAAATTTTGATTTTTGGTTTCCTTCTTTCTTGAATCTTGTTAAGGACCATAAGTTGAACATTTTCTCTCATTGTTCCGGTTATTGAAAGTTTGGAGCTCATCTTGTGAAATTTGGCTCATATTGTAGTGGAGTTGTGGTAAGTTCAAGAATCTTTTCTCTTGAGTTATGTTTTTCAATGAAACCCTAAATTAGCTATCATTAGGGTTTGATTTGATTCATGTGGTTGGAGCCACTTTTGAATAGTTTTTGTTTATTGTGACACCATTGTAAACTTGTTGTTCATTGAATGATTTTTTTCTAGTTGGAAGTTATCCTATTGAGCACTTGGATTGGTAGATTGGTTTGGACCTATTTTGGGCATTCTTGTGTAGGCTTGCTTGGATTGAGGTAGGGAAAAATGAATTGTTTTAGTTTTTGTATGAGGGTGTGTGCATCCATGTGTATATATGTCGTATATATATATATATACGAGTTGAGTCTTGAAAACTTAGATGTGAAATTATGCTCATGAAAGCATGATTGTGTGATATAAATGCTTGTGGTGGTTTATTGCTTATAAATGTGAAATTGTAAGCATTGTGATAAATTGAGTACAATATATTGCATAATGAAATGAGCATGTATTGTGATAGAGGATGTTGAGAACTATTGCTTATAAATGTGAAATTTTAAGCATTGTGATAAGTTGGACACAATATAATGCAAATTGAGATAAACATGTATTGTGATGGAATATGGTTGTTATTGAAAACCTTAATGCATTTTGAGTACACCATGAAATGTAAAAAATATGGGTGTTGGTTTATATGGGTTGTGTAAACTATGTGTGAGTTATCTTGTATCAAATCATCATAACAACTTGCCAGGGGATGCTTCTTACTCCTACGAAACTAGTCCTCCGAGAAATAGTGACGGTATGGGGAAGACTTGTTCCAAATCCTATTTCACGACCTCGTCGTGTTGACGGTCTTCCTTGTTAAAAGTGAAAGTGTCAAAAATCACTTGGGAAGAATCTGTACGATAAATCTACCTTCCTACATGAGCATAGAGTGAAGGGTTAGAGAATGATCCCGTTGACCCTTAGAGTTGGGGTGTGTGTTTGTGTGCGTACCATGTGTGTGTTGGGTCGCATTACATCTAAACTGCTATATATATGTGATTGTGATTTTGATGTTAAAGCATGCTATAATTGTGAATAATTATGATGTGAGAATGTTGGGAGAATTATTTATTCGGTTCGATGGGGTTCCGGATTGGCGTGAGAGCCATGTGGAATAAGAGACCGACCTATGATTAGTTGGATGTACCTTGGGTGGGTTGTACCACTCAGACTACAAAGATTGAGGCAATGACGCTTCCTCTACTATGCTAGTGATATCACCCTAAGACCTATATATTTTTCAGGTTGTGATCCCTTTTCGGGAGGTCCATAGTCTCTCGGTTGAGATACGGTGTTGATTTCGCGTTTTGTACATATGGGGGCGGAGTACATTTTTTTGTAGAACTTACTTGAAGATTTACACATATGTTTATTTTGCTAAATGCTGCAAACCTTAAACTTATTATTTTGACGACTAGCATGTTAGCCGAGTAGTTTACCATGTTATATGTGGAGCGCTAAGCGTGGGGACTTTATTGTTGTGGAGTACTTCAGTGCCGAAAATGTAAACTATTTCATTTTGTGGAAAACTGTGACATGTATCGCCTTAGGGCATTTGAATATTAATCTACGAATGCTTCCGTTTAGTGCTGTGTATTGGATTTTTGATATCAATGAGATTATTAGGAGCTTGGCTGAGAACGGCATTTTTCTAGGTATTCAAACAAATCCTTTTCGTTTTCATTGGAAAAACCCATTTTTGGCCACCCCCGTAGCCCCGGTAAATATTCTTGTTTTAGAAAGTGTTTTAAACTAATTTTCTTAGAGATTCTGACTTTTAGAAACCGCTGGTAGTTAAAATGGAGACCGGGGGCAAGACAGAAGATTTTACGAGATTTTAAAGAATCACTTTTATACAAAGTTTACGTTTTACATGTTTCCCGAGGTCTTGGTGAATATTTTTGAGTTCCTCAAATAAAAAAATCACTTGCAAATATTTATGATTTTTCGGGACCGACGGAGTGAAAAACGGAGCCGTATTGCAAAATCTTGCGTTTTTGCATATTTGAACTTTATAATTTCAGCAAAATTCCAGAGTGTTGGTTTCTTACAACTTGGTGGAGGGTCACCGAGTACTCGGTCTACAACTCGGTGGAGTCTGATTTAGTCACATCTTTTTAGTTTGTTTCCGTTCTCTCCCCAATGCTTCCCCACTTCTCCTACTATGTTTGTGACATTGATTAGGGGTCAAGAGGGATGAGATTTCTCAGGGTGAAGGATTGGTTTGGATCCACATTTTATGTTCCACATTTATCTTTCGTGTTTCGCGTAAGGTTTACGTCACCCTTGGGCTTCTTAGGCTCCGTTTAGGAGTAAGCAAATTCGGGGTGTGACAACTTGGTATAAGAGCATTTTCTTTGTTTATGGGATGACGGGCAAGGGCCGTTATCACTTTTTGCTTCGTGGTCTTCCGTTTATGAATTTTGACTTACTAGTAATTGTTTATTTTATCGTGTTGAATTGTGCGTATGTCGTCATGACGCTAGTATTTAGTTTGGTGTACCTTGGATTGGTCGTTCTTTAATCCTTTTCTTCTTGTTTCGGAAGTTGGATTAGCTTACTTATGGTTCGGGATCTTCTTGTTCCTTTTATTGCTTCTGCCTTTACTTTTCCCTTGCTTCATCTTTGGGATTAGCCTTTTCTTCTTCTGGTGATGCGTAGTATGTCCATGTGCTAGTGGGATGTAGTAACGCCCCGCATTTTCCTCTCACTTTTCTAGAATTCTTTTCTAAGTATTAACGTTTTGTGACGTCACCTATTTATGATGTCTTGTGTATTCTCGGTACGAGTAAATTTTTCGCATTTAAGTTTTGAACTTAGCGGGATGACTTTTTGGTATTTTGTTTCCGGCTTCGTGGATTTGAGTGACGCCAACGACTACGTGGGTTTGTGCAACGGTTTCTCATTAGAGCTTCGGCAATCATGTTGCGTTCACGAAAGTGTTACCCTAGTTTAGTGTAGATGTTCGGTGTAGCACTTATATGAATTTTTTATTATATTTTCATGCTGTAAGTAATGAGAATAGTTAGGAACGATTTCGGAAAAGAAATGACCTAAGGGTATATAAGTATTTTTATATTTGGAGCACTTAGTGAAAAGTGTAGAGATTTGGCTAAGTGTTGGGGTATGAATGACATGTTTGTAATTAGAGAGGATGACAAGGAGTAGAAGGGTAATAAAGAGGCTTGATGCCACTCTTTTAATTAACCCTAAGTTGAGAATAATTTGGTCATTTCACCATTTCAAGTGGTGTCTCATTCTTAGCCCTTGATTTCATTCTCCCATATTTTTTTTAGTCCCTTGGATCATAAGGCCTTGTTTGGTTGGCACTTAAATGCAATAATCCATTATTGTTGGTCTTTCACTTAGCAAGACTTTTTATCAACCATTGGATGGTTAATTCATTCTAAGCCCTTGGATGATAAGGCCTTGTTTGGCAAATTAATGGGCTTTGAGAGTGGTGTAATAAGTCTTCCAATGGCAAGACTTATTCCTAGCCCTTGGATTCATTTCCTTTTTCCTCATCTTCATTTTGGACCCTTGGATGGTGAGAGGTGTGAGTGGCTTCATCTCTACATCTCCATTTTCTCTCATCTTCTTCCTCTTTGTTCTTCTCTACTTATGGGTGGAAGTCATCACCCTAAGTTGGGAGTTTGATGTGGCCATCAACATAGAAGATGTTCATGGTGTTCTTGTTTTCGGTTTAAGCTAAAGATGGGTAAGTGTTCTTCCATCCTTGTGTGTTTTCATTTCAAACCCTAGTTAGGGTTTCTTGTTAAAACGATTTAATGATTCTTGCTCTCTTCTTGTGTTGGAGCTTGATTTATGATTTGGAGACTATGGTGAAGCTTTCCACCGGTTTACATCTTGGATTTCGGTTGGGGAAGAGCTAGGGTTTCATGGGCCTTGCATCGTAGTGGTTTGTGCTTTGCTCTCTGAGAGGTAGGGGAAAAATTCCTAACTAGTCATCTTATGATTGTGCGAGTATGAACTTGATTCTAGGTTTCCTAAACCTAGATATATTTTTGCTAAGTGTATACATGAAAAAAAATATGAATTTGGGGTTTTATGTATTAATGTGCTATAATCCATATAATGTTGTACTTGAGATAGATATGATGTATGCTAGATGGGTTATGAGTGTTGGAGATGGAAGTGTGCTTGTATTACTATATGTATATATATGGTATTGATGTATATATGTATAAGAGTAAGTATACATATAGTGTTTTGAGTATAGGTAGTGTAGCCTTGATAACGTTTATATGTTAGTTACTTTGTTTATGGAGTTGGAATGTGGAACTTAGAGCGTTATTCTAGTTTTCCCCATTCTTGTGAATTTGGAGATTTCTATATTGAACATTAAACTTATGTAAGAAAATGAGTTAATGTGTTGATTAAATTGTTTTAATGAGAATAAAAGCATGTTAAATGAAAGGTAAAGTTATCTTTGTGTATTAAAAGATAATTTGATGATTTGGGATCATGAGTAATGCATGAAAAAGTACCTTTGTTGATAGTTGCTTTAAATGAAATTTAAAAGCATGTTAAATGGTGAAAAACATTCATGTGGACATTTTGGGAATGCTGTTATAAATATGATGTGATACATATTTATGTGACGCATTGGTCATTGAGGACATGGTGCATGGGTTCACCTTTTGTATTGAGAACTCAATTGGTGTTGGGCTATGCCCGATCGTGTAACCTTGGGTGAGTAGTCTTGTGTCGAATCGTCGCAACAACTAGCCAGGGTGTGTTCCCAACCTACGGAAATAATGAGTCCGAGAATGGGGTATAGGGTGAGCCATCTCATTCTCAAAGTCGTGGGTCGTCTCGTGCATTTGATCTCCGGATCTAAAGTCGCGAGTTGCCTCGTGCATACGATCTCTAGATCTTTCGTCACGGGTCGCCTCGTGCAACATCCGTTATCCGGATCTTTCGTCACGGCTCGTCTCGTGCAACAACCTTCCTTGTTGAAAGTGAAAGAGAGAAAATTCACTTAGGAAGAATCGGTGCAGTACTCTTTCTCATTATGAATGGGTAGAGTGCGTATTCGTTGTACTGTTGTGGGAACAGTGTGTACCATGAGGTGTGTGAGTCGCATTGCATTTGCGTAGCATATATGTGATTCCATTTGACATGTATATCATGATATTATTCAATGTGATTGAGGAGCATGTTTAATGTGAATTTTGTGATATAATTCATATGTCATTAAAATGCTCAAGTGAAATTGAATAATGGGAGAATATGATTTGCATGCTTGTTTTGAAGTATAAAATGAGATGAATATTTGTACTTGTTGTTATGTGTTTATATACCTTAGGGGGTGATATAAGTTGGTTTAAGGACTTTCTTCTGATAGGTAAAGTCGGTTGCAGTTATTGAATTGAAATTGGGTTGAAACCTTGAGAAGGCGATTGATAGTCTTGTGGTATAGTTAGCGTTGGTGTAACAATGTGGCGTAAATCGTGATATTAATGTTTCGGTTATGATAGATGAGGTTATGAATAAACTGAGTCAAGTGTGTATTGATGGTCAATGGATTTTGTTAGGAACCTAGGTGATATGGTTTCGAATATGAAATTGAGGTTTGAATGAATCAGAAGAGGTTCTTGATTTAAAACTAGTTGGTTCCGTGGCAATGGCCACTAGGGTTCCTTTAGCGATCTTAATAAATGGAATGTCATCGGAGTTGAGGTCATTTTCGGTTAAGTGGTTATAGGGTTTGTGAGTTTGAATGTGGAGCAAAGTGTGGTTGGGTTAGAGTTAGTGCCTTGTGTATAGTCATTTTCCCTTTCCTTCGAGTCGCTTTTGAATTTTGATTCCTCATTCATTTGTTCCATTTAAGCGTCTACAAATACACTTTGATTTTTCCGTTGGATTCGGTTGTTTCCCGAAAACGGATTTTTCATAAGACTTTTGTTTGAGTCTATTCGGTCTTTAAGTGAAAAACTTGTTTTCGCCTACCCCGTGATGCCGACAAAAACTTTGAGTTTTGAAATAGTTTTAAAGTCACGAAATAAAAGATTTTGGCCTTTGGAGGTCGGTGGTGTCCAAAATAGATATCGGGGGCAAGACGGTTAGTTTTACGGATTTTCTAGAAAATGTCTTTGATAAAACTAAACCGAGATAAATGATATTTTTATCATATCAAAAGTTCCCTAATATTTTTGAGGCTATCCTTAGTGTTTTATATGGGTTTAAAGTGGTTTCGAGTTAGTTTTTTAACTTTTAGGACCCATGTAGTCGACTAAGGCCTTTCTATAGTCGACTAAGGCTTCAAATCTCCATTTCCGAAACATTTTGGAAATCTTTGTCCTTGTTTAGTCGACTAAAGGCCTGGTGTAGTCGACTGAAGACTTCAATGTAGTCAACTAAAGCCTCTTGTGTAGTCGACTCTCGGAAATTCAGCATGTTTCGACCAGTTTTCGAAACTTCATTTCTCTCTCCTCGTAACTCAGATTGAGGTCCCATTTTTTCCTATGGCTTGTGCTAGGTACAAAATTTGTATATAAAATTTAAAATAATTTATTTACATTTTAAATGACTGTATTACCCTTGGTGAAAGAGGGAAACTTCAGCTTTCCGTTTATATCGGCGTTGTCCGATACCGTTTTCAAAAATGCATATCTCCGCCTCGTGGCTTTGATTGAGGTCCCGTTTCTTTCTAGGGTCTGACCTATGTCCAAATATTTGATATAAAATTTAAAATCATTTATTTACATTTGAAATGACTGTTTTACCCTTGGTGAAAGAGGGGTACTTTAACTTGCTGTTTGGGGTGGAATTGTCGGATGCCATTTTAAAATATTCATATCTCTCGCGTCAAGGCTTTGAATTTGGTTATGTTCGTTTCTATGGTTCAACCTAGTTCCAAATAGGTGGGGTAACCTTTGAAAGTAGATCTTTGTCCTTGGAATTACAATTTTACCCTTGGGCGAGCATGTGACCTTTGAGTGGTCGATGTGAGGGGTTATTCAATCCCTTTCACTTCCTTTTATTGTTTGGAAACCTTTGTGACTTCCCTTAGATTGATGTGATTGTTTTAACCTTGTGTTGGGTTTACGGATGTTGATAGTGACATATGAGGTGATTGATAGTATAAGTTGATACTGATTTAAGGTTTTGGAGCTCGGTATGCTCGTGACCTAGGAAGTGCGAGTGTTATCCTTCCTGGAGTGTTAAGAATAGGAGTGTCTCTCCCATGATTTGGTGATAATGTTGTGTTGATTGTCAGTGTGGAACTAACGGGAACGAGTCGTAGTGATCTATGAGGGGGTATGTACTACGTATCTTGTATTGGTGGCATATTTCTATATGTATATATATATATATACGTGCATATATATATATATAGGTCTGAGTTATTACATGTTGTTGTGATATAGTTTCGCTATGTGATAGTTTCCCTATTTGTTTATACATGGTAGGGGACTAGGGGGATGTATTATCGGGGTCTCGTATTGGTGTGATTGCCATGTGAGACATTTAACTTACCTAGGGTAGATGCATGTACACGGGCTGGTTTGCACTCGACTTGAACGGTCGTAGCATGCGACAGTTACGATTTCTTTCTCCTACGAGGCTCAATGAGCTCACCCTGGCAGTGGTATGCCGGGTGGTTTACACAACCAGTTTGTAGGAAATGTTTCAGCTTTGGATAACTTAGAGTGCATGATTGCTCGTGGCACTGATGTTGTTGCTGGATTTGGGACGTTAATATGTAGAGTTGGTCTATTTGTTTCATTTTCTTGTTCCCTGTATTGGGACCATTGATGTTGTATCTCTTGGTAGACAGTATGTTGGCCTATCCCTTCCTTGTATTTGGTATTGTTGCATCATTGTAGAGATGTATTCTTTCGGCACCTAGACGTGCCTTGTGTATCATTTGGTTTAGCTTCCGCTTTGTTATGTATGGAATTATTATTGTTAATAAGATTCCATTCGGTTTATGGTTGTTTAGGATCTTAATTGGTCGCTCATTTTATAGATCACGACCCGGATTCCTCGAATGTCCCGGTTCGGGAGTCTTTGGAAATTTGGGGCGTGACAGATGTAATGTGTACTTGAATCAAGTGTGTCGTGATTGTGAAGTTACGATTGCTCGATGGTCATTATCATTTGGCTTTACACCCTTTATCAACCTTCTGTGTGTGATTGATTGCTTTCGAGTTCGTGTGTCTATGGGCACGCCTTCGGGTGATCCCTTCATCTTCTTTGGTGATCACGACGACTCTTCTTTTGCTTCCTATTATAAAAGGGGTTATATAAATGTGTGTACACTAGAGAGTGAGTACATCATTCGTGGATGTTCGGAGCGACGCTAGTGTTGCTTTTCATGGTTTGTAGAAATCGTGACTTACCTAGCTTCTTGTTACCAAGAGTGGTCGACAGAGAAGTACATAATTTTATCGACATACCGAGTGTGTGTACGAGTGTTGGGATGTCTTTCCCGATGATTTAAATTTTCATTGTGTCATCACCGTGATGTAAAGTTTTCCATTGGGTTTAGGTCGTGTACCATACCTATTTTTGTGGCATCGTACCGAATGGCACCGATATCATACATGAGTCTTGTAAACCACTTGTTTGACGTGTTCAAGAAGCGTATTGTTTTGAAAGGTAGTGTCTCTATTGATCTTTTAAAGCTCAAAGATCTGTTGAGTTATATTAATGTCTAGAGTTTCATAGCTTCTCGAGTGAGCGAGTAGCTACCGACTGTTTGTTAGGAATATTTTTTTTTTTGTGTCTTGCGAATGAAATGTTTCGACTTACGCGGTAGAGCGTTAGGTTCATGCGGGATGACAAGTTTGAAGGATTACCCTCTGGTGAATGGTACTTGTGACGACGTCTCCAATTTTAACCTAACCTTAGTGAGGTATTGGTTAAGTTGTTATTGTGATGCTTCATGTGATAGTGTATGCCTAGGATGGATGAGTAGTTTTGTTATCCGGGCATGATCCGCATCGGTATCATTCTGTGTTTGGGGATGAGTTCCTCTTTCCCTTGTGTCTTATTAGGTCTCCAATGGGGACTTAGCGTCTGTGATACGTTATGTAGTGATAACATGTCATTAGAGATTAAGTGGTGTATCTCCTAAGCTTTGATTTTGGTTTCCCTTTTGCTTGAACCATTAAGGGGTTTTGTGCTTTG
This sequence comes from Cornus suecica, assembly GCA_963922005.1. Classification (NCBI taxonomy): domain Eukaryota; kingdom Viridiplantae; phylum Streptophyta; class Magnoliopsida; order Cornales; family Cornaceae; genus Cornus; species Cornus suecica. Next base: position 39,603,885 of record OY998242.1, read on the forward strand.
ATGGTTAGATGCCCTTATGTAGATATCATGAGGTTGAATTGCCTTTTTGGGGTCGTTACTAGTTGATATATTCTCTTATGGTATTCAATGGGTGTTATCAAGTATCATTTTAGTGGTTCGAGGTTGTTTTACTTGGGGTTATGATGTGACCGTTTCCTTCCACTGTTATCGATGGACTGGAGGTCTAAGAATAGTGATTCATTGATTATGAATTTTCAGTTTGTGTAGCATTAAGAGATGTGTCTTGTGGGTCTTGGAGTGGTAAATTGAAAAGGGATAATTGTGAATCATTGTGTGTGACTTAGTGATGCAAAGTATGATCTTACGTTTCTCTAGCTTGTGGAATTGTGCATAAATCTGGATTTATTTATTGAGAGTAGGAATGGTATTCGAGGAAATAATTGTTAATTATTCAATGATGGTTAAATTTTAGTAGTTAATATATGATTAGACGTACTTATTAGTGACGATTTTGATTGAAGATCTTGATATTGATTTTTGGTACTGTTGTAGCTAATCAATTCCATGTAAGATTTTAATTTTGGGAATATTAATTAAATATCAGCTTAAGAATATAATCAATAAATAAATCTTATTTAGGTTATTTGTTTGGTCTCTCACTACATAATCATCATATAAGTGCCCTTCATCAGATTCCCCCCTTTGCAAAAAAAATTAATAAAAGACTACATTACTCTGAGAAACCCTAGCCATTAACTAGCCGCTCATGGAAAGAAGAGACTCCATTGTTGATGTAGTCGTTATCTTCATGATTGGATGGTTGGTTCTTGAGTTCTTGAGGAAGGGAGCCTTTCTCAAAGGCTTTTTATGAACAATGATATTATGGAATATATGAAAAGATATCAAAAGACGTTCCAAAGATGTCTCCACCTGTATATATAGACAAAAGTTGGTGCAGAAATGGCATGTTCCTTGCTTGCACTCCAAGAGAACCTAGGGACTAAGAAATGGCGTTGAATGGACGATTCTGCCCCTTGATATACATGTACACAAAGTCAGAATTCTGTAATATAGTTTCGCACAAATTCCAAGATGGCACTTTTCGAACGATCGAAGGCTCCACCGATCGATTGGTGGCTTCTGAATTTTATTATTTATTTAATCCATGAATTTTCTTTCTTCCGCCACTTGTACTCTGCTTTACTGACTTGTACTTTGCAGATTTTAGTGCGAATATCTTCCAAGTGTCTCCGAATCAGGCATATTTGCTAAAACCCAAAATTAACTTATTTTTACATTAAGGCCCTGAAAACATGTTTAACACACAACTCGAATAAAAATACTAAATTAATAGAATAAAGAGACTAACAAAAGGTATATTAACGCCATAATATCAACTATTCTGGTCCCATCATATACTACGCAATCAACTAGGTTTACATTAAGGCCTGAACTCACAATTGATACAAAAATCCACCCCTAACCATAACTATCCAAAGAGGTCACTAGTCCAACATACTAAACCCTCAAAGGGCATAAAAGTACATAAGTGATCCGACGTCAGGTGTATAAAAATATGTGGTTAAAAACAACACCTTAACGACTCTAGGTTTTACCCTACGAAAGTACACGTATCAATTATAGAATAAAAAATGGCTTGAGTAAGGCACGATTCGTCTCCTTGCATCTCCTAAGTACTAGTTCTAGATTTTTTAAACAGTCTTCAAAGGTTTCCCCAAAAACTGAGAAGTCATCCATGAACACTTTAATATATTTCTCTACCATGTCAGAGAAGATAGACATTATACATCGTTGGAATATTGCTGGTGTATTACACAAACCAAACGACATCCGTCTATAAGCAAACATGTCATATGGACAAGTAAATGTGATTTTCTCCTGATCAACAAGATAAGACACAAGGGAAAATACGAAGAATTGTAAAAAGTCAAATTTTGGTATTTCGGGTCGAAGTTGGACGCTTACATCAAGAAAAAGTGCCCCGAAAGTGCATTTTAGCGCTTTCCTGTGCTAATGGGTGCGCTCATGAAGGCGCTTAGGCACCATGAACCGGGCGCTTAAGCGCACTGAAGAGTGCCAACTGCAGAACCAGAATTCCAATTTCGATGCAATTAAAACTCTTTTGAACCAAACACACTCTAACACATCCAAACACGTGTATAAGGAATATTTACATCAAATTTTGAGAAGAACACATAAAAAAGGATTCCTAGTTGAATCGGGACAATTCCAACGCATGTGGGACTCTTCTCAAGTTTTTTAATAAATACCATGTTCTAGACCAGAATTAGAGAGACTCTCAATACATAATTTTCAGAGCTCTCAGAACATAAATTACTGAAGATTTGCATCATTCCAAAGGAGTAAGCCAGTCAATACCTAGAGATCCGAAGAAAGGACACCATGGAGGGCTATTCTACATTAACGATACAGTCTCCTTCCACCATTAGCAAGTAAATCGGTATCTAGGATTTTCTACCAAAATCCTAGCCAAATAATGTGGATTTATTTATTTATTTTAATTGTGAAGAGGGAAAATTGAATAACACACATGTGATAATTGTGTAGATAAGTGACCGAATTTATTCATATAAGAGATCCTATTTTTATTCTACTTTTAATGAATGGATGTTTTATCTTAATCAATCATGTTTATTCAATATGGGCAAGAACTCGAATGGTTAAATAATAATTTTCTACACAAACGAACTTAACACAGGAAATCTAGGATTACACAGGTCATGCTAAAGAGAGGTGACATAGACATACTTTAGCTTAATTTCATGCACAGTAGGAGTATATTATAGTAAAGTAGTTTGTATGCACCAATCACACTCAATCCAAAGATGGTTTCTAGGGAATCCGATTTATTGTATCTCTTTGGTGATTACAGCTTACTATTTGAGGTTTTAATCTGATTAACATGAGAACTATCGCCCTTTTACAATTAGATGAATGAATATCTGCATTATGAGGTTAGTGGTGGAGTTATGAAAAATCCTAGAATTTCTCTCCCTTGATTTCAACTAAAACAATTACATTCTTTTACTAATCTTGATTAATTTAGTTAAAGTAGAAACAATCAAACAAACCAACTTTTACCAACTCATAATTCAAGACTATTAGAATACTAAAGCGAATAAAACCAAGTCATGGGTTCGACATTCCTTTTTCTCAAGTCGTGCCATATTACAATACGATTCGTGCGCTTGCCATAGGTAAAACTAAGTTACTGTAAGGGTCCATTCTTAATAACTATTTTAATCCTGACATGTTTCCGATCGTCACTCATTATAATTTCAGCCAGCCTGTTTTTTGTTTTTTTTGAATAGCAAGAAATGCACACACCCACACACTCACACACTACCACATGAGCCCCATGGGACTCAAACCCCTAACCTCCCATTTGGGCAGAAAAGGTGATACTATCAGGCTACAAGGCCTTCGGTATTTTAGCCCGCCAGTTGCTAGGATTTAGATAATAGATTAAGCCAATTAACAATGTTCATATCCTAGTATTAAATGGAATGTTCTCGAGTCTCTATACACCACTGTATTATTTTTGTTTTGTTTATATAAACCTTTTTATATTTTTGAAAATAATGATTTGACAAAGAATTCAAATTATTTTTTTAACAAAATAAAAATTAGGATTACTCATAATATGAAAGTTATCACTTAGTTTACATATATTCCTACTAAGAATAGAAATTTAGATGTAAACGCGTTGATTTTCACTAATATTCATTGAGGAATTCAATCTCTCTTCAATCTCGAAATACTAACTAAATAATTTTTTTAATTAGAAATTCTTATTTTCGAAAAAATAATTTATTCATCTGTAATTATTTTTTTTTATTATGTTTTTGAAATTTGTTAGTTAATTTATGGTCATACTCGACAAAATACCATTTATAATTTTATATCATTTTGTTGTCAGTAATAATAACTAACACAATTTAGGTAATAGATAATATATTTGTAGAGTTTATAAAATAATCATATTTTCCATCCAAAAAATATGTAATTGGTATGAAAATTTGAGAAATTAAAAACAATAATTAGTTATACGCAAATATAGGCAAACTAATTTGTTGAAAGTTTTATAGAATTTTTTTTAAAAAAAATATTGTATATGTTATTTGTACAAATAAAGAATATGTCCTAAAAACAAATATATACATTAAAACAGTGGAAAGAAACTATCCAGCCCACTAAAAAGATTAAAGTGCATGAATCTTCAAAATAGATGATAATTTTTTATAGTTATCATATGAAAGTGCCTATTTTGTAATTAGATTTTAAATAGTACAAATAATATCTTTTTGTGAGGCATTTTCAATTTAATAACTTATCTTTTGCAACCAAATAAAAATATGCCTTTGGGCAACCACAACATCGGGTCATAAAAAAAAAACCTCTTACGACCATCATGTGTTTGGTCATTAATATCGCGAGCAATAGCAACGAAAACTTGTCATGGTCGTGAATACCTTATATTCAATAACCAATTAATTTTAGTTGCAAATAATAGGGTATTTGCGATTATTTTTGTTCGACTGCAAATTGTTTGGTTGTTAATAAGTCAAACCTTTTGTCAACATAAGTTATTGGTCATTAATAAATGTATTTGGTTGTTAATACCAAATAAATGCATCCAAAAATTATCATAATCACAAATACCATATATCTAACAACCAATTAATTTTAGTCGCAAATAATAGGGTATTTGCAATTATTTTTGTTGGAACGCAAATTGTTTGGTTGTTAATAAATCAAACCTTTTGTCACTATAAGTTAGTTTGTCATTAATAAATGTATTTGGTCTTTAATATTGCGACAAATACCATATATTTAGCCAATAATTAATTTTAGTCGTAAATAATAGGGTAGTTGCGACTATTTTGGGTTGATCGCAAATTGTATGGGCTCAAAATTACAGATTTGTTGTAATGTTTGATATGGCCTACTTGAAGGCTATTAAAACACACAGATGCATTTATAATTTTTTCTTATTCAAACCTATAACTTTGTGAAATTAATATATTTCTTGGTATAACCATATACTTAACACATGTAATTGACAAGCCTATTCATTATATATATATAAATGGATAGTACTTAGGTCCTGTCTCATAATTCGATGTTCGTCCTCCTCAATGATGTGATCCAATATAAGTTGGACACGTGGCCCAAATTTTTAAAGAAGAATTTCGATATAAAATCCATAAACACACAAATTTAAGGTCAATTCCTTTTGTAAAAGATTTGGGTCACGTGTCCAACTTATATTGGACCATATCATCAGGAAAGATGAACTTGGTCCTCATGGGGCAGAACCTAAATATTGTTCTATATATATATATATATATCCCCACAAGTAATATATTGGTATATATATACATATATTTACGTTTAAACAACTTTCATTTATTTATGCTGGAACTTGGCTATTTAGAAAGGAAAAAAAAGAGACAAATAAATTCTAAGAGAGAGAAAAGATTATAGTGATCAAGTTATCATCCTTATTTCATATTGAACATGTTGCGAACCTTATTAAATTGATAGGATACAGATGTAGGTAGAACTAATAAATAGATATTCTAATCTTACTATGGTGATTTTTTAACAAATTTTCTCGCTCCATTTTTTATTTTTAGTACCTGCAAAATAAAATTGTGCACATTAGAATTTGTATTTAGGCATCATGATACTCGTGTGTTATGTGAGTTTCTGTTAGATATATAGTGTAAGAATGTTTGTGTTAGAGAGAGAGAAAAACCATTGTGGAACTTGGGGAGTTAGCGGAGTTCGCAATATGATCCAAAAGAGGAGGGTTACAATTCTGTTTTACGCAATCAGAACCATGAGGAGGTACGACATCCCACATCACATTTTGTCATGCATGAAGCTGTTGAATGATGTATCAGCATCAACACCAACACAAACACAACTAAAGTATATACTTCATTGTCTTTCTTCTCCATCATAAACTAAATCTATTAAACAACTCACGGTATGCTAAAAATATTACATTAAGGCATTATATATACGGTAACATTCCTTGTTAAGCATTTAAGAAAAAGGGTTATTAAAGATACTTTAATGTCATAAATAACTTATTGGGAAAATTACACTCATCTTGTAACGTCTAGTATTTTATTTACTTATTTTATTAAATTTTGACGTCATTTTTTTTTTCAATTTATTTTGAATTATTTGTTGTTTAATTATTTTTAGGAATTGGGTGGGCTCGGGACATATCTGGTGGTTGGGCTTGGTACACAAATGTATTTATTTTAATTTTTGATTTTGCGGTAAATCACCGGGCATGTGGATTTGTGCATCGAAATTAATTTCGGAATGGTAATTCCACAAGGTGGGTTGGTTAGAAATAAATGATAGGAATTTCTGTCCCCTAGTGTTTCTCATGCTATATTGTTATATGTATAGGGGTTAGTTTTGTTATTATGTTGAAAGGTGAGGGTAACTTAGGAAGAGGGAAAATGTTAAAAGACTTTGGTACCCATTCTCCTACTCTTCACAACCTCATTTATTAAGGGAAATTTGTAAAAAATTGCTTAGATAATTGTAGAGAAATTGCTTAGTCTTCTCTTTTGATCAATCTTGGCCCTTAATCCCTATGCTTGTTTAATCCTAGCTATCTATAGAGGAAGGGTAATATAACGCCCCGCGTTCACTTTTCATTTTTCAAAAATTCTTTCCGGTTTATTCATGATTTATGACGTCACTTCTTTTTTTCATGACATCTTATGTATCCTTGGTCCTTTGTGTCACAACCCTAAAATCCTAAAAATCCCGAATTAGGACGTCCGAGGATTCCGGGGTGTGATTCATAAAATTAGTGACCAACTAAGGATATCAATAACAATAAAACGTATGGAATAGTGATAAAAAAATTTCTATTCCCTATATACCAAATGATAGAATTTCAACAGCAAAATTCAATGATAATCCAGCAGAGTTCCGTCTGTAAATGGAACATATGGAAACTAGACACAACAGATTAACCTGCCAATAATAATACGATAACAACAATGGCACACAATCCAAGATTTGATAAATCTACTTGGGCCGAGGTAGTGGAAAGAAAATCACCGCTACATATACACAACCCTCCTTAATATACGGAGTAACAATGCTCAAATGAAAATACAGAAAACAATAAATGGCGGTGCCGAAGACATACAATGATACCCTGAAATAATAGATAAAGAGATATATGGAATAGAAGATACACTGAAAGGGAATATGCCAACATACTGGATCCCAAGAGAAATACATAGTAATCCCATACAACATGGGTAAATAAACTAAATGATAAGAAATACAATGGCCAACTATTGTCCCCATTCCAATCGTATTGCAACCGTAGCCACGTCACCTTGCGCAAATTAAAAACCTGCAATGAGGAAAACAAAATAAAGGTGTCCTTGCACCACATGCTTTTCGTAGCCGAAATATTTCCTGCAAACTGGCATGGGAATACCAGGGCATAAAATGCCTGTGAGAAAAGAAGCTCAGTGGGAAAAACGAAATCATAACTATCACATCCTCCAATTGTTTAGGTAATACTAAACCATCCAGTAAGATATGTAGCACATAACTAATCCCGACCCTGAAATCACAAGGCACGCACCCATATACTATCATACATAAGGATATAAGGGATATACATATATATATACACAACATAAGTCTCACAAGGTACAAATAAGACTTGGACTTCAAGTACTAACACTAGTAGTCTACACTAGTCTCACAAACGTACGCTAAGTACTTAACCTCCAAGTCCAAGCTAACCAATCACCAAATATTCACAACGCTAACTAGAGGATCCAAAAAGAGAGAATAACAATCATCTCTAATATCCAAAGGATCTAGAATCCAAAACTAATAACCCACTCCCCGAGAACACATGAGAGAAAGCAGTCATGTCCTTGCATACTAACGTATATATATATATATATATATATATATATATGAGAACCATCATCTCATTACTAGCGAAAATCTACATCTCAAGGACTTAAATCACCTCAATCATATCACCATATGAATATCATAATACTATCTCCAATACGGTTAATAAATCACCAACACTCTCACTATGGATAAGGAAAGATAACCAAAGTAAAACACATAGAGTACATGGACACTACTCTCATGAACGACCACATAAGGGTCAAGAAATAAAGCAAAGGAAAAGATATCCAATACTAAACAAACGGATAACCGAGATAACAATATCCAGGTTAAGAACACCCACAAGTGATTAGGGAGACATCCGAATAAAAGAAACTTTTTAAAGTACAAAATGCTAAAGTTCTTCTTGCATAACATTTATCCACTCACTATCTTGAAGAACTTCTTTGACATTTTTAGGTTCAAAGGAAGATGTAGCATGTATACAAAACCTCATTCCTAGCCTTTCTCCGGGTCATCATCATCTGGTCAACAGTTCCTATAACATTGTCCAAAGGATGATATAACTTTACCCTTGCAAATGGTTCTCTAGAAGGAGTAGCTTGAGCATCATAAGTTTGATCATGAGATTCTATAGGACTAGAACTACCATCATGAACCACATTGTCCTCTTCACCAACATCAGAAGAATCATTTCCTAACTGAAAGAATGACTCATTATCTTCCCCCTCAACTGATGTTGGATGCTCATCAACACATGAGTCATCAACCACTACATTGGAATATTCCATCATTGTTTGAGTTCTAAGGTTAAAAACCCTATATACCCGACTTGTCAATGAATACCTAAGAAATATTCCTTCATCACTCTTAGACTCGAATTTCCCAATGGATTCCCGATCTCCAAGAATATAGCATTTGCTCCAAAAACCTTGAAATATTTCACATTGGGTTTCTTGTCATTCCACAATTCATAGGGAGTTGTTAAAGTGTCAGGCCTAAGATAAACTCTATTAGAGGTCTAACACGTTATGTTCACCGCCTCGGCCAAAAAATAGCTAGGAACATTCCTACCATGTAACATAACATTCGTCATTTCTTAAATAACCCTATTATCATTCTAGGAACACATTACATTATTTTCCTATAATTTATAGGTAATCAAGCATTTGTATTATATTTATTCATGCATGCATTTTAGTTTGAAATAAATGACAATAAAATTTTTGAGACTATTGATCTTGGCTAGAGTACACAAGTGGTCATATTTTACTCTATTTTCATATTTACTTGTCTCATTATACATATGTGAAGTAGAAGTATCAGTCTGACCTAAGATTTTTGGATGATCACTTGGCATGATTATTTGATGTTACAAAACCTTAATCTTAGGTGCTAGTTGCTTCGATGATGATTGTAATGCCTTCTGAATCTGGTAATTTTTTCATTTAACCCGAAGTGGTATGAAGGTTCATGAGCTATGCTAGATTGGTCTATGCATGAAATATATTTTGAATGTGTATGAATGTGGTGGTAATGGTGAAAGAAGAGGAAATGATAAAATGATAAAAAAATAAAAATGTAAAAAACGGTTCTTCAATCCAAAAATGAGAGATAACTGATGAACATAAATCCCATGGAAGAAGCTCGGGCCCAGTTGGTCAGGACTAAAAATCCTTGCTAGAAAGTTTGGAGCTTACAAAGACAAAAAGGGATATTGTGAAAAAGTTGAAAAGATGAAAAAGAGGAAATTGTGTGTCAAGGAGAAAATTTATTTTTGACTTCTAGTTTGGAACTTGGATTGAATTATCATCATGGTGGGTGCAGAGATTATCAGGTTTAGTATGTATTGTTTTCATCTTATCTTAGTGCTTCCACATGATAATTTATATATATATATATATATATATATATATATATATATTTGCAAAACTTGACTTGTGCATTCTTGAGTTTATAAGGTATGTGTGCTGATTTTCTTCTATACCGTGTGTATAATGGCTAAGATAGATCTGAAAATATGATGTGTTAATGATTTGTTTGTTGTCTTTACTACCTTACTCACAGATTTCTAAAAATAAAAATACTACCTCCGTCCCACAATAGTTGTCCACTTATTACATTTTTCTTGTCCTTAATTACTTGTCCAATTTCAAATCCTAATACACTATTATCACATACTTTCCTAAATCCTCTCCACTAATTTCAAAATATAATGGACCCCACCACTAACCAAACCTTATATATATTATTAGAGGGAAAAATTGGAAACAAAAAACTATCAAAAAACCATGGCACTATGCAATAGTGGACATCTATTTTAGGACGGAGGTAGTATTTTTTATTTCTATTCATGATATTTTGCACTCATGCATTAGTATTAGGATCATGTATAGTAGATATTTCTTTTAACATGAGAATTTGGATATGATCTGATAAAGTTTTGTATCTTGATGTTTTCTTTATGTACTTCCTTGCATTTCTTTATATTGTTGGTATTGCATATATTTTTCTTTGCTTGTCATTTCAATGATAAAAAGGGGGAGAAGTATTAATATAGGGGGAGTGATTGTTTGGTTAAGAAGGAGAATTATTTGGCAAGGGGGAGTTTATTCTCAGGGGGATAATGATGATCATTATGTGTGCATTGTTGTTATGATTTCTGATTATCATTATGTTGGTTTTTATCTGTTTTCCACAGTTGTGTTTAATGGTTTGTTCAGTGTTGTGGTTACAGGATTAGTAGACCGCCATGAAACCAAGCTGATAATTTATATCTATGTTTATTGGTGTGTGTTCATAGGTATAGATGTTTAGTTATTATTTGTGAGGCTATATTATAAAACATGATTTTGTCTCAGAAATGCCAAGGGGGAGATTGTAAGTACATATTTGAGTATTGTTTATTTATGACATGTTCTAGAAAATAACTATGTTGAGTGTTAGATAGGTTGGTTTGGTTCCAATGACATCGATAAGCTTCGTCAAAGGCAAAAAATCAAGCACTGAAGTAGTGAATACAAGTGAAGCACGAAAGTGAGCATAATGAGGAAAAATGTCTCCTAAATGGCGAAAATGACATTTTCCGAAGCCGTCACTTCAAGCAAAATGTATCGTCAATTCAAGAGGGTCATTTTGGTGCAATTGCGAAAAAAATTGGTTTTAACAAAAATACCTATGCTTTTAATAGTGAAAAGTGGCTGGAAAGTGGAGTTTTACGCTTGGACCTATGCTTCAGGCGTAAAGAACTTACTCTTCAAGAGTAGATGGCCTATGCTTCAAGCGTAGCTGTGGCAAATGTTTCTTCCTGAATTTTGCTACGATGTCCGATTTGCACATGAGTTGGTTTTATGATTTATCTACGACTTATATACATAAACGTGTGTGGTATATACATGATATTCACCAGAATATAGGGTTTGGATGTGAAATTACGAGAAAGGGAAAATTTAGGGTTTGGATCATCATTGTCTATAAATACCCAAGTCTACAACATGAGGAAACACGTCTTGAAAAATTCTCTGCAAATTTTCTACTGCTTCATCTTCTTCAGAGATATATGGTGAGATAATATTATTAAGTGATTAGATATATACAAATTCTTTTTTATGATTAAGTGTATCCAATCGTGTTTCTACATCGGCAATTCTCATGCACAATTAGATGTTCTAGTTGCTGAAAAATTCACACACCGTCTATAGCAACATGGTTTAATTGATCCATTGAAGAATGGAGTCGTCTGAGTGCAGAGATTGAAGCAGAAGGCTTCGTTGTTATTTAATCTGTTGAGAAACAGAGCGGTCAGAGTACGGAGATCAGAGCGAGAGCTTCAAGGAGCGCGAGTGAATCTAGACTTCCAAACGTCGAGTGAAGAACAACAAATTACAGCAGTTGTAAGTTCTGGTTTCATAGAGTCTATATAAATTCTTTAATTCATAGTGAATAGATAACCGAGCATATTAGTGATTTTTACTTGGAGTCTTTCCAAGGTTTTCCCTGTAAAAATCTCCGTGTCTTCTTATGATTTAAATTTCTGCACTTATATTCATATTTGTTTGATTGATCTGTTTTGAGAATTAAATTGATAATTAGGGTTTGTGACTGATTAAAATTGAATTTTTGCTCAATAATTTTAATTGATCATAAAATCGATAAAAAACCTATTCACCCCCCCCCCCCCCCCCTCTAGGCTATTTTTACTATCATCTAGGTAATTTCAACAAGTTTTGATCCGTTTCAACTTCTATGAACTTGGGTTACACTCCAATATATCCTAGCACGTGTATAAAGGATATATACACCAATATTGGTCATATTCACTCCAAATTACAAGAGGATTAAAAAAGAGAAGAATTCTAGTCCATAAAGGATACAAGTTTACTCAATATAGGATTTCTCTCTCTATAAATAAGAGGAGTCTCTATAGATTTGTGTGTGGTTTTGTGAGATCTCTACAATACTTTCACAGATCAGATTCATCTGAAGAGAGAAAAAAAGAGATTGCTTGATTATTCTATATCAAGGGTTTCTCTAGTTTTTGGTGATTATTCAATTGTGCTTTTACATTGAATATCTTTTATGCACAATTGAATGGTCTGGTTGCTATAAAACCATCACACCACCTATTACAATGTGGTTGCGTCGATCCATTGAGAAGTGGAGCCGTCGGAGTACGGAGATCGGAGCAAGAGCTTTGTGGAGCAAGAGTGGATCTGGACTTTTAGACTTCGAGTGATGAAAGGCAAATCGTGAGTGATTTGTAAGTCTAAAACTTCAAAAAGTATGTGTACCTATTGATTCAAAGTGTATCGATAATCGAGCGTATCCATGATTTTTACTTGAAGTGTTTTCCACGTAAAAATCTCTGTGTTGTCTCATAATTTATTTTCTGCACTTATATTCATGATTGCTTGATTAATTTGATTAGAGAATTAGGGTTTCGTGACTAATTAAAATTGAATTTCTGCTAAATAATTTTAATTGATCATAAAACCGATAAAAAGCCTATTCACTCCCCCTCTAGGCTATTTTTCTTAGTCGCCTAGGTAGTTTCAATTGGTATCAGAGCATGGTTGCCCCCATTTTAGGTTAACTACCTAAGGTTAGATTCTGAACTTAGGCATTGGATTTACCTTGTGAATGAGGGTCCGTATGTAGGTCTCCTTTTTTTGATGGCTTGAATTACACCTATTGGAAAGCTAGAATGAGAGCATTTTTGAAATTTCTAGATGAGAGAGATTGGCTTGCCATAGAGGTAGAATATTCACATCCCACTATGAAAGACGATACTACTAATGAATTGAAAGTAAAACCGTCAAACGAGTGGACTCCTGCTGAGACAAACAGTGCTAGTTGGAATTTCAAAGCTTTAAATGCTTTATACAATGATGTGACCGCAAGGGAGTTTAAAAGAATTCCATGTGCGAAATTGTTAAAGAAGCTTGGGATATTCTCCAAGTAACTCATGAAGGGACTTCAAAATTTAGACAATCGAACCTCCAAATTCTAAATTCACAATTTGAACAACTTAAGATGGAAGAGGATGAAGTCTACGCTGACTTTGAGGCTAGACTAACTGCTATTGTCACAGGTTATCACAATCTAGGTGAGCCCATTCCCGAGACAACCATAGTGAAGAAAATTCTTTGGTCTCTACCTGAAAGTTTTCGGTCTAAGGTTACTGTCATATTAGAGGTCATGCATCTTAAAAAAATTAAGCTTGAAGAATTGGTAGGGAACCTAAAATCTTATAAGATGGAGATGTTAAAAAATCCCCCTAAGAAGTCTAGTAGGACAAAAGAGAACAACATAGCTTTCAAAACCTCTAGGGAGGATCATGTTGATTCTGATGGAGAAAGTAAGTTGAATCTAAATTATATTGCCATGTTTGCTAAAAGGTTGAATAAATTCGTAAAGGATAATAGGAATGGCAAAGGATAAAAATTTGGAGACAGATTAGATGAGTCTAGAAATAGAACTAAAACCCAATCTCAGAATGACAAGTCTGACCTTAAAAAGAAGAAACCTTATGGGTTCTACAAATTGGAAAGTATTTTTCTAAAAATTTAACTTTTAAGGTTTCCCAATTGATTTTTATATCCCTTGCTAAAGTGATATACCATCTTTTAGCTTTCTCTTTCAAAGAAAAGGGAAACAAACGCACACGCAACGCATTAGGGCTCAGATTCTCAATTATAACAGTCGAGTCCATTTCTAAGAAATCACTAATATGTTGATATGGGTTCTCATTCCTAAGTCCAAAGAACTTAGGAAACATATTAATAATACTAGATTTGATCTCATAGTGTTTAAGTCCATATTATTCTGGAAATTCAATATATGCTTCTTGAGTAGAAGGCGCAAAGTACCCCTTCAAAGAAGAAGTTGATGCCTTTCGTGTATTAGTATTCTGGTGGGCCATCATTCCTTACTCCAACTATCGACGACGTTTTTCTTCCCTTGCTCAACGATTTCAATGAAAATTTTGTTCAATCTCAGGATCGAAACATACTAACACAGTATTGGGGTAAAAAAGGACTTGCCTATTGGCTTAAGGACAATTACAACGATAATCCTTTAGCATTGTGGAGTAATGATCACCCGAAGTGTGAAATCAAGCTCTTAGATCCCTAAGATTTAAGAACAAAAGGTTTAAAGATTCCCATAAGAATCAAGCCTATTTCAGCAACACCAGAAGATATAGAAGACTATAATCTTCATACCAAGGAATTGCTTCAGTTAAATCTCATCGGATCTAGCAAATCCCCATAGTCGTTTCCAGCATTTATGGTTAGGAATCATTCCGAAATTAAGTGAGGAATTTCGGAATGATCTTAGAGAAACGTTTTAGGAAAAATACAATCTAGGATTTCTATGCTTTTATCGTTGCCATTTTAGCCATTTAGAAAGTGTGCGTCGAGGCGTTCTAGGCGTTTAGCTTTCAGCAGTTTTTATCCGTGAAAAAACCATTCTCTAAACAATCTAGAAAATTGTTTTTTCAACTATTTTGAATAATCTTGTTTAAGAAATTTTTTGAAATATTATCAGTATACTCTATTTAAGAAAACATACTAGAATAAGTGAAGAAAGAAAATTGTTTGAGAAATACATCCCTTATTTTATTTGTTATGGACAAGGACTTTAAATCTAGTTAAACTAGACAATTATCGAGATCTCAGGGAAGCCTTTATCTTAAATTTTTTGTTATTTCACTACACATAAATATTACCATGATAGATTTCTATAAGCTAGAAGAATCTAAAGTCATATCAAGGAGAAGTTTTGTGGGTTGTGTGGTTGTTTTCCCTCTTTTTCAGAAAAGAGGAATGAGGATCTGTTCTTAGGACACCGCCTCAGTTTTGGTATCAGAGCCATGACATGAAGGTTCAAGCTACTACAAGTAAGTATAGTAGTATTTACAAGTCATTATGAGCTATAATGATATAGTAAATATGCTCGAAACAGAAGAAGTTATTATTACTTATTGGAAGTTAATATTAGAGAAGCAAAGATTTTTGCAAAAGATGTATGTGGTTTTAATATTGAAAGACCATTACATATGAGAAATCTAAGTTTACTGGAATCCAATGAATCTAAGAGATATTGGAACAAGCTTGTATAGGATATAGAACTAAAAATATGCTTAAGTTCAAACCCTATAACCACGAATTATCCATCAACTCTCAAGAAAATATTGATGAAGCGTTAGGATGGTTATATACCGAAGGGTATATTACCAACGGTTCCCTTAGAAAGGAACAAGTTCCCCAAGAAGGAGCTTCTGGATCAGAAGCACCAAGAGAAGCAGAGACTTCTACAAAAGAGTTTAAAGAAGATATCTTTCGTGCCCTTCAAAAAAAAGGTTCTTACGAAGCTTTAAAGAATAAGTACTCTAACATATATTCACATATTTATTCTAATATGAAGAAGCAAACTTAGATGGTGACGATAATGAATTCTAAAGATTAGAATAATCAGAAGTTACTGAGAAACATCCTTGAGAAATTAAAGGATTTAGAAAAGAAGCAAGTCGAGAATAATGAGATTCTCGAAAGCTTATTGAAGTGCATCATAAACATTTCTATCGAAAAAAAAGGAAAAATGATTGAAGAATCAGTTTATGATCAAAACAAAGAGATGAGTTTGGAGATTAGAAAACTTTATGGTAAGGTCAATAACATTCTAGATGAAAAGAAGTATGACCCCTACAAGTGAAGACCTACAGAGATTAATATTGAAAAACATATATTATATCTTAACAATAAGGTTATACCCCTAGTTGAAGCAAGTTCCCAGTTGTTAGGAAGGGTATAAGTTATTCTGAAAGTCATAAGGAAAAGAGTTTCATAGAATGGAGGAATTTTATGAAAAAGCAGTTGAGGTTCAACTTAGGAATTTTCCTCAGAGAATAACCATAGTTAACCCAAAGAGAAATCCTGAAGAGTCATCCTGAACTGAAAATTTCAGTTATCTTGACAAGATCATTAAGACAAATCAGAGATTAATGATTGAGGTACTAATCGATCAAAAGGACATTAGAACTCATATAAATGATTTAAGAAATGATTTTGACACTTGAACCCAAAGAATGGAAAATTTAGTTAGTCAGGTTCAAGAAGTCAGAGAAATCTTTGAAAAAAACAAGATTGAGTTTCATGAGAGAATAGGAAATCTTACTAAGAAATTAGGAGATTTATCAATTTATGAGGAAACAAGTAATCCTGAGTTTGGAACAATTAGGAATTAGAAGACAGACCTTTCTTGGTTATATCCACCAAAATGAATCAGTGGATTGATAAAATGAAAGGAAAGATTTATATGAAAGAAGTCAATAAACTAGCTTATCAGATATATGATAAGATTATAGTTCAGGAAGTAGATGATGTAAGCAATTATGCCATGCCTCACCTACCCGAAAGAATTCTTTATGAGTCCAAGAAACTCAAAGAGAAGAAGATTCTTAGATTCTATAAGACCACTAGCAGAGATTATGCAGCTGATAGTGTCATTAGAATCCATGCTTTGCAGAAAGAAGATGTATCCCAGAAAGAAGGATACTACAATATAGCAGCCATACAGATAATGGCAAAATGGTTAGGAAATACAGGACTAGACATTCTTTTTTCTCTATCAGCCAGAGATTTAAGACAACTAGATCCTAAACAGCAGATCATAGGATTATGGTCAACAAACCTGTTTACAGGAAGTGTTTATACAGAGATATTCTGTGATATTCCCGCTTTAGCAGCTGATGAGAATATAATTGATCTCATAATTATAGATGTTAAAGCAAATATAAATCAGAAAGAGCGATCCAGATCTCTATCTATCTCTCTTAAGATGTATTATAGTTGGATAGAGACATATTCCCCCTATAGAGCAAGAGATAAAAAGATTAATGTCAGTAACAGACTTCGTGGAGAAACTGTTATTGTCAAGTCTAGTCATATAGATGGAACACTTATACCACAGCCAATTCCAGTGGAAAAGCTAAGGTATGATCTTGAGTTTAACTTTGAGATGGAAGAATCCTTTTTATAAGTTAAGCAATCTGTTGAACTAGAGTATATACTCAAGGGTATAAACAATGTTTCTATAAGGTTAAAAGAACCTTAGTCAAGCATCAGATCATTAAGGAAATAGAAAAATGATGTAGGACCATCTCAAAGTAATGAAGATTCAGAATGAATTTTAAAACATTACTTGAGAGAGAAAGTCTCCCTTCTCATATCAATCTTAGACAACTTTAGTCTAGACTCGAGAAAGAAGGGGATGATGCTGAGATAATTGATCAGCAGATCACAAGACAATTAAGCCTTGTGATAAATATTCTTGAATATCCTTTTCATTATCAGTATAATGTTGAGAGTATTTAGAATATTGAGGAAGCAAATGCTACCATGATGTTTGGGATAAATCCACCAGGTGCACGTGATACATATGCAAAACGAGAGATACCAAGTGAGTCCAGAAGAATAATTTCTAGACCACAAGCCTAAGGGACAGGCAGAAATGAAAGAATATGGAACTCTAGAATGATCAAGACTGAAGAACCCATTCTAGGCAACATTGATAAGGAGATCAGACAAGATCCAATCAAGCTTAATCCCATAAATGATAAAGGAATAACCCGTTATTATAACAACCTCAGGATTGCGGAAACAGAGATTTCTAGTTGGGAAGCAGCTATGGACACTACAATAGGCATTCATTTTAATGAATGGAGTGTTGAGCAGAAGTTAAACTATCAAGAGAATAGCTTGATGGGATTAACAAAAAAGGTTTGGGAAGGTTTCAAGAAAACATCCCTCTACCAAGATTTCAAGACGAAGTTTCTAGCACAAGGAGGCAAAGGACCCCTTATAGGAGCAATACTCCGAAAAGAGATTTGTGGAGTAACAAACACTCAAGACATTGAGAACAGGCAAAAGGAAAAAGCTTGGAAAATGCTTCAGAAGATAGAAATGTGTAGAATGTCAGATCTAGATGAGTAAAATAGTGTTTTTTCAAGACTTTTCTATATTTATTCCGATATAGAAAACAAAGAGCTACTTAGGCTTTATTTTGTTAAATTACCAGATCCTTGGAATGACAAAATGTTATCTGAGTTTAATGAATCCAATGATGATAGCATAGGAATAAGAATGGCTTTCGTCAAAGAGAAACTTGCCTTGAGAAGAGAATGAGGCAACACGTAAAATAGAGTACTTATGCACTCTGTAAAAATGTTGAGATTCCAAAATTAAGTTTTGGATGTAGCAGCAAGATGTCTTTTTACAAGAAAAGGCATAAGAAGATTCTAGTAGAAGATTTAAGCCTAGGTTTAGGAAATGGACAAAAGGCAAATCTTTTAAGAAACCAAAGTTCTTTAAAGCAAAGAAGCAAGAGTATAGGAAGAAACCTAAAAAGGATTGTACTTGTTATGCTTGCAATGAGAAAGGTCATTATGCGAATGAATGTCCTAAAAAGAAGAAAGTAGCTAAGAGAGTAAAATCTCTTGAAGAGATTAATTACATCTGCTACGATGAGTTTGAACACTCAGAGGAGGAAAATATCTATGAGTTGATCACCTCCAAATCAGAGGAAGACTATTCAGAAGATAGTCTAAAAGATGAGTCTGACTAGACTCATTGATGATCTAGAAGAGTTTGATACCAGAGTTCTTCACTACTTCGAATAATTAAAATGGTGCAGACAAACCCCATTTGGACATACCCAATTCAAGGGAAAGACATATCAAGAGCTTTTGAATAAAGCCATAGAGATGTTGCATTTCATAGTCTTAGCTCGCCCAAACATCAAGGGTGAAGATGCAAAGCTAGCCAGAAATGAAGAAGACGAGTCTACAAAGATAATAGAAGACTTGCAATAAAGAATTGAGCATGCTGAGAAGATACTAAAGACTCTCCAGCAAAAGTAGAGGAATAGGATACAGGTTCTTCCTTATCCTATTGAGAACCAGAGTAACTGGCCAACGTTCATAGAACCTTATAAACATAATAGTCAGAAATCAGGATATACCATTGAGCAATCAGGATATACCACTGACAATGATCACAACCCAAAGAATGAAATTTCTTCAGAAGAGTATCTATCTAGTGAGAACGACATAGATGACACTTGCCTTGAAGCAAATGAATGTTTAGATAACATTTGCTATAATGTACATATAGCCACTTGCTATTGTACAATTAGCCTTATGTTTAACGGATATTCCCCATATGATATAGATTGTCTATATGATATAAGGTATACTCTGTTATTAACCAAGGAACATATCTTTCCACCAAAATATTGGATCCAAGGCCCAAAGAAGACTTTGACTTTTGCAAACTCTACAATCAGCCAAAGTTTACTTTATGCCCCTGAAGTCCAATTCAACTAGGAAATAATATTTATCATGCTGAATTTTGGCAGCACAATCTTATGAGCTATGATATAATCATTGGCAATATTTTTTGGCTTCAGTTTAGCCCTTGCACAGTGCTAAGCAATATGATTCTTACATCAGATTTGAATCATTTTCCCCTTTCCTGTTCACATTCCACAACTAATACCAGTTGTCATCCCTATCTAAGTTCCTCAGGTAAGCGTAGTGAGGTTATGCAAATTGAGCAAACGCCACCAGAAACCATCAACAAGATACCATCACTTGTTGAAATTGAAGCACTGCTTAAGTACAATTACAGCGATAATCCTTTAGTATTGTGTAGTAATGATCACCTAAAGTATGAAATCAAGCTCTTAGATCCCCAGGATTTAAGAACAAAAGGTTTAAAGATTCTCATAAGAATCAAGCCTATTTCAGCAACACCAGAAGATATAGAAGACTTTAATCTCCATATCAAGGAATTGTTTCATTTAGATCTCATCAGGTCTATCAAATCCCCATGGTCGTTTCCAGCCTTTATGGTTAGGAATCATTCCGAAATTAAGAGAGGAAAAGCAAGGATGGTTATTAACTATATTCAGTTAAATAATTGCATCCAAGGAAATGTTTACAGAATCCCTGATAAGGATGAATTATTTCTTAAATTAAGAGATAGTAAGTTTTACTCTAAGATAGATTGCAAGAGTGGATTCTACCAGGTAAAAATGGAAGAATCAATCATACCTTTTACTAGCTTGGGACTCAAGACAACCCCAAGTATTTTCCAAGAAAAGATGGATCTTATCCTAGGAAATTATAACCAATTTTCTTCTGTGTATATAGATGATATACTTATCTTTCGCAAAACACAGGATGAACACTTAAAGCATCTTAGGGATGTAGCCCAAGAGCTTAGAAGTAATGGAATAATTATTTCCAAAAAGAAAGTCGAGCTAAATAGAACTAGTATCGAATTTATAGGAATAACTATTTCCAATGCTGAAATTACTCTTCAGCCACATGTATTAGAGAAAATAGAACATTTCCTAATTACATAAAAGACAAAAAGGATCTGTTACGATCTTAGGATGTTTTTGTTATGCTACTAGTAGCTATCTTCCTAACATTGCTATTCTCAAAGAGCCATTGCAAAGAAAGCTTAGGAAGAAGAACAACCAAGGTATATGGAGCTGGACTCAAGAAGACTTAGAGATAGTTTAGAAGATTAAGGATATGTGTAAAGACATACCCAAGTTAACTCTCCCAAAGAAAGGAGATAAACTCTTTGTTACTACGGATGCTAATGACAAGGCTTGGGGAGCATCACTTCAGTTTCAATCCAGAAACAAAGAAGGAAGCCATAATCATAACTTCAAGATTGCCAGGTACACCAATGGTGTTTGGTCTAAATCTGAGTTCAAATGGTCAACCTTTGATAAAGAACTAAGAGCTATTAGAAAAAGCTTGAAAAAGTTCAAAATGTTTGTTATAACTGAACCTGTTATCTTACAAACTGATAACAAGGCAGTTATAGGATTTCTTAAATCCACACCTACTTCTACTAATGATTACTCTGCTAAAGTATGCAGGGATAAGTGGAAGATTCTTTCAATTGGCTCGCTTATGACTATAGAGCATATAGTAGTAGCTAAGAATTTTATAGTTGATTCTCTAACAAGATAAATGGCTATGGTTAGTGATAAATGCACCACTGCATGACATGTGCATACAAGTTTAGTCATTCTGGACAAGATTAACAGATTTTATTGCAGGAGTTCTACAAATTAAGAAATGGCAACTTCAAGTAGGAACAATGCAGAGCTTTCTATTTTAGAAATGAAAAGAATGTTAGCCCAACTGGAGATTGAGATTGCTCAAACCTAGCTGAATCAGGAGATTGATTCTCTTAACGAGAAGGTATCCAAGGTTTCTACGAATACATATAAAGAAGCAATAACTTTAAATATGAGAGAGGAAGATAAGACCTATGTGTCTAAAGAGGTTAATAAGCCTAAAAGTCTTTATAAAGACAAGAAATGAAAATGCTTAGTCTCATTGGGACAAATAAAGCCCAACAACGGTCTTAAAACCAGAGTGCCTCAAGCAGGCCCAATCCTTAATGGACCTCATGTCCATTACACCCAAAATCCTAAGCCCACTGCTAAGGATAACAAGCCAGAGCCAAATATCCAAATAGAGAAGTTCAAGTCCTATATTTCAGGAAAGCCCCCTCATTTCGAAGTGTTGGACCAACTATATCTTCATAATAGAAAATTCCAGAACCATCACCCTTTGAGCCTCAGGCCCCAAATTAATGAGCCTAGAAGCCAAGATGAAGCTTCATTCCAACCTAGACATATTAGTTGGAAAAGAACCATGAAGTACCCCACTATAGAAGATCAGGCCCAGATCTTAAATGAAATCTTCAGCCACATCGATGTTAGAACTAAAAGTCTAGTACCAGTAAGAAGAACCGGGAAAGAGTATGCTAGACTTAGCAAGCTCTTAGAAAGCTCTTTGACTCTTTTAAAGAGAGATACAAAAGAGGATCTTCATTTGACACCTCTCATCCAGAACATAAAGGTTGACACGAAGCATATTGATTCAATAGAACCCATCAGGTTTGATCTATTTCAATTTCGATTTATCCCAAACTTCTACAATCGGAAGAATGAATGGTGCAAGATGTATGAAGTTGTTCAGCAAGAGAATTTATCTTCTTTAGGAATAAAACCTGAAGAACAATTCATTCGAACTAGTCTCCATGAAGGCAAGCAGTTGTTTGTTACCAAAACCATGGACCCGTAAATTTTTCAAAAAGTTTTCAAGTTCGGGTTCTTTAGAGCATTCATGATTAATAAAGAAACATCAGTAATGGTTTCTTAGTGTCCTGAACCAGTACAGAAGTTCATAAAATTTTTGTATGAGACAAGACACAACATGAGTTTTTACAACCAGAATGAGAAAATGGGAGTTAGAGTTTTCTCTGCCCCACCATTATTTTATCAGCAATATTGGAAAACCTTAAGCCAATACAAGAACCAGCCAGCGGTTATCTATCCAGATATCCATGTCTTTAAGAGAGACAAGATCTACTAAAGGATGAAGATGAGTTTTATGTTTAGAGTGATCCAAGTCCACCTAATCACCATGAGAGATTGGTACGGATGGAGCATATTAGTGAAAGGAGCATAGACTTCACCCACCATTTTACATGGGAAGATGTAGGGAGAATTGTGACACATGCCTTATCCGATCACAATCGCACCCAACTAGCCATTCCATTTGAAGAAAAGAATGAGATTCTTTTGCCAGTTATGGAAGCAATGACGAACGAAGCCAGCACAACTGTTAAGAAGAATCTCGAAAAGCAAAGGCCCTTAATTATCATATCTGACGTGGCACTCATGGAGATGCTTTGCCCACCACAGGAGGATGATATGATCAGAACAAGTGGATACATCTCAGCTTAAAGCCACTTTAGCTCACTTGGGTTATTTTTTTTTCTTTAAAGTCTTGTAATAAGAGCGTCGTGTAGTGTCGGCAGGAATACTTTCTGTCATAGTTTCTGTAAACTGGACCCTCTACTCACTACCCATATGGGAAAGGTTGTGGTCTCAATATAGGTGTGTCCTGTAAAGCAAAATCTTCTAATCTTATCCTGACGATGAGGCCAATATGCGCACTCGGGGACATTATTGGTCATCCTAGCTAAGTATAAATAAGGAGGCTTGATCTTAGAAAAAGGGAGGAGAAACGAATACAAAAGAAATAAGTATGAAAGATCAAGGTATTAATTTTTATTATGTGTGAGTAGTTTCAAAAAGGGTTCCTAGAGAGCCTCAAGTCTATTTATTAGATAAAGAGTCATGTCTATCTAACTTATAAATAAAGGGAATTACTTTTCTTGAGTTTGTCTCTCTATTACTCCTCTTGATATGTGGATGTTTACACTATGAGTTTTGATAAATATTTTGAGCATGTTTGATTATTTATTTTAAATAGTAAGATTTCTAAATAGAAGATGTAAAACTGGTATCTTGAGAAAAGTTTTAGGAAAAATGCAATCTAGGATTTCTATGCTTTTGTTGTTGTCGTTTTAGCCGTTTAGCAAGTGTGCGTCAAGGAATTTTAGGCGTTTGGCTTTCAGCGGTTTTTATCCACGAAAAAAGCATTCTCTAAACAATCTAGAAATTTGGTTTTTCAACTATTTTGAATCATCTTCTTTAAGAATAAATTTTCAAAATATTATTAGTATACTCTGTTTAAGGAAACATACTAGAACAAGTGAAGAAAGAAAATTATTTGAGAAATGCATCCCTTAATTGATTTGTTATGGAGAAGGACTTTAAATCTAGTTAAACTAGACAGTTATCGAGATCTCAGGGAAACCCTTATCTTAAAAATTTTGTTATTGCACTACACATAAATATTACCATGATAGATTTCTATAATCTAGAAGAATCTAAAGTCCTATCAAGGACAAGTTTTGTGGGTTATGTGGTTGTTTTCCCTCTTTTTCAGAAAAGAGCAATGAGGATCTGTTCTTGGGACACCGCCTCAGTTTTGGGTCATACACTAGACGAAAACTTTTTCTTTTTTTTTTCTTTGAAAACAAACTAACTACTTCTAAATTGCTCTAACTATTAATCAACAAGCAAAGATAAAATTATGAGCAAAATTAAGTTAAACTAAAACTCACAAGAGGTCCGATGACGTAACTTTCGCTGCTCAACTATCTTCCGTTTATGCTTTTTAGAGTACCTTTCAATCACATAAAATTTTTAACTTTAGATACACTACAATAACGTAATACTACTAAACTACTAAAGCAATAAGTAATGCCAAGTCCCCGGCAACAATGCCAAAAACTTGATGTCCACCCAGGGGTGATAAAAATAGTGATTAAAAATAACCCCTTATGACAGCTTAGGTTTTACCGATCGCAAGCGCATGAGTCAAATTATAGTATAGAAACGGCTTGAGAATTATGACTAAATTAACTAAAAATATAATTTAAATGACGATTGTGATTAAGAAAGAGAGCAAACTAAGGTTTTCATCGCTCCACCACTAACCACATAACATAGCTTTCAATTTGCACAATTGTAAGAGGGCGATCTATGCCCGTGAATCAGAATGTACCGCAAATAGTTCAATACGTTCCCAAAAAGGATATCGTCAACCAGATTCGCTACAACTCATCTTCGAACAGAGTTTAACTAGTGCATGCTATTTACATTACTATAATCTACTCCTAATGCATAAAATTAAACTAAAGTGTTGCCCGATAAATGACTCTAGAGGGGGGGTGAATAGAGTCTTAGCTTAAACAATGGAATTTAATTCGATTTTCTAATTGATAAATTTAATTGCAATGCTAGATGATTTAATATAAAAACACAAAGCAATATAAATCAAAATAAAGTAGAGAGAGAAATATAAATACTTGGACAAGCTATTTTAGCGAGGTTCAGAATACCCTTGATTCCTACGTCCTCGGCTCAAGATTCTTCTCGAGACTTCTCAAATCCACTATGGCTTCTCCTTACGGGTGGAGAGCAAAACCTTCACAAGAAGCACACCACTTCTCCTTTCTAAGAGAACACCCTCTCTTAGCCTAAAATTGGGTCACACCAACCCTTTGAATACAATGATCTTGTACAATAGAATATCTCTCAAAGATTGATTTGTACAATTGTAGTTCTCTTGCTCACAAGACTAGAGTAAGAATTTGAATCAAAAATTGAAGCTCTAGACTTGAAAAATATGTGAATGATGATACAAAAGAGTATATGAAAGTGTATGATTGAGATTGCAAGAGGTGGTTTGTAAAGAGAGTTTTAAGTCCTTTTATAGCAAACATTTTCATCATTTTTGGCATAAAATATGACAAAAAGTCATATAGCCGTTTGAAAAGGCAATAGAGCCGTTGAAAAGCAATTCAGGGATTGGGGTGAGCTGAGTTCCTGAATGGGGTGAGCTGAGTTATGCATTTCAAAATTGTGAGAATAGGGTGAGCTGAGTTTGCAAATGGGGTGAGCTGAGTCTCCAAAATGTTTGTATTTAATTTTCAAAACTTTGAATGCTAATTCTCAAACCCAAATTCATTAATTTGGTATTTATTTGTTTTCAAAAAATAGTTTTATGCATAATGATTTTAGATTTCTAGAGCTTCAAAATAATTCAAATAATTACTTTGACAGTTAAAATCTAAACACTCACCAACCTATCTACCCAATCTTCGTGTAGTGGTTGATCATCTTTGAAATGATTAACTTTAAGCTTCAATCTCTTTGCTCTTGATCATCTTTGAACTTCAATATTTTTGCATTTGATATTCTTGTTCGTTCGCTTTAAATGCATCGCCATGATCTTTTTGTCCGCATGATCCATAGTATGATTTTCCTGTTTTTACAAGCTCGGACAAATACTCATTGTAACCATTAGTACAAATACATCATTAATGATTTGTTATCATCAAAATTACGGAATTACCCTTAGATTAAAATCTTAAGGCCAACAATCTCCCCCTTTTTTATGATGACAAAATATTAATGTGTGCATATGTAAATAGCAATTAACTTTGAATTTTGTCAAAATTCTCCCCCTGACAATATTATCTCCCCCTGTCAATATGCATAAGTTTGATAAAAGCTTTAAGAGTAAACAAGGCATATTTATGTATCACATTGTCATAAGCATGTCAAAAATCATAATATACATAATATTGATCAAAAGTCATATTATCACAAGTACCATATCAAATACATGATATTGATCAAAAAGATTCACACATTTCTTCTCCCCCTTTGTCATCTCAAAAAGGGCGGAAAGCCATTAGCCCCTAGGTATAAATTTCAAATCGCAGAAGAAAATCACCAAATAATTCAAAATACATTCCAAGATGTTCATATTTTCAACGATAAAGTCCAGAATTTGTTGTTCATAATGAAATTCCTAACTTTCAAGGAAACAGATTTTAAAGTCCCTAAAACTTTAAATAATAGTGAAAAAGCAATGCTTAGTTTCTAACCATATAAAGATTATCTGAAAACTCCTAGTTCAAAGATTGCAGAGATAAAAGAGGAATATTTCAAAACTTGACTAAATACAATATCCCTTGTGGATATATTGTTTCAAGGACCACTCAAGTCATGTTCCAAGATGTTAAATATATTTTAAGCATTTGCAAAAAGTAAGGTACTAACACATCACTTATCTATGCTTCTCAATTCATAAGTTTTGACACAGAAATTTGCCAACACAAAACCTATTATGTCACAATGTCTAGGAACTATTGGATCAATTGTAAAACATAACAAATCAAAGACAATAGCTTTCAAGTCATTCTTATTTGAGGTTGATGCATTTCCTAGAACACTAGTCTACTCCCAAAATGGCCAATTAGCATTTAGCAAGAAATGTTACTGGAAGCAAGTTCTCCGGAACAGGGGAAGGTGGGAGAAAAACACAAACACTTTTCAGATATGACATGTTCATATGTTTCTTTTCATGATTTCCAAATGCAACCAGTGATGAAAAACAGTGTTTGCAAGATTCTCCAAATTTTTGTTCAAGTCCAATTTTTAACTATCAAAACATAAGTAGAGAATCAAATTGGTTGAAACAAACTTATAACAGGAGAGTGAATGAAATAAGAGCTGTAATTGAAATTCAATTCTCCAATATACTAAAATTCCGTAATTTCAGAATTTTGCTCCCAAGATTTCAAACAATTTCAGAAATTTAAATCTCAAATTTTCAAAAAGTTTCAGAAATTTTGCTCCCAAGGTTTGTACTCCACAATCTGAAGTACCTGGTGTTGAGATAGCAATAAAATTCAATTTTCGAAATGCCAAAATCCCCAATTTCCGAATTGCAAGGTCCAAAATCAAAACTGTCAAAGCTAATTTTCGAATGAAAATCCAAGTTTTCAACAAAATTCAAATACATTTCAAAATTTGATATAGAAAACAATTTTCCAGAAAAATTATCAATTTGTGAATAATTGGGCAAATATTCCGAATCATTGAAGTGAAATTGCAACCACAATTCAAAGAAAATTTCAGAATTTTATTCCCCCAGTTTCAAATATTTCAAGAAATTGAAATCCAAGGTCTGAACTGATTTAAGAAATTGAACCAAGGCTAAGAAATCACATGGAGGTATATGAATATGAATCACATGGAATTATTTTACCATTGAATCAGAGATGGAGATCGTTGGTTGTGCGCGAAGGAGGGGCGAAGCTTTGGTAGTCGGTCGCAGAGGAGAGAGCAGGGCCGTCGGACGCTACCTGGTTGAAGGTTGGTGACTCGGCGCAGAAGGGTCAGAGAAGCGGTGGATGTCGTGACGCCGAGGAGGACAGCGGCTCAAACCACAAAGCACAGCGGCTTGGCGGCGACGGGAAGCTAGGGTTTCGTCCCTAGTTTACGCGAAAGAGGGCGTGATGGTAGAGCTTGGTGAGTTGGGTGGCCTGGTGACTGGTCGCCGAGTTTTCGCAGAGACAGAGTAGCGGTGGTGGTTTGCGAGTGAGGCGGCGTTGATGGAGTCGCACGGAAGCGGAGCAGAGGTGGTGCGAATTGGAGATGGTGGTGGAGATTGGTGAAGATGATGGTGGGTTGAAATGGTGATGGTGATCTGTGAGATTGATTGAAGAGGTAGGAAGATGGACGATAATACAGAGCGTTAGAGAGAACCCTAGGATTACTTGCCCTTTTCTTTTTCTTTTTTTTTTTTAATTCAAAAATACTTCATTCGGCTGAGCTGAAACAAGATACGGTTGAGAAGGAAAAGTCAGTACTTTCCTAGCTTTGTCCAAGTTTTGGACATAAAAACTTAGCTTAGCTGAATGGAATTCAGTTAACAGATTTTATTTTATTTTATTAATTTTTTTTTTTTTAATAAACTAAACATATACTATATATATAAGAAACAAATATAAGTGAAAAAAAAAACATAAAATATATATACATAAAACTATATAGATATGTATATATATGTATATATATTTTTTAAATAATAATTTAGATTACCTCAAATTCACGTGTCATGCCGAGTTCTCTTCGGATTGAACAAAATTGGTTCTCTTGAAGGGGTTTTGTAAAAATATCCGCAAGTTGATCTTCCGTTTTGACAAAAACAAGTTCGATGTCACCTCTAGAAACATGGTCTCGAAGAAAATGGTACCAAATTTCGATGTGTTTGGTTCGAGAGTGTTGTATAGGATTCTTTGAGATACAAATTGCACTCGTATTGTCACACTTAATCGGAATATGATCATAGGTAAGCCCAAAATCCTCAAGTTGTTGCTTAATATATAGCGTTTGAGCACAACTATTACTGGCGGCTACATATTCGGCTTCCGCCGTTGATAAAGCCACAGAATTTTGTTTTTTACATGACCACGATACAAGGGAGTGTCCTAAGAAATGACAAGTGCCGCTAGTACTTTTCCTATCAATCTTGCATCCGGCAAAATCGGCATCCGAATAGCTAGTTAATTCAAATGATGTGTGAAGTGAATACCATAAGCCAAGATCAATTGTGCCACTCAAATATTTAAAGATTCTTTTAACCGCAATAAAATGAGTTTCTTTAGGGCATGATTGAAAACGAGCACATAAACAAACACTAAACATAATGTCCGGCCTACTAGCCGTTAAATACAAAAGACTACCAATTAGTCCTCTATATTTCTTAACATCAAAATCAATGCCATTTTCATCCTTATCAAGTTTCAAGGAAGAACTCATAGGAGTTTTGGCATGTTTGGGTCCCTCCAAACCAAATTTCTTTAGCAAATCTTTGATATACTTGGATTGGCAAATGAAAATGCCATCAAGTGTTTGTTTGATTTGCAACCCTAAAAAGAGGTTGAGTTCTCCCATCATGCTCATTTCAAACTCGTTTTGCATGATATAAGCAAACTCGTCACATAGTGTATCATTTGTTGATCCAAATATAATATCATCTACGTATATTTGAACAATTAACAATTCACTATTAATGGATTTAGTAAAGAGAGTATTATCTATTTTACCACATTTGAATCCATTTTTAAGTAGAAAACCACTAAGTCTTTCGTATCAAGCTCTTGGAGCTTGCTTTAAGCCATATAAGGCTTTTGATAGCTTAAAGACATGATTGGGAAAAGTGAAATTTTCAAATCCCGGGGGTTGTTCTACATAGACTTCCTCTTCAATGAAACCATTTAAAAATGCACTTTTAACATCCATTTGAAATAATTTAAAATTCATGTGAGATGCAAATGCAAGTAACATTCTAATCGCTTCTAACCTTGCAACGGGGGCAAAGGTTTCCTCATAATCAATTCCCTCTTCTTGATTATATCCCTTGGCAACAAGTCTTGCCTTATTTCTAACAATGATTCCCGATTCATCCTTTTTATTCCGAAATACCCATTTAGTTCCTATAATGGTTTTATCATTCGGTCTTGGAACTAATTCCCACACTTGATTTCTTTCAAATTGATTCAATTCTTCTTGCATAGCAAGAAACCATGATTCATCATTTTCGGCTTCTTGTATGTTTTTAGGCTCAAATTGAGATACAAATGCCAAGTAATTGCACACATTATTAACTTGAGAACGTGTGCTAACTTCCTTGGAAGGGTCTCCAATAATTTGGTCAATAGGATGATTTCTTACATATTTCCAACTCTTGGGAAGAGTATCACGTGACTCTTCAAGAGGGGGTTCATTGGAAGACTTATCATCTTAGGATGAGTTTGGTGAAGGTTCATTTGGATTTTCATTCACATTGAGTTTATTGACACCTTGTTCAATATCGTTAAACTCATCATCACTTTGGTTTGATCTAGGTAAGGTAGTGGTGATTCATCAAATGTTACATGGATAGATTCAACTACCGCTTGAGTTTTTCTATTGTACACTCTATATGCTTTACTCCTAGATGAATAACCAAGGAGAATCCCTTCATCGGATTTAGCATCAAATTTACCAAGATTGTCCTTATCATTTAGGACAAAACATTTACAACCAAAAACCTTGAAATACCCAATGTTGGGTTTTCTTTCATACCAAAGTTCATATGGAGTTTTGTCAATGGTCTTTCTAATAATTACCCTATTAATAACATAGCATGCGGTGTTGACGGCTTCGGCCCAAAAATATGTAGGCAAACTATGCTCATTTAGCATAGTTCTAGCCATTTCTTGGAGAGATCTATTCTTTCTTTCAACAACTCCATTTTGTTGAGGAGTTCTAGGGGCCGAGAGATTATGATCATAACCATTGTCATCACAAAATCTCTCTACGTCTTGATTTTCAAATTCCCTTCCTCTATCACTTCTAATGGTTTTAATCTTATATTCTTTTTCATTTTGAACTTTTCTACAAAATTTAGAAAAGATAGAATGAACCTCATTTTTATGTGTAATAAAAAAAACCCAAGTGAATCTAGAGAAATCATCAACAATAACAAATGCATAAAGTTTACCACCTATACTAACAACCCTTTCCGGTCCAAACAAGTCCATATGAATTAATTCAAGTGGTCTTGTGGTAGTAATGCTCTTTTTGCTTTTAAATGATGTCTTAACTTGTTTCCCTAATTGACAAGAGCTACAAATTTTGTCCTTAATATACTTAGTCTTTGGGAGGCCTTTGACTAAGTCTTTTCTAGACAATTTAGACAATAAATCCATACTAGCATATCCAAGTCTTCTATGCCATAACCAACTATTTTCATTTGAAGAAACAAAACATTTTACATCTTGGTCATGCAATTCACATAAAAGCAATGTATATAAATTTCCATTTCTATTATCAACAAATACTTGTTTGTTATCATGTTCAACAATGCATTGGTTAGATTTAAAGATAACATTAAAACCTTTATCACAAAGTTGACTAATACTAAACAAGTTATGTTTTAATCCATCAACAAGAAGCACATTATCAATAGAGAGAGATGAAGAAATACCAATTGCTCCAATGCCAATTACTTTTCCTTTAGAGTTATCCCCAAATATCACATTTCCTCCATCATAAGGCTTGAGAGAAATAAATTTTGATTTATCTCCCGTCATGTGTCTTGAACACCCACTATCAAGAAACCATTTGTCCTTGGAAGAGGAGGACTTCAAGCATACCTACAAAAATAATTAGGTAACTAATTTTGGTACCCATATATCCTTGGGTCCTTTGTGGTTAGAAATTTTAACATAAGTGCCTTTGATAACCCAAATTGTCTTAATGTTATTTTTCTTTCTTTTGGTACATTCAAATATTCTATGTCCACTCATCTTACAATAATTACATCTTAAATGAGTCAAAGAATTTTTAATGAAAGTTTCATGTAAGGGATTTCTTTTCTTTAATAAACAAGCATCCTTTTGATAAGGATCATAACCTAATCCTTCTTTAAAGAATGAACTTCTTTGGCTTCCAAGCATAATAGCCAAGTTTTCCTTTCCTTTTGTAAATTTGGCTAATATATTTTTTTGATCATCAATGGTCTTTTTGAGTAAAACATTTTCACTAATAAGATCATTTGAAGGAGTAGTGTTTTCTTTTTGTTCTTTTAAAGAAATAACTTCTTCTTTAGATTTAGAAAGCTCAAGTGATAAAGATTTGTTTTCTCTTTTGAGAGAATTACATTTCAAAATCATTTTTCTCAATTCATCATGAATTTCTTTAAATGCTTCTTATAATTCATTATATGAGTCTACAACATCATCATAAGAAGGTAAAGTGTCATTAAAAGAATCATTACATACCTCGTCATCGAAAGCCATGAGGCAAAGATTTGCCATTTCTTCCACTTCATTGTCGCTATTTGAGACGTCGGATTCATCATCCTCCCATGTAGCTTGCATAGCCTTTTTATTTTTCTTCTTTTCCTTTTCGCTTTTGAGCTTGAGACAATCGGATTTGAAGTGACCCACTTTTCCACAATGAAAACACGTGGGTGTATCTCTTTTGCTAGCCTCATTGGATGGTTCTCCCTTTCTCATAGGATTCCTTCTTTGAAAACTTTTTCTTTGAAGATATTTCTTAAAATTTTGGGTGATGAGAGCTATTTCTTCATCATCATTTTCGAGATCATCGGTCTCCATCAACGCTTCTTTGAAGGCGGCTTGAAGAGCTAATCCTTTCCTTGGTTTTGATTCTTCTTCACGAGATTTGAGAGTCATCTCCCATGTGAGAAGTGAACCATGTAGCTCATCAATGTTGAGTTTAGTAAGGTCATGAGATTCCTTGATGGCGGTAGTTTTGGCATCCCATTTGGCCGGAAGACTTCTAAGAACTTTTCTTGCAATATCCGAGTTAGCCATAGGTCTACCAAGATGTTTCAAACCATTCAAAATATTTGTGAATCGAGAAAACATATCATTA
The DNA here is from genome assembly GCA_963922005.1 of Cornus suecica. Lineage (NCBI taxonomy): Eukaryota > Viridiplantae > Streptophyta > Magnoliopsida > Cornales > Cornaceae > Cornus > Cornus suecica. Next base: position 39,637,068 of record OY998242.1, read on the forward strand.
ATGCTTTCATTTTCGTTCATGCGAAATAGTTCATATTCATGCATAAGTAAATCAAATTTTGACTCACGAACTTGTGAGGTTCCTTCATATGTTATTTCTAATTTATCCCAAATTTCTTTGGCGGTTGTGCAAGTTGATACCCTATTAAATTCATTTGGACTAATTGCACAATTTAAATTCACTTTGGCCTTAGCATTTATTGAGATAAGTTTACGGTCATCCGCATCCCACTCTTTTGCCTCCTTAGGCACCTTTTTGCCATCGATTTCTTTCATAGGAATAAATGGTCCATTTTCTATAACTTGCCATATTTGGTAATCTATAGCTTGAAGAAAATCAATCATTCTAGTTTTCCAATAACTATAGTTTGAACCATCAAACCAAGGAGGTCTATTGTTAGATTGACCCTCTATGTGTGTAACACCATTGTTTGCCATGATCTTTTCTCTAAGGTGATTAAGCCTTTAAATTAGAGCCTTGCTCTGATACCAATTGTTGCCCGATAAATGACTCTAGAGGGGGGTGAATAGAGTCTTAGCTTAAACAATGGAATTTAATTCAATTTTCTAATTGATAAATTTAATTGCAATGCTAGATGATTTAATATAAAAACACAAAGCAATATAAATCAAAATAAAGTAGAGAGAGAAATATAAATACTTGGACAAGCGATTTTAGCGAGGTTCAGAATACCCTTGATTCCTACGTCCTCGGCTCAAGGTTCTTCTCGAGACTTCTCAAATCCACTATGGCTTCTCCTTACGGGTGGAGAGCAAAACCTTCACAAGAAGCACACCACTTCTCCTTGCTAAGAGAACACCCTCTCTTAGCCTAAAATTGGGTCACACCAACCCTTTGAATACAATGATCTTGTACAATAGAATATCTCTCAAAGATTGATTTGTACAATTGTAGTTCTCTTGCTCACAAGACTAGAGTAAGAATTTGAATCAAAAATTCAAGCTCTAGACTTGAAAAATATGTGAATGATGATACAAAAGAGTATATGAAAGTGTATGATTGAGATTGCAAGAGGTGGTTTGTAAAGATAGTTTTAAGTTCTTTTATAGCAAACATTTTCATCATTTTTGGCATAAAATATGACAAAAAGTCATATAGAGCCGTTTGAAAAGGCAATAGAGCCGTTGAAAAGCAATTCAGGGATTGGGGTGAGCTGAGTTCCTGAATGGGGTGAGCTGAGTTATGCATTTCAAAATTGTGAGAATAGGGTGAGCTGAGTTTGCAAATGGGGTGAGCTGAGTCTCCAAAATGTTTGTATTTAATTTGCAAAACTTTGAATGCTAATTCTCAAACCCAAATTCATTAATTTGGTATTTATTTGTTTTCAAAAAATAGTTTTATGCATAATGATTTTAGATTTCTAGAGCTTCAAAATAATTCAAATAATTACTTTGACAGTTAAAATCTAAACACTCACCAACCTATCTACCCAATCTTCAAGTAGTGGTTGATCATCTTTGAAATGATTAACTTTAAGCTTCAATCTCTTTGCTCTTGATCATCTTTGAACTTCAATATTTTTGCATTTGATATTCTTGTTCGTTCGCTTTAAATGCATCGCCATGATCTTTTTGTCCGCATGATCCATAGTATGATTTTCCTGTTTTTACAAGCTCGGACAAATACTCATTGTAACCATTAGTACAAATACATCATTAATGATTTGTTATCATCAAAATTATGGAATTACCCTTAGATTAAAATCTTAAGGCCAACATAAAGCATGTCTACGATACCTCACAGAGGCATGGCCTGTGGAAACCTAGGGTTTTAAGTGTTAAGAACCATTGTGTAGAAAATCATAGATTAAGCATCCGAGTTCCAACCCATAGTGAATAATCATGATTGCGTAAGAAAATATATTCATTCAATCTAAGACAAGAATCAAGAACAAATATATAATCTTGTATCAAGAATAAAAAAGTTCACTCATCTACAACAATCATCACGGTATAGTCACAACTTCCCCTCGTTACAATTGAAATCAAATATAAAAGCTATATTACTTGGCTATTGTGATGTCCCACATCACCCGGGTAGAGGTCTGGGAATGTGCTTATATGTGCAGTGTTGTCTCTAATTGGTATGAGGCCTTTTGGGAGGAGCCCAAGAGCAAAACCGTGCGGGCTGGGCCCAGAGCGGACAATATTATACCAAGTGTTGGAGCGGGGTGTTACAACTAGGGTTTTGCTAGAAAATCCTAGATACCGGTTTACTCAATCATGGCTGATAGAGATTGCATCGTTGATGTAGAATCGCTCACCATTCTCTTATTCTCCGGGACTTTAGGTCTTGTATGGCTCCTCCTTGGAATTAATCTCAAGAGATTGCTCTGAAAATTATATGAACGAAGCTCCCTAAAATCTGTACTAGACCTTGGTATTTATAGACAAAGCCGAGGGAAACGCTATTGGTTGCCCTTTTCCATAATTTTACAACAAACTGAGCAAAATCCTACAATCTGATATATAATGTGTATATCACGTGTATCGAGGTGTAAAAGTCACAGCTGCCACAAAGGAAAACAAGTCGGGGTCAAATCTATCATTTTTAACACTTAACATGCCAGACCCCAATACATGGTGCGCAGGGGCTCCTACGCATGGTGTGTAGGTCATGCGTAGAGAAAAATGGCCTTGCGTAGGTGTTGTGTCAAAATAACACTTTCTAGCCACTTATAGCTACTGGATACGTAGCAAAACCATTGGAAACAATGTTTCTTGGGATTAGTGCCATTTGAATCCCCTCGACTCCTTTGTTATGATTTTTGAAGTTGCGGCTCAAAAAAATGACGTTTCTACCCTCCGAGAGATACTTTTCTCTTGAAAACACGTCTTTTACTCTCTTTTTGTATAGACACAAGCACTTCTCTAGTTAATTCACCAAAGTTAGCTCGTAATCTTCATTAAGCTCCGAAAACACGCTTAAACACATAAACAACATAAAAATACCAAATAACGGAATGTAAAGACGTAACAATAGCAAGATAGGGGCCTAAAATGGACAATATTTGGCACCTATCAATTGTGTAGATGAGAGACCATAGTTATTTAATATAAAAGATTTTATATTTATTCTACTCTTGTCTTAGACTGAATAAATGCATTATCTCAATCAATCATGTTTATTCAAAATAGGCTGGAACTCGGATGCTTAAATCATGATTTTTTACATAATGGTTCTTAACACTCGAAATTCAAGGTTTACACAGGTCATGACTCGACGAGGTGATATAGACATGTTTTAGTTTAATTTCATGTTGTAGGAGAAGATTAGACTAAAGTAGTTTACATGCATTAATTACACTCAGTCTAGAGATAGGTTCTAGCGATTCCGGTTGATGGTGTCTCTTTGGGGATTAGAGTTAACTATTTGCAACGCTAACCTAATTCACGTATGATGGATTGCCCTCTTACGAGCGAATGAATAGATAGCTATATTATGAGGTTAGTGGTGGACTTAAATTACCCTGGATTTTATCTCTACTATTCTTGTCTCAATCTATTTTTACTTCCTTTATAAGTTAATTAGTTGATAATAAAAGTCCAAAATTGTACTTTCATAGCAATTGAAAAGTATTACTTTACAATATTTCAGAACACGACTTAGTCCCTTGGGTTCGATAACCTTTCTCAGTCGAACTATACTATAATTCGATCTGTGCACTTGCGAGAGGTAAGACTAGGGCATTGTAAGGGTATGTTCTTAAGCACTATTTTAAACCCTAGTTTGACCGCATCAAGTTTTTGGCACTGTTGCTGGGGATTAATGGATATTCTAAATTTTAGTAATTTAGTATGCTTGAATTGTTTTTGTATTATATTATATCTAAAGTTGGATTGTGAGTTTTTGCGAGGTACACGGAAATAAGCAAAATAAAAACCAGAGGAGAGGTGACGATTGCTTTATTGAACCGTTTGTGAGTTTTAGTATATTTCGGATTATTGCACACTCTCTACTTAAAAACAAAAAAATTATTGAAAAAAATATTTTTGAAAAAGAAAAAAGATTTTGAAAAAAAATATGTTGTATATTAGTAGGTTAGATTCATGTATTATAAGTTTTTAAGTGTATTTTTATTTTTAAGTATTTAGTTGTTTGTATATTTGGTCGTCATTCACCGTCGAAAGAAGCTCTTCCTTTGGATTCAAAAATTGAGCAAATTGAGATTAATCCCTTGAAACATGAGGAAGAAAAAAACAATTCAAGTGGAGAGAATCTAGCGATATGAGACATGACTAACCATAAAGTACAACCACTAACACTTAGAGATTACTACACTCCTTCATATTACCCTTTCCCATCTGATATTGAATTGTCGAGTGTTACAACAGATCGTTTCGAGATCAACATGGACATAATTCCCCAGTTACCAGAATTTCATGAATACAATAATGATAACATGTATCAATATATTGAATTATTTCTTGAATTTTGTTCGACCACTAAAATAATAGGATTAACAGAGGAAGGACTTCGTTTACGCATTTTTTCCCTCTCTTTAAAAGATAAGGCGAATACATGGTTTTGGACTTTAAAGCCAGAAAGTCAGAACGAGTTGGGAAACAATTCAATGAGAGTTTGTGCGGAATTTTTTCCATTATGGAAAACCTATGAGATGTGGGAGGCTATATTCATTTTTTTACAAATTGTGGGGGAGAAATTCCATGAAACATGGGAACAATATAATGAAATTTTAAGAAAGTGTCCGCACCATAAAATTCTAAAACCCGAATTGGTGAGTAATTTTTATAACGGGCTTGATGAGTCATAATATCAAAGGAATTTAATACTACCTTAACCAATCCAGCCAATAATCCATAATCTAAAATATATAATCCAGATTGGAGCGATCATCCTAATTTTCCATACCACGAATTGGGTAGGAGAAATCCAAACCAAAAGCTAAACTTCCCAATTTAACCACAAACTTTCAACGCTTAATCAGAAGTCCAAGTTTGCCCTCAACCACCAAGTCAACCTCAATTCATTCATCCTAGTCAAAACCCACCTCCAAGGCTAATGGACTTTGAAGAATTTGATAATCAAATGGAGGACAGGATTAGGGATGAGGATGAGGAACACAAAGATTCAAAAGAAACTTCAGTAAAGAAGTATGATCAATCTATTCTCCCACCACAAAAGATAATTGAGATAACATATGAACCTAGAGCACCATTTCCCAAATATCTCAATAAATCATCTCACTATGGGAGACAAGAAAGTGATGAATGTTTCGTTATGGTGGAGAGTGATGAATTGGTGGAGGGAACATTACCTAAGGTGTTGAAGGAGGATTTGTTGGAAACATTGACCATACATAGGATACAGTTAGAAGATGACAGAGGAGGTACTTTATAAGGTGATTGTCATTATTTATTTGAGGTCATGGGTAGTACTAATTTTCCATAGGTAAGAGCACTTAGAGAACCATTTCCTATGTTTTGTCCTACGATTAGGGGAAGTGTGGTGGAGAGGAAGGGTGTTAGATAACGTTTTGTGGAGCTGTTTTGCCAAAGACGTTAAACATTGGTCCTAAGCTGTGAAAGTTCCTTTTTAGCCTCGATTTATAGAATAGGATGTCATTTAGTTTCTGCAATTTTATTTTGTAGGATTGTACGCCCTTAAGGCCAAATCAAATTTCTTTTATGGTTATCTTTGGAAAAAAAACTCATTCCTTGTTACATGGTGGGATACTAATTCTTGGAATTTTGACTGAGTTATGTTTATTTTCCATTGCTATGATATTGGGTGATTTGTGTTATGCTGAATATCTTTCTAGGTACCATAATGCAAGTTTGGGGGAGAGACCCAGCGAGAAGGCGAGATTTCAAAGTTACGCATTAAAGGTAACTATATTATTTTCTCATATGTGTGATTAAGAACCATGAGGACATGGTTCCATTTAAGTTTGGGGGGAAAGTATAGATATGATAAGGAATGAATGAAAAAATAATTGGAAAAAAAAAGAAACAAATTAAAAAAAATTGAAAAATTATTTGTTTTTGTACATGAATGTTTTGCATTACAAGTTTATTGAGTTCATGTCTATGATCTATGAGTAGTATTTGATGCAAAGTTCCCGCTCATGAGAGTGATGATTAGATTGAGATAGTGAAGAGATGTGGTGTTACATAGGTAAATGAGTTAGTGAAATCGAAACCGAAAATGGCAATTCGACCTATAAGCACATACACACGACCTCTTTCGCTAGACTAGTTGATCTTTGAGTATTTTGTTGAAGGAGGTTCAAATGCTATGGAAAAAAATGAAAAAATATGATTAACAAAAAATAGTGGAATGGAAAGTAGTTTTGACCCAAGTAACCGGGCCTCTTGCCACAAAGCATTGAGTGTTCGCATAAAAATGGGATAAAGTAGTGGTTTATTAGAAAGTCAGGCCTAGATGGTTTGAATTATTAAGCTCGAGGGGTGCTTTATCACCTAGTGCCCTAAAGCTATCTAGCTTGGGAGTCATTGGCCCAATGTCCACTAAGAACCAATAGAAAGTTTGAAGGGAATAAAAAAAAAAAAGAAAAAACAAACATAGAGATATGAAAAGTAGACTAGCTTGCCAAAGAGAGAGTTCACTTCAATACGGAAAGTTGTCCGGATTGGAACTAGAAACTAGCTTTTTATTTATATTAGTGGGGACAATTATTCACATTGATTTGGGATAATTATTATTTGGTAGTGAGTGGGGATAATTGTGTTCATACGATCTTGTGTGTTGTAGTATTGCTTAATTGACGAGTATGTGAATACATAATGTGTAATAATGAATAATGAAAAGAATTTGTGGGTAGTACATTCAACCCTCACGAGACTTCACTCGTCGACTATTATTACCTAGGGGTTTAAATGATTTGTTACAAATGCTAAGTGTAATCATCGATCCTCACGAAAGCAAGGGATTAGTGTAGAATAATTAGTTTAGAAAATCATCATGAGGTGATTTTATTTTTTTCTCTTGAGATGATTGCTATGGGACTAGCAATATTTAAGTTTGGGGGAGTGATAGGTGCCAAATATTTTCATTCTAGGCCCTTAAGTTGGTATTGTTAGGTCTTATCATTGCATTATTTGGTATTTTTATCCGATTTACATGTCTAAGTATGTTTCAGGAGCTTAAAGGAGAAAATGAGCTAACTTTGGTGAATTAAACAAGGTTATTTTTGTCATCAATCGAAGAGAGAAGAAAATAGAGGTTTTCAAGCCAATAATGCATTCTAGAGGGCAAAACGGAAATTTTTTAAGCTGAAACTTTGGGAAACATGTTAATGAAGTAAAGAGGGCTCAAATTGATGAAAAAATGGAAAACGTGGTTGTCATTATTTTTGTTACCCCTACCAATGCATATTGCAAGCAAAAAGTGCCTAGAAAGTCCATTTTTACACAACCCTATGCCTAGGCGTAGTGCTGAGCGCACATTGGTCTGCACAGGTAAACATTTCAGCCAACTTCAAATGGTTAGAACTCCCTCAAAAAATATAAAATTGAGTTATTCTTGAGTCTAAACTTAAGAGTTTGAAGTCATCTTTCCAATGAGCTAAATAATGTCTCAATCGGAGTTACGTAACTCGAGTTATGATCAAAAGAGTGAGACGTGTTGTGCAGGAAATTGCAGTGCGTACATTGGGTACGCCTAGGTGTAGTGGTAGGCGTAGGATGCATGCCATAAATCCTAGTTTGACCCGAATTGATCGATTTTGATCCAGGATAACTTTGTGTGCACCCCAAGACATCCCAACACGTGTATAATGCATATTTACATCAGATTTGGAGAGGAACACATAAAAGAGGAATCCTAGTTGAAGCGGGATAAATCTAATGCAAGTGGAACTCTTCGCAACTCCTTCTATAGATACCAAGGTCTAGAACAGATCTAGGGGGACTTCCAACACCTAATATCTAGAGCACTTTCTTTGGAGATTTTTATCATTCGAAGAAGGGAATCCATTCAAGACCTAGAGATCCGGAGAAGAATGGAAGTCGATTATACATCAACAATGCAGATCTTTTCTACCATGAGCAAGTAATTCGGTATCTAGGGTTTTCTAACAAAACCCTAGCCAATTAATATGGATTTATTTATTTATTTTAATTGTAAGAGGGAAACTGATGACCACACATGTGACGATTGTATAGGTGAGAGACCGTAGTTATTTAATATAATAGATTTTATATATATTATACTCTTGTCTTAAACTGAATGAATGCATTATCTCAATTAATCATGTTTATTCAATATGGGTTGGAACTCGGATGCTTAAATCATGATTTTATAAACAACGGTTTTTAACACTCGAAACACAAGGTTTACACAGGCCATACCTAGGCGAGGTGATATAGACATGCTTTAGTTTAATTTCATGTTGTAGAAGTAGATTATAGTAAAGCAGTTTGCATACACTAATCACACTCTGATGGTATCTACATCAACAATACAGATCACCACAACCATGAGTGACTAAACCGGTATATAGGGTTTTATAGCCAAGTAATGTAAATTTTAATTATTTCAATTGTAACAAAGGGAAACTGAAAAACACGTATGTGATGATTGTGTAGATAAGTGAACAAAGTTTAATTCTACATAAGATTATATGTTTATATTATGTCTTGTCTTAGCTTAAATGAATATTTAATCTTACGCAATCATGTTTATCCAATATGGACTTGAACTTGGATGTTTATACTATAATTTACTACACAACGGTGGTCATTAACATGAAATCTAGGTTAGGACAAGCCATGCTAAGGGGAGGTGAAATTGACATGCTTTAGTTTATATTATTGCATTGTAGGAGTAGTTTAGAGTAACGTAGTTGGCATGCACAAGTCACGCTATTCCGAATATGGGTTATAGCCAAGTCGGATGGATTGTTCCTTTTTTGGGGATTAGGGTTTGCCAGTTGCAACCCTATATCTGATTCATATATAATGTCTTGCCCTTTTACAGTTGAATGAATATATATCTATATTATCTGGCTAGTGATGGCATTAAGAATACCATAGAATCTTTCACGTCCCAAATTTTTCCTAGGACTCAGAAAACCGAGCATAAGAGCTAAGGGAGTGAACGAAAGTAAAAAGAAATGAAAACCAACGACATTCAGTCAACAAACACCCAAAAAAAGGGGTACAATGTTCTGATACCATGTTGTCACGCTCCTAAATTCCTAAGACTCCCGAACCAGGACATCCAAGGAATCCAGAATATGATCCTTAATACGAATAACCAACTAGGATATCATTAACCATGAAAACATATGGATTAATGATAGAAATGGTTTATTTCATACCCAAATGAATGACAAAACTAAGCAGCGGAATCTAACGAAAATCCAGCAGAGTTCCGTTTGTAATTGGAACATCCGGACACAAAACCACAATACAAGAACCTGCTAATAACAGTTCGATAATAATAATGGCCTCCAAGTCCCACATTCATCAATCCTACTAGGGCCATGGTAGTGGAAAGAAACCAAAACCCCTCCAAACCCTCTATAATCAACAGAGCCACAAATGCTCGAATAAGAATACAAAAATGCACCTAGCTGTGCAGAATAGATACAATAACCTCCTGAAAGAATAAATACATGAAATAAAAGATACATCAATAGGGATATGCCAACAGACTGGCTCCCAATAGAAATAAATGACAATCCCACAAAATATGGGTAAGGAAACTAACAGAAGACAACTACCGTCCCCAAAACCAATCGTGATGCATCCGTAACCGCATCACCCAACGCAACTCCAAAACCTGTAACAAGGAAAATAAAGAGAGTTGTTGTTGCACCGCTTCCTGTCCATAGCCGTAACATTTCCTACAACCTGGCGTGGAATACCAGGGGGGCAAATGAAATTCCCTCTGTGAGCAAATAAGCTCAATGGAAAAAGATACTCTAATTACCACATCCTCTAGCAGTTTAGGTAATGCTAAACTATCTAGCAAGATATATATAGCCCAACTAATCCCATCCACGCAAAACCCAAGACACGCACTCATATACTACCGTACGTAAGTATATAACGGGGATATATATATACAAGTATACATGTATAAGTATGCAACCTGAGTCTACAAGGTACAACTAAGGCTCATACTCCAAGTACCAACAGAGGTAATCTACACTACTCTCACTGACGTACACTAAGTACACAACAACCCAAGTCAAATCTAACAATCATAAAATGCTCACCACGCTAACCACAAAATCCAACAGAGGAAAACACACTCACCTCTACTATCAACAAGGATTAAATCCACCACTAGTACCAAGGAATACTCATAACTCACTCCCTGATAACACAGGAGGAAAAGTACTCACGTCCTTGCATACTAACACAACCATCATCAATAGATATATATATATATATATGTACAATATATATATTTAACAAACCTCATCCCATTTCTAGAGAAAAATCTGCCTCTCAAGGACTATATCACCTCAATCACATCTCTTCATCAATATCATAAATCACATCATCAATAGGATTGATCAATTCACTAACACTCTCATTATGGATAAGGAAAACCACTCAATCAACTCACTAAGAGTACACGAACTCAACTCACAAGAACGACCACCTAAGGGTCACCAGAACAAGCAAAGGAAAAGTGTTCCAAATGCTAAGCCAACAGATAACCGAGACAACAATGTAAAGGTTAAGAATACCACAAGTGTTTAGGGAAAACACCCGAACAAGGAAAACCACAACAAGGGAAACGAAATACCAATGTTAACCAACATATAACCGTGACAACAACGTCAAGGTTAAGAATACCCGAACAAAGAAGAACACCACAAGTAAACAAGGAAAGAATACCAAAAGTGAACAAGGAAACCAAAAACGAATGGCCGAGAGTGGAAGTAATAAAAAGATGAATCCCAGAGATTCAATAGTTTTTAAGAAAAAGGTTTTTAAAACTCGAACCAATCCTTTCGGTATCCATGCCCCTAATGTAAGAAAACTCAAATCACCTAAGTGGTGACACCAACAACCAAGAGAAAAGTGAAAGGCAACACTATATGTGTGCACTAAACAACACCAAGCCTCATAACCGAGACTTAGAATGATCCGAAGAAAATGTGAAACAAGAAACCACCTTTCAAAACACTACAAGTCGAGATTTTGAGAAAGAAGTTTCAAAATCTCAGAATCTCGAGACAAGTAATAAAATAGTTTTCTTTTAGGAAATCACATAGTAAAAATGACCGTCTTGCCCCCGGTCTCCGTCAGTTGCCATCACCGGCTTTTAGAATTAAAAATCTTTTCAAAAAAGATCCTAAGATTACTTTATAAGTGTTAAAACTTTTCATTTTTACGTGGGTAGGCGAAAACGGGTTTTTCCCTTTTTAAATATAAAGAGTTTATTTCAAAACTTAGAAAACACCGTTTTCGAAATGATAGCCAAATAAGAGAAAACACAACTCTACGGATTCCTATAATGTCCGAGAGGACAAGGAAATAAGAGTACTACATTGGGTTCACGGAACACAACTATCCGTTCCCAACCTCACGAAATCAAAGGACAACACGTGGGAAAGGTTCGGCACCACGCCGTAACCGACAACTCAAGGAATGACATATAAGTCAAAGACATGTACTAGTATACACAGTACAGTGAAGGAAATGCTTAGGGGAATGAACTAAGCACTAGAACCAAGACTGTCAAGCTACCGTACCTCAAATCTCCAATAGTTCACACGACTAACCACAATCACAAAACTATTACCCACATTCTCTAAGGTATCAACTAAACATAAAGTCTACGGTCCACCACTAACCTCAACCAACCACAGAAGTCACAACGTCAATATACCTAACCTCCCCTAAAGGCATGCAAACATATAATTACAAGTATAAGGTTATAATTCATTATACTTTTTAAATTACCACATTTACTTCGTGTTTCACATTATTCATTTCCGATTGAGCATTTATAAAATATGAATTTAATTTACAATATTCATAAATTAACATGCTCCAACATCATATATACATACATATCAATGAAATCACATAATGATATGCAATGCACCATACTCACAGACCGCCTATAGTACACACACACGAAAACACACCCTCCCAAAGGGTAACCGGATCATTCCCCACCATTCCCCTAAGTCTGCAGGCTTACTAGGGAAGGTAGACTCATCGAACCGTCATTCCAAAGTGCTTTTGACACTTACACTTTTAATAGGAAGACGTGCACCACGACCCCAAGTCGAGCAAATAGGGCCTTGGACGATATGTCCTCTGCGTTTCTCAGCTTTTTAGTTCTGTGGGAGCAAGAAGCACCCCCTGGCCAGTTGTTTCGACAATCCAAACACAAACGTCTACTCGTGCACCACGCACAAAGGAAGTAGACCACACCAAATGAATTGTCTCTGCAAATGGTGAAACCATGCAACACATGCACCACATGTACCAACACACATGTCTCACAATACATGGTGTACGCAATAAAATCATGTCCAACATAAATATGTCAAGCACCATATTTATGAAAATACTCACATGGTAATATCAACATAATCTCAAAACCTCTTTTTAACATGCTTTTAAAATACAATAAAGCATTTAAATCATATGAAAACATTTCATATCTAATTCATATTTTCAAAAATATATTTTCTTTAATTCTTTAAGAAAATATTCAGTTTCCCTTATCATGTCTTTAATATAATTTAAACAGATAATCCACATATAATGAGAGGAACCTAGCATAGCGTCTAAGTTTCTCACATCCAACGTTTACAAATTTCTCTAGCCTATTTAATTATCAAGGGAATTTCTAAGCCGCTTATTCCTATTCGATTCAGATAGGAAATGATTTAATTACATAGGAAATAATTTAATTAATTTTCTTAAATTAATCCCTAAGTCCAATTTCGATTCAAAGCAAATTATAGATATTTAAATTAACAATTTAATATATCTATATTTAATTAAATAAGGGTTTACACCCCTAAACTACTTCAACGATACGGAGTGAGAAATATAATTTCCCACCTAATTTATGTTTACCGAATAGTCCGAAACAGCACAGTGTCGGCACCCGAATATGAAGCCCGCCGACCAAAATCGTCCGAAAACTATTTCGAATATATCGAAATGTCCGTCTCGACAACCTATACGATATATACGAAGCCCATTAGCAATAGGTTAATTAATTTGGGTAAATCTAAAATAACCCAAATGAAAATTATAACCTATAAATGCGATTTTCGGCCAAACCGTTCAACGAAAATTTACGAAATTAAAGTATGATGAATACTACGTGTATACGAAACTACTCACCAAAAATCGGCTCAAACCGATCACCGGAAGTCGTCGAACCGTCGCTTAAAGGTCTGGCCGAATGTAGCCTGTCGCACGAACAGCGCCACCTCTGTAGCCGCCGACCCTTGCACGACCACCACCATCGCGCCACCAACACCGTCGCCTGCACGCAGTCGCCGTCCGCTTCCACCCGGCTGCCGCTCGTGTCCAACCACGACTCCACAGGTCGATGCGCTCATCTCTCCCTCTCGGTCAGCCTCACACGATCTCTCTATCTCTCTCGCATGACCGGCGAAAATGGAGAAGCAGGAGGAGTTCAGTCGTGGAGAAGAGAAGATGGTCTGGTGTAGGAGAAGTGTAGCAGGTAGGAGTTAGGTCGTCATGTAGAGAAGGAGAAGACAGCAGATCTGCGTACATGTATATACATATATATATACTAATTGCATAACTAACCCTCAACTTATCCATAATTGCGAAATAACCCCCACTTCAATATATATATATAATTAAAAATTATATATATATAACAAATCCCAACAATTTTCGGAAGCCTCCAAATAATATAGCGCAACCCCGAAAGTCCACGGGATGCCAAATAACTAATTTAGTCCGAAAGAAATACACCGGGTTAGGAACCCAAACGTCGGAATACCTAACAGGCCCGATCCAATTAAAATGCATCGTTGCCCAGTCGAAGTACTAAACATTTAAATGTCGAAACGATACCGCGTAGTCGAGAACAAGAACTCGTGTAGTCATCAAAGAAAAACCGTAAAGTCATCCAGTCAACTTTAAAAGTAAACGTAAAAAATTTATATGCGAAATACCAAGAATAAATAATACGTCACGAACAAGTGACGTCATAACTGAAATTAAATTATAAATAATCTTAGGAAAAAGGAATATAACACGGGGTGTTACAGAATCTATCTTTACTCATCTTATTCACAAAACCAAATCTATCTTTACTTTCTGTTATTTTAATTATCTGTTAAAATAGTTATAGAAAACCAATCCAATAAACTATTGCTTCATAATTTAGTTATTATAATTGCATAGAGTTTAGAACAAATATTAGTCTTGTGGATTCGATAACCCTGTTGTAACACCCCGCTCCAACACTTGGTACGATATTGTCTACTTTGGGCCTAGCCCACATGGTTTTATTCTTGGGCTCCTCTTTAAAAGGCCTCATATCAATTAGAGACAACACTTCACATATAAACACATCACCAAACCTATACCCGGGCGATGTGGGATGTCACAATCACCCCCTCTTCGGACCCAATGTCCTCGCTGGTGTTACCCACCATGGGCTTTTGCACATTAATATGTTAGTAAAGAGATGTCTTCTCATCAGGGATAGCCACAGCAGCAGTTACATTATGGTAGGGTGTACAACATTATGCCTTATGATGCTTGGGCACCTCAGGCTATTGAGGGTATGTTTCCTATTCATGGTAGACTCGGTCGTGTTCTTTTTTATACTGGTGCATCATTTTTTTTTTCACGGTCATTTGTTGCTTTATCTTAATTATTAACTCAGCCTAATAGTCGACCCTTTAGTATTTCCACGACATTAGGTGTTGATGCGGTTTTACAGGAGGGTTGTATACATGTTTCTATTAAGATTGGCAGGCTTAGATTTGTAGCTGATTTGTTGGTGCTCAATATGCATACTTCTGATGTGATACTTAGGATAGACCGTTTATCTCACTACCATGTTTAGTTGAAATTGTAGGACGATAGTCTTTGCGATACCGGTTCAGCAGATGTATCTAATCGCTATGCCTCAACCATAGGCAGGGTCTAGTACATATTTGTTTTATATTGATATAGAGACCCAAAAGGAAACTACTGTATCCATAGATAATATCCCTATAGTATTATGACGTCCCTCATCACCCAGGTATATGTCTAGTGATGTGCTTATATGTGCTGCGTTGTTTCCAATTGATATGAGACTTTTTGGGGAGGAGCCCAGGAGCAAAACCGTGCAGGCTGAGCCCAAAGTGGACAATATCATACCAAGTGTTGGAGCGGGATGTCACACATGTCCTAAGAACAGACTATATTACAATACGATTCGTGCACTTGCGATAAGTAAAACTAGGTCAACTTTAAGGGCTTATGATGAGACAAGAATATTGCTTATTCAAGGCATTAAGTAACTCGTTGTTGGTCTCTTTATTCTAATATTTTGGTATTTTTAACCTAGTTGTGTGTTTAACCATGTTACAGGGGCTTTAATGCAACATTAAGTTAATTATGGAGTTTTAGCAAAATGTAGATCCAGAATGACACTTAGAAGAATAAAAGTACTCAATTCAAAGCAAGGTACAAATTAGCTATGGCAGAGTACAAGTCATCAAAGCACAAATTTGCAGAAAATAAAATAATAAAAGTTCAGAATCCACCGAATGATCGGGGAGTATCCCGATCGATCGGCCGTGTCGGTTTTCTTGGAAAACATGAGAACAGACTCATCTGTCTTGGCTCCTTATGCAAGTATAATTAAAGGACAAACTAGTCAATTCAGGCTATTTACTTAGTCCTCACATCAAGTCATCTTGGAGAGCAAGACATGCCATAACTATACCAACTTTTGTCTATAAATATGTGAAGACTCCATGATATCAAGTAATTTGGAAAATACATAGATACAGAATTCTGTATTTAGGGAGAATATTCCTCTCAAGAACCCAAGAACAGTCTACCCAATCATGGAGATGATTTCTACATCAGTGATGTAGTATTCTCCTTCCATGAGCGGCTAAGTCGATATGTAGAGTTTCTAACGAAACCCTATCCGAATAATGTAGAACTTTAATTATTTTTATTGCAAAGAGGGGAAGCTAAAGAACACATATATGATGATTATATAGTGAGAGAACGAACATATTACCTAAATAAGATTCTTTGTTGATTCTCTTCTTGTCTTATATTGAATTAATAATTAATCTTAAACAACTATGTTTTATCACTAGGAGTTGGAACTCCGAAGGTTTAAGAATGGTTTCTACATAATGATTTTTAATTGGCATGATAAAGTCTTAGGTTTACAAAATTCATGCTAAGAGAAGATGATATAGACATGTTTTTAATTTAATGTTTTAGGAATAGTTGTAGAATAGATGCATGCAATAATCATACTTTAATCGAAGATGGTTTATAGCAAATCAGACCGATTACATCTATTTGGGGATTAAGCACTGCTTGTAGCATTACTAATCTGATTCGGATGAACTGTATCTCTCTTCTTGCAATATTATGATTAAATGACTATATTATTAGGCAAGTGGTGGAGTTGGAACAAAACCCTACAATTGTTTATTTTGAATTCACCAAAATAATTATTTATTTATTTCTTTTATGGTTTTGTAGATTATAAACAACAAACCAATCAAAATATTTTTATATCACAATTTTCGGACTCATTAGTTCGTAGGTTGTGGAAACACCTCCTGGCCATTTGTTGCGATGATCGTCTACTCACACATGGTTACACGACCGGGCATAAACCGACACCAATTAAATTACAACGCAAAAGGTGTACTCAATATGCAACTAAGTCTCATATGAACATGCATTAACATAAATATATATTTCATCATATTTATGAAAAACATTCTCAAGAATGCCAATATGAATGTCATTAATCCTTTAACATGCTTTTAAATCATAGTAAAGCAATTATTCACAAGGATACTTTCTCATGCACAATTCATGTTGTAAATCAATTAAGTTTTTTCTTTAATTCACAAGGATAACATTTCTATTATTTTAAATATGCTCTTAATTCAATTAAAGCAATGATCCACATAAACTCATTCTCATACACTAGTTTAACTTTCAAGATAATAGCTTCAAAATCGGCAAGAGAGAAGGAACTAGAATAACGTTTTAAGTTCATGACTCCACATCACACGATTCACATACAAGCACATCCCAACTTACTAACCAAAGGAGCTAGCTTAATCACACTATAAAGGGTACACCACTAACACCCATAAACACATATGTATACTCATACTTATACATATACACAACCAAACCCATATATATATATATAGGCATACAAGAACACTTTTATATTTAAAACACCAAGAACTATAATCTAACTAGCATACATCATAGTCCTATCAATATAATCATCAAGTACACTATAATCATGGGTTATATCATCTAAATTCATATAAACTTTAATTTCACATTTTCAAGTAAACATATCCACTTACACATCTAAGATTTGAAAACCCTTAAGTGATAACACACACTCACAAAATCAAGAGATGTGAGAGACATGTTTCCCCTATCTCAAAGCAAGAGGGAGAAATGGAGTCAATAAATCATAAACTAGGGTTTGAAATGAGAAAACCCATAAGGAGGAAGAGACACATACCAATCCTTATCTTAAATTAAAGGCAAGGACACTACGATTAACTTTCGTGTTGAAAAGAACATCAAAATCCAAGCCCAAAGTGATGAAATCAATCCAAAACATAAAGAAGAACAAGAGGGAGAAGAGAGAAAATGAATATAACATATGTCTAGTGAAATCTTCAAGTGGAAGACTTAAGAGAATTGTAAAGATTCTCCACTATCTCAAAACTAATCCAAGGGTCCAAAATAAATGTGGGAGAAAAGAGAAATAGATCCCAAGGTGCACATTAAGTCTTACAAATGGAAGACTTAAATCAATACACACAATCCTTATACACTTGCCAAACAAGGCCTTAACATCCAAAGGTTGAGATTAAAGATGGGATAAAGTTGGTGTGATCCAATGATTGAGATAAAGTCTTTCAAAGTGGAATACAAAATATCTATTCATATATGCACATGTATAATGATTCAACTAACCCCTTTAATCGAAAGGATGAGAAAAAATATGAAAAAAAGTTGGTGTAATCCAATGCATGAGAGAGTGACAACACTAAAGTGTACCACTAAAGTCAAAAAGACTAATCCAATTACAATTATTTTTCATTTAACCAAAGTCTTCTACTTTATTTACCTCAATACCACTCAAGTGTTATTTCAACACTTAACCAATTTCTAGGATTTTTCACTATCTCCACACTAGTGAAAATACCATTTCACCACTAGGTCAATATGTTTTCAAAATCGTTTTTAACTATTTTTATTATTTACAAAAATGAAAATACTACATGTTATTTACGTGTTTGTATCTATCAAGTAGTATAGGTTATACATGTTAAACACATTAAGCATATAATCACATAAGTGCTACACCAGACATTGACAATAAAATAAGGTAACACGTTTGAGAATGTAACACGATCGGCGAAGCTCCAATGAGAAAATGTTGCAACAAACCCACGTAGTAGCCAATAAAAAGTAAACCCACGAAGCCGGGAATGAATGTCCATCAAGTCGTCCCACTAAGCTCGAAACATAACGCGAAAAATGTACACGTACTAAGAATACATAAAACGTCATGAATAAGTGACTTCACACACTGTTGACAATGGAAAAGAATTCCAAAAAGGAGAAAGAAAACGCAG
Source organism: Cornus suecica (assembly GCA_963922005.1). Taxonomy (NCBI): domain Eukaryota; kingdom Viridiplantae; phylum Streptophyta; class Magnoliopsida; order Cornales; family Cornaceae; genus Cornus; species Cornus suecica. The sequence goes on from OY998242.1 coordinate 39,655,915, forward strand.
GGCATTACAACAACCATTGTGTTAAAAATCATGGTTTAAACATCTGAGTTCCAGCTGATGCACGTTAATAGGGGTTAAAAATAATTCTTAAGAACGGCCCCTATTGATGACGAGGTTTTACCTATCGCAGGTGTACGAATCGTTTTGTAGTACAGTTCGGCTTGAGAAAAGTTATCGAATCCAAGTGACTAAGTCATATTCTAAACTCTCGTAATGTAGTACTCTTGAATTGCTATAAAAGTATGGATTGTTGTTTGTGATTTCTGAACTAGTCAACTAATAAAGCAAGTAAAAATAGATTACGACAAGAACAATAGAGATAAAAACTAGGGGTTTCATACTCCACCACTAACCGCATAATATAGCTATCTACTTTCTCAATTGCAAGAAGGCGATCCATTACTATGTATCAGATCGTACGAAAATAGTCGAATACGTCTCAAAAAGGATACTATCCACCAGATTCGGTACAAGACATCTCTGGACAAAGTGTGACTAGTACATGCCATCTACTTTACTCTAATATACCCCTACAATATAAAATTAAACTAAAGCATGTCTACATTACCTCGCCGAGGCATGGCCTCTATAAATCTAGGGTTTCAAGTGTTAAGCACCATTGTGTAGAAAATCACGCTATGTTTAATATAACATGATTGGTTGAGATAATGCATTCATTCAATCTAAGACAATAATTAGAATAAATATAAAATCCCGTGTGACGAATAACTACGGTCACAAATCTACACAATCATCACAGTGTGGTCATAGTTTCCGTTCGTTACAATTAAAACAAATAAATAACTACATTGCTTGGCTAGGATTTTGCTATAAAATTCTAGATACCAAATTAGTTGCTCATGGCGCTGGGTGACTGCATCATTGATGCAGAAACGGCCTCCATGATCTTCCTCTCCGAATCTATAGATCTTGAATGACTCATTGTATTTGGATTGATATGAATCTGATCTGGAAATTATGTAATTGGAAGCTCTCTATAGAAGAAGTTGAGAAGAGTCTTGTTTGTATCAGACTTGTCTCACTAGGAGTAGGATTTCTCTTTGATGTGTTTCTCTTCAATTCTGAGCTAAACCCCTTCAATTTGATGTAAATACACTATATACATGTGCTTAAAGGTGTTGGATTTTAATAAAAAGTCATCCCAAGTCAAAAGGATCAATTTAGGCCAAACTAGGATTTTTGGCCAAATCTGCAGTTTTCAGCTTTTCTTACAAACACGTCTTACTCTTTTGATCATAACTGGAGCTACACAACTTGGATTGAGGTGTACTTTAGCTTGTTGGGAAGATGGCTTCAAGCTACAAAATATGTTTAAGCTCAAGAATCACTCTATTTGGACATGTCTTGACCGAGATATGGTTATCCGAATTTGGCTAACATTCTAGACCTACGATTGGCCCATACGTTTAAGCGAACATCCTAGCGTAGGCCAAATTCCATATGCGTAACTTGAGCGTAATTTTTTATATTTCTAACCACTTTTAGCTACTGTAAACGTAGCAAAATACTTAGATACCAATTTTCTTTTTTATTGCTCTGTCAGATCCCCCTCGACTCCATAGTTATGTTTCCCGAATTTTCGGTTCCGAAAAATATTATTTTTGCCCTCCGAGATATATTTTTTGCTTGAAAACTCCTCTTTTGCTCTCTTTGTGGATAGACACAAGCACATATTTGGTTAATTCACCAATGTTAACTCATTTTTTCATTAAGCTCCTGAAACACGCTTTAACACGCAAATCGCATAAAAATACCAAGTAATGGAATGATAAGATTTAACAATACTTAGTTAGGGTCCTAAAATGGACAAGATTTGGCACCTATCACACCCCTAGACTTAAATATTGGTAGTCCCTTAGCAATGAACAAAGGAGAACTTTGAAAACACCTCATGATGATTATTTATTCTAACTACTCTACACAAATCCCTTACTTTCGTGGGGGTCGACGATTACACTTAGCATGTGTAACAAGCCTTTTTTACCCCTAGGCAACACCTAGTAGACAAGTTCAGTCTTGTGAGGGTTAGTTATACTACCCACAACTTCTCCATTCTTTATTCTCACTCATTCATGCATTCACATACTCATTAATTAAGTCATGCTACAATATACAAAATAACACGGATACAAACATTTTCACTCACTACCAAATAACAAATATCTCGAGCTAATGTTGAGCATGGTCTCCACTAAAGTAAATAACTTTGTTAATCTCTACTCCTAATCTGGACAATCTTCCGTATTTTTGTGAACATTCTCCTATGGTAGATCAATCTTTCTTCTTCTACTTCATTGATCAAACTTTTCCATGATATATTTATCTTTAAAAACTCCTTCCTCTTTTCCCTTCATCCAATTTTGTCTTTCTAAGCTATAGACTTTCCAACGAGGATTTTTAGTCCCGACCAATTGGGCTTGAGCTTCTTCCTTGTGATTTATACTCATTAGTTTTCTCTCATTTTAACGCAAACACTCTTACTTTGTTATAAGAAGTCCGGTTACTCAGATCGAATAACTACTTTTTGCATTTTATTTTTATATTTTCGAAAAAAAATTCAGATTTCCTCCATACTACTCCCCTTATACCCTTTTCATAGTTACAAAGCTATTTTTTCAACTACATAGTCAAAGATCAACTAATCATCCCATAGTGAATATGTGCATGTGCTTATAGGTCAAGATCGTCCTTCCCAGTTTCAATTTCATAATTAATTCACCTATGTAAAACCACATCACCTCACAAACTTAATCTAATCATTACTCTCGTGAGTGGGAATATCGCATCACATACTACTCATAAATCATAAATATAAATTCAATAAACTTATAATACAAAGCACTCATGCGTGAAAACAAAGAATTTCAATTTTTTCAATTTTTAAAAATCATTCCCTATAACCAACTATACCTTCCCTCCAAACTTAAATTAAATCATGTCCGTATGATTCACAATCATACTCATGAGAAAGCATATAGTTACCCTTGAAGCGCAATTCCGGAATTTCGTCTCTTCATGTCCGTTACCCGCCCCCCCCCCCCCCCCCCCCAAACTTAAATTGAGCTACCTATAGAAATATTCAATAAAACATACATACCCAATATCATAGAAAGGGAATAAGAAACACAATCATCGCTTTCCAAAAATTATTATTCAATATAGCACAAGGAATGAGTTAATTTTATTTTTTTATGAAAGAATTTTTTTGATTTGTCCTTAATGGCCCACAATCCTATGAATTGAAATTACAAAAATTCAATGACAACCTATTCTACAAACCGAGGCTAGAAACTAACTTTCACAACCTAGGACCAATGTTTAACGTCGTTGGCGCGACGCTCCGCAAAGGGCTATCCAACACCCTTCCTCTCTACAACACTTCGACCACATGGCGGAGCAACTGTGGGAAGTAAATTAGTCCATTGTGAACATTTAGTAACAAGCAAGACATCAAGTACATAATAATCGTCATATACTTTCACTCCTTTGTCATGCTCTACATTAATTCCATGTTTAGTACTTATGTCCAACGATTTTTCTGTCAACGAATAAGGTAATGAGTCCTTTATCACCTCATCAATCCTGTCCATTATGTAGTATTCATCCCCTCCTTGTTTATCTTCAAGACGCAGCTCATCAAGACTTTGGATAAATATTGTTTTAGGTTCATGGCGTCTCTTTTGGCTCTTGTGGTAAAGGAATGGTGTGCGCACACTCGTCCTGTGAAATGTCACTTTTAGTTTCAAAGCTTTCCTCTATTTCACTGTACCCGTCCTCCTCATCTTCAAAATTAACTACCACTTGATTTTGCATTTCCTCCATTCTCATTAAACTATCAGCTATTTGCCCTATTTGGGTTTCTACCTTAGTCAAGGCTTAAGAATAAGAGTTCAATAGTTGGACATTTGAGTTCAGTAATTGGATGGTTGTCTGAGATTGGTTATTAAACTCACTCAAGGTGCTCAGAATTTCATCCTCAAAACTAGGTGATCGAGACAGTGAATTTTGATTTTGATACTAGGGTGGATTTTTGTTGAAGGGTTAGAATGATTAGGTATTATTGAACTGAAAATCCTGAGTACTAAATGGTTCTTGACTTATATTAAAACTTGGTTGAGGATTTTCAATGTTCAGAAAGTATGCATTGTCTCCATTGTATGTGATCTCCTCATAATTTCGAGGAGCTGCTTCGATTTTGCTCAAAGATACTAAGAATTTGTCTTCAGAAGACAATGACATCGAACGGGGGTTTGCTATAATTTCTCTCAAATGGGCTAAGAATTTATCTGTAAAAGATAATGGCCCTGGACACGAATATGCGCTTGAATCCTCCAATTGGAATTGATTAGATCGTTGAGGATAATAATCTTGAATATACGGTTGATAACCTAATCCGTGATCGAAATATCGTAGATCCTCATTAAAACATTGATACGAATTTCCTATCCCTGATTGTTGTCGAAAATTAGGATGATTTCTCTAATCCGGGTTGTATGAATTATAATATGGAACATCCGTCGAATTGTATGAATTATTATGATCAGTCATGTCTCCTATCGATAGATTCTCTTCTCTCAAATTATTATCTAATTCTTTCTGACCGTCATAAAATCGTGGTTTTGAGGTCTTAAATTACGTGTTTTGGCCTAAATTCATCTGGACTCACTTAGGTGGTGTTTACTAACAGGAAATATTTCCAGTTTCCTATTTTTACTTCCTGAAATGAAGAAGTAAAAGTAAAATCTTGTTTACCAATTTATTTTTACTTTTGCCCTTAAGGAAACTTTTCCTCTAATCATAAAGAAAAGAGGAAACAAGAAAAATGGTACTTCCTCTTTTTGTTTCCTCTCGCCTTCAAAATAACCAAATTGGGACTTTCATGTCTTTTGCATTAATAAATTTAAATATTATATATAAATAATAAATAATAATAAATAAATTAAATATTTTTATAAATTAAAAAAAATATAATAAATAATAACTATTTATAAATAAAATAAAAATAAATGAAGAAATAATCATAAACAAAATAAACAATAATAAAATAGATTAATTAATACATAATAATAATAATAAATAAATAATAATTATGATAAATAAAAAATAAATAATAATAAGAAATACAAATAATAAATAAATTAAATATTTTTATAAATTAAATAAAAATATAATAAATAATAAATTAAACAAAATATATTTATAAATTAAATAAAAATAATGAATTAATAATAATAAAAATAATAAATTAAATAATATACAAAATTAATAATAAATAAATAAAACTTATGAAAAATAATAAATAAAAATAAAAATAATAATAAGAAATACAAATAATAAATAAGTTAAATATTTTTATCAATTAAATAAAAATATAATAAATAATAAATTAACAAAATATATTTATAAATTAAATAAAATAATGAATTAATAATAATAAATAATAAATTATATATATTTATAAATTAAATTAAAATAATTAAATAATAAATAATAAATTAAATAATATACAAAATTAATAATAAATAAATAAAACTTATGATAAATAATAAATAAAAATAAAAAATAATAAGAAATACATATAATAAATAAATAAAAAGTAAGAACAAAACTTTTTAGTGAACATAATTTCTATTTTTTATTTTTGTATCTGAAAAAAATCAAAATTTAGTAAACAAGATTTTACTTTCTGTTTTTCTTAAGGAAACAAAAATATAATTCTACTTCTTCAAAAAACGGAAATAGGAAATATTTCCTATTAGTAAACAGGCCATTAATAGAGTGAGTTTTGTTTATTGGCCATTTTTCACTCAAAAACCTCACATCTTTCGCTAAATTCGAACTTTCTGACAATTTACACGAAAACTGCAGATTATTATTAATATTTTTTAATAAAAACTAACTACTTCTAAACTACTCTAATCATGAACAAAAAATAAAGCTAAAATTATGAGTAAAATTAAGCTACACTAGAACTCACAAGTGGTCCAACGACGCAATCGTCACTATTTTGCCGATTCCCTTCCCGCTTTTTAGTATACCTTGCAAAAACACATAATCCAACTTTAGATATAATACAATACAAACAATTCAAGTATACTAAATTACTAAAATTAAGAATATTTGTTAGTTCCCAATAACGGTGCCAAAAACTTGATGCTCGTCAATAGGGGTTAAAAATAATGCTTAAGAATAACCCCTTATGACGACAATGTTTTACCTATAGCAAGTGCATGAATCATTTTGTAGTATAATTTGGCTTGAGAAAGGTTATCAAACCTAAGGGACTAAGTCATATTCTGAACTGTCGTAAAGTAATACCCTTGAATTGCTATAAAAGTATGGTTTGTTCTTTGTGATTTTTGAACTAGTTAACTAATAAAACAAGTAAAAATATATTAAGACAAGAACAATAGAGATAAAAACATTGGTTTTCATACTCAACCACTAACCGCATAATATATAGTTATCTACTTTCTCAATTACAAGAGAGCGATCCATCACCATGAATCAGATCGTACGACAAATAGTCGAATACGTCACAAAAAGGATACTATCCACCAGATTCGCTATAACACATATCTTGATAGAGTGTGACTAGTACATGCCATCTACTTTACTCTAATCTACTCCTACAACATAAAATTAAACTAAAACATGTCTATATCATCTCGCTGAGGCATGACCTGTGTAAATCTAAGGTTTCAAGTGATAAGCACCATTGTGTAAAAAATCATGCTATGTTTAATATAACATGATTGGTTGAGATAATCACTACAAGAAAAGTGGGTTTTAACGACTCTTATTAACAACATGCATAAAATACATGTTGTCTTAAGTAAGTTTTTATGACTTATTTAAATTGCATGTCGTTAAATGATTATATTCACGACTTGTAATTAATTATATATTTATGTTTATTTCTCGACCTGCATATGTAAATTTAACGACATATTTTTTACCTCATTTAAAAGTCTAAGGGCCCGTTTGGGAACATGGTTTTGGTGGTCTTGGGTGGTTTTAGGTAAATCTAAAGCCATGTTTGGTAAGGAGTTGGTCTTGGTCTTGGTATAATTATATATATATACTAATATGTATTAAAAATATATAAATATGAAAATATATATATAATTGGAAAAAAAATATTAAAATGAATATATATATATATATATATATAATTAAAAAATATTTAAAATTCCCGAAAATAATTGACATTTCTATTTTTTTATTCCAAAAAAAATATATATAATCGAAAAATATATTTTAAAATGTTAAAATTATATATAAAATTCAAATAATATATATTAAATTCAAAACAATATATATAATTGAGAAAATATATAAAATTATGAAAAATTATATTATATACTGAAATTTTTAAAAAATTTAGAAAAAAAGGATATAAAATGGGGAAAAATATACAGATTCGAAAGAAATATATAAAATTCAAAAATCATAAAAAACAATATTTAAATTTCTATTTTTTTTAAATTCAAAAAATTATATATATAATTGATAAAAATATTTTAAAATGTGAAAATTATATATAAAATTCAAATAATATATATTAATATATATATATAATTGATAAAAATATTTCGCACTTTCCAGAAATTTATATTTTCTAAAAAAATATTTCCACAAAATTATAAAATTTCTCACTTTCCAGAAAATATAAAAAAGTGCGAAATATTTATAATTTTTTCCAAATTTTTTTTCTCAATCTTAATTTTCTGAAAATATTGTTTTTCATAATATATTTTTTGAAAAAATATATATTTTAAGAAAATTATATTTTGAAAAAAATATTTCCAGAAAATTATAAACTTTTCGCACTTTTTTTTCATTTTTTGAAAAGTGCGAAATATTTATATTTTATTATAAAATTTTCGCACTTTTTTTTATATTTTTTTAAAAGTGCGAAATATTTAAAATTCAAACAAATATATATAATTCAAAACAAATATAAAATTTTGAAAAATTATATTAAAATATGATTTTTTTACAAAAAATATTTTTTTCAAAATATAAAATTTGAAAAATACTTTTCCGAAAATTTATTATGTCCCAAAATATAAAACAATTTCCGAAAAATACTTGTTTTGCAAAAACTATATATTATATTCCAAAATATGATATTTTGCGAAAAATATATATTATGTTGGGTAAATAACAGTTTCACCCCCTGTTGATAGTGTAAATAACACCCGCACCCCCTCGATTTTTGCTAATTACAGTTTCACCCCTTATTTGTTTCACTTTCACCCCCTCTGTCCAATCTCCGGCGAGGTCAAACCTAGTCTAACCCAATTTGAGATGTGAAATTATCAAATTACCCTTACATGTGTATAAAGACACATTTGACCAACATAAAATAAGTGAAAGGTCTAATATACCCCCAATCTTTATAAGTATTTGGACCAAACTACCCTCACACACATATATTAACATTTATATACAAACCCACTTCAAGCATTTCAGTTCTGTTTTGCAGGTGGAGCTCCTTGGTTCCTTGCTTCGATCCAGCACATAAGTATTTCCTCCATTGAAGTTCCTTGGTTCCTTGATTCGGCTCATTCCATTGAAGCATTTCTTCCTCACAACCTACTTTATCCATGCCTTCAACATCAGTAAGCTAAAACTTCAATTTCAGTTTTGAGTTTTGAGAAATTAACATTAAATTTGTTTAAAGTGAGTTATTTAAGTACAGTATGTGATTTCAATGTTAGAATTAGGGTTTATTAGAATTTTGTAAAATGAAATTTAGGGGCTTAATTAACATTTATATATATATTATTTAAATTTGTTTGAAGTGAGTTATTTAAGTACAGTATGTGATTTCAATGTTAGAATTAGGGTTTGTTAGAATTTTGTAAAATGAAATTTAGGGGCTTAATTAACATTTATATATATATTATTTAAATTTGTTTGAAGTGAGTTATTTAAGTACAGCATGTGATTTCAATGTTAGAATTAGGGTTTGTTAGAATTTTGTAAAATGAAATTTGGGGGCTTAATTATCATTTATATATATATTATTTAATTTTGTTAGAATTAGGGTTTTTATATATATTTTATTTAAATTCTTTCCAGGTGAATTCTGTTAACACAACTGGTAATGAGTGGATTGATTTAAGGTTTTACAATAAGAGTTGTTACTGTAGACCCAAAACTGATATAAGGGTTACAGAAAATGAGAAGAACCGGGGAAAATTATACTACGTGTGTCCGAAACCAAATAATCCATGCAACTTTTGGGATTGGTGCTACCCTAAACCATTTTGGAGTGCAGCCAAACCAAGCCAGGAAGCATTGGATGAACTGAAAGTGAAAGTTAGAAAATTGGAGCAGGATATTGAGGATCTGAAAGCTGCTCATGTGGGAGTAGCTGGTAGTGTAAAGGTGCTTGAAGGAAATAATGGCTTTGTGAAGCTTCTTGTTGCTGCAATCCTTTTGTTGAGTGTATTTTCATTTCTATTGTGTGTAATTTGTTTACTAAAGTAAGTTGTACATGCAAGCTTGATGTATTTGCTTGCTGAAGACTATGTATTGTGTTTTAAACCTGAACCTGTGTTTGCAATCAGTTTTGAATCTGTGTTTGCAATCTGTTTTGGATATGTGTTTGCAATGATAATGAACAAACTAGATAATTGCATTAACATTAAACTGAACTGATAACGTCATTACAATAACATTGTCAAATAATGTCACTACAAAAAAGTGACCATTACATGAAATAATGTCACTAAAAAAAAAGTGACCATTAAATGACAATTACAAAAAAAGGGAGCATTACATGTCCAAAAAACACACTACTGGTGATTACAAGTCTGCACTGCAAAGTGACAAAAATATATGCACTTTCTACTTGTTAGCGTATACCCCTTTCCATACCACATGGTATGGCCAATGTCCAAAAAGAATTTTGTGACCTATACCCCATGTTAGCCAAAATGTACCAAAAAATACTAAAATAACTGTCCATCGTCACCCCAAAATAATTGTATCATCACCAAAAAGATTGCCATATCCAAAAACCCAAAAAAAAAAAGAACTTCTAGCAACAACCATCAACACCCTGGTTCATTGGTTTGCCCCTTCCCCTCTTGATTGGCAACTTGTTCATTGGATTGACCTAAATAATATAAGATATATACTGTCATTCTTAAATAATCAAATAACACATTTTTAAATAATCAAATAAATATGAGTTTCTGAACTCACATTGGTTTGTCCTCTGGCATTTCCTATTGGTTGGCTCATGCTTCCAAATGAACTCACATTGGTAGCAGCTGGAGGGTGAGATTGTGAATTGACATTGGAAGCAGGCATCTGTTGTGAACTGGCCTCTGTTGTTTTCTGAAAAAAAAAATTTGTTTTCAAATTTAAACACTATACAGTTTTAAAATAAAAATAAAAGTTAAATATTAAAAGTACAAATTGAACCTCTTGAGCAGTCCCAGGGTGAGATTGTGAGACATTGGAAGCAGGCATCTGTTGTGCACTGGCCTCTGTTGTTTTCTGAAAAAAAAATATGGTTTTCAAATTTAAACACTATAATGATATAAAATTAAAATAAAAGTGAAATATTCAAAGTACAAATTGAACCTGTTAAGCAGTCCCTTCCTTGCATGATCTTTTATTATGTCCACTTACTCCACATTTTTTGCAACACAATGTTAGAGACCTTCTTACCAAACTTGTACCAGCTGGAGGCTCAAATTCATCCCTTTTTCTAGCCTTTGGAGGCCTGTCAGGCAATCTTTTTCGTTTAGGAGCCTCAATAATCTCATTCACCATGGGATCCCACATTGATTGATCAGGAATGGGGTGGATCATACCATTATGTGCCTTCATGTACATTCTGTTGGTGTAGAATTCATCACAGAATTTCTCTAAATTCAACCTGCTGTATGAGATTGCAGTGGCAGCATGTCTACATGGGACCCCTGAAATCTGCCATGCTCTGCAATGACATGTCCTCATGCCAAGATGCACTATAAATCTGCTTGTCTGCTCCCTGACTTCATACTCCTCTCCACCAGCAAAAATAACAGTGCATTGCCTGCTATCCTCCATCATTTGATTTAATTTTTTCTTAGTGTTTGGTGTGATCATCCCATTCCACCCACAACCTTTTTCATATCTTTTCTGGATCCTCTCCATTATCTTGCATCTAATCCCATCTAGCATTGTTAAAATTGGCTTATCCCTCAACTGTCCTACCCAATTATTAAAGCTTTCTGTCATGTTATTTGTCACATGGTCACTCTTAATCACTTCATTAAAGCCATGTCTACTCCATTGCTCTTTTGGTCCTTGTCTCACAAGCCAATTATAGCCCTCTAGATCTAACCCTTTAATCTGGTCCATGGCCTCATTAAAATCTTGCAATGTGTATGCCCTTGCTGTTTTCCAGAAATATTTCCTCAATATTATGCCTGCATGTTTCTTCCTAAAGTTGTTATATATATGTCTGCAGCACTTTCTATGTATAGCACCAGGAAAGACATCAGCCAATGCCCATATTAAACCCTTCTTCTTATCTGACATGAATGTTAGAGGCCTTTCTGCACTATGGGGACCAATGCTGGTATGCAAATATTCAAGAAAAAACCCCCAACTCTCCTTGCATTCTGTCTCTACAACCCCATATGCAATTGGAAACAATTCATTATTTGCATCAAGACCTATTGCTGCCAACAAAACCTGTAACACCCCGTGTTATTATCCTTTTTACTGAAATTATCTTTGATTTAATTTCGGTAATGACGTCACTTGTTCTTGACGTATTGTTTGTTCTTGGTATTTGATACCTGTAAATTTTTCGCGTTTAGTTTTAAAGTCGACTGGACGACACTACGCGAATTCTTATTCTCGACTACGCGGTATCGATTCGACGTTTAATGATTAATGTTTCGATTGGATGACGACGCATTTTAATTGGTCGGGCTTGTTTAAATGTTCCGACATTTGGGTTTCTACCCCGATGTATTTAATTAGGCTTCCCGTTATTAATTCGGGCTTGGGAGATTATGTTCGGATGTTCCCAATAATTATTGGGGTTTATTATATATATATATATATTCAATTATATATATATATATAGAAATGGGGGTTATTTTGCGATTTTGGAGAAATGAAGGGTTAGTTTTGCAATTAGGTCATATATATATATGTATATATATACACAGACCTGCATCTTCTCCTTCACGCCATCACAGACCTCTGCTACACTCTCCTTCGCACGACTGAAGCAGCTCTTCTCTATTCACCATGGTCGACCGATTGAGAGAGAGAGATAGAGAGAGGGCCAGTTCGTGGAGAGAGAGTCGGCTGAGGGAGCGAAGCGTTTCAGGAAAGGGACGACTGGCGGTCGGCGCCCTGGAGCAGCTGCGGCGGCTGGACTGGGCGGAGGCGGCGGCGACCGTGGCTGCCAGCGGCGTGCACGGAGTAGCAGGTAGCTACGGCTGGTTCGCGTAGCAGCAGCGCGCAACAGTGGCGAGTCCGACTGGGCTTCGGCCAATTTTCCGGCGACCTTCCGGTGATCGGTTTGAGCCGATTTTCGGTGAGTAGCTCCGTATATTCATGGTATTCGTCATATATTAATTTCGTGATTTTACGTTGAACGATTTGCCCGGAAATCGCATTTATAGGTTATAGTTCTCGTTTGAGGTATTTTAGATTTAACCCAATTATTTAACCTATTGTTAATGGGCTTCATATATATCATATAGGTTGTCGAGACGGACATTTCGATATATTCGAAATAGTTTTTGGACGATTTTGGTCGGCGAGCTTCATATTCGGGCGCCGGTACTGTGTTGTTTCGGGCTGTTCGGTAACGTATAAATTAGGTGGGAAACTTTATTTCTCACTCCACATTATTGAAGTAGTTTTGGGTGTGCAAACCCTTATTTAATTTATTATAGATATATTAAATCGTTAATTTAAATATCTATAATTCGTTTAGAATCGGAATTGGACTTAGGAATTAATTTAAGAAAATTAATTAAATTATTTCCTACGAGATTAAATATATTCCTAATTTAATTGAATAGGAATAGACGACTTAGAAATTCCTTTGAGAATTAAATGAGCTAGAAGATTTGTAAACGTTGGACGTGAGAGACTTAGACGCTATTCTAGGTTCCTTTTTATTACGTGGATTATCTGTTTAAATTATTTTAAAGAAATGATAAGGGAAATTGAAATATTTTCTAAAGAATTAAGAAAATATATTTTTGAAAATATGAGTTATATATGAAATTGTTTTCATATGATTTAAATGCTTTATTGTATTTTAAAGCATGAAAAGAGATTTTGAGATTTATATTACCATGTGGGTATTTTTATAAATATGATGTATTACATATTTATGATTGAGATATGATTTGATTGTACACCATGTCGTGTGAGCACATGGGTGTTGGTGCATGTAGTGCACGGTTTCACCATTGGCAGAGAGAGTTCATTTGGTGTGGTCTACTTCCTTTGTGCGTGGGGCACGAGTAGACGTTTGTGTCGGATCATCACAACAACTGGCCAGGAGGTATCACGCCTACGGAACTAAAAAGCCGGCAAATGTGAGTTAGGAGTCCAGGTAGAGGCTCATGTTCTTGACTCAAGGGTAGTCATGGCGTACGGAGTTGCATGTTGGGCTCTCGTACAACCGTCTTCCCTGTTGAAGTGATAGAGAGAAAATCACTTGGGAAAGGTCGGTGTGGTAACTCTACACTATGATGAGTGTACAGAGTTTGTATCTGTTACCCTTGGGAAGGGTGTGTTGTGTGTGAGTATCACGGGGAGTGTTGAGTCACATTACACTGCCTATTATTTATGTGATCTCGTTTAACATGTATATGTGCTATATTACATGTGTTGTTGGGGCATGCTATTTATGAATATTGTAAATTAAATTCATATTTTATAAATGCTCAGTTGAAAGTAATTAATGTGGAAGAAAATGATAATATGCCATTATAAATAAGTATAAATGAAACGAATATATTTATACTTGTTGTTGTATACCTTAGTACCCTTGGGGGAGGTTGTGCGTGTTGGCATAGTGATTCATGTGGCTAGCGGAGGCTAGTAGTGGACCGTAGGCTTGACTTGAGTTGAGGACTTAGAGATTGTGGTTAGTAGCCTTAGAGATTGTGGTTAGCAGCCTTGTGATTGTGGTTAGTAGCCCTGTGATTGTGATTAGTAGTTTGGTGATCGTGGTTAGTTGTGTGAACTCTTTTGAAGATGTGAGGTTAGGGATGATTTTTGTATCAATTGATAATTGAGGCCTTAGAGAAGGCGAGTGATGAGTTGTGTGAGATTTTGATTGATGAGAAGGGGTTATGATTAGGGATTTATTTAGTACTCGAGGTACCGTAGCTTGACAGTCTCGATTCTTGTGCTTAGTTCATTCCCCTAAGCATTCCTTGTATGGTGTTTTGTACACTAGTACGTGGTCGTTGACTTGTATGTCATTCCTAGATTCCTTGGTTACGGCGTGGTGCCGAACCTCTTCCTCGTGGTATCATTTGGTTAGGAGGCTTGGTGTTGTTCTTCCTTTATTGTCCTTTTGGGCATTATAGGAATCCGTGGAGTTGTTCATTCTTATGTGGCTGTCATTTCAAAAACGGTGCTTTCTAAGTTTTGAATGTAAACTTTTGTATTTAAAAGGAAAAACCCGTTTTCGCCTACCCCCGAATAAACGAACAGTTTTAATACTTATAAAATGATCTTGAGATCTTCTTTGAAATGATTTTCAACTTTTAAAAGCCTGTGATGGCGACTGACGGAGACCGGGGGCAAGACGGTCATTTTTACTGTGTGATTTCTAAAAAGAAAATTATTTTATCACTTGTCTAGAGATTCTGAGATTTTAAGACTTCTTTCTCAAAATCTCGACTTGTAGTATTTTGAAAGGTGGTTTCTTGTTTCACCTTTTCTTCGGATCGTTCTAAGTCTCGGTTAGGAGGCTTGGTGTTGTTCAGTGCACACTTACAGTGTTGCCTTTCCTTTTCTTTGGGTTGTTGATGTCACCATCTAGGTGATTGGGGTTTTTCACTTGTTAGGGGCATGGATGCCGAATGAAATGGTTTGAGTTTTAAAAACCTTTTTCTTAAAAACTATGGAAATCCTTGGGATTCCTCTTTTATTTACTTTCATACTCGGCCATTCGCTTTTGGTTCTCTTGTCCACTTGTGGTGTTCCTTTCTGGTTCATTCGTGATGTTCTTTCCTTGTTTGGGTATTCTTAACCTTGACATTGTGTCTCGGTTATCTGTTGGTGTAGCATTGGGACTCCTTTTCCTTTGCTTGGGTTCTTGACTCTTACGTGGTTTTTCATATCCTTAGTGAGAGCGTTGGTGATTAATTGACATTGTTGGAGATAGCAATTGAGGTTTGTTATATATATATATATGTATATATATATATATATATTGGTGATAGTATTATGAGGTTAATGTGATGATGTGACTTATGGTATCGAGGAATAGATGTGATTGAGGTGATCTAGTTCCTGAGAGGTAGATTCCTCTAGGAGTGGGATGAGATTTGTTATATATATATATTGTATAAATATATATATATATATATATTGATGATGGTTGTGTTAGTACGCAAGGACGTGGGTGTTTTCCTTCCTGTGTTATCGGGGTGTAGGATTTGAGCCTTCCTTGGTACTATTGGTGGATTTTGTTTCCTGTGGATATTAGAGGTGAGTGTGTTTCCCTCTGTTGGATTTGGTGGTTAGCGTGGTGAGCATTGATGATTGTTAGATTTGACTTGGGTTGTTGTGTACCTAGTGTACATTGGTGAGAGTAGTGTAGACTACTGGTGTTGGGTACTTGGAGTACGAGTTTTAGAGACTCATGTTGTGCATTTATATATATATATATACGTGTAGATGTATATATATATATATTCCCTATATACTTATGTATACTCGTTTACGATAGTATATGAGCGTGTGACTTGGGTTTGCGTGGATGGGACTAGTTGGGCTATATTTATATCTTATTAGACGGTTTAGCTTTACCTAAACTATCAGAGGATGTGGTAGTTAGGATATCTTTTCCCACTGAGCTTATTTGCTCACGGAGGGAATTTCATTGGCCCCCCTGGTATTCCACGCCAGGTTGCAGGAAATATACGGCTATGAGCAGGATGCAGTGCAACGACAGCTTTCTTTTGTTTCCTTGTTACAGGTTTTGGAGTTGCGTTGGGTGATGCGGTTACGGTTGCAGCACGACTGGGTTTGGGGACGATAGGTATCCGCTTTCAGTTTCTTTAACCATTGTTATGGGATTATTATGTATCTCTTTTGGGAGCCAGTCTGTTGGCATATCCCTATTTATGTATTATTTATTTCCTGTACTTATTCTTTCAGGATGTATTGTATCTATTCCGCACAGTTAGGTGCTTTTCTGTATTTTTATTCGAGCAATTGTGGCTCTGTTGATTTTAGAGGGTTTGGAGGGGTTTTGGTTTCTTTCCACTACTTCGGCCCTATTAGGATTGATGAATGTGGGGCTTGGAAGCCATTGTGATTATTGAATTGCTTTGGGCAGGTTATTGTGTTGTGGTTGTGTATCCGGATGTTCCATTTACAAACGGAACTCTGCCGGATTTTCATTAGATTCCGCTGCTTTGTTTATTATTCATTTGGGTATGAAATATACCGTTCCATCATTATTCCATATTTTTTCATGGCTAATGATATCTTAGTTGGTTGCTCATCATAATGATCACATCCTGGATCCCTTGGATATCCCAGTTCGGGAGTCTTAGGAATTTAGGGACGTGTCAGCATGGTATTAGAGCATTTTACCCTTTTGTGGGTGTTTGATGACCTTCAGTCATTGGTTTTCATTTTTTTTTCGTTTCTTTTTACTTCCGCATTCACTCCCTTAACTCTTAGGCTCGGGTTTCGGAGTCCTAGGAATTCGGGGCGTGACAAAACCCCCCCAAAAGCCCCCTTTAAATGACACCCATCTAAACCAATAAAGGGTCTGCAACCATTCTTGAAGCCACTGATCATAGCTTCAAATGATATAAAAATCCTTTGGAATTGTGGGGTGGCTGGAGGGGGTGGAAAATGGCACTTATATGTAGCATGGCTTCCTGGATTGGTTTTCTTTATTTCATTAACATAGGATGGCAGAAACTTAAAAGACTCACCATGGTTTCCCTCAACACTGGCCAAGGCCTTCCTTTTGGCTCTCCATAGCTGTATTTTATGGGCTTCTAAACCACAGTTCCCATTTAACACTTCATGCAACCCACTAATGGTAATGTTTGGAGACTCTTTAAA
This sequence comes from Cornus suecica, assembly GCA_963922005.1. NCBI lineage: Eukaryota > Viridiplantae > Streptophyta > Magnoliopsida > Cornales > Cornaceae > Cornus > Cornus suecica. The sequence continues at coordinate 39,673,246 of OY998242.1, forward strand.
TCTATCTTTGAACTTTTTAGATATCCAAGTTGAGGTTGCCTCTTTGTTTATTTTCAGTCTTACACAATTATGAGTTCCTTTGATTGTTTTGATTTGGAATGTGATTTTATCAGACAAGGGTGAGGCATGAATCCTCCAAGGACAGCCATCTGCAAAACAGTTTGCTGTCACCCTAGTCCTCTCATTCTTCTTTCTGTCTAACCTCACACCTTCCTGAATAGCATAATCTTTTAACACCTCTCTATACTGGTCAACATTGAAAAACAAGTGGCCTTCTTTTAAAACAATTTTTCCAGATGGATCAGGCTTGTACAATTTTCCATATTTGCAATGTTTGTGAATTTTACTTTGTGACAATTTAAATTTTGTTTTATTGTCCATGTACCTCTTACTAAGAAGAGGCTGATCATCTGAATCATAATCAAACTCTTCATCATTAGACTGGTAGTTACTTAACTCATCATCAGACACAATTTTTTTTCCCAGACCCTCTTCATGAACTAAACCACTATCCTCAGAATCACTCTTACTATCCTCACCATCATCTCCCTCTTCAGCTTTCCAGTCCCTATCCTCATCACTATAACCATATATATCATCTTTTTCCAACTCACCATCACTTTCACTATCATGAACTAAACCACTATCACTCTCACTCTCACTCTCACCACTGTCCTCACCAACCCTAACACCCTTACCAACACCAACATCTTCTCCATACCTTAAAGGCCCATCTACAAACACTGGTTCCACATAAATATGTATTTGCTGAACTGACTTATTGATTTCAAACATATCCATAACATCACTATCATTGTTCACTTCAATTCTTAAATTACTATTTGGGACCCCATGTTGTATATTAATAGCTACATGTATTTCAGAGGGAATTTCACATAAACAATGAGATGACACATCATTGGTGAGTTCTATAAAGGAATATCTATCAGGATCAACCATACGCAAAGTCCTTGTAGTATCACCATAATGCAGAATCAAGTCAAAGAAAATATCCATTTTTGCTGTTAAAGTAAACAAAAATAATAATAAAATAATTTAAGTAAACAGACAGATCATAACAAATCAACTAAAAGCCCTAATTTTTAATATACAACTAATTTCAGAGACAATCCCTAATTTTTAACATCAAATTAAATTTGAATATCCAGAAACCCCCATTTGCAGAAATTTTTCCCAAAACCCCCAATTGCATGCATACAAGATTGAAATCCATAACTCAGAAATTAAAAACTATTTCGAGTAATAAACCCTTATTTACATAGATGAAATAACATACAACTATAAAGCCCTAAAATCACAGTGAAGGAAACATTGAAATCCATAACTCACAAATTAAAAACTATTTTGAGTAATAAACCCTTATTTACATAGATGAAATAACATACAACTAAAAACCCCTAAAATCACAGTGAAGGAAACCCTAAAATCATGCAAATCGACATAAAACGTACAACACAAACAAGAAGAACAATATAAAATGATGGAAGGAGAAGAAGGAAGGAAAATAAATAGAAGAAATGAGAAGAAATCGAAGAAACCTTATTTGCTGCCCTAAAATCACAGTGAAGGAAACATTGAAATCCATAACTCACAAATTAAAAACTATTTTCAGTACTAAACCCTTATTTACATAGATGAAATAACATACAAATAAAACCCCCTAAAATCAGAGTGAAGGAAACCCTAAAATCATGCAAATCAACATAAAACGTACAACACAAACAAGAAGAACAATATAGAATGATGGAAGGAGAAGAAGGAAGGAAAAGAAATCGAAGAAACCTTATTTGCTCTTGAATCGGGACCAAAAACTTGACGAAGAAAGCTGAGATTTTGCACTCCAAAGTTTGATCTTCGATCAAGGACCAAACGAAGATGAAGAAAATTTAGGTTTAGATCTGTTTCTCTCTCCTCCTTACATCTCTCTCTCTCAGAACTTGTGAGACGTTTGGTACCAAATGAAGTCGACACTAGGTTTGAGAGATATTAGGGTACGGGGGTAATAACGTCATTTAACTTGAATTAGGGTTTCAGGTATATTTTAATTTAATAATGAATTAAAGGCATGGGGTATAATGGTCATTTCAGAAGCTCCGGTGGGCTAAATTGAACGCCGATGAAAATCAGGGGGTGAAACTGTAATTAACAAAAATCGAGGGGGTGCGGGTGTTATTTACACTATCAACAGGGGGTGAAACTGTTATTTACCCTATTATGTTTCAAAATATGATTTTTTTTCCGAAAAATATTTTTTTCAAAATATTATATATTATTTTTTTCAAAATAATTCATATTTTCAGTCATATATATATATATATATAGAGAGAGAAAAAAAAGTCAAAATTGGTAGGTCAAAACCAAGGTTTTAATGGTTGGTTTTAAAAAGCCCAAAACCAATTTCCCAAACATGATTTGGTCTTCAAATCCAAAACCAAAACCAAGCCCAAAACCAACTTCCCAAACTAGCCCTAAATTTATTTCATCTTTTTACTTATATAGTACCTCCAAATATATGGAGCCCAAAAAAGAAAATTCTCGCCTCAACATTTGATTTCCTTCTATCTCTCCTAAACCCTAGCTTATACCCATCGTGCCATGAAATACTCTTCCTTAGACCCATATCTCCCTAAGCAACGTAACTACATCTTGTTCGCGAAGTGTTCTTCATCTTTTTTGTCTCTGCTTTGCGTTAGAAGAGACAACAACAAAAGAGCTTTTGTATGGAAAAAGAGAGGTAATTAACTCATCATCATTGAAATTGGATTTCCTGTTAGTTTTTCATGATTTGTCATGTTACTTGAGTTGATAAGAATAGGCTTTTGATGTACGATCTAGGTTCTATAAGTTTCTATTCAAATAAACATAGAAATTTAGCCCTAATCATAAAATTGTGGCTTTTGTTTAGCCAATTCTGCTATTGAATCGAAAATTTTAGGTATTTATTCAAAAAAATTGGGAATTAGGGCTCTATTAAAAGGAAGCAATTGTATACATATACAGGTACATATAGGATCATATATATATATACATGTAGACAGAGAAACAATGTTTAAACACCTGTTTCATCAACCTCATCTCATGACACAGAAAATTAGAATAAAAAAAAAGAACATAAGCAAACTTCGATGCTCGAAAACGGTATACTGCAATTTTGGGTCAACTTTAAAGCTATGGCATTGTTAGCTGGTGTTGAATTAGCAATTGTGTCATATATGGTTAAAAAGTCATGGAAGTCTACTTTCGAACAAAAAAAACAGTGCTCAATTTTGATTTTTTTTTTAATGGTAAGGAAATTTGTATTAAAATAAAATGGCCATAAGACCTACAAAAAACTAGGGGCATACCCCTAGATACAAATAAAATTTATGTGAAACCCAAAAATCCACCAAAGGAAAACTAAAACTAAAGAATTTAGACAAGAAACCCAAAGAAGGTTAACATGACTAAAGAACTTAAGTAACCTACCCCTACTAGGCCAAGGATTCCCAATCCACATAACAGAAATCAGATGCATATGCTGATGAAGATATCTGAAACCAAACTGGGCATAACTAAGAGCATCAGATAGAAGTAAAAGCACACTCCAACAACCAACTTCAATGAACCAGTTCACTATGCACCAGCAATTGGAAAAAACATGAGAAGGAGTAGCAGCCAAACCCCGGTCCAGAGAATAAACAGCTTGAGCAGTATTAATGCCAACAAACAAAAAAGCCCAGTCATTGAGGAAAAAACAACAACAAAACAAATCGACATCCATTGATAATGAAGTATGAACAGAGAGTCTCAGAACCCCAGAATTCAAATTATACCAACATAAACTCATGCAACTGATGAGAACAACAACTCAAAATGATAGCTCAATTCAATACAGAGAGAGGTAAATTCCATGAAGCAACAAGGTGTTGAATTCTAAAAGTTCTTTAGAGTAAAGAACTTGTATCTTACAACTTGAACAATTTTGGAGAATATATCATCTTGAGTGCAATAAGAATTTGAGAAAATTTGCCTATTCCTTTCCATCCACAACTCATAGATTGTAGTAGCAAAATTCATTTTGTTTAGAGTGCATGCTAGAGACTTTCCTTGAAGATTTGACACTGCCCAATCCATAAGAGTCTGCCATAAACCATCAGGCCATTCCTTCAATCCTTTCTGAACAACCATCTCCCATAATCTCTTAGAGAAGCCACATTGAAAAAATAGGGGCTCTCTATCTTCCATACAAAGACCACAGAATACACATGCTGCAGAAGTCACCGATCCAATAGACATTGGAGAATAAAGAGAATTAAATCTATCAAGAGTACCCAACCACAAAAAGAATGAATGCTTTGGAATATGGTGCTTGAACCAAACAACACTATACCAATCCACATGTGTAAACTGATATCTAATGGAGTCCCAAGTAGAAGAGATGGTAAACATTTTCCTAGAAGGAAGCCAAATAATCTTATTAGACTTGGACAAATCATAGTGTAAGTCAGTAGGAAAATGAACCTTGAAATCTAACCATTGCTAAGAATTCAGTGTTTGGAAAATGCCAACCAGAGCTACTCAAAATCCTACTAACAGAAGCATGCATTCCAAGACCAGAAGAGAGAATCATGGCAGCACTAAACATAGTATCAAGAGTTCCATTTGGATGCGACATATCAAACTATAAGGAGATGCTACGACCATTACTAATAGAATAACTGATAAGATGATTGATCAAGGAACTCAATTAAAGAATTTCTTCCAAGTCCATGAGCATTGCCTTGGTTGAGAAAGATTCCAAAAACTCTTGCCCTTAATAAGATGTTGTTGAATCCAAGAAGTCCAAAGAGAAGTATAATCAAATTAAATAATAGACCATAAATGCTTAGACATGGTTGCCACATTCCATTCTTCTAGATTCTTAACACCCAAACCTCCCTCTTTAAAGGGTAAACAAATTTTACAACTACCTTACACATTTTAAAACATGTCCATAGGAATTTTCTCAAGATTGCAGTCAAATCTTTTATAACCACTTTAGGAAGAAGAAAAGTGGAGGCCCAATAAACTTGAGTTGAGAAAAGAACTGACTTGACTAATTAGTGTTTGCCAGCAAAAGAAAGAAATTTACTTGACCAATTCTCAATTCTAGCAGAAAGTTTAGCTAATAAAACATCACAATCATTCTTTTTGAGTTTCATAGACAACAAAGGCACTCCCAAGTATTTGATAAGAAAAACACCCAAAGAAAACCCCAGCTTGGCTTGAATCTAATTAAGAAAAGGAGAAGGAATACCAACATGGAAAATAGTACTCTTTAATAGGTTTGGAAGCAAGCCAGACAAAGAACCAAAGTTATTCAAAGTTGTCATTAAATGAGTAACTGAATTCATATGACTTGAAGAGAATAGAAGAAGATCATAATACAAAAAGGAGGCTAGTGATCTGTTGATGGTTACATTTCCAGTGGTATGTAAAATTATCAAATGAAACCTCATGAGCAAGGATACCGGTAAGGACCTCCATCGCAAGCACAAAAATATTGGGAGATAAGGGATCTCCTTGTCTAATCCTTCTTGAACTCTTGAAGTATCCTTTAAATTCACCATTAAGATTAACTGAGAACATAGGGGAAGTAACACAAGCCATGATTAGCTTAATCATATGAGGAGGAAAATTAAATCCAAGCAAAGTAGCTTCCAAGAAATCCCATGAGACTATATAAAAAGCCTTGGTCAAATCCACTTTCATTGCCAGCATAGGATCACCATTGTGATAATTCCTAAGCAACTCTTGAGCAAGGAGAACATTGTGAGAGATTTTTCTACCAGAAATGAAGGCACCTTGATTTGGACTAATACAAAAAAGAAGGCAAGACTTAACTCTGTTTGTAATCACCTTGGAAAGCCATTTATAAAGAGTAGAGCAAAGAGAAATAGGTCTAAAATCAGCCACTTTGTTGGGACTAGCCACTTTAGGAACAAGAGTAATAATGGTTGAATTCACCTCCTTAAGCAAATGACCAGAATGATAAAAGGCTTGAATAGCTTTGATAACATCATAACTAATAACATTCCAAGCATGCTTGTAAAATATGGCATTGAACCCATCACACCCAGATGCCTTGCCATCCTTAAGAGAAAACATAGAGTGTTTAATCTTTTCATCAGAAATAGGCCTAGATAAAGAATCAAAAAGCTCAATTGATAAAGGAGTTTTAATGAAAGGTTGCAGATTTGGAATAGAAGAAGAAGGAGGAGTAGTCAAAAGCTTCTGATAAAAACTCTTCTTAGCAGCCTTCACTTGAGAGGAAAAATCATTGTAAGTTGCCCTATTAAGACACTTAAATTCTTTCTTAAGAAGTTTAAGCTTCTGAGTGATTTGAAACATAAAGGAACCAGCAATGTCAACCCTCCAAATTCTTTCAGCATGTCTATAAAACTAGGATGAGAGATAATATGATTGTTAAACCTGAATGGAGCACCCCTTATAACAGTTTGAGAATCCAGTTGAAGAACAATGCATGATCAGAGATAAGACCAGGTTAAAAAAGAACCTCAGAATTAACAAAAGTGGAATTCCAAAAAAATCATTAATCAACACTTTGTCCAGTTTTCTGAAATAGGTTCCATTATTCCATGTGAACTGAATTCCTGTGTACTTCAAATCATACAACTCAGCTTGATGAACACAATAAGCAAACTCCCTTTTTGCAGAATCCTAGCTTGAACCCCCAAATTGCTCTTGACAAGACAAAATAGCATTATAATCTCCAACAAAGAAAAGAGGAGAAACAACATGAGTTTGAGTAACTTGAACCATAGTAGAACACAACTTTCTCCTTCCAATGTAATCATTCACCCCATAAATAAACCCTTCAAGACAAGAAAAAGAACCTCTAGCACAACTGATAAAACATAGAATGATTTGGTCAGACTAATAAAGAGATTGAACATGAACTCTAGAGGCATCCCAACAAACCCAGATCCTACCATTAATAGTATTTGAATTTTATAGAATAAGTTATGGTCATTTTGGTAAAGGGTGATTTTGCTGATGCTCTAAAACAGCATACTGCAATTTTGGGTCTAATTTAAAGCAATAACATTGTTAGATGGTGTTGAATTAGAATTTGTTCCACATATGGTTAGAAAGCCCTAGAAGTCTACTTTCAAACAAAAAAAACGGTGCTCAATTTTGAACTTTATAGAATAATTTATGGTCATTTTGGTAAAGGGTGATTTTGTTGATGCTCTGAAACGGCATTCTGTAGTTTTGGGTCTAATTTAAAGCAATGTCGTTATTAGCTGCTGATGAATTATAAATTATGTCACATATGATTAGAAAGCCCTATAATTCTATGTTGAAACACAAAAAATGGTACTCAATTTCAAATTTTCTTGAATAAGTTATGGTCATTTTGGTAAAGGGTGATTTTGCTGATCTGCATGCGAGAATTGATGATTTTTGGACTGCTCTATTTCATTTCGGGTCTAACTCTCTTTGAGGGGTTTTAAAGTTTGTTATCCAGATTTTAGGGCTTCTTTTAACGGAGTTTCAAGTCCCATAGTACTTAATTAAGTCTAGTAAGTTATGAGCCAAAGATGTCTAATGTCGTTTCATGTATAAGTTTTTTTCTATTTTAGTGTCAATTCTCACTAGATATTGAGCCAGATTTTTTTAGTGTCAATTCTCGTTAGATTGAGGTGAGGGCTTCATGTCATTATTCTTTTGTTAGCTTGCGACGTCTCTTGCAATATTTGTAAGTTGATTATACTTTTCTTATGTTGTTTACCTGTTACAATCAACTATTAAGAAATTACAGATAGGAAAAAAAACTTTAAACTATCAAAGTTAAATTCATTGCAATTTTTATTGTGCTTAACTATCAAAACACGTTTTAAATTTATTCACATAGGCTTTTTTATTATTATTTATGGTCATTATTTAGTTTGCAAACCACTCCTACTGTTGTTCTGCTATGCTTTATTCATGTGTCTAGTTGATTGTGACAAATTTTTAAACAAGACATATGCCAATTTATAGTACCCTATAAGAAAGACCTCCCTTTAGCAATAATGTATTTGATGCCGAGGAAATGGTATTATCTTACCATTTTACTTTTGTTCATTCCAATTTAATAGATATAGCAATCAAGTGAAAAACAATGGATTAAAGTTGCGTGCATATTTCTAACAGGTATAACCTTATTAAAGAATTTATTGTTAAATTTCGAACTTTATGTAATTAAGGGACATAATTGTGTGAGTTTCCATTGTAGAGTCTCCAAGGAATACTTGGAAGGTGCACAACAGTTTGTGAATATGGCACAAGCGAAAGTAGGGAATCCAAAAAAAAATACCATATCCTTGCACGCATTGTTTAAATGGATGTCATCAACCTTGTAAAATAGTTTATAAGCACTTGGTGATAATTGGAACGGATCCTTTATACACTGTTTGGGTTCTGCATGGAGAAAATCCAACTTCATTTATAGAACAAGAGGATGATGTTGTTGACGATGTTGGTGTTTTTGATGATGTGGAATTGTTTAATATGTATAAGGATGCCTATTTTGATGATGAAACCGATGATGTCGTCGAACCTACTTACAAGATGAGGGAGGTGGAGCTCAGGGAGTCTCTATAATTTGCTAGAACTCCCTTATATCCCGAGTGTACAACCAATACGGTGATGTCAACAATTGTTTTATTATACAAGAATAAGGCAACACACAATTTTTATGATAGTGGTTTTCACGAACTTCTTGGAATTATCCTTCGCTTTCTTCCCAAATATAGCAAACTCCCTGAGAAAACTTATGGAACAAATAAATTATTTAAGGTATTTGATTTGAGGTATGAGAAGATACATGCTTGTGTTAATGACTATTGTTTATTTAGAAATGAAAAACAACATATGTATACATGCCCAAGTTGTGGTAAATCACGTTGGAAAGTCAATGAACGTAGTAAAAAGATTCAAAATGGTGTTCCGGCAAAGGTGTTGCGTTATTTTCCGATTATTCCAAGATTTAGGAGAATGTTCAGGTCAACAGAAAAGGCTGAGCAATTACGCTGGCATTCAACCAATAAGAGTCAAGATAGAAAGATGAGGCATCCGGTTGATTATCTTGCATGGAATACAATTGATAGAAAATGGTCAGATTTTGCGTCTGATCCTCAAAATTTAAGACTTGGCTAGCTACAGATGGTGTTAACCCTTTTGGTAATCTTAGTTCCAGATATAGTTGTTGGCCAGTAATGTTAGTAGTGTACAATCTTTCCCCACTGTTATGCATGAATAAAACGGAAGTAGTGTTAACGTTATTAATTCCTGGACCGAAACAACCAGGGAATGACATAGATGTGTACCTAGAACCTCTTACAGATGATCTCAAGGAGTTGTGGTGTGACGGTGTGAAGATGTATTATGCATTCAGTAAGTCATTGTTTACTTTGAGGGTAGTGTTGATGTGGATGATAAATGATTATCCAACTTTAGGAAATATATCTGGCCTAGCAACAAAAGGTGAGTTGGTGTCACGCCCCGAATTCCTAGGACTCCGAAATCCGAGCCTAAGAGTTAAGGGAGTGATTGTGGAAGTAAAAAGAAACGAGAACCAAAAAACATTCAGTCATCAAACACCCATAAAGGGTTGCAATGAATGCCTAGATACCATGCTGTCACACCCCTAAAGGGTGACGCAAACCAAGCGACTACTAGAGTCAACAATAACAAAGAAGTACATGGAATAACTATAAGAATATACTCCATGCCAACACGAATACTAAAAATACAAGAGTATCCTCAGACACCAACAGACACGCTCCTAAATCCCTAAGACTCCCGAACTGGGACATCCAAGGAATCCAAGATGTGATCCTTAATACGAATGACCAACTAAGACATCATTAACCAAGAAAACATATGGGTTAATGATAGAAATGGTATATTTAATACCCAAATGACTAATAAAACTAAGCAACGGAATCTAACGAAAATCCGGCAGAGTTCCGTTTGTAAATGGAACATCCGGACAACCAAACACAACACAATAACCTGCCCAAAGCAATTCAATAATCACAATGGCTTCCAAGCCCCACATTCATCAATCCTAATAGGGCCGAGGTAGTGGAAAGAAACCAAAACTCCTCTAAACCCTCTAACATTAACAGAGCCACAAATGCTCGAATAAAAATACAGAAGAGCACCTAACTGTGCAGAATAGATACAATACATCCTGAAAGAATAAATACAGGAAATAAAAGATACATCAACAGGGATATGCCAACAGACTGGCTCCCAAAAGAAAATACATAACAATCTCATAACAATGGGTAGAGAAACTGGAAGCGGATACCTATCGTCCCCAAACCCAGTCGTGCTGCAACCGTAACCGCATCACCCAACGCAACTCCAAACCTGTAACAAGAAAACCAAGGAAAACTGCCATTGCACCGCATCCTGCCCATAGCGGTATAATTCCTGCAACCTGGCGTGGAATACCAGGGGGCGAATGAAATTCCCCTGTGAGCAAATAAGCTCAGTGGGAAAAGATACTCTAACTACCACATCCTCTGGCAGTTTAGGTAATGCTAAACTATATAGCAAGATATATATAGCCCAACTAATCTCATCCACGCAAAACCTAAGGCACACGCTCATATACTACCGTACGTAAGTATATAACGGGAATATATATATATATATACATCTATATATATACAAGTATACATGTATAAGTATGCCACCTGAATCTACAAGGTACAACTAAGGCTCATACTCCAAGTACCAACACAGGTAGTCTACACTTCTCTCACCAACATACACTAAGTACATGACACCCAAGTCCAATCCTGACAAGTCATCAAATACTCACCACGCTAACCACAAAACCCAATAGAGGGAGCACACTCACCTCTAATATCCACAAGGATCAAATCCACCATTAGTACCAAGGAATACTCAAATCCCACACCCCGATAACACAGGAAGGTAAACACCCACGTCCTTGCATACTAACACAACCATCCTCAATATATATATATATATATATATATACAACAAATCTCATCCTAGTCCTAGAGAAAGTCTACCTCTCAAGGGCTAGATCACCTCGATCATATCTCCACATAAACACCTCAATTGCTATCTCCAACAATGTCAATAAATCACCAACACTCTCACTAAGGATAAGAAAAACCCCGTAAGAGTCAAGAACCCAATCAAAGGAAAAGAAATACCAATGCTAACCAACAGATAACCGAGACAACAATGTCAAGGTTAAAACACCACAAGTGAACAAGGAAAGAACACCAAGAGGGAACAAGGAAACCAAAAACGAATGGCCGAGAGTGGAAGTAATAAAAAGATGAATCCCAGAAATTCAATAGTTTTTAAGAAAAATGTTTTCAAACTCGAATCGATCCATTTGGCATCCATGCCCCTAACGTAAGAAAAACTCAAATCACCTAGGTGGTGAAACCAATAACCCAGAAAAGAGAAAGGCAACACTATATGTGTGCACTGAACAACGACAAGCCTCAAAACCGAGACTTAAAAATGATCGGAAGCAAAGGTGAAACAATGGAACACCTTTCAAAACTCTACAAGTCGAGGTTTTGAGAAAGAAGTCTCGTAACTTCAGAATCCCAAGAAAAGTAATAAAATAGTTTTCTTTTAGAAAATCACACAGTAGAAATGACCGTCTTGCCCCCGGTCTCCGTCAGTTGCCATCACTGGCTTTTACAAGTTGAAAATCATTTCAAAGAAGATCTCAAGATCATTTTATAAGTATTAAAACTTTTCATTTATACGGGGGTAGGCGAAAACGGGTTTTTCCCTTTAAATACAAGAGTTTACTTCAAAACTTAGGAAACACCATTTTCGAAATGACAGCCAATAAGAGAAAACACAACTCTATAGAATCAAATGACAACACCAGGAAAAGGTTCGGCACCACGCCGTAACCGACAACTCAAGGAATAACATACAAGTCAACGACCACGTACTAGTGTACAAAACACAGTACAAGAAATGCTTAGGGGAATGAACTAAGCACTATAAACCACGCTACAGTACCCTAAGTACTTAATAGAACTCACCTCAACCATAACCTCTTATCTCCCAATCAAAATCTCAGTTACAATTGATAACATATTCCTCAAAAGTGAAAGGCACCTAAATGTCCATACTACAACTCACAATCTCATCACCCGCCTTCTCGAAGGCCCCAAATCATAACTGATACTAAAATCAATCTCGGATCTCAAATCTCTAACAAGTCACACAGCTAACCAAAATCACCAAACTACTAACCACAATCACAAGACTACTAACCACAGTCACAAGACTGCTAACCACGATCACAAGGCTACTAACCATAATCACAAGGCTACTAACCACAATTACAAAACTATTAACCACATTCTCTAAGGCATTACTCCACATCAACTCAACCTCAATTCTACAATCCATCTCTAACTTCAACTAACCACAGAAGTCGCCAGACCAATATACTTAACCTCCCATACGGGCACAAAAGTATACAACACAAGTATAAGGATATACGCCTCGTTTATACTTTAATAATTACTGCTTTTAATTCCCGTTTTCACATTTATCACTTTCAACTGAGCATTTTATAAAATGAATTCATTTTGCATATTCATAAATAATCATGCTCCAACATATATATATATACATATCAATAAATCAAATGATGATATGCAACGCACCGTACTCACAGACCGCCTGTGGTACATACACACAAAAACACACCCTTCCCAAGGGTACTGGATCATTCTCTACCATTCCCCTGAGGATACAATTCACTAAGGAATGTAGACTTATCGTCCCGTTCTTCCCAAGTGCTTTTGACACTTCACACTTTTAACCAAGGAAGACGTCCACCACGGCCCAGCCGTGAACATAGGGCCTTGGACTATGTGTCCTCCCCCTATATCGTCTGCGTTCTCAGAAGATTAGTTCCGTGGGTGTAGCACCCCCTGGCCAGTTGTCACGACGATCCAAACACAAACGTCTACCCGTGCCTCACGCACAAAGGAAGTAGACCACACCAAATGAATCTCTCTGCAAATGGTGAAATCATGCAACACATGCACCAACACCCATGTCTCACAATACATGGTGTACGCAACAAAATCATGTCCAACATAAATATGTAATGCACCATATTTATAAAAATACCCACATGGTAATATCAACATAAATCTCAAATCTCTGTACATGCTTTTAAAAATATATTAAAGCATTTAAATCGTGAGAAAATAGATTCATGTTCTAAACAATATATTTTCTTTAATTCTTTAGAAAATATTTCAATTTCAATTAACATGTCTTTTTAAATAATTTAAACCATTATTTCACGTATACCAAAAGGATCCTAGCACATCGTCTAAGCTTTTCGAATCTCTAATAACCCATTTAAATTCGTAAGGGTTTCTAAGCCGTCCATTCTTATTTAATTTAAATAAGAATATTATTTAATCACATAGGAATAATTTAATAAATTTTCTTAAATTAATTCCTAAGCCCCATCCTGATCCTAAACAATTTATAGATATTTAAACTAGCAATTTAATATATCTATAATAAATTAAATAAGGGTTTTGCACCCCTAAACTACTTCAATAATGCGGAGTGAGAAATATAATTTCCCACCTAATTATACGTTACCGAACAGCCCGAAACAGCACAGTACCGACGCCCGAATATGAAGCCTGCCGACCAAAATCGTCCAAAAACCATTTCGAATATATCGAAATGTCTGTCTCGACAACCTATACGATATACATGAAGCCCATTAATAATCGCTTAATTAATTGGGTTAAATCTAAAATAACCCAAACGAAATCTATAACCTATAAATGCGATTTTCGGGCAAATCGTTCATCGTAAATTCACGAAATTAATATATGACGAATACTACGTAGGTACGAAACTACTCACCGAAAATCGGCTCAAACCGATCACCGGAAGGTCGCCGAAAAATTAGCCGAAACTCAGCCGACTCGCCCATGTCCACGCGCTGCTACGCGAACCAGTGCGCCTCCCGTTCCGGCGACTCACGCCGCTCGCACCGCCGCCGCTCGCCACCAGCGCCGCCGCCGTCCACAGCCCAGCAGCCCCTCGCCGTCGCTGCTCCCGACCAGCTGCAACCGCCGGTCATTCCTCAGCCGACTCCGCTCTTTCTCCCTCGCCATGACCGGCGACTCTCTCTCTCTCGCTCTCTCGCCTGACCGGCGAACATGGTGAATGGAGAAGGAAGAAATGGCGGTCGTCTGCAGAGAAGGAGAAAGGAAGGAGCAGATTCGTGTAGGAGAAGCTATACAGAATATCTGTGTATATATGCATATACATATATATGTACTATTTGCAAAAACAACCCTCTACATGTCAATAATTGCGAAATAACCCCACTTCAATATATATATATATATAATAAGTCCTAACAATTACCGGAACGCCCAAACATAATTTCGTAAGCCCGAAATAATAACGGGATGTCCAATTAATTATATCAGGGTAGAAACCCAAATGTCGGAACACTTAAACAAGCCCGACCAATTAAAATGTGTCGTCATTCAATCGAAACACAAATCATTAAACGTCGAATAAACTAATGTCGAAACGAGACCGTGTAATTGACAACAAGAATTCGCGTAGTGTCGTCTACTCGACTTTAAAACTAAACGCGAAAAATTTATAGGTATCAAATACCAAGAATAAATAATATGTCATGAACAAGTGACGTCATTATTGGAATTAAAATTATAAATAATTTCAGGAAAAAGGAAAATAACACGGGGTGTTACAGTTGGCTTGTACAGTTTGTTGTCGTGACAATTAATCAAAATGGTTGAAGGGTAGTAAGAAGTTTTTCTACACATGCCATCGACGATTTCTCTTACATAATCCCCTTTTTAGGAAAAAAAATCCTAGTTTAACGGAAGTGAGGAACATGGGCGGAAGCCAAAACGATTGTCTAGTTCAGAAGTTTTTCACATCGTCAAGAGCTCTAAGAATGAGTTTGGCAAGAAGAATGATACTTCAAATTTATGTAAAGGAAAAAAAATACTACGGATAATTCAAGTGTGAGAAATTTGACTTGGCCATGGACGAAAACGTCTATCTTTTTTGAGCTGCCATATTGGGAGGTAAATAATTTTTTATAAAATTTAGAAAATTATTTTATTACATTTGATTAGATAATGTTATCTATGGATACTAATAAATTATTACTTTGTGTATTATTGATACTAGGAATTGCTCGTGCGGCATAATTTAGATGTGATGCACATCGAAAAGAATGTGTGCGAGAGTATTGTTGGCACTCTTTTGAACATTAAGGGAAAATCAAATGATGGACTTAAGTCACGTATGGATTCAAAGGATATGTGCATAAGGTATGAATTGCATCCAACTCCTTCAGGGAAGAAACCTTACTTGCCACCAACACCTTATACAGTATCTAAAATTGATAACAAAATATTTTGTAAGAGGTTACACGAAATAAAACTTCCCGATGGTTATGGTTGCAACATTGGAAAGTGTGTATAGATAAATGAAGGTAAGATTATAGGATTGAAGTTGTTATAATTAGGTGACTCCTTTCCTTGTAAGGAAAGTTAAACTTAGCCACCAAACAATCACAGTTATAGTAGGAGATCAATCAGTAGAATCCTAATTGGTTTGATTGACGTGTCCTCCACTACAACCTTTCCTATAAATACAGGGGTCTTCCCTATTGTATTATGTGCACAAGATAGAGAGAGAAATAAGATATATAGATTAGTTTTCTTCTTGGTGAGAATTAGGAATAATATAGGCTTATATTATTCCGGTGATACAGGCGTGAGTATACACTGTGTGTGTGCGTGTGTATGATATGCGGATCATTCTCTTGTAATCCTCTCTTTGATTTAGTGAAACGGTGCTTTTCGTAGACGTAGGCTTGTTTTGGCCGAACCACATATATATCTTTGTGTCGACTATTTGTTGTGTGTTTATGTGTGCGTTTTCTGATTTGCGGATCCACGGTTTTTAGAAGAGGGTTTGAAACCCTAGTTTTATTTTTCATTCTTGGGCAGGTGTAAAAAACCTTAACAAGTAGTATCAGAGCTTTAGGTTGGAGCAAATCCCAAGTCGTACGTTCTGGTCCATAATCGTAGGATCAAATTGTATGAAATCCAAAACCAACCATACCAGAAGATTCGCTTCAACGAGTTGAAGCAAACCGTGTCGGCCGCATAACCACTAAAGCCTCCACGCGCCGCCGTAAGTTCTAGCCAGATATTTTGGGCTCCACGTGTAGCAGTTTCGTTTCAGGGCTATTTCGCGGAGTATCATTGATCGAAACAAGACGTATAATATATCAATGAAAAGATATTTTGAAGATGAACGTTTAGATATAAAAATCATCCCCATCAGACTTGCGTGTGCCCCCATATGTGGTTAGAAGTTTCTACCAAAAAAGTCACCGAAAAAACTAGTCTGGCGACTGGAATTTTGAGGAAGAAGGGTAACATCAGCGGTCAATGCCACTTCATCAGTCAGACTACCACGTCAATAGTCAACTGCCATATAAGCAGTCAATGCCACATCAGTAAATTTAAACTCTCATGTCATCAATTTTGTCATTTTGTGTTGAAACTTGTTTTGGCCCGTTTGGAGTCATTTTTTACCCGTTTTCAACGCGGTCAAAGGTGTTCTTAAGGTTTTGGATCGCTCTTCACGCAATCGTGCAATTGGTTTTGTGTAATTCAACTCCAAACACCTTGAATAGGCTCAGTGAGAACTATGGGAGAAGAAAAGGCAACAATGATCGACAAGTTTGAAGGTACAAACTTTGCCTTTTAGAAAATACAAATTGAGAATGTGTTATACCAGAAAAATTTGTATTTACCATTGGAAGAGCAGAAGCCAGAATCGATGAAAGAAGAGGATTGGAAAATCCTAAAACGAAAAGCTCTCGGTACAATCAGACTGACATTGTCAAAGTCCGTTGCTTTCAACATCAAGAATGAGAAGACTACAAAGTCTCTCATGAATGCTCTTTCAAGCATGTACGAACAGCTGTCTGGAGTGAATATGGTACATCTCAACACTAGATTAGTCAATCTAAAGATGTCCGAGAATGGAAAGGTTAATGAACACCTTAATTCTCTTAATGAAATTGTTGAGCAGTTGGAATCGGTTGATATGCCAATCACTGGAAAAATAAAAACGGATTTAGTATTAAGCCAATTCCCAAAGAGTTGGAGCGCCACAGTGGCCGCAATCAATAACACTTCTGGGATAAAACCGCTACAATATGATTCCGTAGTGACTATGGTACTCACAAAAGAGATCAGAAGACAAATGTTAGACTCTTCTAATAGTGGCTCAACATTGAATGTTGACACCAGAGGCAGAGGTTCGAACAGAAGGAAAGATGGTAGTAATGGACGTCATCATTCCAAGTCAAGACAGGAGCCTCAAAATTCCATTGAGTGTTGGAATTTTGGAAAACTTGGTCACTACAAAGGCCAATGCAGATCCCCACATAAGGTAGCGGATGACAAGACTGAAGTGAATTTTGTCTCAGATGATGATGCATTGATATGCTCTTTAGAGAACAAGACAGAGTTTTGGGTCTTGGACTCTAGAGCATTATTTCATGCCAGCTCAAGTTGAGAGCTCTTTGAGAGCTATGCACCTGGAAACCTCGGCAAGGTTTATCTAGGTGACGATCAGCCCTGTAGTGTTGTTGGCAATGGTGAATTACATATCAGACTCAACGGATCGATATAGAAGTTGAAGAATGTGAGACATATTCCAGACTTGACGAAGAACTTGATCTCAGTAGGCCATTTGGTGAGTGAAGGTTATGTGACCACTTTCAGTGAAGATAAGTGGAAAGTTTCCAGGGGTACTATGACTATAACACAAAGAAAAAAAAAGGTATGCTCTACACAACCACCAATTTTAGTACAATGATTGCAATTGTCGAAGGCAAGGAGGATCAAAACTTATGGCACCAGAAACTAGGTCACATGAGTGAAAAAGATATCGTTGTTATGCTCTCGAAGGGAAAACAACCATTGAAATCAATTGGCATCGACTTCTGTGATTGTAAGCAGAAGAGGGTTAGTTTCAAGAGCAACAACAGAAGTCTCAAAGCGGAGAAGCTTGAGCTAGTTCACATGGGTGTCTGGGGGCGAGCAACTGTCTCATCTCTTAGCAGAAAGTCCTACTTCGTGACTTTCATTGATGACCATTCCAGGAGGATATGGGTTTACTTTTGGAAGCATAAATAGAAATGGAAAGCCATGGTAGAGAACAAGACAAGGTTGAAGGTAAAGAAACTGAGATCTAACTTTGGTAGAGAAAACGAAGACTCCAGGTTACATAACTTTTGATATGAGAATAGTATTAGATTAGATAAGACTGTTCCAAGTACACTACAGCAGAATGTATGAAACAGAAAGTGAGTGAGATCACCAGAAACATGCGCATTCAGGCAGGGTTGCCAGAATAGTTCTTGGCAGAAGCAATCAATATAACAACTATCTTATGAATCATGGTCCATCAGTACCATTAGAGCAAAAAATACTAGAAGAGATATGGAGTGGTAAAGCACAGAGTGATCATGTGTATGTTGAGATAGAAGATATTCTAGACAGTGAGAGTCCTCAGTCAGAAGAATATATTGCAAACAACAATACTCAACAGGATGGTACACCGCAGACTCCGACTCCTAATCTGTGTTTAGGAAGACTTCACGACCGCATTGAAGATACCTGAATTATTTGTTGCTCATAAATGAATATGAACCAAAATGTGATGATGAAGCATGTAGTGCACCAGATGCGAGCCAGTGGGAGCTTGCGATGGAAGATGCGATGAAGTCCCTTATCTCCATCAAGACATGGAAGCTACTGAGTTGCCGGTAAGGAAGAAAGCTCTCCATTCTTCGGTTATGAAACTGAATACCATTCATTCAAGCATTGTTGAAGGAGAAGGTTTGCATCTAGAGCTGTCAGATGACAAATCTGTTTTCCTCCAAGGTGACCTAAAGGAGGAGTTTTATATGCAGCAACCGAAAAAATTTTCAGTGAAAGGGAGAAAAAAGGCAAACGTGACAAAATTTATAAGGCGAAGTCAAAAGCAATAGTGGTTGCAAGACAGAGTGGCCAGACGCAATAGAAGTCACAGTTTATGCAGAATGCTAGATATTACTCATGTAGTGGGAGTTATCAGCATTGTCAAGGTGACCAAAGTAGTGACATCAAAGAAACTGAAGTTGTGCACTGGGTCTTCAAGCATGAAGACGGGAATGAGGGCACCGTAATGCACTAATCATTGATAGAGTTGATTGTTGGATGAAAAATCGTCAAGTGGTAGATTGTTATATTTAGGTGACTCATTTCCTTATAGGGAAAGTTAAACTTTGCCACCAAGCAATCACAGTTATAGTAGGAGATCAATTAGTAGAATCCTAATTAGTTTAATTGACTTGTCTTCCACTCCAACCTCTCCTATAAATACAGGGGTCAGCCCTATTGTATTATGTGCATAAGATAGAGAGAGAAATAAGATATACAGATTAATATTCTTCTTGGTGAGAGTTAGGAATAATATAGGCTTATATTATTCCAGTGATACAGGCGTGAGTATACACTGTGTATGTGTGTATGTATGATCTACGGATTATTCTCTTGTAATCCTCTCTTTGATTATAGTGAAATGGTGATCTCCGTAAATGTAGGCTTGTTTTGGCCAAACCAAGTATATATCTTTGTGTCGATTATTTGTTGTGTGTTTGTGTGTGCATTTTTTGATTTACATATTCACAGTTTTCAAAAGAGGGTTTGAAACCCTAGTTTTATTTTTCGTTCTTAGGAGGGTGTAAAAAACCCTAACAAAAGTCACACGATTGTGACATCTTAATGCAATAATTGCTTCTGGTTGCGTTATGTGGAATCTTACCCAAGGGACCAAGGAATGCCATTTTTCGGCTCTCTGCATATTTCAATGAGATATATCAAAGAATGGTTGATAGAAACACATTAGAAGAACTTTAAGATTGCATAACAGATACTTTGTGCATGTTTGAAAGGTTTTTTCCTCCATCTTTCTTTGATATTATGATTCACTTAACTGTTCACATCGCACGGGAAGCTCTTCTGTGTGGACCAGTAAAATTCCGATGGATGTACCTATTTGAGAGGTATATGTCTATATTATTTTATGTTAATTTTTTTGATCGATTAGGTATTAAAGTATATATGTTTTAATATTATTTTTTACTTTAGCTATATGAAAATTTTAAAAGGATATGTTAGGAATCGAGCAAAACTTGATGGATGCATAGCGGAAAGGTATATAGTAGAAAAATGCATTTAGTTTTACAGTGAGTATATAAAACAATCGGTAGATATAGGGGTTAGGTATAATCGGAATGAAGATTTTGAAAATGACACCATAGTAGAAGGCTGCCCAATTTCGAAAGGGATTGTAAAGGCAATGCCCGATCAAATGTTGGGAATTGCACATCGTTATGTTTTGTTCAATAATGAAGAAGTGAAACCTTACATAGGTTAAGTGTAATTTAAAAGCTATTTTAGATTATAATAGCAATATAATTTTATGATATAATCCTTTAACAACAAGCATTTGGAGGAGCTTAAGAAATCAAACAGCCGTTTTGCAAGGAATCAAACCGCACTACATAAAAGGCATATGGATACTTATTATACATGGTTTTCTAGTGAAATTGTAAGAACACCATTAACTATTGTTTATTTATGGCATGTTGTAAACAATAACCATGTTGAGTGTTAGAGAGGTCGTGTTGGTTTCAAGGACATCTACTAGCTTTGACAAAGGCGGAATATACCATTAAAGTAATGAAGAATACAAGTGAAGTGTAAAAATGAGTGTATTGATAAAAATGTCTCCCGAAGGGCAAAAATGGCATTTCCGAAAGCCGTCAATTCAAACACAAAGTCTCGGGGAGTCAAGAGGGTCATTTTGCACAATTAGGGAGAAAAATGATTTTTATGAAAAAAACCTACGCTTTTCAGAATCAAAAAGTGGCTGGAAAGTGGAATTTTACGCTTGAAGGTAGCTCCAAGCATAAGGAATCAACGCTTCAAGCGTAGCTGCGGCAGGATGGTTAAGTGATTTGTTTGCAATGAAAAATTATTACATATTGTGACCTATTGTGACTTGGGTTATACTCCTATATATCCTAGAACGTGTATAAGGATATATACACAAAAGTTGACTAGATTCATTCCCAATTATAAGAGGATTAAATAAAGGAGGAATCCTAGTTCAGAAAGGAAACAGTGATTTCAACAAGATTTTTAGTCAACTTCGGGAGCTTATATCTCGGTTACAAAAGGTCCAAATGGAGTGACTCTTGAGCCTCACATCAAGATATTTAAGTCATATTTCCAAAAACATATTACATATCTCCATCTAATATGTGTAACTCTAGATATGATCAAACTAGTGAGAGGTGTCCTGCAGGAAAAAAACTGGAAATTTCATAAATGGGTTGAAATCCTATTTTGACTTGGATTGATCCGTGTTGACCCGGATGACCTTGAGTTCGACTTAAACACCTATAAGCATGTATATATCATATATTATACATTATATTGAAGGGTTTGACTCAGTTGAGTGTGAAATTACACAAAAGGGTAAGGTTAGGATTTCTCCTCAACATTGCTTATAAATATCAAGGTTTACAATAGAAGAGGTGACAGTTTGTGAGAGATCTCTATAGTTTTTTATCTTTTATATTCTTCTACAGAGATATACAGAGAGAGAGAAAAAATCATTGAGTGATCATATATATTCGAATTCTCTCTTGTTATTGCGATTTTCCAATTGTGCTTCTACACCGAATATCTTATGCACAATTGGATGATGTAGTTGCTGAAAAATCATCACACCATCTATTGTAACGAGGTTGTTTTGATACTATGAAGAGCGTAGTCGTCTGAGTGCGAAGATCGGAGATCGGAGCAAGAAGCTTCGTGGTTATTTGATTTGTTGAGAAACAGAGTCGTCAGAGTATGGAGCGGAGCGAGAGCTTCATGGACCACGAGTTTCATAGAGCACGAGTGAATCTAGACTTTCAGACATCGAGTGAAGAACAACAGATTACATCGATTGTAAGTACTATTTTCATAGAGTGTGTACAAATTCTCTAATTCATAGTGCATTAATACCCGATCGTATCCGCGATTTTTAGTTGGAGTTTTTCCAAGATTTTTCATGTAAAAATATCGTCTGTCTCTATTGCTTTATTTTCTGCACGTAGAATATTCATAATTGCTTGATTTATCTTATTAGAGAATTATGGTTGTGATTGATTAAAATTGAATTTTTGTTATATAATTTTAATTGACTGTAAAATCGACTGAAAGCCTATTTACCCCCCCCCCCCCTAGGCTTGTTTCATTCTTCGTCTAGGTAATTTCAATTGGTATTAGAGTGTGGTTTTCTGATTTAGGTTAACTACCTAGGGTTAGATCTTGAACTTAGACGATAGACGTACCTCGTGAAGGAGGTTCCATATCTTGGTCCCCGTGGTTTGATGGCTCTAATTACACGTATTGGAAGGCGAAAATGAGAGCATTTTTTAAATTACTTGATGAGAGGGCTTGGTTTGCTATTGAGGTAGGATATTCACCACCCACTGTGAAATATGTTGTTACTATTGAATCTAAGGTAAAACCGTCAAGTGAGTAGACTACTGCTGAAACTAATAGTGCTAGTTGGAATTCAAAAGCCTTGAATGCGTAGTATAATACTGTGACAACAAGTGAGTTTAAAAGAATAACCACATGTGAAATTTCAAAATAAGCTTGGGATATTCTCCAAGTAACTCATGAGGGAACTTCAAAAGTTAGGCATTCTAAACTGTAAATTCTGAATTCACAATTTGAACAACTTAGGATGGAGGAGGATGAAGTTCTTAGTGACTTTGAGACTAAGTTGACTGATATAGTAACAAGTTGTCACAATCTAGGAGAACCTATTCTGGAAACTATCATAGTGAAGAAAATTCTTAGGTCTTTATCAGAACATTTTCAGTCTAAGGTTAATGTCATATCTGAAATCATGAGTTTTAAAGAAATTAAACTTAAAAGAATTGGCAGGGAATCCAAAGTCTTCTGAGATGGAGATGTGTGGTCAATACTCTAAGATGTCAAGTGGAATAAATAAAAAAGAGCATAGCTTTTAGAACTACTAAGGAGGATCCCTGTGAGTCGGATGAGGAGGATGACAGTAGACCAAGTCAGTTTGATATATTCATGAAGCAGTTTCATAAATTTTTAAAATCTTCTTGTGGTAAACAATTGATGAAAGGACAAAAATTTGGAGATAAATCACATGATTATAAAAATAGAAATGTCCAAAATTGGAATGACAAGGTTGACACTAAAAAGAAGAAACCTCAATATTTTAAGTGTCAATGGTTCGATCACATAGCTGCTGAGTGCGCCAATAAGAAGGAAATGACAAAAGGTCTAGTTGTTATTTGGAGTGATGGATTAGATGATGATGGTGACTCTGCTGAGTCTAAGAATTTCACTGTGTTTGTTGTGCAAAGTAAGGAGGTCGGTGAAATTGCTGCAAGTTGGATAATGTCTGAGGATGATGATTCAGAGGATAATGAAGATCGTGGGGACTCGTATGAAGATGCATACAATAGATTGTATGAAAATTCCGTACATGTTAGCAAAGTGTACTCAAAAGTTTTGGTTCAATTCAACAATGTAGATAAGAAAAGACAATCCTTAAGAGAAGAGTTGACCAAGTCTAAACAAGAAAATGACTCAGGCTTTGAAGAAGGTAGATGGTCTCAATGAGGAATTAAACACTCTAAAATTGGAATTGAGTGAGAAATTTGTAAGAATTGAGTGTTTGGAAAAAGAATTGAAAGATGATAGATATACTATTCATAAATGGTCTAGTGGGACTCTTAAGCTGAATCATATGTCGAGTGTCGGAAAATCTGTAGGAAATACAAAGGGGTTGGGGTTTAAAGTAACAATGAGTGATTCTAACATCGTTTCCAAAATAACCTTTATTAAGGCTTCCCAAGTAGCATCTTGTTCTTCTCAAGGTAAGTCTGATAGGAATCTGAATGTTCAATGTTATGTAAAAAAATCTGTTAAGCATAAGCCTCCCTTTACCTTTAGAGTCAATAAGGGTTTAAATCAGGGTTATCAAAGGTTTATCCCAACCTGTCATCACTGTGGAGTGAAACGTCAGATTCGACCCGTGTGTTCAAAGTTAAGAGGAGAAACTTTGAAATTCGAGTAGAAGCGTAAAAATAAAAAAAGACCCAATATTGAAAATCAAATTCAGGTGTTGAGTGAAGAGGTTGTCTAGGCTACCAAATAGAGCATCGAAAATTAAATAAGTGTGGGTTAGAAAAGTAGAATTTCATTGTTTGGTTGCTCATATTGCATGTTTATCACATGACTCTAGTACTGAGAAAGGTCTTGAGTATATATCTACAGAATCTCAGTCAACAGACATCACTACAAAATTATTAGATTTTCAAAAGCATGTGCATCTTAGAAAATCTAGTGGTATGTTATCATTAGGATAAATGTCTTCATTTGTATCATTCTAGGAATATCCAACATTATCTTTTATCCTAGAATTGATACATTATCATGCATTTTGTATTTTTTACATGTTTATTTATTTTTTATTATTATGCATGCATCATGTTTTGCTATTATTAGGATTATTCATGCATGCATCACTATGACAAAAATTCCATAAAAATTTTTAAAAAAAAAATTCTTAGCATGTTGAGCTTGACTAAGGGTACAAATAATTGTCAAATTTCACTATATTCTCATATTTACTTTTCTTATTATGCTTATGAGAGTTGGAGTTGTTAGTTTGACTTGAGGTTATGAGTTATTCACTTGACATGTTTAAGTATTATTTTTGGAACTCATCAACTTTGGGTGCTTGTTTTACTTCAGAGATGATTGTATTACTTGTTGAAACTTTTAGTCTTTCTCATCTAATCCGAAGTGATATGTAAGTTCATAAGCTATGCTAGATTGATCTATGCTTTTAAATACCTTTTGGATGCTTATGAATGTTGTGGTGATGTTGAAAAGAGGAAAGAATGAGATGTTTAAAATATAAAAATGCAAAAAATAGTTCTTCAATCTGAGTAACCGGGCCTCTTGCCTTAGTAAGCATTGAGTGTTCGCGTAAAAAGATAAGAAGACTAATGAGTATAAATCTCATAGAAGAAGCTCGGGCCCAATTGATCGGGACTAAAAATCCTCTCTCGAAAGTCCGGAGCTTAGAAAGATAAAAAGGGATATGGTGAAAAGGTTGAAAAGATTAAATTGTGTTCCCTTAATTAGTAATAAGGTCCAAGTTAAAGATTTGACTTTTAGTTTAGGTTTTGGACTGAGGTATCATCACGGTTAATGAGGAGATTATTAGAATTAATACGTATTGTTTTCGTCTCAGTTGTAAGCTTACACCTGAATATTTTTCATATATGCAAATGCTATGAAATGTTTGCCTTGTGACTGCCTATAACTACGGGATATGTGTGTTGATTTTCTTCCCTCTCAAGTGTATAATAGTTAAGTTAATTATGCGAATATGATATGTTAATGATTAACTCGTTGTCTCTACTGCCCTGCTCACATGTGTCTAAGAACAAAAATATTTTTTTGTATCTTGCATTTATGTGTTAGTCTTAAGTTCATGCATTGTAGAGATTTATGTTACTCGAGAATCTGAATATAATCTTTTAGAATATTTTATCTTAGTATTTAGTGCTTAGCTTAGATTATCTAGAGTCTCCTCTATTATCCTTTCCCTATGTGTTCATCTTGAAGTTTTCCCTTGTTTCTCTCATGTGCTTCGATTATTTTTATTGTTCCTTGTCATTTCAGTGACAAAAAGGGGGAGAAATATTGAGTAAGAGAGAGTAATGGTTTTAGGGGGAGAAGTTTTGAGTAAGGGGGAGAAGGAGTGTGTATTTTTTGATCATTATGCTTACATGGATATTGTGTTTTCCTTATGATCATTTTATATTTGTTTTCCACACTTGCATTTAATAGTTTGTTTAATGTTGTGGTTACAGTATTGGTAGACCGTCATGAAAGCAAGGTAACAGTTTATATCTATGTTTGTCGGTGTGTGTTCATAGGTATATATGTTATGTTGTTATTTGTGAGGCTATATTGTAAAACATGGTTTTGTCTCAGAAATGGCAAGAGGTAGATTGTAAGAACACTATTAAGTATTGTTTATTTATGACATGTTATAGACAATAACCATATTAAGTCTTAGATAGGTCGTGTTGGTTTCAACGACATCTACAAACTTCGACAAAGGTGGAATCAAGCATTAAAGTAGTGAAGAATACAAGTGAAGTGTAAAAATGAGTGTATTGATAAAAATGTCTCCCAAAGGGCAAAAATGGCATTTTCCCAAAGCCGTCAATTCAAGCAAAAAGTCTTGGGGAGTCAAGATGGTCATTTTGGCATAATTAGGAGAAAAATAGTTTTTATGAAAAAGCCAACGCTTTCAGAATCAAAAAGTGGCTGGAAAGTGGAGTTTTACGCTTGAAGGTACACTCCAAGTTATGCTTGAACCTACGCTTCAAGCGTAGCAGCGGCATGATGGTTAAGTGATTTGTTTGCAATGAAATATTGTTACGTATTGTGACATATTATGACTTGGGTTATACTCTTATATATCCTAGAACGTGTATAAATGATATATACACAAAAGTTGACTAGATTCATTCCCAATTATAAGATGATTAAATAAGGGAGGAATTCTAGTTCAGAAAGGAAATAGTGATTTCAGTAAGATTTTCATTCAACTTCGGGAGCTTCTATCCCGGTCAAAAATGGTCCGAATGGAGTGATTCTTGAGCCCAACATCAAGTACTTTAAGTCATATTTCTAAAAATATATCTCCATCCAATCTGTGTAGCTCCGGATATGATCAAAATAGTGAGAGGTGTCCTGCAGGAAAAAGCTGAAAATTTCATAAATGGGCTGAAATCCTATTTTGACTTAGATTGATCCGTGTTGACCCGGATGACCTTGAGTTTGACCTAAACACCTATAAGCACGTATATATCACATATTATACAATATATTGGAGGGTTTTACTCAGTTAAGTGTGAAATTACACAAAAGGGTAAGGTTAGGGTTTTTCCTCAACATTGTTTATAATATGTTCGAGTTCATATTCTTCTACAGAGATATACAGAGAGAGAGTAAATCATTAAGTGATCATATATATTTGAGTTCTATCTTATTATTGGGATTTTCCAATTGTGTTTCTACACCGAAGATTTTATGCACAATTGGATGATGTAGTTGCTGAAAAATTATCACACTGTCTATTATAACAAGGTCTTTTTTATCCGTTGAAGAACGTTGCCGTCTGAGTGCAGATTGGAGCGAGAAGCTTCGTGGTTATTTTATTTGTTGAGAAACAGAGCCGTCAGAGTACTGAGTGGAGCGAGAGCTTCGTGGAGCACGAGTGAATTTAGACTTTCAAACGTCGAGTCAAGAACAACAGATTACATCGGTTGTAAGTACTGTTTTCATAGTCTGTACAAATTCTCTAATTCATAGTGCAACGGTACCAGAGCATATCCGTGGTTTTTACTTGGAGTGTTTCCAAGGCTTTCCAAGTAAAAATATTGTGTGTATCTATTGCTTTATTTTCTGCACTTAGAATATTTATAATTGCTTTATTTATCTTATTAGAGAATTAGGGATGTGATTAATTAAAATTGAATTTATGCTATATAATTTTAATTGACCGTAAAATCGACTGAAAGCCTATGCCCCCCCCCCCCCCCCCCCCTTCTAGGCTAGTTTCATTAATCGTCCATATAATTTCAGAAATCAAAGGTAATGTCAGTAATGTGTCAAATACATTGAAGTGGCTTGGCTATGGTCCTAGGCACACTATAGTTTCACACACAGGATACATTATCAACGGGGTTCAATTTCAAACAGATGAAGTGCATAGAACTACACAAAATAGTGGTGTTGCCGTTAAAGCAGAAACCATGTGTCGATCTAGTGCAAGGGATCCAAGCCAAGTAGTTGGAAACATAGCTTACTATGGGATTATAAGGGATATAATTTTGTTGGACTACCATGAATTTAAAATTCCAATATTTCATTGTAAGAGGGCAAACATCAGGACCGACATTAAAATTGAAGATGGACTTACACTAGTTAAATTTCATGAAGGTCAAAGTAAATTTGAAAATGATCCCTTCATTCTGGTATCACAGGTGAAACAAGTATTCTATTATAAAGATAGTGACACATCAAATTGGTATGTAGTACTTAAGGCACCACTAAGAGGTTCGCAATACATTAAGACGTTTGAAGACAATACATTTTCAGTCTCGACACCATTAGATACATCAGCTCTAACTATGATATATGTGATGAGGATGCATCTTATGTTCGATTGGATTGTGAGGGCATGATAATGTAGGTTCATGAAAGCTTCAAGTTATTACTTATTTCATCTGTTTAATGAATAATTTTTAGATTTTAAGATTTTTAAAATTACCTTCTAAATGTCATTATTCAGTTTTTGTATCTTTATCAATCCTCTTCTTTTCCATACAGGAATTCAAAAGACTAGTACGTTAAGAACGGAAATTCTTTGATATCAAGCATAACTATGTCGGACCATGCTGAAGTAAGTACTGAACTCATTCAAATTTGTATTATTTTTTATATACATTATTATTATTATTTTAGGCATTGTTACATAAGAATGCTCAGAAGTGTTAAACAAAATTGATACTTGAAGGGAAAAAGAAAGGCGTGAATGATGATGCTTAGAGTCTTAAGATCTTATAAAATCTCACATAGACAAAACCAATGGAATTAAACTAGTTGATAAGGATTTTTTTTTCCTTTTGTTTTGAGAATTAATTATTTGATAATTGGGTATTGTCTTTGAAGGACTTGAGTTTTACATAAACTTCTTTGCTTTACAAGGAAAGGAAAATGAATCTCTAGAACTGATTATGACTTGATTAATTTTTAACTTCTTGAGTTGTTTTTCATTTACTTGAATTCAACTCGCCAATGTTCTAAAAGATAAAAGACGAATCATTTAGCTACCAATGTTGTAGTAGCACGTCAAGGAAATGAGCCACTGCATATATCTGATGGGGCTTCTAATTCTCCGCGACCAATATTAGGTGAACAACTAATAGAAGGTGTTGGTATTTCCTTAGTCATATCTCAGAATGATAACTCTTCTCTCAATGAGACCACAAAAGGTAAAAAAAAAAAAAACGTAGAGGCAAGACGGTATTGGAAAAAGTTTGTAGAGGATGGCCGACACCAGTTGAGATTAAATTTGACGAATTTGGGAACCCAGTAGGGGCTTATTGTCACGGACTTGGTGTTTCCAAGGAACCGTGCGGCCTTAGACACCTCTATGATGCTTGAGAAGTGCTAAGTAAGCCTTTGTGGGTCTCTAGCTTAGTGGGCAACTAAAGCTAGGTGGATGCGGAAGCTTGGTGTGTAAGAAGAAAAAGCTAGGCAAGAGAGCTTAGAAGACAATTGAACTCAAGAGAACTTGTATTGCTTGAGAACTTCTGTGATTGCTTGGATGGTGAGCAAATGAGCTCCCTCCTCTATTTATAGGCCAAGGGCCTTACAAGGAAAAGTGGAGAGATTTCTAGAATCCTCCATGTCTAGTCTACTCTAGAATGTTCTATACAATTCTAGTATATTCTATACAAGTCTATACAAGTCTAGACAACTCTACAATACTATAGAGAATTACGGAGAAGTGTGGAGAAGTCTAGAATATTCCGGATGCCAAGTAGGATCCTACTAAGCGTCTGTGTGGCGCCTGTGTGGAGCCTGCGTGGCGTAACCTCATAATGCAGGACGTGACATTCTCCCCCACCTAAGCTCGTGACGTCCTCGTCGCGTTCTGCTTGAACTGCTCGATGTGCTTCGCAAACTGGTAAAGTGTGTCTTCATGCTCCCAGCTTGCTTCGCTATCCGGCAAGTTCTTCCATTTCACCAAGTACTCTGTGTACTTGGGTACTCCTCTTCTGCTCGCCTGTCGGTCGGCAAGGATGCACTCTACTTCCTTGTCGAAGGAAGTGACCACGGCAGTAGGAGCTCGGTGTGATATGCCTCGAGTTGGATCATCCTTGTCTTCGTGGTAGGGCTTGAGCATGCTGACATGGAAAACGGGATGAATCTTGAGCTTTGGTGGTAGCTCCACCATATATGAGACTTTTCCAACTCGTTTGATGATTGGGAAAGGACCTTCGTAGCATCGTACTAACCCCTTGTGCACCGTTCGCAAAGACTTGAATTGTTGGGGTAGCAGCTTGACCATGACCAAGTCTCCTTCCATGAATTCTAGGGGCCTTCTCTTGGAGTCAGCCCACTTCTTCATTTTCTTGCCCGCCTTACCTAGGTAGGCTTTAGCCAAGTCGGATTGGTCATGCCATCCCTTGGCGAATCTGTATGCTGTCGGGCTCTTGCCATCTCCTCTTGATGCCATAACGTTAGGCGTCATGGGTTGTCGCCCGGTCACTATCTCGAAAGAACTGTGGTTGGTAGCCTCACTCCACTGCAAGTTGTAGGAAAACTGTGCTACTCCAAGGAGCTTGGCCCAGTCCCGCTGGTTGGCACTAACATAGTGCCTCAAGTATAGCTCTAGGAGCGCGTTGATACGCTCCGTTTGTCCATCAGATTGGGGGTGAAAGCTGGTAGAGAAGTTGAGACCCGTACCCATCTTCTGAAAGAGTCCCGTCCAGAAGCGACCTGTGAAGTGTGGGTCTCTGTCGCTCACTATATTTTGTGGCAACCCCCATTGCTTGACCACATGGTCAAAGAAGAGCTCCGCTGTCTGTTCGGCCGTGCAATCCGCTGGGGCAGGTATGAATGTGCCATACTTGCTGAATCGATCTACCACTACGATGATGCTGCCACAGCCATTAGACTTGGGTAGGCATATGATGAAGTCCATGGAGACACTCTCCCAAGGACCTTCTGGTATAGGTAGTGGCTCTAGTAGACCGGCCGGCTGCTGCTGCTCTATCTTGTCTTGATGGCAAACAAGACAAGTGCGTACATAGGCCTCGACGTCATCACGCATCCGGGGCCAGTAGTACGAATCCTCAAGGATTGCTTGTGTACGCCTCATTCCTGGGTGTCCATCCCACAGGGTGTCATGGCACTCCTTGATGAGTTCCTTTCGCAGGTTCCCCCAGTTAGGCACAAATAGCCTGTCGCCCGTAGTGAGGAGAAGATCATCCCTAAGCCAAAAGCGTCGTGTCTTGCCATCCTTGGTGAGTTGAATGAGACTCTTGGCTAGGGGGTCATGTTGTAGTCCCTCTTTGATGCGATCCATAAGAGGGTGTTGTGGTTGACTTATGGCCGCGAGTTCTGCCTTGCAGCTAAGTGCATCCGCTACGACATTGGCTTTGCCTGGCTTGTACTCCAAGCAATAAGTGAACTCGGCCAAGTAATCTTGCCACCGTGCTTGCTTGGGGCTAAGATTCTTCTGTGTCTGGAAGTAGCTAATGGTAACATTGTCCGTCATGATCACGAACCGTGCCCCAAGTAGGTAGTGTCTCCAAGTGCGAAGACAGTGAATGATTGCAGTCATCTCTTTCTCCTGCACCGTGTAGCGCCGCTCGGCATCGTTGAGTTTGCGGCTCTTATAGGCTATGGGGTGTCCCTCTTGCATGAGAACTCCCCCAATGGAAAAGTCCGAGGCATCGGTGTGTACCTCGTAAGGCTTAGAGTGGTCCGGTAGGCTAAGTATGGGCTCCTCCATCACTACCTTCTTCAAGTCATCGAATGAAGTTTGGCATTCCTCCGTCCAGCTCCATGTGCGTCCCTTCTTCAGCATGTCCGTCAAAGGGGCGGCTCGTGCTGAGTAGTGCTTGATAAAGCGGCGGTAATAGTTGACAAGGTCCAAGAATGATCGTAGTTCGGGCACTTTGGTGGGCGGCTCCCAATCCCGTATGGCTTGCACCTTGCTTTCTTCCATCAAGAGCTTCCCATCCTTTATCTTGTGACCTAAGAATATCACCTCTTGTTGGGCAAAAGAGCATTTCTCCCTCTTCACATAGAGGTCATTTTCCCGGAGAACTTGGAAGATGGTCTTCAAGTGTTGCACGTGATCTTCCAAGGTGGTGCTATAGATGACGATGTCGTCAAAGTATACCACCACAAAGCGGTCCAAGTAGGGATGAAATTGGTTGTTCATCAAGGTGCATAATGTAGTTGGTGCATTGGTGAGACCAAATGGCATGACTAGGAATTCATAAGAGCCATACCTTGTCACGCATGTGGTCTTGGGCTCATCTCTTGCCGCGATTCGTACTTGATAGTACCCTGAGCGCAAGTCCAGCTTGGTGAAGTAGCGTGCTCCCCCAAGTTGGTCGAACAAGTCTGTGATGAGAGGAATGGGGTACTTGTTCTTTATGGTCACCTTGTTGAGAGCTCTATAGTCGATGCACATCCGTAATGACCCATCCTTCTTGAGTTGAAACAAGACAGGTGCACCATAAGGGGCCTTCGATGGTCGAATGTAGCCCGCATCGAGTAAGTCGTTGAGCTGTTTTCGCAATTCCTCCAACTCTGGTGGTGCCATGCGGTAAGGTGCCATGGATGGTGGCTTGGAACTTGGTTCCAGCTCAATCTTGTGATCTACCTCCCTTCGGGGTGGTAGTCTATTTGGTAGCTCCGAGGGCATGACATCGTTGTACTCGCGTAGTACTGAGCGGATTTCTGTGGGCATGTCCTCATGTGGGGAAGACTCTAAGGGGTCTTCTGGTGAGTCGAGTAGGGTGGCTAAGTAGCTAACTTCCCCCTTCTTGTACCCCTTGTTGAATTGCATGGTAGATAGGGAGCGAGCCTCAATCTTAGCCCCTCATTCGACTGACACCATGCATGTGGTATTGCCTTCCATGATGCACATGGTGTTGGTGTAGGGGATGAGGAAGGCCTTTACCTTGTCCAGGAATTCTATGCCAAGGACTAAAACAAAGTCATCCATGGGTACCACCGAGAGATCGATGAGGCCACTCCATTGGCCTATGTGTGCATGTATGCCTCGGGCAGTGCCGTATATGGCCTTGGCTGCTGAGTTGACGGCCTTCATGGAACCGTCCTCCTTGGTGTACTTGAGGCCTAGTCGTTTGGCCTCATCGATGCTTATGAAGTTGTGGGAGGCGCCGATGTCTACCAATGCTCTAGTAGACGTCCCTTCTATGGCTGCTTCAACGAACATGAGCCCTTTAGGTGCTGCCTTAGGGACCTCCATCTTAGCCTTGATGGCGTTGAGGATTTGAAGCGAACCTATGTGTGCCTCCTGCGTTTCCGGGTGCTCGAGCGTCATAACATTGGCGGTCTTCTTCTTTGGGCAAAACCATGTCCAATGCATCTCACCACATATGAAGCAGGGTGATGGCGGTTGTTTCTGGGGCTTGTTGCCTCCATCTTTCCGGAAGCCTTCCTTGTGAGGGGCAGTGTTGGTGGCATTCGAAGTGTTGCCCTTGTCTCCCCCACCTTTGCCGAAGTTCCGGGTCTTATCCTTGGGCGTGGCAAAGTCTTTCTTGGAGCTGAAATCGATCAATGCCTCCGCTTCCGTGATGGCAGTGGCAAGGTCTTTTACTCCACGTCGCCTTAGCTCCGTCTTGGACCATTGTTGTAGGCCATCCATGAAGAAGAAGATAGACTCCTTCTCTGAGAGCTCAGGGATCTCAAGGGTGAGCGATGTGTACTCCTTGACATAGTCTCGGATGGTCCCTGTTTGCTTGAGTCGGCGAAGTTTGCCCATAGCTTCTTCCTTGGCATTTTCAGGATAGAAGTGCCTTTTAAATTCTTTACGGAAATCTGCCCAAGTATCAATGGAAAGCGTACCTCTGTCGATGTCGCCATGTCTACGCCTCCACCATAGCATAGCATCGTCCACTAGGTAGAGGGTGGTGGTGTTGATCTTTGTCGCCTCGTCCACTATCCCTTTGGCGTCAAAGTAGCGCTCCATGCCAAATAGGAAGTTTTCTACCTCCTTGGCCACACATTCCCCCTTGTAGCACTTAGGCTTGGGGACATCGATTCTGGGAGCTCCAACCTCCCGAGTAGCAGTGTCGCCGTTTGTTGCGGCTTGCTTGCAAATGGCCCAATCGGCACGCATGTCCTCCATGAATGTCCGAATGTTGCCAAGCTCTCGATCCATGTAGCCACGTAGGGTGGCTATCTCATCACGAAGAGAGCGTAGCTCCTTGCGATGGTCTCCATCTAGGGCATTGAGTTGCCCCTTCATGGTGTCTTGGAAGTCGGCGTCATCGGACTCCAATTCTTCCAAGCGTTGGTGAGTCTCCACTATACCCTCCTGCATGATGGCCAAAGTTCCTTCTATGCCATCAATGCGTGTCTCAAGGCTTGGTTGAGCGTCCTTGGACTTGGACTTCGACCTTGCCTTGGTGTTAGTGGGTGGGCGTTATTTCTCCCTGCCGCGTTCTTGCTCCTCCACGACTGGGGTGATGGTTGAATCTATCTCTGCCATACTCTCTTGCAAGTAAGTTGTGATCCTTCACGAACCGTGCTCTGATACCAACTGTCACGGACTTGGTGTTTCCAAGGAACCGTGCGGCCTTAGACACCTCTATGATGCTTGAGAAGTGCTAAGTAAGCCTTTGTGGGTCTCTAGCTTAGTGGGCAACTAAAGCTAGGTGGATGCGGAAGCTTGGTGTGTAAGAAGAAAAAGCTAGGCAAGAGAGCTTAGAAGGCAATTGAACTCAAGAGAACTTGTATTCCTTGAGAACTTGTGTGATTGCTTGGATGGTGAGCAAATGAGCTCCCTCCTCTATTTATAAGCCAAGGGCCTTACAAGGAAAAGTGGAGAGATTTCTAGAATCCTCCATGTCTAGTCTACTCTAGAATGTTCTATACAATTCTAGTATATTCTATACAAGTCTATACAAGTCTAGACAACTCTACAATACTCTAGAGAATTCCGGAGAAGTGTGGAGAAGTCTAGAATATTCCGGATGCCAAGTAGGATCCTACTAAGCGTCTGCGTGGCGCCTGCGTGGCGTAACCTCATAATGCAGGACGTGACATTATGCTCCACAATTTAAAACATATGAAGGGGTGATTGTAAGGGATGTTGTGCCTGTCACTGTACATGATTGGTCTAACGTGACTGATGATATGAAAGATCGTATATGGACTATTTTAAGGGTATTTATATTCTATCCTAACTTTCATTTATTTTATTTTAAAGTGTGGTAGTCACTGATTTAATGTTTTTTTTTATTCTTGCAGCAAAAGTTTGTGATTCCTAATGTTTTTCAGCCCATAAGGATGCGATCCTTGAATAAAAACTGGCGTGATCATAAATCGAACATGAGAACCCAAGTATGAAAGTTGAATAAAACTAGTACTGGTGGCATTTCATGTACGAGCATCCTTTTGAAGCCTAAATATGTTCATTGAATGGACGAGTGGCAGAAATTTGTACAATGCGCATGTTCCCAAGAATTTCATGTACGCATATAATTGACCTAGAAATTTATTTTATATATTTTTAATGTATATTGATAATTGTTTTTGATGGTCACAGGTGATAAACGAAAGGTACAGAAGTATGCGAAAAAGGAAAAAAATGCCCCAAACAACGAGCCGAATGGGTTTTGCCCGTTTAAGATAGAAAATGGTAATACCAATTTATTTGCATTCAGTTATTTTCAAAAGGCTTAGTTGTTCTTTATGTATGGTTCCTAATTTTTATTTTCTATGGAAGTATTACTTGCAATATTTATTTTGCAGATTAAAGCGAGTGATAATCCTGATGAGATATCAAGGTTCATGTTTGGGTTAAAGGGCATGAGAGGAAGGATGGCAAACCGATAAATGATGTAGTCAAGGACGCAATAGTAACGAACTCTTTTTTTTTTTCTTTTTTTCTTGGATAAAAAGGTTAACATCACAAAATTAATTATTTCGACATTCATAAGAATTAAATTGTTAATTTTCGATATCATTTCAGGCTACCATGCGAAAATATGAACTTACATCACAACGTACTGATTCTCTTCAAGATGATGCGGCGAGTCACGTACTTGGCCCAAATTGCATAGGAGAGGTTAGAGGCATGGGGTTTGGAGTTACACCGACAAAAATTAAGCAACAAGGAATGCTCAAAGAACAAAAAAAAAAGACATGATGTTCAATTAAAAGCAATGAATCAACAAATGGAAGAATTTTGGTCAAAAGTAACTCTTGATGTGAATGAGTTGTGGTCGGTAATGTTAAGTTTTTTTTTTCTAAGTTACTATATTGATTATATTATACTCATGAATGAATAGCATAGAAAAAACCAAATGTTTTTGAGTTCAGAGCAGTTGTTGAGTAGGAAATTCTTCTTACATAGCAGCTTTGATCGACTAGTATTACTTCAATTTAGGGGTGAACTAGGATGAGTTTGAGTGGCCCAGACAAAGGGTTGAGCTAAAAACTTCAATATTTTCTGCATAGGTTTTTGTTGATCTTTTAGAGTTTATTAGTTAGTTGAGTTGTACTGTTATAAACTAATCTTGATATATACATACAGATATGTTGTTGGCCCCTTAGCATATTTCTAACTTAAATCTTAAAAAATTTCATTGAAATAGAATATGTATACATTGGGTTCTCTCCCTTTTGAGTTTTGAGCTTAATAAAGTTCAGTGAAATAGAACAGAAAAGATTGAAGTACAAATAAGGTAAATGAGCATCTAGTTCGTTGTGTTTTCAACTTCCATTGATTGCTTTGAATAATAAAAGTGTGAAAAATTATATAACTTCTTTGGGTTAAGATTTTGTATTTCCTTCTCATTACTTTTTCTTATATAACTATTTTGTTTTTCTATTCTTTTAGTATGGTAATGCAAGGGCTTCGACCCAAGTCACTCCTAATAATCAGCCTGCTAAAAATGTAGAAGGATTGGAATGTGAATTGTTACATTGGAGTGAGCCAAATTTAGTTGTTGCGGTTGGAGACATTGATTCAACGGATGTGGATGGTATTCCTATTGGAACTGAATGATGGAAAGTTTGGATCAAGGAAGTATGTAATTCTGAAGTGACCTTGTATAGGGCAAGCAAAAATTTATTTTACCTTAATGAAGCTAAGGGAGCAACAGTTGCATGGCCTGCCAAGTTTGTTAGAAAAACTTAGTTAGCTAATGACTGTATATAACTTATCTACCTTTAGTTTTTCCTTTCACCCTACTAACTGATTTTCTTTGTTAATTTGTTATAAAATGTAATAACATATTTACTATCTCATTTGTTTTTTTCCAGCTTACATCTAATGGAAAGAGTATGCTTGAACTATTAATTGTTTGCCGAGAAGACTTTGTATGGAAGTGAAAGCCAATCGTTGTTCAAAATTTATTGTTATTTGTCACTTTGAAAGAAATTTATTTTTTGTTCTTAGAAACTAAGTTGTTTGGTTTTAATTCTTGGTTCCTTTTGATGTATTAGAACCTGGAGCACTCTTTGAATATTTTGGTGACTTGAAATATATTGAACACATTATAATATTTTTTTCATGAATCTCTGTTAGTCTTGTTACATACAGGTATTTATGTGTGTGTATATATATAAATAATCTATCGGCACTATGCAATTCTATGTTGTCAAAAAAAAAAATTTGAAAGCAAGCAATTGATGTCATCTATACTGTAATTATATATATAAAAAAAAGTTAACGACATGCTAAGCTCATCGTAGAAATGCACCATTCACGACATGTAGCACACATAGTTAACAGTGTTCGCTATTAACAACACATTATGGCCATCATAAAAATACATGATTCACGACTTATAGTGCTAGTCGTGAATAATAATAACGCGCAATGCCCCTCGTAAATGCACATCATTCGCGGGTCGTAAAAAAAACTCATTCACCACCTGCAAATTCAAGTTGTTATAATTAACGACTTGCAAAACCAGTCGTAAAAATTCATTATTAACGACGTGTAATGCAAGTAGTTAATAGTGTTCAGTATTAATGACATACAATGCATGTCGTAACAACACGTCATTAACGACCTGCATTGCAAGTCCTAAATAGACTTTGAATGGCTTCTTCATCAACGACGTTGTAATGTAGGTCGTTAAAAGCATTTAACAACTTACACTGCCAGTCGTTAAAGGAATTTTTTGTTGTAGAATGTATTCTTTTAATATAAGACAAAAATTAGAATAAATATAAAATCCCGTGTCACGAATAACTACGGTCACAGATCTACACAATCATCACAGTTTGGTCACAGTTTCCCCTCGTTAAAATTAAAATAAATAAATAACTACATTACTTGACTAGGGTTTTGCTAGAAAACTCTAGATACCAAATTAGTTGCTCATGGTGGTGGGTGATTGTATCGTTGATGTAGAAATGGCCAACATGATCTTCCTCTCCGGATTTCTAGGTCTTGAATGGCTCCTTCTCTTTTGAATGATATTGATATGCGTCAGGGTGTTTACAAAATATGTGGTTAAAACAACACCTTAAGGACGCTCTAACTTTTACCCTACGCAAACGCACGTATCAATTGTAGAATAACAACAACTTGATTAAGGGATATTGATCCCACAGAAACTAAGATTGTTCACTTTAACAGTTAAAAAACAATAAGTTATATTTTTGAAACGTTGTTTGTCTTGGCGGTCGAGGACCAAATTATCTAAATTAACTAAATTATTCTAAAAACCAAAGTAAATTGGTTTGTGATTCAAGAGAGAGAAAACTAGGGTTTTCATCGCTCCACAACTAACTGCATAATATAGTTCTATCAATATAATAATTGTAAGAGGGCGATCCATAAACTGTGAATCAGGTCGTACCGCAAATAACTAAATACGACCCCAAAAAGGATTACCATAAACCGGATTGCGACAACCCATCTCATGATTGAACTGATTAGTAAATGCCAATTAAATTACTCTAATCTACTCCTAATGCATGAAAATAAACTAAAACATGTCTATCCCAATTCGCCAAGGCATGACTTGTGTCAACCTAAGGTTTCAAGTTTTATTACCACCATTGTGTAGAAAATCATGAATTAAGCATCCAAGTTCAAGCCCATTGTGTCAAGAATAAAAACGGTCTCTTATCTACTATAATCATCACAATATGGTCATAGTTTCCCCTCATTATAATTGAAAACAAATAAGAACTACATTACTTGGCTATGGTTTTGCTAAAAAACCATAGATACCGAGATAGTTGGCTATGGTAGAAGGTGACTTCATCGTTGATGTAGAAACGCCCTCCATGGTCTTCTTCTCCGGATCTCTAGGTTTGAATATGGCTTATCTTCTTCAAAGATATATAACTTTAGAGGCTGCTCTGAAATTGAACGTGTGTAGAAGCTCTAAACACCAACACCTAATTCTGATGTAAAGCCTTGTATTTATAGACAAAGTAGGAGTTCGCCCTTTTTTGTCATTTTAGCATCAATCCATCTAAACCCTACTTTCTGATGTATATTATGTGTATTACACGCACATTGAGGTATATGAGTCGTTGACGCATCATATAATCAAAACGGGACAAATTAAACCTTACATCCAAAGATCACAGAACTTTGCCGCACCTATGTTTTAGGTGTACCCTATCTACGCCTTAGGCGTAGGTCAGGCATAGGGTCAATGGTAGGGGTCAAGCGTAGCTTGGGCGTAGATCTTCACTTTCTAGGTACTTTTTGGTCCTATAGGCATAAGTCAGGCGTAGCTTTTTTCATTGAAACCACTTTTCTCCACAACTGCACCAAAATGATCGTCTTGATCCCACGATACTTTTTGCTTTAGGTGACGGCTTCTGAAAATGTCATTTTTGCCCTCCGGGAGCCATTTTTGTCTCGAAATTCCTCTTTGACTCTCCTCTTGGATAAAAACAAACATGTACTTGGTTAATTCACCGAAGTTAGCTCTATTTCTTTGTTAAGCTCCTGAAACATGCTTAAACACACAAACGACATAAAAACACCAAATAATGGAATGAAATGATGTAACTATAGTGAGTTAAGGGATCAAAATGTCTAATATTTGACACCTATCGGATATGAATCTCCAGAGATAGTGCTCTGTAAATTATATAATTAGAATCTCTCTAGATCTGAATCAAACCTTGGTATTTATAGTAGAAGTAGAGAAGAGTCCTGCTTGTATTAGATTTGTCCCACTAGGAGTAGGATTCCTCTTTGATGTGTTTCTCTTCAATTCTGATCTAAACTCCTTCAATCTGATGTAAATACACCCTATACGCATGCTTATAGGTGTTTGAGTTGAACACAAAGTCATCCCAAGTGAAAAGGATCAATTCGAGTCAAACTAGGATTTTTGGCCGAATCTGCAGTTTTCAACTTTTCTTGTAGACAAGTCTTACTCTTTTGATCATAACTGGAGCTACACCACTTGGATTGAGGTGTACTTTATCTTGTTGGAAATATAACTTCAAGCTCTTGTGTTTAGGCTCAATAATTATTCCATTTGGACTTATTTTGACCAAGATATGCTCATCCGAAGTTTATTGAAATTCTGGACCTACAATTAGCCCCTATGCTTAGCGTAGGGGTGCTTCGCTTAAGTGTAGGCCAAATTCCATATGCGTAGCTTGAGCGTAGTTTTTGATGTTTCTAGCCACTTTTACCTACTGTAAGCGTAGCAAAATACTTGGAAATCACGTTTCTTGTTTATTGCTTCGTTAGAACCCCCTCGACTCTGTAGGTATGTTTCCCGAAGTTTCGGCTCTGAAAAATATCATTTTTTCCCTCCGGGAGAAACTTTTTGCTTGAAGACTCCTCT
The DNA here is from genome assembly GCA_963922005.1 of Cornus suecica. NCBI lineage: Eukaryota > Viridiplantae > Streptophyta > Magnoliopsida > Cornales > Cornaceae > Cornus > Cornus suecica. The sequence continues at coordinate 39,714,173 of OY998242.1, forward strand.
TTTGCTCTCTTTGTGGATAGACATAAGCACATCCTTGATTAATTTAACAAATTTAGTTCATTTCTTCATTAAGCTCCTGACACACCCTTTAAAACGCAAACCACATAAAAACACCAAATAATGGAATGATAAGATTTAACAATACCAAGTTAGGGACCTAAAATGGACAACATATCACCAACCCATATTGGTTAAACATGATTGAGTAAGATAAATATCCATTCAAGCTAAGAGAAGACATAGAATAAACATAGAACATTATATAGAATTAAACTTCGTTCACTCATCTACACAATCTTCAGATATGTGTTCTTCAGTTTCCCCTTGCTATAATTGAAATAAATAAAATCTACATTAATTGGCTAGGGTTTTGTTAAAAATCCTAGATACCGATTTAACCGCTCATGGTTGTGGTGATATGCATTATTGATGTATACACCGCCTCCATGATCGTTGGTTCTGCTTTACCGAGGCACGTAATTATGTGCCTTTGTGTTTCTCTACAGAATTTTATGGGATACTCAGATCTGCTTGAAAATCAAGATGATAGAAGATACAGAACTATGAACCTAACCTTCTATTTTATAGAGGCTGGACAAGTTTTGTTTGAACGTGGATTGCTTTACCAGCAAGTAAACTCTTTCCTTGTATATATTCGTTGAAGAGAAATGTCAAATCTAATCAATTATGGTCTAAAATATGTCCCAAAATAGCCTGGAGTGTGTATTAAGTTGAATATAGATGAAGTGGGACCCATCTTTAAAGCTGAAGTCGGCAAGCAATTCTTGAGTTCTCGGCAACCCTAAGAATCTCGAAAACTCGAGATGTACTTTGAGTTCTCGGTAAATGGTGCTAAGTAGCGCTCAAAACCCTCTGGATGGCTCCGCCTTGGCAGGGCTCATGGCACTAGTTTGGGCTTTATCGAGTTCTCGAGGTCAGTCTCGAGTTCTCGGTACCCCTAAATGTTTAATTTATGTTTTTTACTTCTTTTATTCGTGGCTTTGCTCGGCTTTATTCCACTTCACTTGTATTGCATCTTTAATTTATTTTTAGTCTATTATGGGTAATTTTTCCTTTGTTTCGGTTCTCGAATAATCTTAAATCATTATTCCAATTATTTCATCAAAATAAAATCGTTTTACATAACTTGAACCCGAAACATCTCATAACATGCAAATAGGATAAAAGCACCAAGATAATTATGTATGTAGAATTAACAATGACTAATTAGGGGACTAGAATATACAACATTCAACTCCTATCAATCTCCATCTCATAACATTTTAGGTTCCCATCCAATTCTTCAAGTTTGATTTCCCTAAAGTTCATTATTTCAGAGATGACAGTAACCTTAAAACAAAATCTTTCAGGTAGAGACCTAAAAATATTTTTCACTATAGTAAACTCAGGAATAGGCTCACCTAGATTGTAATTATTAGTTACAATATAATTTAGTCTAGCCTCAAAATCAGATAAACTTCATCATCTTCTATCCTAAGTTGTTCAAACCGTGAATTTAATAGTTGGATGAGTTTTGATTATTTAACTATTGAAGTCCCTTTATGAGTAATTGGAGAATATCCCAAGCTTCTTTGGTAATTTCACACGTGAAAATTCTTATAAACTCACTCGCGGTCACAACATTGAATAATGCACACAAAGCTTTAGAGTACAAATTGACATTGTTCAATTCAGTAGGCGTCCACCCACTTGATGATTTTAATTTACTTTTATTAGTAGTCTCATCTAAAACATTGGGAGGTGAGTATCCTACCTCTACGGAAAGCCAAGCTCTCTCATCAAGAGCTTTCAGGAACGCTCTAATTCTAGCTTTCCAATAAGTGTAATTCGAGCCATCAAATAAAGGGGACCTAGATACGGAACCTTCTTCACGAGGTACATCCATTTCTTAAGTTCAGGATCTAGCCCTAGGTAGTTAACCTAAATATAGATAACCCACTCTAATACCAATTAAAATTACCTAGGAGACAATGTAAATAAGCCTAGAGGAGGTGAATAGGATTCGTATGGAATTAATAATCAATTAAAATTATTTGCGGAATTTTCAATTTTAATCAGTAACAAAACCCTAATTTTCTAACAAAATTAATAAATCAAAAGTAATCTAAGTGTGTAAAATAAAGCAAGAGATGAAACGAGAATTTATAGGTGGAAAATCCTTGGAAAATCTTCTAAGTAAAAAATCACGGATATCAGGGATACTGGTGCACTATGAATCAAAAAGTTGTACAGACTCTATGAAGACATGACTTATAATATCTCTAACTGTTGTTCTTCACTCGACGTCCGAAAGTCTTGATCCACTCACGCTCGACGAAGCTCATGCTTCGTACTCTGACGGCTCCGTTTCCCAACGGATCGATGCAAACTAGTTTCACTACGTGGTGTGATGATTGTTTAGCAACTAGATCCATCAATTGTGCATAAAGATCTCAAACGTTGAATCATAATTGAATAACCTCTGAAAGCTAGATAAAACCCTAATATATAATGATCAAGCAATATTTTTCTCTCCTTTACTACAAACGGATATGATATATAATGGAATTGCAGAGCTCTCTCCAATAATCACAAAAGTCATCCCCTACAATTTGTATTGAATCCTCTTATTTATAGAGAGAAGAATCCTACTTTGAGTATAATTATTTCCTTCTTGAACTAGGATTCTTTCTTGTGTGTTCCTCTTGTGATTAGGATTAAATCTACCCAATTTTAGTGTAAATACACCTTATACATGTGTTAAGATGTCTTGGAGTGTATACCAATTCATAATAGGTCATAACGAGTTGAATTACACCAAACTGAATACTGCAGGTTGGTGACCCTATGCTGAAGTGTAGGCCTACGCTTAAGTGTAGAGCTTTGCGTAAAATGAACTTTCCAGCATGTTTTCAGCTACTGTAAGCGTACCTTTGCACCAAAATATCCAATTTTAAGTTTTTACAATATTTGGTGTAATGCCCCAAAATCCACAAGACCTCCCGTACTGGAGTCTAGGATCACTAGAGCACCACCTGGAAAACCTAACAAAAATCGGGCAGAGTTCCATCTATACGGGAACCCTCCGGTGGATAAGGTCCACTCCAAAATACACCCTATACAAGCATATAACACTAAAACAATTAAACATCCTGCCGAAAACTCACAAGGGATTGAGGTAGACAGAATGGTAACTCTGCCACCCCTCCAAGCCCCACAATAAAAACCACAATCCATCGATGTACATACAATACCCAACAAAAGTAAAATACTGGCCAACCTGACATAAGATACAGACCACCGCACTCGTAGGTGCCAAAAGAATAATATTTTAATTCGAAAAGACGAGATAAAAGTAAACTATCCCTAACCAGGGCCTGATCAACCAAAATGAACAGTAGGTCCAAACATGCCAACAACATCACATTAACTACATCCAACCATGTCCGGCTGATAACCTGGAAATAATAAACACAAGGGGAATGAGCTCAACGCTCAGCAGAGAAATGCCCCCTGTCTCCGCCCTAACTAGCGAGACTAATTTGCGAGACCCAAAACCAAAACTGGATCCCATCTTGAAATAAAGATAAAATATACATCTCGTCTCAGTCTATGTACCTGTGAGATCCACAACTCAACACACTAAATACTTATTAGTCCAGCTATAACCACGATAAAAAATTGTAGAACATATATAGATATCTCAATAAGCAAATATCGTGCAATGATATGCGAATGAAATATACGTCCATGTCCACCTACACTCACAATGCTGACCCTCAATACAACTACAGTGCCGAGTCACAACCAAACTTAGCTCTCTATGCTATCCTACAGTCAACCAGTGCGATAAGCACACACACGGTGACTCATCTAGGATGACCCAACTCCGAAATTCTAAGAACATGCGGGATGATCCAACTTCGATGTCCCTGTAGTACCGTGGGATGGTCCAACTCCGAAGTCCCAAATTAGCGGGGTGGCCCAAATCCGAAGTCCCTATAGTACCCTGGGATGGTCCAACTCCGAAGTCCTAAATCAGCGGGGTGGCCAAACTCCGAAGCCCCTACAACAAGATAGTCGTATCCTGACGTCCGGTGTTCAATGCAACGCATGCTCTCACAGTCCCTACTGACTACATGCTCGTGCAATGACATGGCATAATGACATCATGCGATAGCTATCACCCTAGTCATATAGGTGTCAAATAATAATCAATTTAATTACATACACCACATGCTCGAATAAAATCATATAAGCACGGAACACCACAACCTAATCATCAACTCTCAAATAATACCAATTATTATTTATCTACTTTTCAATTAATCACATAATCATGGTTTTTCCATCAATTTCAATTAAGCACGTTAAACATGTAATTCTAAGCAATTATAACCCCAGGAAATCACAATTAATAATTGATTCGCTCATTTTCCATCAGTTCCAATTAAGCACTTTAAATATGTAATTTTAAGAAATTATAATTTCCAATTATCACAATTTATAACTCACAACGCCCAACCCGTAAATAAAGAACGACTCCCCTACCTCTAGAAGAGTGCACAAAAACAGCGTCGAACTAATACCGATTTTCGAACTACAACCCCAAAAAATAGTTTCTCGCACCGTTAATCCAATCGGACCTCGCGATATGCCCAAATGACCACCACGTCGCCTAGAACAACATACTAAAATTGGGTAAAAATTCATAAATATTTGGGTAGCTAAATTGATGAAAAACTAAAAATAGATCCATACCAAAAAGCTTTGATTCACGCCATTTCGTTAAACTAAATTGCCTAAAATTTGGATATGACGTACAACCGGTGTCCACCCATAAAACCTCTAAAGGATACATAAAACAAATCACGTATTGACATCGAAATAAGGTTGAAACCCTCCAGCCCTGATCTGCCCTACCACCGCTACCGCGCCATCACACTTCCATTGTGCACCTGGCCTTGGAGATCGCGTCACGCTGGCAACCTGACTCCCAGACGATAAAATTTGCCACCCTCTGGCGATTCCTCCATCCTCTTGGTCGCGACTCCCCACTAGCAGCGATCCCTTTCTCTCTTGGCCTCCCTCCCTCCCTCCTTCCCTCACTCTCTGTGAAACTCGACGAAAAAGAAGAATAAGAGTAGGAGAGAAGAAAGAGTTGTGGCGCGTGAGTTTCAGGGTGCGTGTGTGTGTGATTCTATATATATATATATACTATATTATAAATATACACATAAATCATTTAAATATATATATTATACCATTTTAATTACAATTTAAATAAATAAAAAAAAAAAAAAAAAATCTACCAATCATTACATTTGGTGTTTTCGAATGTTGTTTGCTCCTGTGGCACGTATATAAATATATAAGACTTGAATAATGTCCATTTTGACCTTTGCAATGTGTTTCATGATTCAAATTCGCTTTCACTTCACTTCTCTTGCATTCTTTGCTACTTTAAGTTTGATTTGAGTTTGAAAAAGCTTATCAATATGTTTTGATGTCTTACTTGGCCACTTTAATTTTCCTAAATCTACCCATCCTCATAATTCATTCAACATGGTTATTGACTAGAACAGGTCAACACTAATAATTGTACGTAAAAATAATAATAAAAAAATATATAAGTCCAAGACTCAATTATTGGAAAATATATTTTTCAAATTAATTAGTTATTGTAATATTAAAGTCAAAACATGTATTTTGTGAAAAGACATGTCTGTTGATGCTTGAAATTACACTGTTTTACCCTTTAAAAAATGCTACAACCATTCTGAAAAGACGTCATTTCTCTATGACCTTCTGAAAGGATGCAACCTTTCTCAAAAGCCATCATTCTCTATAAATTTGAGAGGAGATGTTAGAGAAGGTATGAACGAGAACAATAAAATCATTCTTCCACCATTACAAACATTTTTTTCAGAAACACGTACTTTAATTTTTCAGTATCAATCACTTTGGGTCTTGTAGTGAATTATGCAATTAATGTTCAACTACAACACAGACCCCTTGTATCCTAACGGTGATTTTTCTATAAACCCTTATTGCACTGGTCCCATGGCAAGGGCTAAAATTCTACTTCAAAAAAGTGTAAAACACTACGTTCCTCGAGTCATAATACAACAGGTTTAATATATTGATTTACAATGGTACAAAGTGGTGGCGAGATTATTTCAAATAGCCTAATTGAATAACAGAGTCACAGGGTGGTGAAGTCAAAATTTCCTTTTACATTAGAGATGCGGTGGATTGTTGCAATGTGGTTGTACGTGATAGGTGTCAAATATTAAACATTTTGACCCCGTAACTTACTATTGTTACGTCATTTTATTTCATTATTTGGTATTTTTATACTGTTTGTGTGTTAAAGCATGTTTCAGGAGCTTAACGAAGAAATGGAGCTAACTTTGGTGAATTAACAAAAGTGAATGTTCTCTCTATCCAATAGGAGAGTCAAAGAGGCCGTCTGAGACAAAAATGGCTCCTAGAGGGCAAAAATGGCATTTTCAGAAGCCGTCATCAAAATAAAAAAGTATCATGGGTTCAAGGCGATCATTTCGATGCATTCATAGAGAAAAGTAGTTTTCAATAAAACACCTACGCTTTCAGAATCAAAAAGTGACTAGAAAGTGTATTTTTACGCTTTAAGGTATACTTGAGGGTATGCTTGAGGGTACGCTTGAAGGTACACTTTTCCTACACTAGAATCATAGGAAAGGTACACTTGAAGCGTAGGTAGGTTACGCTTGAAGCGTATCTGCGGTAAGATTTTATGATTTTCGATGGTTTTTTCCTGTTCTACCCTCGGTTCAACTCCAAGACGTGGTTGCGACTCCAGACCTCTATATACATGTATATACGCACATATATATCATAGTTTAGGGTTTTTATGAGGTTTAGTGTGAAATGACTGAAAAAGACCTTTTTACACCATTGACTATATATACACGATCACAATCATATATCAGTGTGAAGGGGTCGTTGGTTTTGGTTCATTTAGAAGGGCTCGTTTATTCAATTGGATGGATCATTCATTGAGTTATCTTAAGTTCATATTCAAAAGTGCTACTGTTGAGAGCCATATTCAGACTTAGAGATCCGAAGAAGAAAACCATGGAGAACGTTTCCACATCATTGATGCAGTCACCTTCCACCATGGCCAACTAACTGGGTATCTAGGGTTTTCTAGCAAAACCATAGCCAAGTAATGTAGTTTTTCATTATTTTAATTGTAACAAGGAGAAACTGTTGACCATACTGTGATGATTATAGTAGTTAAGAGATCGTTTTGATTTTCAATATAAAATTCTATGCTTGTTCTAAAATCTTGTTTTAGATGGAATGAATGTAGTATTTTACTCAACCATAGTTATTCAATATGAGCAAGAACTCAGATGCTTAATTTATGGTTTTCTACATAATGGTGGTAATGAAACTTGAAATCCTAGGTTGACACAGGTTGTGCCTTGGCGATTTAATATAGACATGCTTTAGTTTATTTTCATACATTAGGAGTAGATTAAAGTAACATAATTGGCATGTACTAGTTAGGTCAGTCATGAGACGGGTTGTTCCAATCTTGTTGATGGTAATTCTTTTTGGGGTTGTATTTAGCTATTTGCAGTACGACCTGATTCACAATTATAGATCGCCCTCTTACAATTGTTACTTTGATGAACTATATTATGCGGTTAGTGGTGGAGCGATGAAAACTCTAGTTTTCTCTCACATCTGAATCACAACCAATTTACTTTAGTTTCTAGATAATTTCAGTTAAAATAGATAATTTGGTTTTTGATCACCCAAACAAACCATTTTCAGAAAATATAATTCATTGTTTTTGAATTGCTAAAGTGAACAATCTAAGTCTCTATATGATCGATATCCCTTACTCAAACCATTGTCGTTCTATAATTGATATGTGCACTTGCGTAGGGTAAAACCTAGCTCTGTCATAAGAGGTTATTTTTATTTTTAGCCCCCATGACAGTACATCAAGTTTTGGGCGCCATTGTCGGGTACTAAGCATTGTTCATTAGCTTTAGTAGTTTATTTACATTGTGTTATTGTAGTGTACTGAAAGATGGAATTTTTATGTGATTGGTAGGTAATCTGAAAAGCATAAAGGGATTTGGCGGAGCAGAAGTTGTGTCGTTGGTCCTCTGGTGAGTATAGGAAAAAACAATTTGTTTGATGTATGACCGATTAAAAATCCTGTTTTGATCTCAACGTTGAATTAAAACCTTCTGATCCTGAGATCGAACAGACTTTTTATCAAAAACGTTGAGCTATTAAAGAACGTAATCGTTAGTCAGAAGAAGCAATGGGTGACCAAATAGCCAACCAATAGAGGGCACCAGAGATGTCCCTGAAAGGATATTATGTGTCCGATGCGTATGATTCCTATGCTAATTTTTCAAAAGAAGAAGGAGTGAAGCACATTGAAATGAAGACAAACATTATTAATATGCTTCCGAAATTTTCTAGACTTAGAATTGAGGACCCATACCAACACATAAATGATTTCTTAGAGATAGCCTCCACTGTTAGGTATGATAATTTGTCCAAAAATGACTTGCGAGTGCGATTGTTTCCTTGGTCGTTGAAGGAAAGAGCCAAGAGATGGTATATCAAATTGGCTAAAGTGATTAAAATTGATTGGGAAGCCCTTAAAGAAGAATTCATAGAAAAGCATTATCCCATAGGAAAGATCTTAGAAGCACAAGATGCAATCAAAAGTTTTAGACAATTGCCTGATGAGCATTTTCATGATGCTTGGGAGAGATATAGTGAAATCTTGTATAAGTGTCACCACCATAGGTTCTCTATATAGGATATAGCTAAGAATTTTATATGGGACTTGGAAATACACATAAGACTTTGATAGATGCGTCAACACAAGGTCAATTTATCCTGAAGCCGGTAAAAGAACTCTTAGATTTGTTTAATAATATTAGTGAGAATACAATTCAATATGAATCTGAGTTGAGGGTTAAAGGTGGAAAAGATAGAAGATATAAGAAAGCTTATGTTGTGAAACATGATGATGTGAGAGATTCAGTAGCATTGATAAGAGAGAAATTAGAGAGAATTGATAAGTTTCTTTAACGAAGTCATCTCCCTCCAAGAGAGACGTTATAAGTAGAAGCTAAGTATTCTCAAAATGAGTGTCAGGAGATAATGGTTGTCAATGCCAATGTATCGTGGAACCATTCAAGTAAATCTCCTTTCACTAATTCATACACCTCAAATGCCAGAAATCACCCACTTCTGTCCTATGGATCTACAAATGTGAAGAACCTACCACCAAGCTTCCGACAGGACAATCATCCAATCCATAACCAAGGTTCACTGAGAGACAATAGTTATATAATCTACAACCAAGGTTTCAACAGAGTCAACAACCATTCGACTCCTAACCAACAATCATGGCTCGAAACCCTCAGTTAAATTACCAACCCAGACAACTATCCAATAATTCTCAGGCTCTCCAGCCATTCAATAATAATCAAGCGGTTCAACCATATAACTACCAAACTTAGCCTCAAGGAAACCAAACCCAGGGATTCAATCCAAATCAAGCTTACCCTCCATATCCTCAAAATCATCTCCAACATCAAAATCCAACTCAAAATCCACCACCAAGACCACTTGGCTTTGAAGAATAAGTAATGAACGCCTCGAAGGAGTTAAAAAATTAAGTTTTTGGGGAGTTAAAAAATCAATATAATCATTTTCAGGTAGTTATCCAATCGATGAAGTCTCATTCCCAATCTATTACTGAGATAGAAACCCAAATAGGGCAACTAGCTAATGCGGTGAATAGGCTTAATGAGGAAAGATTGCCTAGGCAACCAGTCATTAATCCAAAGAGTCAACAACTAGTGGAGTGTGGTTCATTTGCTTAACATAATTATGAGATAGTTCAAGCCATTACGACTCTAAGAAGTGGAAGAGCAGTGGAAAAGAGGGTTGAGGAGCAGCATGAGGAGAGGCTGAAGAAGTTCAAAGAAAGGCAAAAGAAGAAGCTCAGAAGAAAGAGGCTGAGAAAGTTTAGAAGGAGCAACCTCAAGTGGTGGAGGATGAAGAGCTAGAAAAGACATCATATGAGGAGGAAACACCATTCCCTCAACATCTTAGAGAGCCAACCAGAAATGGTAAGAATAAAAAGTCAGACATGTTGGAGACATTCTGACAAGTCAAGATTAATCTGCCTCTCTTAGACATTATAAATCAAATACCACCTTATGCTAAAATCTTTAAGGATTTCTGTGCACAAAAACGGAAAAACTGAGCGAATACACCAAAGAAGATCATGATGACTGAACAAGTGAGCTCATTACTTCTAGGTAACATACCACCTAAAAGGAAAGATCTTGGTTCTCCCACTATTCCATGTGACATTGGTGACCAGAAAATTGGTAGAGTTCTTCTTGATCTGGGTGCAAGTGTTAACATACTACCATATTCAGTTTATCAACAACTAGGGTTGGGAGAGCTCAGTCCTACCTTGGTGGAGCTCTAATTTGCAGACATGTCAATCAAGAAAGTGAGGGGAGTTGTGGAAGGTGTCATCATTCAAGTGGACAAGTTTTATTTCCAAATGGATTTCGTAATTCTCAATACAGAACCTGTTCAAGACTTGAAGAAACATATCCAATTGATATTAGGAAGACCGTTCTTGGCCATAGCTAATGCGCATATCAATTTCAGCACAGGGGCGATGGATCTATCTTTTGGGAATATGAAGGTGATGATGAATGTTTTTTATACAAGTTATCAAATCAATATACTGGTTGACTGTTTTAATGTAGAAGAAGTTAATAAGACTTGTAAAGAACCGGTACCTCAGAGTCAAGCAAGAAATGACCTGGATACTGTGATTGAAAGGTCAAGTGAAAATTTTGACACGTGGGAGGATCAACACCACTCTAATTTAGAAGTGATCACTGCATTTGAAAGAGCTCTAGGTTTGCAACTAGGGGAGGAGCCAAGAGATTCACCTGAATCTCCATTTGTGTCACCAGCAACATTGGTGCCCGATAACTCACTTTATAAGATTGGGTTGTATGACGACACTGAAGGTCGAGAGGAGAGCTTAGTTACGAATATGCAAGATGTGGAGGTGAAGTTTAAAAACTGGGAGGATCAACAACAATCAAAATTTGAATTTATTGCGGCATTGGAAGTTGTTTTGAACTCGTAGCCAAAGAGAGCACCAAGAGAGTCGGCTGGACCTCAACTTATTCCTCCACAAGAGTTGACGCCTGAGAGTACACTTCATGAAATGGTGTTGTGTGGGTTAATTAAGGATCAAGAGGATGGCGTATTGAAAGATAAAAAGGGTGTGAAGATTGTGAGAGCTGATCATTTACCACGAACTGTCATAGAGCATACTAAGGATGATATCCCTCTTAAGGATCCCTTTCCAGATGAGCGAATGTGGATTATAAACATGGTAGACAAGTTGTATTCCTTGGAAGATCCGCTATTGAGAGATAAGTGTGAGGGGAAACGGAGTTGTGCGTATAAGGATGTTCGAATTTACATAGCTTGGACAAGAGTACATCATGTTAAGCATGTTCGTCTTAAGTTCCTTGAGCTCGGCCAGAAGGGACGGCGGTGTAATTCAAAACTGAAATTGTTTCCAGGTAAGATCCGGTAAAGAAGGGACGAACCATTTTGAGTTAAATCAGTTTACCCCCACGGAGAGGTAGGTTTTGGAAATGAGAGGCTAAAGAGGCATGATCAACGGCTAAAACTTTATGAGGAGATTGATCCAAAACCAGAATTTATGGCATTTGTCAGTTTAATGGAGAGTGATGAATTGATGAAGGGAACATTACATAAGGTGTTGAAGGAGGATCTGTTGGACACATTGCTTTTACATGGGGTGAAGTTAGAATGTGACAGAGGAGGTACTTTATATGCTGATTATTGTTTTATATTTGATGTCATGGATAATATTAATTATCTACAGGTGAGAACGCTGAGAGAGTCGGCCCCTATATTTTATCCTATGAGTAGGGGAAGTGTTGTAGAGAGGAAGGGTGTTAGATAACCCTTTGAGTGGCCCTATTGTTCCGACGACGTTAAACGTTGGTCCTAGGCTATAAAAGTTAGTTTCTAGCCTCGGTTTATAGAATAGTATGTCATTTAATTTTTGCAATTTCAATTCTTAGAGACGGTAAACCCTTAAGGCCACGTCTTTGAATTTTTAATTCTTAAAGATTGTAGGCCCTTTAGGCCAAATCTTTGTTGATTTTATTTTAATTTTATAGGATTGTATGTCCTTAAGGCCAAATCATTTAGAAAAAAAAAAGAAGAGAATTTTTAATTCCTTGAAAACATGTGTTGATTTCTGGATATTTATGATGAAATTTATTTTCCCTTGCTATGATTGGATATTTGTGCTTTGTTGATCATATCTATAGGTGATCCATATCAAGTTTGGGGGAGGAGATCAAGTGCTTCAATGTTGAATTTAGAATTAAGCGTCAAGGGTAACTGTATCTGTTCTCATACTTTATTTTTGACCATGGGGACATGGTCTCATTTAAGTTTGGGGGTGAGGGTATATAGTTGCAAGGAAATGAATGAAAAAATTAAAATATTTTAAAAAAATTGGAGCAGTTCTTTGTTTTTACGCATGAATGTTTTCCATTACAATTTGATTGAGTTATGTTTATGATGCATGACTAGTATGTGATGTAATATTCCCGTTTATAAGAGTAATGATTAGATTGAGCTGAGTGAAATAATATGATTTTACATAGGTGAATGATTAGTAAAATTGAAACCGAAAAGGACGACCTTGACCTATAAGCACAAACACACATTCACTATGAGAAATAAGTTGATCTTGGACTATGTAGTTGAAAGATAATTTTGCCACAATAAAAGGGGAGATGGGGAGATGATATAGATAGAATGGAGAAAACTGAAAAAATTATTTATTTTGAGAAAATAAAATGCAAAAAACAATTCTTTGATCTGATTAACCGGGCCTTGGTATTACTAGTATCACTATTCGCATTTAAAAGGGAGAAAACTGATGAGTATAAATCTCATGAAAGAAGCTCGGGCCCAGTTGGTCGGGACTAAAACTCCTCGCTGGAAAGTCCGGAACTTAGAAAGACAAAAAGGGATGGAAAAGTGGAAAGATAGAAAGATGTTTTTTTTTATGAAAAATGGCAAAGTTTGATCAATGAAATAAGAAAAGAGATATTGAAATACCATGGTAGAATGTTCACCAAGTACATGGAAGGTTGTCTGGATTAGGGAGTAGAAAGTAGCGAAGTCATTTACTTAAGTGAGAACCATTCATGACACGAAGCTTGAGATAATTATTGTTCGGTATTGAGTGGGAGTATTTGCATCCATATTATCTTTTACATTGTATTATGATTTAATTAACTTGTGTGTGAATTCATGAATGTGTGGTTACAAATAACTGAGATGTTTATGGGTACCTGGAAACCTTCACGAGACTTAACTCGTCCACTAGGGATAACCTAGGGGTTTAAAAAACTTGTTACACGTGGAAAGTGCAATCGTCGACTCCCACGAAAGCAAGGGATTAGATTAGATTAGTTAGAGTAGATAGAAAATAAATCATCACAAGAAAGTTTCCTGAGTTTATTGCTAAGGGACTAGCAATATGTAAGTTTTGGGTGTGATAAGTGTCAAATATTAGACAATTTGACCACTTAACTCACTATTTTTAAGTCCTTTCATTTCATTATATGATTTTTTTAGACTGTTTTTCTTTATTTTCTATCATTAAAGATTCACAAACATCAGGGTTTTATTATCTACTGTTACTACTGTCGATTGTGATAACAGGAGAGCATCTAAATTACTCTGACAACGTAGTTCATGAACGAATAAAATGTACACATTACTGTTTGTTTCTTTGTTGTCATCATCTTCTTCAGAAGACTTTGTCTTTACCTTTTATCACTTCCCATGATCAAATAACAAGTAACAAGTGCTCTATATTCCTAGGACTTTTCTTATTAGGAGATTACTTCCGAAAATTCATATATCAACTCAAGATGACTTCATATTCCCCACATTGACTTTACAGTGGTTGTTAGTGTATATCAATGTTAGAGTTCACCTTCCTGCCTATGTTAGTGTTTAGAACTTTATATAAACATTCCACCTACCTAACATATCCTAGTTATTCCGTATAGTCACTATAGAAATAAGAATTTTAGTGGTTTTAGTGGAGGTTGCATCAATCACTAAAAGAAAAAAAAACTGAAGTTATGATTTTTAGTGACGGACTACAAATTGTCAATTAAAAATCCAAAATAAAAATAAAATAAAAAAGGCTAAATTGATAACAAAAATAATTGTTGTACCTTAACTCTTATAGATAAAAAAGTTGATATTTGTCGTAATAACAGATAATTTTACAATGTCACTAATTTTTTTATCACTATAAAAGTATTTTGGTGGCAGTTAGGATTATAAACGAACCAAACACTCAACAAGTAACTCGAGCTCGGCTCGATAATAAGTCGACTCGTGTTTGTTTATTTATTAAGTGAATCAATCTCAAGCTTTAATTTCAAGTTCGTGTCATAAATGAAACAAACTCAAACAATTATAAGTTCGGCTCGAAAATATTCGCGAACAAAACTCGTGAACATGTTGACAAACAAGATTCATTAAAAATTTTAATTATATGTATATATAATAAATTACTGATTTTATATTATAAGATCTGACTTAATATATTATATTACATTATTTGAAAGCTTAATACATATAAAGATCCAAATTAATTTATTATAGACAGTTTTAAAGACTAAAACCAACCACGTATTTAACCCAACTATATTACTATTACACTAAACACGCAATATAGTCCAGCCCATCAAGCCAACCCATAAGCTTTTAAAGACCAAAGTCTAATTAAAAGAAGAAATAAAAAAGCCACAACAACATCTCTTCTTCCCCAAATTGTAAACCCTAGCCGTGTCCAAAGTTCAATTAAAAAAAGAAACAAAAAGGCCACAACACCCGCGCAAGTCTTCTTCCCCTAAACCCTAGTCATGCGCTGTTACAACTACACCTCATACCAACCATCTACGAACTACCAAGGATAGCAATTTACGATCAAAATGGCGACTCCGATTTGCAGATATGGTTGAATCGCTGGCCAAAAGGACTCGAGTGATTTCTTTGAAGTGTAAGAATGTACAAAACTATATTTTGATACTCATAGTTGTATGTATGTGTGTACATATATATATATATATGATTGTATAAACGATCTCTATATACATATTCAAGAAAAAATAATCCTCTCCACTCTACCTTTCACTGGAATCCTCCCAGTAAGGGTCCCACAGATAAAAAAAGGAAAAATAATGGGGGTAGTTTGGGGATGATATATATAAATATATATTCATACATACACTTTCTTTCTATATATAATATCTATACCACCACCACCACAGCGGCGACAGTGGGGGGGGGGGGGGGGGGGGGGTGTGGGGTCCATTACTGATTAATATATTTCTTAATACCCATTTGAGAAATGATGATTAATATATTTCTTAATACCCATTTGAGAAATGATGATTAATATATTTCTTAATACCCATTTGAGAAATGAGGAAAGAGTAAAGTGGTGGTGGTGGTGGTGGAGGTGGAGGTATAGGTATTATATAGAATTTATTCTTATTACAAAATTAATAGAAGTTCATTACAAAAGTGATAAAGTCCATTACAAATTATTATGTTTCTTAGTAGGAATAAAATACTTTCTCTTTCTAAAATAAAACTCATTTTAGAAACGAGGAAGAGAAAAATGGTGGGGTGGCGGCGGCGGCGGTGGTAGTAGTGGTGGTGGTGGTGTTACATGGTGGTGGCGGTGGCGGTGATGGAGGTATAGGTATTATATATATATATATATAATTCTTATTACAAAAAGTGATAGAAGTCCATTAGAAAAGTGATGACAGTCCATTACAAATTATTAGGTTTCTTAGTAGAAATAAAATACTTTTTCTTTCTAAAATGAAACCCATTATAGAAATAAGGAATAATGAAGTGGTTCTGATGGTGGTGGTACGTCGTGGTCATGGTGGTTGTGGTGGTATAGGTATTATATATATATGCAGATATATGAGAGATATATAGAAGGGTAGTTTAGGTATTATTTAATATATTTAAAGCAGTAAAAAAACTTTATGTTGACCCAAGGAATTTTACCAAGGGTAAACATGACATTTTGATGATAACAAACCATTGAATGTGGTGAATTTAATATTTACTTGAGTTATGCTTAATAGGTTGTTGATTCAAGATAAACTCAAAAGAGCTAGTGAACCATGAAAAGATCAAGCAAATGTGCTTAGAACTCAAAAGACATTGGAAACAAGGATGGAGACATCAACCCAAAGCTTAAAGAAATTGAAGATCAAAGAATTGGGTAAAGTAGGCTTGGGTAAGTGCTAGACTTAATGTAAAGTTATTTTTGAAATAACTTATTTGAAAGCTCAACTCTTGATCATATATCCTATGGGACCATGCATATCATTTTTGAGTCCTTACATCATTAACAATAGACTACGCACATTATTGAAGACACATTTATATGTATAGTCTTTGCTAAAGTTGAGTTAGTTCAAGTTTTCATAAGTTATGAAAGAACTACAAAAAGATGTTGTCCTAGAACCATTAACTTAATTCATATCACTTGAAATGAATTCTAGATGCATATTAAAGCTTTGAAAAAAATTGTTAAATCATGAAAAGCTTTTGTCTAATATTGAGAATTTGTTTAAATTGAAAAATATTTTATGATCTCAGTATTGACTTTAGGCATGTCAAAGATCTTAATAAGTCTCTAAAACATCATAGGAATGTGTTTAAGTCATTTCTAAAAAAATCCAAAAAGATTTCTTGAAAAACCGTCAAGGAAGTTAATTGTTCGAAATGAAGCGTCACATTCAGACAACAATATTGTACTAAAACATGGGTAAATGGAGTGATTCAAAAGCCTAAAATCAAAAGTTTGAAGTCCTCTTTCCAAAAAGCTACAGAATGCCTCAATCCGATGAACGAAACTCGAGTTATAACCAAAAGAGTGAATTGCATCGAAACTGGGTAAAACCGCCGAGTCGACTGGGTAAAACCTCCTAGTCGACTACAAGGTGCTTTAGTTGACTACGCTAAAAGGGCAGTCGACTGAACCAGGTCGAAAGGTATAAAAAAAAATTGCGAAATGGATTTTTGAAGCCTTAGTTGACTACCCAATGTCCCTAGTCGACTATAGGGTCCAGATTTTGAATTGTAACGGCTAGTTTAGAGTTCAAACTTCTCCTAAACTACCCAAAACATCCCCAAACGGCTAGAATTGTTTCCTACTCTATATATATGCCATATATGAGCCAAAAGAGGGTTGAACAAAAGAGGGATAGGAGTTGTATTGAAATCTACCATTTGTACTTCATTTTTGAATTCATATTTAGGTAGAAAACTCTCCTATAGGAATCACACCATTGTGCATCACTCATATCAACTTCTTGTGATTCATTCTTCCACATATTGAGTTGAGCTATTTATTTGAGTTCTTTCATCTATAACTCTAAGTATGTGAGGAATTGAGCTTTGATTTCTTCATCTATCTATTGAGATATAATGTTGTACCACTCTATCTTAAATTCTTATTCTTTGTGAGTGAAAGACCAAGAAGTTATCTTGACATAGGAATGGCTTGTTGAAGCTTTGTGAAGGTTTCTCTCAACCTTAAAGAGGAGGATTAGGTGTGCTCTCCACCGACAAGAGTGAACAAATGGTGGCTCTTCACCCACAAGCAACAACAAGGAAGGTTGGCTCTCCACTCGTAAAAGTGAGCAAGGTTGGCTCTTCACCCGGAAGAAGGAGCATGGAAGGGATTGTTTTTCACCCGCAAGAAAAACACGATAGTGGAATCCTTGAGAGGTTTTCTCAAGGCATGGACGTATATCAAAGCTTTGGTTGAACCATGTAAAAACTCGGTGTCTTGGTTTGCATTTTCTCTATCCCTTAACTCCTTACTTTACAAGCAATTTCATTTCAATCTTGAGCTTTATTTATCAATGCTTGGAAATTGTGTGTGCTTAAATATTCATGAGGGGATTGGGAAAATGCTTGGTTGAAGTAAATTGCAATGTGAATTTGATTATAGCTTAGATTATAAATTCTCTATTTGCTCATTAGTTTGCAATAATCTAGTTGCACACCAAGTGTTTGATAGAATTTATCTTCACCACACCATAACATAAAAGCAATTGTCATTTATAATCTTGAGCCTTATATATAAATGCTATAAAATTGCTTGTGTTTGTGTATTAACAAAGTGGTTAGAAAATGCATAGTTGAAATAAATTAAATTGTGAACTTGGTTAGATAAGGTGTATATTATAACTTATCTACTCTCTTATTTATCTATAATATAAGTGCTCACCAAGTGTTTGATAAAACTTATCTTCAAAACATCATAGCATAAAATGTTCATAAGCACCCCAAGTGTTAAACACAATGCATATTCAACATAACATTCTATTTGAGAGTTTATGCTTATACTCAATGTTTGATTACATTTCATAAACTCTACAAGATGTTTATCATGACAAATAACACTTTGCATTATGTCTATATGTATGAGAAAAATGTTTATACATTGTTAGTTAAAATTCTTACTTGGGTGCTTGAACTATTTCTCATTCTACTTGAATTAATGATGCATGTATTTAATTGTGTAAATCACCAATGCATTATTCAAAGTATGAATTGAGTTAATCACTTCAGGGATCATCTATCTTGCTAAGTGTTTGACTAAAGTCTTACAATGTCTATCTTGTTAAAACAATTTTAAACCAAAAAAGTATCAAAGTTTGTAATTGACCCTATTCACCCCCTTCTAGGTGTCAATATGTGGCCAACACTTTAGTCAACCACTAATGGGACCCACATTCCACTCAAATTTGAATTGGTGAAATCCGGACCCTTGAATCCTAACTGGAATCCTCCCAGTGAGAGTGCCTAATCACACTATTGCTTCAGGAAAATTCATTAACACCGTATTCTATCAAACAACCTATTTTTTCAAACTTGGATTCAGCTTTCACTCAACAGTACGGCAACTTTCTTGCTAATACTTGTAGGATTGCACTTGAAAAGATAATTGTTTTGGTAGGTATATGGAGAGGATTTGTGTTCATATTCAAGTCCATACGAATTTTTTTTAAAAAAGACAATTTGTCGAGCCACTCAAGCTTTTAGCGAGCCGAGCTCAAACGTCCTAGCTCACATCTCGATCGAGCTCGTGCCGAGCTCCCCTTTAAAGGAGTCGAGCCGAGCCTGAACACTTCCAAACTCGGTTTGGCTCTATAAGAACACTTGTTGTTATTGTTTATTATTTGCATGTTCTAGACAATAACCATGTTGAGTGAAGTGTGAAGTCGGGTAGGTTTAGGAAAATTGAAGCGATCATGCAAAGTCACCAACAAGGTTTGTTAAATTCAATCAAAGCTTAAAGTAGTGAAGAGGAAACAAGTTTGAGAGAAAATGCACTCCGGAGGGCATAAACGACAGTTTTCGAAGCCGAAACGTCGAGAATCATTCCAATGGAGTCGAAGGCATTCAAATGACACTATTCCCAAGAAAAGTGGTTTCCATGAAAAATGTTACGCACCATTTATGGACCCAGTAGCTAAAAGTTGTTAGAAAAGTGTTATTTCTATGCCCCATCTACGCCCCATCAAAAGAGGCCTACGCAGTACACGTAGCCTAGGTCTACGCGGCACGTGTAGTTTCTCCACAGGCCACGCGTAGGTTGTACTTTGAAGTCTTGTTGTGAAATCACAAATTTGTCCCCAATTGAAGAGTTTTTTATGTGGCTGCGATTTTGACACTTTGGTACACGTGATATATACATATTGAAGACTAGATCAAAGAGTTTTTCTCAGTTGATGTGAAAAGTACGAAAAAGGGCAAACTTTGGGTTTTCCTTTAACTCTTTCTATAAATAGGAGGAGTCCTTACATATTTTGTGTGGCTATTGGTGAGATATATGCAATTATACTACAACATATATTATTCTGCAAAGTAAGAGATAGAGAGAAAATTATTGAGTGATCATCTTCTAGTTCTCTCTTGTTTAGGGTTTATTCAATTGTTCTTGTATATCGATGATCTTATGCACAATTGGATGACCTAGATTCTGGAAAAATCAACACATCACCTACTGCAACGTGGTTGCATTGATCCGTTGAGAATCAAAGCTGTTCGAGTGCGGAGATCGAAGAAGGAGGTTTCGTGGTTATTTGATCCGTTGAGAAGCGGACCCGTCAGAGTATGAAGATCGGAGCGAGAGCTTCATGGAGCGCGAGTGGAGAACAACAAATTACAGTGGTTGTAAGTTCTATATTCATAGAGTCTGTACAAATTCTCTGATTCATAGTGCATCGATACCCGAGTGTATTCGTGATTTTTACTTGGAGTTTTTTCAAGATTTTTCACGTAAAAATCTCTATGTATTCTCTTGATTTATTTTCTGCACTTATATTTATAATTGCTTAATTTAATCTAATTAGAGAATTAGGATTTTGTAACTGATTAAAATTGAATTTCTGCTAGATAATTTTAATTAATTATAAAATTGACAAAAAATCTATTCACCCCCTTCTAAACTATTTTCATTAATCATTTAAGTAATTTCAGGCTCATTTGCAACTAGACCTGTCAATGGATTGTATTTTGATCCGAATCCGATCCAATTAGCCGGATATGGATTGAAAATAAAATCCGACAACCCAATTAGGATCCGAATCCAATAATCCGATTTCTTAACAAATTGGATTTTGATTTATGCTAATCCGATCCGATAATAATCCGATTCGATTAATTTTATATATACACATATATATTATGTTATTAATATGTAAATATTAAATAGTATACTTAATTATATTTCAATTTTTTTTTCGTTTTTTCATTTTTATGTTTTTATAGTCATGTATTATAAGCATTGATTGTAAAATATATAATTTAGTGTTTAATATTCTTAAAAAATAACATAAAAATTAAAAAAAATTAATTGTTTTTGTAATTTTTTTTTACTTAATCTGATCGGATATCCGAAAATAAAACAATTCGGATTTGGATCAATTAAATGAAAATCCATCGGGTTATCGGGTCGGATCGGATTGGATATAAGCTTATCGAATTCGGATCGAATCAGGACAAATCCAATTCGAATCCGACCTGTTTACAAGTGTATTTGCAACCCCAGTGGTAGAGTTGCAAACGAGCCGAGCTTTGGAATGTTCAAGCTCGGTTCATTTACTAAACGAGCCTAGAAAATATGTTCAAGCTCGGCTCATTTGCTTAACGAACGAGTCCGAGCCGAACGCCAGATTTAACGAGTCGAGCCCGAGCTTGCTCACGAACGACTCGTTTCAGTGCAACATATATTACTCTTCCTAATAGTTATCTGGATTAAGTTGTTGCATGTCTGTTTTAACATATTTCCACTAGTATAATTTTTTATGAATGAATTTTATGTTATGGCCGCCTAATTTCTATAATCTTTTCATAATAATTTTCATAATTTGTTCAATTTGAACACTTTCTTTTGTCAAATATGATATAATTTGATTATTTAACTTAGACGAGCCTGTTTACGAGTTTGGCGAGCCGAACTTAGTAATGTTCAAGCTCGGCTCGTTTACTAAACGAGCCTAAAAATTGTGCTCAGACTCGGTTCGTTTACTAAACGAACGAGCACGAGCCGAGTTCTTAACGAGCCGAATTTGAGCCTGCTCACGAACGGCTCAGTTCATTTGCAGCCCTACCCGTGGCCGTGAGTCCTAATTTTGCTATTCCGTCTTTCTCTTATACGTAACTATTTAATATACAAATTTATATAGAATATTAGGATGTTTAACTTGGACCAGTTCTTTTTCTTTTTCTTGGGAGTTATGGTGCATGCATGTCATTCCCAAGCAAGAGTCACAAGGATTTGATAAGCTGTCACTATTAACCGACTTTAGTTCATTAAGTAGGAAGCTTCTCTGACGTGCCTATGCTAACTTTTTTCTATAACTGCCTTGGTCAAATCCCACCAGAAGGAAATCAATATATAATTCCATATCAAATAACTTGAGTACTAAAACCTACAATCAATAATACCCTTATATTAGCACTAGCAGTAAGGATCATGAATGTCCAAAAATTAATGCCATGGACATTTTCAAACTAACACAAACAATACAAAGGATTATTTCAAACAATTGTAGATAAATAAATATAAATAATATATAGAGAGAGATCAAGGTCAATAGTGAATGGCCTAACGGACTATCATAATTTTTTAATTTCTGTAGAACCTTCTATCAAGAAAACTTCAATTTTCAGATTCTTATATATACATACATCCACTGAATTAAAACAACGTCCCTTCACCTCTCTCTCTCTCTCTCAAGACAACATCCCTTCACCCCTCTCTCTCTCTCTCTATATATATAGATATATATCTCTCTCTAGCTGAGAAAAATGGTTTCCTCTAATTTCATGGTTTGTCTAGCTGTGGTCATAGTTTTGCTACCTTTGACTGCCAAAGGGACTGCCATATCTCCTATCCTAGCTCCTTTTTATGGTAATCTTTGTTCTATATCCGTGTGTGTAGTATATATGAATCGAGGTAGATATAAATAATATATTGTGTGTAAATATATATATATGTTGTTTGCAGATAATATATGCAATGAAGTGGAATGTGGAAAAGGAAGTTGTGAGGCAGCTCCAGGGTCCCCATTCGAATTCATATGCAAATGTGATGATAACTGGAAACGCACCCGTTTTGATAATGAAGATGATCTCCAGTTTCTCCCTTGTGTTATTCCAAATTGTAAGCTCTTCTTTCTTATTTTAATTTATTAATTTTTGACTTTTAGTTTTTTTATATATATTGGGTTTGACAGCGTAGAACTGATATTTTGAAATTAAAATCCAAGTAAAAAAGTGTGTTTAAACTTCTGCATAACTTTTGTTTCTTTTATTTTACTCTTTATGAGATCCACAAATTATGAATATATTGCGTATAATAAAAAAAAATTCGGTAAATAAGTGCATATAATAATTCTTCCTTCATCTTTTTTCTTTTTTCGTTTTGCTAAAAATAAATAAATAAATATTTAGCATAAGGACATTTTTGTCACTTTACAAACCGTTAGTCTCATTTTAGTTTGCTTTTGCACCATGTGGAGTGTCAAAGGAATATTAATTTTATGTACTTTACTCTATAATTAATTTAAATATGTAATTACTAACATGGCTTCGTACGGAAGAAAAATAAAACGTAACATGGTTTCAATTCTATCTTGTTTCCAGGTTCTATGGACTACTCATGCATGCCAGCTGCTCCTCCTTCTCCCGCTATTCCTTATAATTTCTCTTTCTTTGATCGTAAGTTCTAATCATATTATTATTATTACATTTTAATTTCTAAATATTGTTTAATTTTATTCATTCCTAATATAATTATTTAATTTGGTCAATTATGTAGCTTGCTACTGGATGTATTGTGGAGAGGGTACATGCACCAAGAACTTAACATACACACATACATGTCAATGCGACACTGGTTACTACAATCTTCTCAATATCACTGCCTTCCCTTGCTACAGTGATTGTAAGAATATATATATATATGCAGCTAATTTTTTTTATTATTATTTTTTATTTAAAATGCAAATATTTATATATATACTGATCTAGCTCCTTAGATAAATCAAGCAATTAATAAATTATTAGTGTACATTATTAATTTGGTCAATTATTTAGGTGCGATTGGATCTGACTGTGGAAGGCTGGGGATTAAGGTTTCAAACTCTTCTTCTTCAACACCTTCGTCCGGAAACAGTGGGAGTCATGGTGAGTTTACTTTAAATACATAAATACGAGAAAATACATATTATTTTAAATCTTATCTCAGTTTATTATCTCAACCCATTATAATTAACTCGAACTGCATAATAGTGCGGTCTTCAAAATATATGACCCAAATTAATCACACTTATAAGTAATTATGAATTTATCAAATCGTATGAACTAGATATGAGCAATGTAATCCAAGACCATGCAAATTTGTCCGGAAATAATATACACATCTAACTACATTTTTTTTTTTTTTTTGGTTTGCAATTCTATATATACTATCAATAAATTGTGGATATTTTCTCCACAAATACACGTTTCACCCTCTTTAATACAGTAATAGATTGTGATGCTTGGGCCGAAATTGGCGGACCCCTATATCCGTGTGTGGCCACCACAGTGCTGTACCTTTTGGGCTTGGACCTATCTGGCACATATCAATATACATTAAAATAACACTATTAGGTGCTCCTATTTTATTCTCTCAAAATTTACCTTAAAATAACACTATTGACATATACATTAAAATACCTATTAGGTGCTCCTATTTTATTCTCTCAAACTTTCAACATTACCCATAGATTATCAATCTATTAATACATACTCATTTTCTAAGTTTTCTTGAAAAAAGAGTAGCTTTTATTTTCTAAAATATGACCCGCGCTTAATTTGGAGAATTTAAAATAGTAGTTTTCTTATTCCTTTTGTAAAAGTAACTATTTATTCAAACATTAAAATTGGCAAATCAGTGAAAGAGTTTGATTTGTTAATAGTAAAGATATTTAGTTGTTAAGCCAAAGAAAAAAGGATAATAGAAACATATTAAATTTGGAAAAAATAAATAATAATAAGTTCGTTGTAAACTTGTCAATGTAAATAGAAAATTAAGGGTTGAATTGTTTAGTGGAGTCCGTCAAAATTGGTGTGTGTTTTTTCGTCAAGCTAAAATTTATTTTTCCATCTAGAAAATCAACCAATTCAATACCAACACCTTAGTGCAAGGTTTTGCTTGGTTTCCAAGAAAATATTAAAGAAAGAAGTATATGACTTTTTATACCGAACAAAACTTTCCTTTCATAAGCCGTTGTCACCTATTCTAGAAAATAGGATGTTCATACGCGTGTATCTATATATATATATTTACCAAGTTGTATGCTTTTCAAAATTGCTCGATAAAGATTCCTTATTTCCATGTATAGTCAAAATCATATATTTCTACGCAAGTGACTCTAAAGACGTGTATCTGTATGATATACAAAAATAAATATTTTGTTGAATCCAGTTACACCCCCACCAACTTTATAAGTCAAAATAAGCGTGCAGACACAAAAGTCAAAGAATATGAAAGCTATGAAAATTATGGAAAAAAGCTTGGACATAAAAGTCAAATAATATGAAAGATACATATAGGACACGACAATCAGCTGATAATCTTTTTGATATAATTTAAGTTTCTTCTGACTCGTGTTGTTGTTATGCAGCGACGTCGTTTCAGCCAGGAAGGTTCCATTGGTTAGCTATATTGGGGATGTCTCTTGCTATGGTTATGTGGAAATGAGGATATGAAGTATTGCGTCACCCTATATCACATTTGATAATTACTTAAATTTATTCATATTGTGAACTCTTTTTGTTTTGTTAATTGATATTGTGTCTTATACTGGATCATACTACAATTATTCTCTCATTTGTACGCAGAGAGAAGTAATATTTTTTTAACTTTCGAAAACATAGTCATAGAGGCAGGGTGACTATTGTATAGAGATACAATTTAATATATACAAAATAAATGCCATTGTTTGTTATATTTAGTCTGAGCACCTATATATATATCCGTTTGTAGTAGTTTATAGATAATCTAGGGTTGCACTACGTTGGTCTTAACCTGACCTCTTAGCTTGTCTTTGAATTAGATTGCAAAATTTAGGATCAGGTGATCTTGATCAACTATAATTTAGTACATAAATAAATATGGCATTTCCTACAGTTGAATCAATAGCCAAACGATTGTGGAGTAGAGAGGGGCTGATTGAAGTCATAAGTATGGACAATGGGTTCTTTATTTTCAAATTTAACTCCTCCATGGAAAGGGATTTGATATTGGAGAAGGACCATGACATTTTGCAAGTCATTTCATGGTCTTACAGAAATGGAGACAAGGAATGTCGGTTCAGAAAAAAGATTTGAAAGTGGTTCCAGTTTGGGCCCAATTTTCACGTGTGCCTCTTGAGTTTTGGAATGAGGATGGGCTGAGTCATATTGTAAGTGTTATAGGAAAGTCTCTATATGGTGGTACAATGACAGATGGCAGGAGAAGGCTTCACTATGCAAGAATTTGTGTTGAAATAGATGCTAAATCTGATCTTAAGAAGGAGATTAGTGTGAAATTAATTGAGAGATGGCATGGTGTTCACTATAGATGTTGAATAGCATAGGGTTCCTATGAGATGTGCTACCTGCCAAGTATTTGGTCACTCTCCAAAGAATTGTCTCAGAATTAAGAAGGACAGTAAAGTGCTTACAGAGCAGGGAGGCAAGAAACAAGAATGGGTTTGAAATTACCTAGCATCTAAGGAAAATAGCCTAGAGATGGTGAATAGGTTTTTTTTTATCTCTTTTATGCTCAATTAAAATTATATTGCGGAATTTCAATTTTAATTAGTCACAAACCCTAATTCTCTAATCAGATTAATCAAACAATAACTAATATAAGTGCAGAAAATAAATCAAGAGACAACACAGAGATTTTAACGTGGCAAAACCTTGAAAACTTTCCAAGGAAAAAATCACGGATACACTCGGGAATCGATATACTATGAATTAGAGAATTTGTACAGACTCTATGAAAACATGACTTATAACCGCTCTGATTGGTTGTTCTCCACTTGATGTCTGAAAGTCTAGATCCACTCGCGCTCCATGAAGCTCTCGCTCCGATCTCTGTACTCTGACGGCTCTACTTCTCAACGGATCATTTTTTCACGAAGCTTCTTGCTCCGATCTCCGTACTCTGACAGCTCCGCTTCTCAACGAATCGATGCAATCACGTTGAACAAGGTGGTGTGATAGTTTTCAGCAACTAGATCATCCAATCGTGCATAAAGATCTCAAAAGCTGAAGCACAATTGGATAACCTTACAAACTAAAGGAAAACTTTATATAGGATGATCAAGCAATCTCTCTTTCTCTCTCTCTGCAAACGAATCTGATCATGAAAGTATTACAGAGATCTCACAAAAGCCACACCCAAATTTGTAGAGACTCCTCTTATTTATAAAGAGAGGAATCATATTTTGAGTAAACTTGTATCCTATTTGGACTTGGATTCCTCTTTGATGTGTTTTACCTCAATTTTGAGCCAAAACCCTTTAATATCATATAAATATACATTATACACGTGCTTAAAGGTGTTGGAGTCGGAGATTAGTTAAAAGAAGTTGAATCGGATCGGGACTCGTATTTGCCAAAATCCCAGTTGTTACCTACGCTTGTGCGTAGCTTAGCCTACACTTGTGCGTAACTCCTCTAACCATATGCATAGTTATGCGTAGAAATGATAATTCCAGGCACGTTTTGCTTACTGTCTGTGTAGGTATGCGTAGGAAAAATCTTAAAAATCACTTTTTCCAATGCTTCTTTCGTTTAAACCCCCGTTCATTCCTCTAACATGTTTTCTCAAAGTTTTGGCCTTGAAAAATGTCTGTTTTGCCCTCTGGAATGCATTTTTTGCTCAAACTTGGTTCCTCTTCATTTCTTTAAGCTTTGATTTGAATTTGAAGAAGCTTGTCGATGCCTGTTAAACCTACTCGATCTTACATTCACTCAACATGATTATTGTCTAGAATATGCCAAAAATAAACAATATTCACAAGTGTTCGTACAATCTCCCCCTTGGCATTTCTGAGACAAAACCATGTTTTACAAAGATATCCTCACGAATAACATATCTATACCTATGAACACACACCCACAAACATAAACATAGAATATCAAATTGCTCTCACGACGATCCTCCAATCCTGCAACCACAACACTAAACAGTATACCGTGAAAAGCAAATGTGGAAAACATATATAAACCAATATAATGATCATAACAATAACATAACCACAATGCAAGCATAATGATCATCACAGTACAAAAATACTCCTTCTCCCCCTGAGAACAAATTCCCCATCAAGTAAAAACTCGTAAAAACTCTCCCCCTTAACAACATATCTCTCTCCCTCAACTAAATATCTCTCCCCCTTTTTGTCATTGAAATGTCAAGCAAAGAGAGTACAATATAAATAATTTAGAGAGATGAAGGGAAGTAAGCAAATATCACTTCAAGATATAGGACTCTAACAAACTATATCCAAATTCTCGGGTAAATACAAATCTCTACGACGCAAAACCCTACTACTAATGCATGAATACAGAATGTCATGAATAAATGTAAAAAGAAAAAATATTTTTGTTTTTAGAAATCTGTGATCAAGGCAGTTTAGAGACAACTAGCTAATCATTAACACATCATATTCTCATATCTAACTTAGTCATTATACACACGGTAGTAAAGAAAATTAGAACACATACCTTGTATACTCAATAATGCACAAATCAAGTTTTGCATAATATTCATATATATATGAAAATACTCATATTCAAACACGCAAGTAAGATGAAAGCAATACACACTAATTCTAATAATCTCATCACCAACCGTGATGATAACTCAGTCCAAAACACAAACTAGAAGTCAAATCTTTAACTCGGACCTTATTTCTAATTAAGGGGAACACAATTTATTTTCTTTTTATCTCAATTTTTTTTTCTTTTGCACCCCTTCATATATCTTTTGTTTATTCCCTTTTTACGCGAACACTCACTGTTATAGTTTATATATATATATATATATATTAGTATGAATACATATATATGTATTATATGTATACATATATATGTATACATTGTGGCAAGAGGCCCGGTTACTCGAGTTAAAAATTTGAGATAATCACTTCCACCTTTTTACGCGAATACTTACTGCTTCTTGGGGCATTGAGACTCGGTTACTCAGCAGAAGGACCATTGCTCTAAGTGGTTTTAAAGAGACCTTCATATACTGCTTTATTTTTTTTAACATTACCCCAATATTCATGAGCATGCAATAGGTATTCAAAAGTATCGATCAATCTATCATAGCTCATGAACCTACATATCACTTCGAGGTAAACGAAAAAGATTAAAAGTTTCAGTTGGCATTACAATCAACTCCGAAGTAAAACAAGCACCTAAGATTAAAGGTTTTTAATATAAAATAATCATGTCAAGTGAACAACCAAAATCCTTATGTCAGACTAACACCTCCTACTCCCCATATGCATAATCAGACAAGTAAATATGATAATAGAGTAAAATATGACAACCTCTATACTCCAACCAAGCTCATCATTTCAAAGAATATTTTATGATTTTTTTTATAATGCATGCATGATTAAATATAATACAAATGCATGATAATCTATCAATTTTAGGAAAATAATGTAATGTGTTCCTAGAATGATAGATAAGAAGATATCTATAATAAAGAAAACCTACCAATAGATTTCCCAAGACTAACATGTTTTTGAAAATCTAATGGTTTTGTAAAGATATTTGTCAACTAAGAATATGTGGATATAAACTCTAAAGACACTATACCATTTTTAACAAGATCTAGAATGAAATGATGTCGAATATCTATATGATTTGTCCTAGAGTGTTGAACAGGATTTTTAAAAATATTTATAGCACTCGTGTTATCACAAAACACAGTCATTGTGCCTTGTGAAAAACCATACTCTTGTAACATCTGTCGCATCCACAATACCCGAGTACAACAACTACCAACCGCTATATACTCAGCCTCAGTAGTGGAAAGGGAAACAAAATTTTGCTTTTTACTATGCCAAGAAACTAAGCAATTTCCAACGTAAAAATACCCTCCACTAGTACTTTTTATATCATCTACATTACCAGCCCAATCAGCATCAGAAAAAGATGCAATATCAGTATTAAAACTTGATGGATACCACAACCCATAATTCACTGTCCATTTAACATACTTGATAATCCTTTTTACCGCAGTAATATGAGACTCCTTAGGACTTTCCTGGTAACGTGCACACAAACCAACACTAAAAGCTAGACTAGTAGTCAAGTACAACAAACTCCCAATCATACTCCTATAAAGTTTAGGATCGACATCTTTGCCTTTAGTATCTATGCTAAGCTTGACACTTGTACTCATAGGAGTGCGAGCATCTTTAGCTTTTTCCAAACCAAACTTCTTCACTAATTCCAAGGCATAAAGAGTTTGGGAAACGAAAATCCCATTATTTAATTACCTAATCTAAAGCACTAAAAAGAAGTTTAATTCACCAATCATGCTCATCTCAAACTCATGTGTCATTTGATCTCTAAAATAATGAGCAACCCGATCAGAAGTGGAACCAAACACTATATCATCAACATAGATTTGAGCAATAACAATATCATTCTCAAATTTCTGAATAAATAGTGTTTTGTCCACTCCCCATCGAGTAAAACCTTTTCCCAACAGGTAGTCAGTAAATCTTTAATGTCAAACTCTAGGACCTTGCTTTAGCCCATACAGAGCCTTTTAAGCTTATAAACATGACCAGGATAATGAAGATCTTCAAATCCTTTGGGTTGCTCCATATACACCTCCTCATGAAGAATACCATTTAAGAATGCACTCTTCACGTCCATCTGATACAACTTGAATCCAAGATAACATGCAGTAGCAAATAAATCCAAATAAATTCATGCCTAGCCACTAGAGCGAAAGTCTCATCAAAGTCTACACCCTCCAACTGAGTATAACCTTGAGCAACAAGCCTAGCCTTATTCCTAACAACTGTACCATTTTTATCCTTTTTATTCTTGAATATCCATTTGGTACCTATCACATTAATGTCTTTCAGTTTAGGCACATGATACCACACATCATTTTTAACAAATTGCTGAAGTTCTTCTTGCATAGCATTTTTAACCATCATCTGATCGACTGATCCTATGACTTTATCTAATGGATGATTCAACTTGACCCTTGCAGATGGTTCCTTAGTAGGAGTAGGCTGAACAACACGAGATTGATCCTATTACAAGATAATTCAAAATTAGGAACAATGCAATAGTAGTTATCAGACGAACGTATACCTTCCATAACGCAATTTCCAGAAGAGTCAATAATCAAAGACTTATCAGGAGAGAAATTAACATTAAAGTTGTTATCGGATTTCTAACTTATACTCAGCAAATTAGCATTTAGACCCTCAACATAAAGCGACCGGAAACCACAACGGTACATTTTCCTAGAGCTTTAGACTTCTCCCCATCACCAAAAGTAATTGTCCCACCATGACACTCCTTCAGAAAACCAATGATTTATCTCTAGTCATGTGCCTATAATAACCACTATCCAAATACTGGGAGCTAGAATCACGTGCTCTAAGTGCAGTGTGAACTACATAGCAGTGTAGCTCTCCTTTTTTTACCCATGTCTTCTTCAACTTCGGAGCTTTATTTTATAATTTTGATAAATTCTCCACCTCTTCAGTCAACACTCTAATTTTATCTTGAACATAGTCTCCTTGTTGAGTTCTTTGTTGCTTCACTAATTTCAAAGTTTTTCTTCTTAGCTTTGAACACAAAGGTCAAATGTGACCTCTTACTCCACAGTGGTAACATATATGAACAAATCTTTGAACTTCATCAGTCGAACTCTTAGGATATCTAGAGGTAAAGGAAGGCTTGCTTTCAACAGTT
Organism: Cornus suecica; assembly: GCA_963922005.1. Lineage (NCBI taxonomy): Eukaryota > Viridiplantae > Streptophyta > Magnoliopsida > Cornales > Cornaceae > Cornus > Cornus suecica. The sequence continues at coordinate 39,745,934 of OY998242.1, forward strand.
CTTTTGACATAGGATTGAGCATTAGGATTCCAATTCAAATTACCTTGAGAAGAACTAGTTGCTACATGGGAAGCTTTCAAAAGGTAGTTTTCGAAATGACATTCGAATTATTCGTTACTCCATCAAAACCCAATCCCTTTGTATTTCCTACAGATTTTCCAATACTTTACATCTTATCGAGCTTAAGTGTTCCATCAGACCATTTACGAAGAGTTAATTTAGCATCTTTCAGTTCCTTTTCCAAATTCCCAATCTTGGAAGATTTCTCAACTAACTCAAATTTTAGACTGGTTAATTTCTTATTGAGACCATCTACACTCTTCAAAGCCTGAGTCCTTTCTTGTTCAGACTTAGTCAACTGTTCATACAATTTAGCCTTTTAGGTCATTAGGAGATTTAGGATTTGAGAACTATTGGTTAATTCGTCTATTAAAGAATGTAATTCTTTGTCCATGCTAAGACTTTTAGTCAATAGTTTAATGTGATTTTTTTGAAATTATGTGGTCTTATCAAATAATTTATCATAAGACGCTTGAAGTGAGTCATCATAATCTTAATCGCTCTCAGAACCTTCATCTCCTGATGTTGCATTCAGTTTAGCAATCTCTTCATCCTTCTCAATATGTGATGCGAACACAGTGAAATTCTCAGATCCATCTCCTTCCTCTGAGTCTGTCGCATCACTAGCTAATCCATCATCAGATTTATCATCCCAAGTGATAGCTAAGCCTTTAGACTTTTTCAAAGTGTTTGCACACTCTGCAGCTATGTGACCATGTCATTTCGAGATTGGGGTTTATGTTTATTTTTAGACTCACCTAATCTATCCCTAAATTTTTGTGCTTTATCATTCCTTTTACTATTTGTAGCCTTCACGAATTTGTTCAACCTTTTAGCAAACATGGTAATATCATTCAAATTCAACTCACTTTCACCATCAGACTCCATAAGATCACTTTCACCATTAGACTTCTTAGGGGAATTTTTAACATCTTCATCTCGTAGGATTATAGATTCCCTGTCAATTCTTTAAGTTTAATTTATTTGAAACTCATGATTTCATAAATGATAGTAACCTTAGAACGAAATCGTTTAGGTAGAGACCTAAGAATCTTCTTCACTATGGTAGTCTCAGGAATGGGCTTACTTAATTTGTAAGTACTAGTTACTATATTAGTTAGTTTAGCCTCAAAATCAGCATAAACTTCATCCTCTTCCATCATGAGCTGTTCAAATCGTGAATGTAACAGTTAAAGTTTAGACTGTTTAACAATTGAAGTCCCTTCATGAGTAACTTGGAGTATGTCCCAAGCTTTTTTGACAATTTCACACGTAGAAATCCTTCCTAAACTCACTTGCGATCACAACATTGAAAAATGCACATAAAGCTTTTGAATTTCAATTAGCACTGTTCAATTCAGTAGAATTCCACTCACTCAATGATTTTGGTTTTAGTTTATTCATAATCTCATCTGAGTATCCTACCTCTACAACCAACCAAGCTCTCTAATCTAGATCTTTCAAAAAGGCTCTCATCCTCGCTTTCTAATAAGTGTAGTTCGAGCCATCAAATAAAAGGGACCTAGATACGGATCCTCCTTCATGAGGTATATCCATCGCCTAAGTTCAGAATCAAACCCTAGGTCATTAACCTAAAATAGGGCAACCATACTCTGATACCAATTGAAATTACCTAGGCGATTAAGGAAAATAGCCTAGAGGGGGGTGAATAAGCTTTTATCGATTTATGATCAATTAAAGTTATATTGCGGAATTTCAATTTTAATTAGTCACGAAACCCAAATTCTCTAATCAAATTAATTAAGCAATAATGAATATAAGTGCAGAAAATAAATCATGAGACAACACAGAGATTTTTAAGTGAAAAAACCTTGGACCGTTCCAAGGAAAAAACACTAATACACTCGGGTATCGATGCACTATGAATTAGAGAATTTGTACAAACTCTATAAAAATAGGACTTACAACCGCTCTGATTGACCGTTCTCCACTCGATGTCTGAAAGTTTAGATCCACTCGCGTTCCACGAAGCTCTCGCTTCAATCGTCGTACTTTAACGGATCCGCTTCTCAATGGATTGATGCAATCACGTTGCACAGAGAGGTGTGACGATATTTCAGCAACTAGATCATCCAATCGTGCATAAATATCTTAAAAGTTGAAGCACAATTAGGTAACCTTTACAAACAAGAGGAAAACTTGATGTAGGGTGATCAAGCAATCTCTCTTTCTCTCTCTCTGTAGATGAATTTGATCTATGAAAGTATTGCAGAGATCTCACAAAAGTCATACCCAAATATGTAGAGACTCTTCTTATTTATAAAGAGATGAATCCTATTTTAAGACTATATCATATTTGGACTTGGATTCCTCTTTGATGTATTTTCCATCAATTCTGAGCTAAAACCATTTAATATAATGTAAATATACATTATACATGTTTTTAGAGATGTTGGAGTCGGAGATAAGTTAAAAGAAGTTGAATTGGATCGGGACTCGTATTTGCCAAAATCTCAGCTGTTACCTACGCTTGACCCTACACATATACGCTTGTGTGTAGCTTGGCCTGCACTTATGTGGAGGCTTATGCGTAGCTTCTCCATCCATGTGTGTAGTTATGCATATAAATGATAATTGCAGACACTTTTTTATTATTGTCTGCGTAGGTATGCATGGGAAAATCTTAAAAATCCTGTTTTACCAATTCTTCTTCTATTTGAACCCCGTTCATTCCTCTAAAATGTTTCTCAAAGTTTCGGCCTTGAAAAATATATGTTTTTGCAGTTTTTACTCAAACTTGCTTCCTCTTCATTTCTTTAAGCTTTGATTTGAATTTGAAGAAGCTTTTCGACGCCTGTTAAACCTACCCGACCTTATATTCACTCAACAAGGTTATTGTCTAGAATATGTCAAAAAATAAATAATACTCACAAGTGTTCTTACAGGGTTGTAATTGGCAAATCTATGGGGGAAGCTAAAGGGAAGAGTGTTGAGGATTTGAACCACATATGTAGTAATGGGGATAGCAAGAATGATGCTATGTCTTCGATGGGTTTAGGGAAGAATAAGAAAAAAGGAAATGGAGGGGTTGTTATGACAAATAGTGAGGATGAGTCAAAAACTGCTGATGAGTTCATGATTATTACTAAAGGGAGCAATGATACTATGAACAAGTTGAAAATTGGTGGTAACACTAATACTATATGAGGTGTTCTCAGCAAGACTGAAGTAGGTGTTTCTGAGGTTGACAAGGTTAATATTCTTACACCTAATAAATTTTCTTGTTTGGGTAACATAGAAGAAACTGAAATGATTGATGATTGGGGAATTGAGTCAGAAACAGAAAATAAAATAAGTAAACCTCTTGAGATTTCAAATGATAGAAAGGTTTCTAAAATTAATTATGTTGAAGGTGGAACAAGGGCAAGAGTATCCCTACAAATTTGTTGGTTTTAGGGGTGGGTGTTATGGGTAAATTACATGTTTCCAAGTTTAAAACCAAAATAGTTCTTAAAGGGGTGTCCAGATAGATAATTGAGCCTGATCCTGAGGTTTTATAATGTTACCATTTTATTTTATATATGGAACATAAGGGGTCTTAATGGGGAAGATAAACAAAAGGAGGTTAAATTGATGATCCAGAGTTTGGATATTGTTGTGTCTTGCTTAATGGAAACAAAAGTTGTTCAGAATAATGTTGCTAGAGTGTTGAATAATATTTGCAATGGTTAGAATTGTTTTACAAATTATGAATTTGCTGAGTTGGGTAGGATATGGGTGTGTTGGAATCCAGCTAAGGTGGTTGCTACTTTAATATCTAAGAGTGACCAGTACATCCATGCTAATATTCAAAATCTGGACAATTCTTTTCATTGTTCTTTACTTGTATTTATGGAAGTAATGATTACCAGGAGAGAAAACTGTTGTGGAATGAGTTAGAAATCCTTTCTAGTATTTTGTAGAATGATCCTTGGTGTTATGTAGTGAGATTTAAGCATGAGAAATGGGATGGTTCTGAGAAGTGGTCTTTTAAGTTTAAAGAGCGTGGTGAAGCTTTAACCAGAGATGGGTTGATTGACTTGAAGTTTGCTGGGATAAAATATTCTCGGTCTAATGGGAGTCTGTTCAGGATAGATGTGTTTTTAATTCTGTTTGGTTTGACTATATTTCTGTTGCTGAAGTGAATTTTAACCCTCCTGGTGTCTCGGATCATGCCTGTATTATACATAATGTTCAAAAGGAAATTAAAAGACCATTCAGGTTTAACAATTTTTTGAGCAAGTATGAAGAGTACTTACCAGTGATAACTGAGGTTTGAAAGATCTTTATTGGTGGCTCTAAGATGTTGTCCTTGGTTCAGAGGCTCAAACTGGTGAAGAAACCTTTAAAACAATTAAATAAGAGGTATTAAAGTAACATTCCTAATCAAGTCAATGAAGTTAGGAGAAAGCTACTAAATGCCAAGAGTTACTTGATAATGATAGTGGTTTAAAGGAGTTGGAGCAACATTGTTTGTAGGAGTTCTATAAAATGTCATATGTAGAAGAGATTATTTTAAAGCAACAATCCAGAGTTCAATGGTTGAGTCTAGGAGATCAGAATACTAAGTATTTTTATAAGATTGCTACCAGAAGAAAGGCCTTCAATAGAATCTCTTCTATCACCAAGGAGAATGGGACTATTCTTACGGAACATAGAGATATTAATAGAGAGATTGTGGGTTACTACAAGAACCTTTTTTCTCAAAAGGATAGTGAGAATCCTGGTGATCTAAAAGATTTTATTAATAACCCTATATCTGTTAATCAAAGCAATGTTATGTGTAGGGATGTTACTGGTGATGAAATCAAGGCTATTTTTTTGCTCTAGAGGATGATAAAGCTCTAGGACCAGATGGTTTGAATGTTGTTTTTTATAAAACTGCATGGTGCATTATTGGGAAGGATGTGGAGGAAACTATTCTAAAATTCTTTGCTTCAGGTATGATGCTCTTTAAACTGAATTGTACATCGATCTTTCTAATCCCTAAAGTTGATAATACATCCAAAGTTAGTGAGTATAAGCCAATCTCTGTATGCAATGTGCTTTACAAGTGCATTGCAAAAATCATTGCAAATAGAATAAAACCTACTTTGAACAATTGTATTAGTGCTAATCAATCAAGTTTTTATGAAAGCGAGAAGTATTAGGAATAATGTGTTGTTGGCTCAAGATATTTTACTCCATTATCATAAAAATAATAGCCCTTCTAGAATTTCTATGAAGATAGATTTTAACAAAAGCTTATAATTCTGTTTATTGGGATTTTTTGGATGAAGTGTTAAGGAGTTTTTTATGTTCCTAAAAGGATGAGACAATGGATTAGGGCTTGTTACTCAACACCTAAATTCTCTATTAATATCAATGGTGTTTTGGAGGGCCCCCTTTAAAGGGGAAAGGGGATTAAGACAAGGGGACCCCATGTCCCCTTATTTGTTTGTTATGTGCTTGGAGATTCTTTTTGGGTTGCTTAACAAGTTGAAATATGAAGAGCAATTTGAATTTTATAGTAAATGTATCAAATTGGCTATAAATCAACCCATGTTTGCAAATGACTTATTGGTTTTTTGTAAAGGTAATTGTAATTCAGTTAGTGTTATGTTACATGATGTGAGAAATTTTAGTTTGTGGTATGGCCTGAACCCTAACCCAACAAAAATCTTACTGTTTGCTTCTGGAGTTGAGGAGGTGACTATGGAAAACATTTTAAATTTATCGAACTTTCATTTGGGGACTTTTCCAGTGAAGTATCTTGGAGTTCCTTTGATATCTACTAAATTGAAACCTGATGATTGAATTGAGTTGGTTATCAAATTAACTAAGAAGGTCCATACATGGAGTAGCAGGTGGCTTTCATTTGCTGGGAGGTTTCAATTAATCTCAACTGTATTATTTTCTATACAAGTCTAATGGAGTACTACTTACATTTTTCCCAAGGCAGTGATGAAGAAATTGTCTTCTATAATGAGAAAATTTCTTTGGAAAGGGGCTGAATTGAATAGTGGAGGGGAAAAATTAGCCTGGAGCAAAGTTTGTCTTCCTAAGAATGAGGGAGGGCTTGTGTTAAAGGATCTTGTTGAGTGGAATGAAGCTTCTATTGGAAAACAACTATGGAATGATCTTAATCACGTGTCCTCTAATTTGTGGAGTACTTGGGATAAGGAAGAATTAATCAAGGGAAGGAATTTTTGGCTACTACAAATTCCTTCTAAATGTTCCTGGGCCTAGAGAAAGATTCTGGGTTTGAGAGATAAATTCAAAAAGTTTGTTAAGTACAAAATTGGCAATGGTAACAACATATATTTTTGGCATGATTTTTGGCTTTACAACACCACTATTATTGAAAAATTTAGTGATAGGATAGTGTATGATTATAGGCTAAGAAAGGATGCTAAGCTAAGTGATATTATTGTTGAGAACATATGTCATCCTACTAGTGTTGTCTCCCAACATCTCATGGACTTGAGAGATAACCGTCTCATGGACTTGAGAGATTATATTATGCAGCTTGAGAATCCCAAAACCCACATGGAAGATCAAATCATTTGGGGTCCTACTCAAGGGAAGTATTTTATTAAGATTGCATGGGATCAAATTAGAAGTAGAGGTCACTAGGTTGATTGATAGTCTTCTGCTTGGTTTTCCCAATGAATACCTAAACATTCCTTTATATTTTGGACAGTCATTCATAATAGACTTCAAACTTAAGATAAGCTAGTTTTGTATGGCATTGTTCAAGTGCAGAGATGTGTCTTTTGTGCTCTTCCCATTGAGACAAGAGATCACTTGTTTTTTTAGTGCAGGTTTTCTAAACAAGTTTGGGATTTGGTTGCTCAAGGTACAGTTTTGGAAATGTGGGGCATGTTTGGACTGACCTTTTACATTGGAGTAATGTCCATTGTAAGGGGAAGGCTATTGACTCTGTTATTGCTAGACTCTCTTTGGTTGCAACTATTTATATGATCTGGAGGGATAGAAATCATAGACTTTTTGCTGGGGAAGGTAGATCTATTTAGCATCTTGCCCATGAAATCAAGAATGGGGCTGCTGAAATTGTAGACTGTTATCAATTCCAAGGTTTAATGGGGCTGCTGAAATTGTATGATATGTCTGAAGTTGTTAGTTCTGCCCATATTTGGCATAATATGCAATGGATTGGCTGGGCACAATTGTTATTTAGGGTCCGTTTGGTTACGCGGATTTGGAATTGAATTGGAATTGGAATGTCATGGTATTTCAATTCCACAAATGTAATTCCAAATACATTGTTTGGATTTGTTTTGGAATTCAAGTGTAATTGGAATTGAGTATCAAACCCAACCCAATTTGAATGTAAAAGATCATAACTTTAAAAATTAAATTAGACAATATAGATAAATATATATATATATAGGTAAAAGTTTACAAGTATAAGGATGAATATATATGTATATATGCATGTGTATGTGTGTGTATATACATGTATGTATGTATGTATGTGGATGTGTATATATATATGTGAGTTTAGATGTATGTGTTTATGTATGTATACATGTGTATGTGTATGGGTATATATGTGTGTGTATGTGTATTCATATTTGTATATTTATATATATATGCCTTCTATGAGTACATATCTATGCATATGGTATGTATATGTGTGTATATAGATATTCGTATATATATATAGGTATGTGTATAGGCGTATGTATATATAGGTATTTATGTATATGTTTGTGGTTATGAAAACATTTGTTCTTAGAGAGAGAGTGTTTAATGGGTTAAGGTTTGAAAAAAGATGTGGAATTGGAAATCACAACTTCTCCTTGTGGAATTCAAGTTGTGGAATTGGTGTCTTTGGAATTACATTCCAATTCCAATTCCAATTCTAAAGTATTTTATTACATCCAAACAATGGATTTGGAATTGGAGCCCCCAATTCCAATTCCAAGGCTCCAATTCCATGATCCCAAACGGACCCTTAGTGATTTATGCAGGATGCAATGTGGTGATTTCTTGCTATTAGTTATGCTTATTGCTTTCTTTGGTACTGCAATTCTATTTCTTTATTTTAGTGAGATTTTGGTTGTGATGGATTCTATTTTGAAAAGGCATTGGGGTATCCATGAGGATGTTTTGGTTATTGAGAAGATTTATTGTGTTGGGGTTCCATCTGGGTTTCTAACAATAAGGGATGAATCCATGAAGAGATGGGATGATAACATGAATGATTGATTTCTCCAGGCCTCATTCTACATTGACTATAAAGAGAATTAGAAATAGAAGTCTTATGATTTTTCTATTTTTTATTTTTATTATGTGATATTGTAATGCAACTTGGGTTCCTATCTTGTTTTGGGATTATAGACTTAGTGCCTTTATTATGTATTATCTCTTGCATCTCTTTTGGGAGATAAGTCTTAAAACTTGGTGGGTTTGGGGATATCACCCTTGGGGTATGCCCTATGTTTTTTGTAGGCTTCTAGCCTTTGTTCATTTATAAAATTGATTTATCTTTAAAAAAAAAACATAAATAAATCTGCCAAATTTTATGATTGTGTGCTTAATTAAAATTCTTCAAGATTATATAATGCAATAACTTTTTCAATTAGTCGTACAATTTTGAATAATAACGTTTTTTTAATATTCACAATTTCTACTGCTACTATTGCTACATCTTGACAAGACATGTACTGTTTGATTATTTTATTGTTATTTCTTTTTGGCTTTCTTGGAGGAAAAAATAATTCTAACTTCGTGAGAAAATATTAATAAAATGACTCTGAATGATGATATCAAGGTAAGAATTTTCTATATAAACAACGGATGTTATGCATAATGCCTATTACGTTCGCTTTTACTTCATTGAGATTTGTTTTTCTAAGTCCAAAGTACTCTATAGAGAATAAAAAATAGCTCTCTCACGCCCCAAATTTCCTAGGATACCGAAACCCGAACCTAAGAGCTAATAAAGTGAATGCGGAAGTAAAAAGAAACGAGAATAAATGACCAATAGTCATCAAACACCCACACAAGGGTAAAAACATCATTTGACGCCTAAAAGATGTCAAAAAGGTCGTACGAGATCGAAAAGAAGGCAAACCAAAACACTTGACACCTTGAACGAATCATTACAACCCCCCTGTTTACCCAAGGATAAAATGGTCAACTCAAGGATACAATAGTAATTTCCAACTACAATTACAAATTTTGGACCTAGCACAAGCCATAGAACAAATGGAAGCTAATTCGAAGGTACGAGGTGGAAACCACAACATTTTGAAAATCGGCATTGCTACATGTAAGGTCCAAAATGTACCATCAACTTCAAACGACCATTACGCACTCAAATATGAATCAAATGAAGTAATTAAAAATCCTAAACACAAGATCTTGAAGTCAGATTTCTAAAAAGCTAAATAACACATCAATACGATACTTGTAGCTCGAGATATGACCGAAATAGTGAACAGTAGTTGAAATGTGCGCGAGCTACAGTTGACTTCAAGAAACATGCAATCGACTGTCCTAAACAGGCAGTCGACTACCCAAGGTTATGGCTAACCCAAAAATGTGCCGAAATGAAATTTTCAAGGTCCAGTCTACTGCCTAAATGCCAGTCGACTTCAAGGGTTTGAAAAACTGGAAAAAATGACTCTAAACCACCTTGAACTCCTATAGAACATGGAGGATAGCCTCAAAACTATTAGGGAACTTTTAGGATGCTAATAATATTCTCGGAAATAAAAAACTAGAGAGAAACTATTGTTTTTGTCAAAATCTTTTCCTTGAATTTTCGTAAAAGATATCCGTCTTGCCCCCGGTCTTCGTTTTTAATAGACCACCGACTTTAAAATCTCAAATTCTTTTCAAACAACTTCAAATCATTTCAAAAAAAATAATTTTAGTCGGGGTTACTCTGGTAGGTAAAAATAGGTTTTTCCATTCAAATCGAAAAGGGTTTGTTTGAAAACCTAAAAAAATGTCGTTTTCGGCCAAACTCCTAATAATCAAATTGAATACGATAATCCATAACACATCACTAAATGAAAGGATTCATAGATTAACATTCAAATGCCCTAAGCCAATACATGTTATTGTTTTCCACAAAATAAAATAGTCTTTACGTTTCCGGCACCGAAGTGCACCAAAGGAATAAAGTCCCTGCGTATAACGCTCCAAGGGACATACATCCATGTAAGCTACCCGGCTAACACGCTAGCCGTCAAAAGACAAGTATCCATCATTTGTTTACAAGTTTACAAAAAAATGAGCATAGGTATACATGTGAGTTACACTAATGCTTTACAAAATAAGTAGTTCGCCTCCTTACGCACAAAAGGGAGAAATCAACACCGTATCTCTACAGAGAGACTACGGACCTCCCGGAAAGGAATCACCACCTGAAAAATATATAAGTCATGGGATGAGCTCACTAGCCCAGTAGAGGAAGCGTCATCGCCTCAATCTCCACCTAAGGTTCACGATACTAATCCTAGGTTGGTCTCTTGTTCCACATGGCTCTCACACCAATCCAAAATCCCATCGAACCCAACAAATAATTTCCTCAACATGCTCATATCATAATTATTCACAATTATAGCATGCTTCAACATCAAAACCATAATCACATATATATAGCAGTTTATATGCAATACGACTCAACACACTTCATGATACACACTTTGCCCATCACAGGTTAATGAATACATATTTTGGCCATTTTATTTTTGAGTATACAAGCTTATCAAGTAAATGTAGAGTACCGCACCGATAAATCCCAAGTGAATTTTCTCTCTTTCACTTTCAACAAAGAAGGCGGTTGTATGAGAGCCCAACTTGCTACTCCGTGCCCCAAGACTCCAAAAGGCAAGAATACGAGAGGAGCCCACTTGCGACTCCTAACCTGGTATCACGTTTTCGGACTTACTAATTCCGTATGTGTGAAACACCCACTGGCCAATTGTTGCGACGATCCGACACAAGATTACCCACACATGATCACACGACCTGCATATACCAACACCATGATTTTGACATTACACGATTTACTCAATATGCATCCAGGTGTTCAATAACAACCATATTCCATCACAATACATGTTTTTCTCATTTCCAATATATTGTGCTCAATATAACCATGGTCCATCATAATACATATTTTTTCTCTTTATGCACTATATTATGCCCAACTCATCAATATGATCATAATATCACATTTATAAGCAATAAACCACAACAAACATTTATATCACACAATCATGTTTTCAAGGGAATCGTCTAAGTTGTCAAGACTCAACTCACATATATAAATATATATACGACATATATACACATAGACGCACACACCCTCGTACAAATATGAAAAGAATTAGTTTTTCCCCTACCTCAATTCCATGCAAGCTACACAATAATGGCCAAAAGAGGTTCAAGCCAATACCAACTCAAATTCTCAATAGGATAGCTCCAAACACTAGCAACACACCATATGAACAACACAATTACTATGTCACAAGAAACCGAATTTAAACAAGAGTGGCTCCAACCACAAGAATCAACCAAACCCTAATGATAACTAATTAGAGTTTCATGGAGAAATAAAATCTTAAGAGTACAAGTTAGGGAACTTACCACTACCTTCTCCACAAGATGATTTCAAGAGCTACTACCAATGGAACTCACTTGGTAGTTTGAAAGAAATCCTAACCTTCTATAACATGAACAAGAGAAGACTATAATCAATACCCACACAAAGAAATTCATGAACATGAAATCTTTGGTTCTTAGCAACAAAACTCTAGAATCGATAGAAGACTTACCTAGTGATTCAAGAACACCACCAAGAGTTATCCCCAACAAGCAAGGAGAAGAAAAGAGAGCAAGAATTTGTGAAAGAACAAAAGTCTTGCAAAGTGGCTAACCCTAATGTTGTGTTTGGTACAGTGGAATGGAATGGAATAGAATACCCATTCCATTAGTTTAGACTCATTCTCTTGTTTGATACACAAAATTAAAATGAGAATGATCATTTAATTCATTCTATCAAACACCATTCTTGGGCATTCCATGCTCCACCCTATGGAATGCCCATTCCATTCCCACTTAAAACTATTTTTTTTCACTTTCCTAATAAAACCCCAAAATAACCTTTGCAATAAAAGCTATATATATATATATATATTGATATATATGTATATATAGACCTGATATATATATACAGAAAACTGATATATACAACTAATATACAACCCCCAAAATAACATTTGCAATAAAAGCTATATATATATATAACTAATATATATGTATATATAAATTAAACTGACATATATATATATATATACACACACAACTGATATATACAACCCAAAATGTATATAGAATGATATATATATATATATACCAGATATATATCTCTGAAATTGGTATATTTTTTTGTGATTTCCATAGCACTAGAAATCTCTTATCTGTATCTTTTCTTTCCTATCTATTCTATTTCCATATATATCTTAAATATATTCTGCGCAAAAAAAATATTTAAAGTGATTTTATTAGTACTACAAAATATCCCATTAATTGATTTTTATTATCATATTAATCTATGAACAAATCATTTATGATGTTGTTTGAATTAACACAAATACATATTTTGCTTATTTTTACTTTTACCTATCTTATTACAATATTTATTTGTATACTTGTTGATAAATTAAGTAAATGTCAAATAAAGTTTTCTTATAAGAACTCTTTGTTATCTAAAACTCTTTAGATATTGCATAACAATAACAACAAATAAAAAGATAGAAACCACTACAAAAAATAAAATTAAAAATAATAGATAACAAGATTAAGGGGTATTTTGGAGAAAGAACATTTCATTCCAAGTAAAATGATGATCAACCCAAACAGGGAAATAATAATAAACATTCCATTACAACATTATTTCCTTATTAAACCAAACAGAGAATTGAATGACCATTCCATTCCATTTTCATTCTTATTCCATTCCTACTTAAATGAGTATTTCATTTCATTTCATTCATTAGTACGAAACGCAACATAAGAATTGTAGAGATCCCCCACTCACCATTCTCACCATCCAAGGGTTGAGAATAATGCAAGAAAAATGAATAGATGATCCAAGGGTTGACAAGAAGTCTTGCAAAGTGAAAGATCAAGAATAATGCATTCTTGCATTTAAGTGTCAACTTAACAAGGCCCTATGATTCAATGGTTGAGAACAAAGATGAGTGAAGAAGATCAAATGCTAGAATTTAGACAACACCTAAAAGTGTAAAATGACCATTTTCTTCTCAACTTAGAGTTAATTACAAGAATGTCATCATGCCTCTTATTTACCCTTCCACCCCTTGTCATCCTCTCTATTTACCAACATGCCACTTATGCCCCAACACTTAGCCAATTCTCTACACTTTTCACTATGTGCTCATAATATGAAATTACTTATTTACCCTTCAATCATTTCTTTCCCGAAATTGTTTCCAACAATTTTCATTATTCTTCAAATGAAAATACAACATGAAACTTACAATTTTTAATATCACATAAAACATATAAGTCATGCTAAGCACATAAACACATTTAGCACAAAATTACATTAAACACATAATCACGTATGCAATTAATCATTAATAATTTTTTTTTAATTTACACGTAAAAATACCGGACGCTACACGCTCATTGTGTGATAATGTTTCTTGTGACGAATAAGATTAATCTAACTCACATATGAAAATAAAGCAAAATGGGTAAAATATTCAAAATTCCTATTCAAATATTCGAGTATGTTAATGGCACGACTAAGAAGTGTATAATGTTTATTCTACTTGATATAAGTCGTGTGCTCCCTTTTACGGAATTTGTTTTCTGTTGAAAGTTGAAACTAAATGAGTTCCAAATTAGGTTAAATATTTTAATTTCTTGAGCGAAAGAACAACTGATTAAAAAAATTATTTGATTTTTTTTTTTTCATGCAAGTGCTTGAGACAATTTCCTTTTTTTGACAAAGAGCTTGAGGCAAACGTCAATAATTCTCAATGCATGTATCATTATTTTACTTAATTAAAGCAAAGTTAAAATTAAACATCCAAAATAACGAACTTTCTTATTTATGACTCCTAAACATTTATATTTTCAAATTTTGTTGGCTTAGTTGTCAACCAAAACTTGATTGCATAATTAAAGAATGGCCAACAATAAACTCCTCACCCACTTCCATACCTAACCGCAAGCTCATGTGCACCAAAAAGCTCCTTAGGGCACGTCCCACTTCGTCATCCATGCTAATTTGTATAATATAATTTGAACACGTGGATAAATTTTTGTTAAAAAAAAATTAATATTGATTTATATTTTTAAAAATTTGATGTCCAATTTTATTTTTTTTAAAAAAATTAATCACATATCCAATTTATATTGAACCACATCATCGAATGTATATACTTCGTCCTGATGTGACATGATCCAAATAAATGGATCAACCTTTCTGAGCCCAATTCCATCAAATTCTATAAGTATTCTCTTTGAGTTTCTTTTTGGGCTATTTTCAATAAACCTCCCTATAGTTTCATTTTGCATTAACTAACTCCTCTCTAGTTCAGAAAATTCCCATACATTTATCAAATTGTATTAGCTTGCCCACTTTCCTATAATTTTGGACCAAAATACCCCTGCAATTTAATAAAAAATAATATTTTATGAGAAAATTACACTTTCACCCCCTCTTGTTTTACTAATTACACTTCCACCCCTTATTACAAAATTATAATTTGATAAAAAAATATAAAATTCAAAAAATATATATAAAATTCAAAAATATATATATATAATACGTAAAAAATTCAAAAACAAACATATAAAATTCGTAAACAAATATATAAAATTAAAACAATATATATAAAATTCGAAACAAATATTTAAAATTTGTAAAAAAATATATAAAATTCAAAACAAATATATAAAATTTGTAAAAACATTCAGAAACAACGTATAAAATTCAAAAAAATCATATAAAATTTGAAACAAATATATAAAATTCGTAAAAAATCTATAAAATTTGAAACAAATATATAAAATTCAAAATATTTATATAAAATTTGAAAAAA
Organism: Cornus suecica; assembly: GCA_963922005.1. NCBI lineage: Eukaryota > Viridiplantae > Streptophyta > Magnoliopsida > Cornales > Cornaceae > Cornus > Cornus suecica. The sequence continues at coordinate 39,761,095 of OY998242.1, forward strand.
ACATATAACATTTGAAAAAACCATATAAAATTTGTAAAAATATATATAAAATTAAAAACAGACATATAAAATTCGAGAAAAATATATAAAATACAAAAAAAAACATAAAATTCGAAACAAATATAAAAAATTCGTAAACAAATATATAAAATTCAAAATATATATATTTTGTCTCAACATATTGATGTCATTTACTTTTCCTATAATAAGATAAGAATAAGAACAAGTGGCTCCCATACCAGAAGCATACAATTTCCCTTTGATAGATCCAAATCAGTTGCATTGACTTGCATAGTAAAGATCACCCCCCACAAGAACTATATGTGTAACGCCCCAAATTCCACAGGACCTCTTGTACTGGAGTCTAGGATCATTGGAGCGCCACCTGGAAATTCTATCGAAAATCGGACAGAGTTCCGTCTGTACGGGAACCCTCTGGTGGATAAGGTCCACTCCAAAATACACCCTGTACCAGTATATGACACTAAGATAATTAAACATCCTGCCCAAAACTCACAAGGGACCCAGGTAGACGGAATGCTAACTCTACCACCCTTCCAAGCCCCATAATAAAAACCACAGTCTATCGATGTACATATGGTACCCGATAAAAGTAAAATACAGGCCAACCTAGCATAAGATACAGACCACCACACCCATAGGTGCCAAAAGAATAATACATTAATCTGAAAAGATGAGATAAATGTAAACTAGCCCTAACCATGGCCTGAACAACCAAAATGAATAATAGGTCAAAACATGTTAACTGCATCACAACAACTACATCCATCCCTGTCCGGCTCATAATCTGAAAATAATAAACACAAGGGGAATGAGCTCAACATTCAGCAGGAAAATGCCCTCTGTCTCCACCTTAACTGGCGAGACTAACAGGCTCTCCCCAAAACCACAACTGAATCCCATCCTGAAAGACAACACACATCTCGTCTTAGTCTACATACCCGTGAGATCCACCACTAGACACACTGAATACTCATTAATCCAGCTATAACAACGGTAATAAAAATCGTAGAACATATATATGTATATCTCAATAAACATATATCTTATGATGATATGCGAATGAAATGCAGGTCCTCGTCTACCTACACTCACAATGTCGAACCTCAGTACAACTGCAGTGTCACGCCCCGAATTCCTAGGACTCCGAAACCCGAGCCTAAGAGTTAAGGGAGTGAATGCGGAAGTAAAAAGAAACGAGAACCAACGACATTCAGTCATCAAACACCCATAAAAGGGTAAAGATGCTCTAATACCATACTGTCGCGCCCCTAAAATTCCCGAAACTTTAATATAGAGAATCAGGGAATCTCCAAAGGGTGACGTTAGTCAAGGGACTACTAGAATCAACAATAACAAAGGAAATACATGGAATAACAATGAAAACTATACTCCATGCCAAATAGAATACTAGAACTCAATAGTATCCTCACATACCAACAGACACACTCCTAAATTCCTAAGACTCCCGAACAGGAACATCCAAGAAATTCAGGATGTGATCCTTAATACGAATGACCAACTAAGATATCATTAACCATGAAAATGTATGGAATAATGATAAGAAATGGTATATTCCATACCCAAATGACTAATAAAACTAAGCAGCGGAATCTAACGAAAATCTGGCAGAGTTCCGTTTGTAAATGGAACATCCGGATACACAACCACAACACAAGAACCTGCCAATAACATTTTGATAATAATAATGGCTTCCAAGCCCCACATTCATCAATCCTACTAGGGCCGAGGTAGTGGAAAGAAACCAAAACCCCTCCAAACCCTCTAACATCAACAGAACCACAAATGCTCGAATAAGAATACAGAAAAGCGCCTAGTTGTACAGAATAGATACAATAACATCCTGAAAGAATAAATACAGGAAATAAATGATACACCGATAGGGATATGCCAACAAACTGACTCCCAAAATAAATAAATGATAATCCCATAACAATGGGTAAAGAAGCTGACAGAAGAATACTACCGTCCCCAAACCAGTCGTGCTGCAATCGTAACCGCATCACCCAACGCAACTCCAAACCTATAACAAGGAAACAAGAGAAAGTTGTCGTTGTACTGCATCCTGCCCATAACCGTATATTTCCTGCAACCTGGCGTGGGAATACCAGGGGGCAAATGAAATACCCCTGTGAGCAAATAAGCTCAGTGGGAAAGAATACTCTAACTACCACATCCTCTGGCAGTTTAGGTAATGCTAACTATCTATCAAGATATACATAGCCCAACAAATCCCATCCACGCAAACCCAAGGCATGCGCTCACATGCTACCATACGTAAGTATATAGGGGATATATACATATATATATATATACATATATATATATAAATACACAACATGAGCCTATAAGATACAACTAAGACTCATACTCCCAGTACCAACACCAGTAGTCGACACTACTCTCACCAACATACACTAGGTACACGACACCCAAGTCAAACCTAACCAATCATCAAGCGTTCACGACGCTAACAAGAAACTCCAAACAGAGGGAATCACACTCACCTCTAACATCCACAAGGATCGAAACACACTACTAGTACCAAGGAATACTCCTAACTCACTTCCCGAGAACACATGAGGAAAAGTACTCACGTCCTTGCGTACTAACACAACCGTCATCTAATTATATATATATATATATAACAAACCTCATCCCATTCCTAAGGAAAATCTACCTCTCAAAGGCTAGATCACCTCAATCATATCACCATATCATAAATCATATCGACCTCACAGGACTAACATCAATAGGGTCAATCATATCACTAACACTCTCACTGTAGGCGAAGAAAACCACCTAATCAAATCACTAAGAGTACTCGAACACTACTCTCATGAAGGACCACCTGAGGGTCACCAAAGCAAAGCGAAGGAAAAGACTTCCCAATGCTAAACCAACAGATAACCGAGACAACAATGTCAAGGTTAAGAACACCACAAGCGTTTAGTGAAAACACCTGGACAAGGAACCCAATCCACTCGGTATCCATGCCCCTAACATGTGGAACAACTCGAATCACCTAAGTGGTGACATCAAAAACCAAGAAAAGTGAAAGGCAACACTATATGTGTGCACTGAACAACACCCAGCCTCATGCCCGAGGCTTGGAAATAATCCAAAGGAAAGGTGAAACAATGGAACACCTTTTAATACTCTACAGGTCAAGATCTTGAGAAAGAAGTCTCGGAATCTCAGAATCTCGAGGAAGTAATAAAATAGTTTTCTTTTAAGAAACCACACAGTAAAAATGACCGTCTTGCCCCCGGTCTCCGTCAGTTGCCATCACCGACTTTTAGAAGTTAAAATCTTTTTAAAGAAGATCCTAAGATCATTTATAAAGTACTAAAACTTTTCATTTCTACGGGGGTAGGCGAAAACGGGTTTTTCCGTTTAAATACAAAGAGTTTAGAAAACACCGTTTTCGAAATGACAGCAGAATAAGAGTGAACACAACTTTACAGATTCCTATAATGCCCAAAATGACAGTAAAGGAAGAACAACACGTTGGACTCACGGAAGACAACCATCCGTTTCCAACTCCACCAAATCAAATGACAACACATGGAAGAGGTTCGGCACCACGCCGTAACCGACAACTCAAGGAATGACATAGAAGTCAATGACTACGTACTAGCGTACAAAACACAGTACAAGGAATGCTTAGGGAATGAACTAAGCACTAGAACCAAGTCTATCAAACTACAGTACCTCGAGTACTTAATAAAGTCACTCAAGCATAACCTCTTCTCACCAATCAAAATCTCAACTACAGTTGATAGCCTATTCCTCAAAAGTGAAAGACACCTAAAGGTCCATATTACAACTCACAATCTCATCACCCGCCTTCTCGAATGCCCCAATTCATAACTAATACTAAAATCAATCTCTAACCTCCAATCTCTAACAACGTCACACCCCCGCCTTCTCTAAGGCATCAAGTCCAAATCATCTCTGCAGTCCATCACTAACCACAAAGGTCACTATGTCAATATACTTAACCTCCCCCAAGGGTACGAAAGTATATATATACTCACAAGTATAAAATAAGCATTTCAATATACTTGATCTATTACTACATGTAATCATTTTCTTTCACGTTAATCATTATCAACTGAGCATTTTACAAAGATATGAATTTAAATTCGCAATATTCATACATAACATGCTCTAAAATCCAACAGGCAATAATAACACATATTAAACCTATTCCAACAACACATGTAATAATCTCACGTATACATGTCAAATGAAATCACATAAATGCCATGCAAATATAATGTGACTCAACACCACACTTTGCCCTATCATAGGTTAACGAATACGCACTATACCCATAAATATGAGCTAACAGAGGGTCGCACCGGTACTTCCCAAGTGATTTTGAAACTTTTCACTTCAACAAGGAAGACGGTTTGCACGTGACGACTCGTGACCAAAGATTCGTCAACACGAATGCACGAGACGACCCGAGACTTCGAGAATGAGATGACACACCCTATACCCCATTCACAACTCATTATTCTATAGGATGGGAACACCCCCTGGCTAGTTGTTGCGACGATTCGACACAAAGACACCCCACATGATTTCACAACCCACATATACCAATACCATGATTTGACACTATATGATATTCTCAATATGCATCCAGGTCCAAATGACAATCATGCCTCAATATAAATATGTGATGCATCATATTTATATATAATATCCACATGAATCCAATATAATTCTCGAAATCTCTTTTTAACATGCTTTTAAAATACAATAAAGCATTTAAATCATATGAAAACAATTTCATATAAAATTCATGTTTTCAAAAATATATATTTTCTTTAATTCTTTAGAAAATATTTCAATTTCCCCTATCATGCCTTTAAAATAATTTAAACAAATAATCCACGTATAACGAGAGGGACCTAGCATAGCGTCTAAGTTTCTCGCGTCCAACGTTTACAAAATTCTCTAGCCCATTTAATTCTCAAGGGAATTTCTAAGCCATCTATTCTTATTCGATTCAGATAGGAAATTATTTAATTACATAGGAAATAATTTAATTAATTTTCTTAAATTAATTCCTAAGTCCAATTCCGATTCTAAACGAATTATAGATATTTAAATTAACGATTTAATATATCTATATTAAATTAAATAAGGGTTTTGCACCCCTAAACTACTTCAATAATGCGGAGTGAGAAATATAATTTCCCACCTGAAATACGCTTACAGAACAGCCGTTTCGGGCCCACCCGAATATGACGCCCGCCGACCAAAGTCATTCGAAAAATATTTTGAATATATCCAAATGTCCGTCTCGACAACCTATACGATATATGCGAAGCCCATTAGCAATAGGTTAATTAATTTGGCTAAATCTAAAATAGCCCAAACGAAAATTCGAAACTTCAAATCGAATTTCCCAACAAACCGTTCAACGTAAAATTACGAAATTTTTACACGTCGTACCTGACAATAGGCGAAGCTACCCTCCAAAAGTCGACCAAAAAAATGGCCAAAGTTTCTGTCCGAACCTGCGCTGCTGCACAAACTGCTGTCACCACTTCGCGGCTACACAGCTGCTACTCCACCTGTGCGCGACCACCTGCTGTCACGCCGCTATCTCCTTCCCTCTTCGGCGATCTCCACCAGGCCGCGCCACCCTTACACGAAAATCATAGCCCGTTCCTTCGCAACTCCTCTCTCCGTCTCCTCTTTCTCTCTCTCTCTCTTTCTCTCTTGCCAACGAAAATGGAGATGGAGAAGGAGTGGCGTCGGCCCGAAGACACAAAGAAGGAGAAGAAGCTAGGTTGCTTCGGTGCAAGGAGAAGAGAAGGAAGCTAGGTTGCGACTCTCACAGATATATCCATATATCGTGTATACATATACATATATATATATATAATTCAATTTCAATTGAATTTTGTGCAACTTATTTTCAATAGGCCCATGTGACATGTCATGTGGCCAAAAGAAATAAATGTGGCAATAGTTTCCCAAATTACAATACTAGCCCTCTATTTATCCATAATCACGAAATAACCCCAAAACTATATATATATATAATTATAATTAAATATATATATATACGATAAATCCCAATAAATACCGGGAACGTCCAAACATAATCTCGTAAGCCTGAAATAATAACGGGACGTCCAATTAATTATACTGGGTTAGAAACCCAAACGTCGGAACACTAAACGCCCGATCCAATTAAAACGCGTCGTCATTCAATCGAAACACTAATCATTAAACGTCGAATAAACTAACGTCAAAACGAGACCGTATAATTGACAACAAGAATTCGCGTAGTCGTCAAAGAGAAACTGTAAAGTCATCCAGTCGACTTTGAAAGTAAACGCGAAAAATTTACACGCGAAATACCAAGAATAATATGAACGTCATGAACATGTGACGTCATAACCGAAATTAAATTAAATATAATTTCAGGAAAAAGGAAAATAACACGGGGTGTTACATGCAGTGCCGAGTCACAACCAATCATAGCTCTCTCTGCTACCCTGTAGTCAACCAGTGCAGCAAGAACACGCACAATGACTCAACTAGGATGGCCCAACTCCGAACACCTAGGAATAAGCGAGATGGCCCAACTCTGAAACCCATACGTCCAGATAGTCGTATCTCGACGTCTGGTACTCAATGCAACGCATGCTCTCACAGTCCCTACTAATTACATGCTCGTGCAATGACATGACATAATGACATTATACTATACCTAGCACCCTAGGTAGATAGGAATGAATTTAAAATCAATTTAAATATATACGCAGCATGGTCACTTAAAAACATATAACCACGAAACACATCACTCTCAATGATACTCATTTTATTATCTACTTTCCAAATAATCAAATCAATTTAATTAATACACGTAGCATGCTCGATAAAATCACATTAGCACAAACCACATCACTCTATCATCAATTATCAATAAACCAGCTCGTTATTTATCTACTTTCCAAATAATCACCAAATCATGGTATTTTCATCAATTTCAATTTAAACACATTTTATATTACATTTTAAGCCATTTAAATTCATAATTATCACAAGAATAATTCACATGCCCAATGGTACAAAACACTAAATTAAAGTAGTTTTCCCTACCTCTAGAAGCGTGCTAAAAAATGACAACAAACTAACACCGATTTTCGAACCGCAATCCCATAAAATAGCATTTTCACACCGTGAATCCAATCAAATCCCACGATGCTCCAAAACGATCACTACGATGCCTAGAACAACATAATAGAATATGACTAAAATCCATGAATGTTAGGTCAACCAAATCAACACAAAACCAAAAAAGGCAACTTACCTAGAAAATGCGATCTAAGCTAAACCGTTCGACGAAATCGCACCAAAATTCAGTATGTCATGTACGATACCGAGACACATCTACGTTCTGAAAATCAGGCCAAACAAAGCACGAATTGCCATTGAAACGGTGATACGAAAACTCGGCCGAACTGCCCTCACGCCGCCACCACTGCCCCTGCGCGCCACCCCTGTTTCGCCACCGTAGCCCAGCAGCGTCACCGCCCTTCACACGGCCCGGTCTTCTCTTTCACGTAGCCCTCTCTCTAGACCCGAATTCCTCTCTCTCACCGACCGGCGAAGATGAAGGTGAAGATGGTCAGCCGAAGTCGCAGCTGGGAGAAGAAGAAGATGGAGAAAAAGTCTGCGCATGGATGAGGAAGAAGAAACCGTCCTTACACAGATATATCGGTATATATATATATATATATATATATATATATATATATATATAATAAATACCCATATATATATTATCAATAAATATATATATACATAATTAAATATGAAAAATTGGCCCAACAGCCCGATACGCTGACAAGCGACTAACCACCGTGAAGAAACGGCTTAAAAACCCTTCGCGTCGAGTGCGGAACAAAAGTAAAATATTTGACCTCAATTTCAATAATTATATACACAATATAATACTAACAATCTGTAATAATAATTAATAAAATAAAATAAAACAATAAAAAAATACACCGGGCCTTACAACCTCCTCTCCTTAGGAGATTTCGTCCTCGAAACCACAACGCAACTACACTAGTGCACGAAAATAGGGCACTCTGCCCGAACCGCCAACACTCTCTTTTGCTCAAGTCACCTCCTCGTCACAGTGATGCCATAGCGAACCTTGACCATGTAAAAGATCCGACCCTGCAGTACTTGATCCCATGCATCCAGGATCCGTACAGGTCACCCTTCGTACAACACATCCTCGGACACGTTGATACCAACCCATTATAGAACTTGCTAATGATCTAATAGATACCTCTATAGCATAGACGAATGGAAAGAAATACACTATGGACAACGGCTAACACCAAAGGTAAAACTAACTGGTAAGTCACCTCCCATATCCGATCCAGAGATATAACAGAAAACCAGGCATGGGGATAGCTTGCCCCTCCTCCCCAAACCTCACAAACCCTCCTTCTCTTGGAGAGACCTTAAAGAACACGAGGTTGCCCACGTCGAAGGAAAAAGGATGACTCCTACTATCAATGTAGCCCATCCGTCGGTCCTGTGCCATAACTAGTCGCTGATATTATTATCATTTCCCGATGCCTTAAAGACTTCCCAGAACTGAAGCCTTGCACCTTCAGGGTGAATGAAGACCAAAGAGGCAGCAATAAGCCAACACAGAAAACAACCTGATGAACATAAATGTAATGCAATGGCTCAAGGTCTAAGGGAAAATCACAACGCGTCACACTCGGCTAAAACGTTGCCCTTAAAAAATATGAAATTTGAAACATGGATACACTGAAAAACATGATGACTCAAGAGGAAAAGTTGGCTCCTAAAACTATCATCGCGTACCCACCATCGGAAATCGATTCCCTACCTGGAAAAAGGTGAAGGAAAAAGAAGCGAGCATAAATGTGCTTAACAAGAGTATCCCACTGCCTCGTCCTTTAACTCAACATGGCGTGCTAACCCATCACTCTGTAAACAGCCAACCAAAGCCAGGCCCGCTAACACACCCTGGCCCACATGCTAACGAGACCTTGAGTACACACCTCATACCCCAACCGACACACGAGGTAAAATTTTATGACCATGACCGCATAGAGGAAAAATCACAATGGTCAACCTCTATAGCTAAGACATCTACAAAAGAAGGAACAAACTAAGTCATTCGCACCAAGTACTAAGACCGCGAAGACTCAACCAGCGAAATAACCACTAACATGTCTAAAACACGTAACTCCCGTCCGTAGAAAGTAACATACTCGTGTAGCTAACACGTAACAGAGGGAAACACATTGCTTACCCTCAGTGCAAGACACATACTAAAGAGCAAAACCAAAGTCCGTGATATCTACACGCACCACAAAGAAAATGATACAACTCTAGCTTTGTTCTACTATTACTACCTCGAAGGTTAGTTAGAAGCATACCTCAAACCCACAACTCTAGATACTGAAACAACCTCTTGCTAAGTTCTAAAACCATCAGACCCCATACCTTAGGATCTAACCTCCCTCATAAATCGAATCCAATTCACTGTTTCAAAGGTATCTGCACCGAACCACCAGCCCTCAAGCTAGTCGTGGTAACAACCCACTACCACAATAACTGCGTAGTTCTGGATTCTTTGAAACGCTCAACCTCCTCCCCCAAACTTGATTCGAATCACCTGTATATATGAAACAAAAACATACCCAAATATCATAGCAAAGGAAAAGAAATTGCAAAAATTACCAGAAATTGACACACAATTTTTCAAGGAATTTTTGAAAATTCTCTTTTTGGATTTTATTAAAAAAACATTTCAATGAAATGAAAAAATGATTTGGCCTTAAGGGCCTACAATCAATAAGAATTGAAATTGTAGAAATAACTTACCTATTATTATACAAACCGAGGTTAGACAGTTTAGGACCAATGTTTAATGTCTTTGGCACGATGTTTCACAAAAAGTTATCCAACACCTTTCCTCTCTGCCATACTTCCCTTAATTAAAGTACAAAATATAGGAGGTGACTCTCTAAGCGCTCTTACCCATGGATAATTAGCACTACTTATGACATCGAGTACATAACAATAATCACCATGTAAAATACCCCATTTTTCTTGTTCTAACTTCAGCCCCTGTATGGTCAATGTTTCTATCAAATCCTCCTTAACCACCTTAGACAACAGTCCTTCCACCATCTCATCACTCTCCAGTAAACTAACAGACGCCATAAATTCTGGTCCCGAATTAATCTATTCATAAATCTTTAGCCTATGACCACGTCTCTTTAACCTCTCACTTTCAAAATGTACCTCTCCTTGGGGGTAAACCGATGTAAGTCTAAATGGTCAGTCCCTTCTTAACCGGATCTTACCTAGAAACAATTTAAATTTTGAATTACGTTGTCGTCCTTTTTGGCCAAGCTCAAAGAACTTAAGTCAAACATGCTTAGCATGATGCACTTTTGTCCGAGCTATGTAAATTCAAACATCCTAATACACATAATTCTATATCCCCTCATACTCATTTCTTAATCGCGGATCTTCCCAAGCATACAGCTTGTCTACCATGTTTATACTCAGCACTCGCTCATCTGGAAAGGGGTCTTTAAGAAGGGTGTCATCCTTGGTAGGCTCTATGACAATCCATGGCAAATGCTCAGCTCTAACATTCTTCACACCCTTTTTATCTTCCAATACATCATCCTCCCTATGCAACACCTTCTCAGGAAGCGTACTCTCAAATACCAACTTCTGTGGAAGAATAAGTTGAGGTTCAAGTGACTCTCTTGATGATCTCTCTAACGGCGAGTACAACGCAACTTCCAATGCCACAATAACTTCCAAATTTGATTGTTCTTGATCCTCCGAATTTTCAAAATTCACCTCCGATCTTTTCATCACTAAGGTCTTCTCTCGACCTTCAGTGCCGTCATACAACCCAATCTTATAAAGTGAGTTATCGGGTACTAATGTTGCTGGTGACAAAAAAAGAGATTTAGGCGAATCTCTTGGCTCTTCCCTTGGTTGCAAACCTAGAGCTCTTTTAAATGCATTCGATCTTTCCATCACAGCATCCAGGTCATTTCTTGCTTGACTCTGAGGTATCGGTTCTTCACAAACCTTATTGACTTCTTCTACATTAAAGCACTCAACCAGTGTATTGATTCGATGACCTATATTAAACACATTCATCCTCACATTCATATTCCCGAAAGATAGATCCATCATTCCTGTCCTACAATTGATATGCTCATTGGCTCTAGCGAAGAATGGTCTTCCTAATATCACTGGGATATATTTCTTCAAGTCTTGAACATATTCTGTATCAAGAATTATGAAATCCACTAGAAAGTAGAACTTGTCCACTGGAATGATGGCATCTTCCAAAAACCCCATTGCTTGCTTAATCGACCTGTCTACGAATTGGAGCTCCACCAAAGTAGAACTAAGCTTTCCCAACCCTAGCTGTTGATAAACTGAATATGGTAGTAAGTTAACACTCGCACCTAGATCAAGAAAAGCTCTATCAATTTCCTTGTCACCAATGACACATGGAATAGTGGGAGCACCAGGATCTTTCCTCTTAGGTGGTATGTTACTTAGAAGCAATCAACTCACTCTTTCAGTCATTATGATCTTCTTTGGAGTCTTCGCTCTATTTTTCCGCTTTTGCGTACAGAGGTCCTTGAAGAACTTAACATAAGGTGGTATTTGGTCTATAATGTCTAAGAGAGACAGATTAATCTTGACTTCTTGGAATGTCTCTAACATGTCTGACTCTTTATTCTTACCATTTTTGGTTGGCTTTCTAAGATGTTGAGGGAATGGTGTTTCCTCTTCATAGTATTGTCTCATCCTGTTCTTCCTCCTCTTGAGGTTGATCTTTTTGAACTTTCTCAGCCTTTTTTTTTTAGCTTCTTCTTCTGCCTTTCTTTGAACTTCTAGGGCCTTTTGTTTTCTTAGCCTCTCCTCATGCTGCTCCTCATCCCTATCTTCCACTGCTTTTCCATTCCTTAAAATTGTGACCGCTTGAACTGTCTTATGACGGGTCTCAACCAAGGATTCAAACTCCAGTACTTGTTGTGGCTTTGGGTTAGCCATTGGCTGACTAGGCAATATTCGCTCTATCCTATCCACAACCTTTGCTAATTGTACCATTTGGGCTCCCATTTGAACAAGGACTTGGGAATGAGAATTTACTGTTTGGATGGTTCCCTGAGAATTATTAGATTGATTTTTTAACTCCCTTAGGGCACTCATCACCTCTTCTTCAAAGCCAGGTGGTCTCGGTGGTGGATTTTGAATTAGATTTTGATGTTAGAGACAATTTTAAGGATATGGGGGGTAAGCTGGATTTGGATTGAATCGTTGGATTTTGTTTCCTTGAGGATGGGTCTGGTAGTTATATGTTTGGACAACTTGATTATTATTGAACGACTGAAGAACCTGAGAATTATTGGATGGTTGTCTGGGTTGGTAATTTAACTAAAGATTTTGAGCCATGATTGTTGGTTGGGAGTCGAATGATTGCTGACTCTGTTGGACTCTTGGCTGTGGATTATATGATTGTTGTTCCTGAGGGAACCTTGGTTCCACATTCAAAAATTGAGATGAAAGAGGGGGGTGATTTTGGACATTTGATGTATATGAATTGGTGAAATGAGCATTATTTGGGTAGTTCCATGCTACATTAGCATTGGTAGCAACAAATTCACCACCTTGACACTCATTCTGGGAATAATCCACTTCTACCTCTAATACTTCTCTCCTAAGTGAATGATTTTGCTTGAGAAGCTTGTCTAATTCTCTTCTAACAACGCCACTAAATCTCTTACATCATAATGATTCACCTCATACGCTTTTTCAGATCTCTTGTCAAGACCACCCCTAAACCTCAAATCAAATTCATATTGGATTCCGTTATCACTGATATTGTCAAACAAGTCTAAAAGTTCTTTTGCCGGCTTCAGGGTAAATTGACCTTATGTTGACGCATCTATCAAAGTCTTATGTGCCTCTCCAAGTCCCATGTAAAAATTCTTAGTCCCATCCTGTTCAGTGAACCTATGGTGGGGACACTTATACAAGATTTCACTATATTTCTTCCAAGCATCATGAAACTGCTCACCAGGCAATTCTCTAAAACTTTTTATTGCATCTTGTGCTTCTAAGGTCTTTCCTATGGGATAGTGTTTTTCTATAAATTCTCTCTGAAGGGTTTCCTAATCAATTTTAATCGCCTTAGCTAATTTGATGTACCATCTTTTAGCTTTGTCTCTCAACGACCAAGGAAATATACGTACTCGCAAATCATTTTTAGTCAAACCCTCAAATCTCACTATAGATGCAACCTCTAAGAAATTATTTATATGCTGGTATGGGTCCTCTATCCTAAGGTCAGAAAAATTTGGAAGCATATTGATAATGCTCGACTTAATCTTGAAATGCTTCACACCTTCTTCTTCTGGGAAATTTGCATAGGAATCATACGCATACGGTACGCAATATCCTTTCAACCATGTGGCTGGTGCCTTCTGTTGATTCACTCTTTGATCACCCATCTTATCAAAATCCACAAAACAAAATTTTAGGACAATAAAACTAACTACTTCTAAACTCTTCTACCTATTAACAAAAATAAATCTAAAAATTATATGCAAAATTAAGATAAACTAAAACTCACAAGAGGTCCAACGACGCAACTTTCACTGCTCCGCCAAATCCCATTATGCTTCTCAGAGTACCTCGTAAAAACACACAAATTTCAACTTTAGATACAATACAATAACGCAATGCAAATATACTACTAAAGTTATTGAACAATGCTAAGTCCCCAGCAGTAGGGCCAAAAACTTGACGGGCGTCAGGTGTGTGCAAAATATGTGATAAAAAATAGCACATTAACGACACTTTAGGTTTTACCCTTCTGCAAGCGTATAGATCAATTGTGTATAGTTTTGCTTGAGTAGGGGAATATCGATCCCACAGAGACAAGGATTGTTCACTTTAATAATTTAAAAACACTGAATTATAGTTTTTCCAAAAAGAGTTGATTTTTGTAAATTATCTAATATTACTTAAATTAATCTAAACAACAAAGTAAATTGGTTTGTGATTTAGAGGGAGAGAAAACTAGGGTTTCCTCACTCCACCACTAACTGCATAACATAGTTCAAATACTAATTTCAATTGCATGAGGGCGATCCATTGACTGTGAATCAGGTCGCACCGCGCCAACAGTTTGACCCCAAAAAGGATTACTCTCAACCGAATCGCGACAACCCATCTCAAGACTAAACTAATTAGTGCATGATGATAACTAACTTAAAAGTAAATTAAAGCAGTAAATTGAATCATGAAATTAAACTAAGGCATGTCTATATCAGTTTGTCAGGGCATGACCTGTGTCAACCTAGGGTTTCGAGTTTTATGACCACAATTGTGTAGAAAATCACAAATTAAGTATCCGAGTTCCAGCCCATAGTGAATAATTTTGATTATGTAAGATAAATATATTCAAAAAGTCTAAAACAAGAATTAATTCAAATATATAAACTTGTATCATGAATAAAAACGGTATCTCATCTAACACAATCATCACGGTATAGTCACAGCTTCCCCTCTTTACAATTGAAAACAAAATCAGAACTACATTACTTGGCTAGGGTTTTGCGAGAAAATCCTAGATACCGAATTAGTTGATCGTGGCTGAGGGAGTCTGCATTTTTGGTGTAGAAACGCTCTCCATGGCCTTCTCCTTCGGATCTCTAGGTCTTTAATGGTGGTTCTCTTCAATGAAAGAGAACTCTATGAATGAACGTGTATCTCCAAAACATAACTAAAAATAACCCTAACATATATCCTTCTAAACCCTAATCCTCTCATATTTATAGACAAGTGAGGGAAACCCTAATGGTTACCCTTTTCTGTAATTTCATAATACATCAATAATATTATAAAATCATATGTAAATATGTGTACAAGCTTGTACGTATAGGTCTGGAATCACCGATCACTTGAAATATCGAAGTAGGGACAAAACTGAAAAATTCTAAAACAACTCCGAAACAACTTCAGCACGTCGAGGGATCACGTGACCATCATATGGGACCTACGCTCCTGACCTACGCTTGGGCATAGGTCTAGAGCGTAGGGTCCAAAACCACAACATAGCTTAGGAGCGTAGGTTGAGTCCAATTTGCCCATTTTTCTCTCTGGTGACGTAGGTATTATGCACTTTTGATGTAAAAATCCGTCTTTTTGTATTTGAGCTAAACTGGTCACCTTTGACTCCCGATGCTTTTCGGTGAAGTAATAATGTCTGAAAATGACATTCTTGCCCTTTCGTTGAGGTAATGATGTCGTGAAATGACAATTTTGCCCTCCGGTAGCTCTTCTTCCCTCAAGCGCACCTCTTGATTCCTTTCTCGAGATAGAAACGAACACGAACTCAGTTAATTTACCAAGATTAGCTATGTTTCTTCATTAAGCTCCTGAAACATGCTTACACGCACAAACGAGATAAAAATACTAAGTAATGGAATGTAAATACATAACAAACGCAAGATAGGGGCAAAAAATGATCAATATTAAGCACCTATCAATGGCATAATGACATCATACTACACCTATCACCCTAGGTAGATAGGCATGAATTTAAAATAAATTTAAATATATACGCAACATGCTCAATTAAAAACATATAAGCGCGAAACACATCATTCTCAATGATAACCATTTTATTATCTATTTTCCAAATAATCAAATCAATTTAATTAATACACATAGCATCCTCGATAAAATCACATAAGCACGAACCATATCATCTTATCATCAATTCTTAATAAACCGGCTTGTTATTTATCTATTTTCCAAATAATCACTAAATCATGGTATCTTCATCAATTTCAATTTAAACATATTTTATATTACATTTTAAGCCATTTAAATTCATAATTATCACAAGAATAATTCACATGCCGAATGGTACAAAACTCTTTATTATAGTAGGTTTCCTTTCCTCTAGAAGCGTGCTCAAAAGCGACAACAAACTAACACCAATTTTCGAACCGCAATCCCATAAAATATCATTTTCACACTGTGAATCCAATCGGATCCCACGATGCTCCAAAATGATCACCACGACGTCAAGAACAACATACTAGAATATGACTAAAATTCATGAACGTTAGGTCAACCAAATCAATATAACACAGAAAAGGCAACTCACCTAGAAAACGTGATATATGCCAAACCATTCAACGAAATCACACTAAAATTCAGTATGTCATGAACGATACCGAGACGTATCTACCCTCCAAAAATAAGGCTAAACAGAGCATGAATAGCGGTCGAAACGGCGACACGAAGACCCGGCCGAACCGGGACTGCCCTACTGCCACTATGCCCGCGCGCCGCCACCAGCGCCCCTGCACCGCCGATCACCGCCCCTCACACGACCCGGTCTTCTTTCACACAGTCTGATTTTCTCTCTCACGCATCCCTCTCTTTAGGCCCGACTTCCTCTCCCTCACTCTCTCTTACCGACTAGCGAAGATGAAGGTGAAGATGGTCGGCCGAAGTCGCAGCTGGGAGAAGAAAAAGATGGAGAAAAGTCTACACGTGGATGAGGTAGAAGAAACCATCCTTACACAGCTATATCAATATATATATAATAAATACCCACATATATATATATATATATATATATATATATATATATATATTATCAATAAATATATATATATATACATAATTAAATCCAAAAAATTGGCCCAACCGCCCGCTGACAACCGGTTAACCACCGTCAAGAAACGGCTCAAAAACCCTCTGCGTCGAGTGCGGAACAAAAGTAAAATATTTAACCTCAATTTCAATTATTATATATACAATATAATGCTAACAATCTCTAATAATAATTAATTATATAAAATAAAACAAAAAAAAAATACACCGGGCCTTACAATGTGCATTCCATCGCTGTTATTAATGAATTTAATTAATAAATAAAATTCTTATCATTTGAACTAGTTATATGTGTATGTGTGTTGAGATAGAAATGAGTAAGTTAAATTGTCACAATGGAGAAAAAAAAACTTTTAACTGTTCTAAATTAACATCACGGAAATCCCTTTTCCAAGTATGTTATATGCAGTCTTCCAGGACTAACCTTGTGCAAATTGAAGATCCATTGCTAAAACCATGCAAAACCAAGTAAGAAGATGCAACATACAAGAGAATATATGAAGGTTACTTCTATTGATATAGCAAAGGGAAAATATATATATATATTTTTCGAATTTTATATATTTTATACGAATTTTATATATTTGTTTCGAATTTTATATGGTTTTTTCAAATTTATATATATATATATATATTGTAATAAGAGGTGGAAGTGTAATTAGTAAAACAGGAAGGGGTGAAAGTGTAATTTCTCATAAAAATTTATTTTTCATTAAATCTAAAGGATATTTTGGTCCAAAATTATAGGGAAGAGAGCAAGCTGATACAATTTGATAAGTATAGGGAGATTTTCTGAACTGGAGGGGGTTAGTTGATGCAAAATGAAAACATATGGGAATTTACTGATAATACCTACCCATTCAAATAACTCATTTTCCATATCATTGATATCAACCTACTCACATCCAAATAATTGGTACAAACAGCTACTAAACTCACTCTTTTTAGGATTTATCGAAAAAAAAACTCACTCTTTTTAGAAAAAGCGATGCCACAATATTGGTTAGATAGTTTCACTTCTAGTACTGAGATTAAATTATATAAAAAAAAGAAGCAATTACAAAACATTATGCACTTGTCTTTGACACCAAAATTTGTTTGATTAAGTGTAGCATATTGGCTTTTGCCTTTCTAATATTTATCACTTACCTTTAAAAAAAAAAAGTAAAAAAATTGTTATTACAAAATTTACTCTCAAAGTCGCCTCTTTTAGAAATTTCGTACAAAACATGTACACAAATTAATTAAATTCTACGCAAGTACGAAAATTGAATTTCCAATTTTGTTTAAAGTAGAAAAACAACGGAGCATGAAGCTTCAATCGTTAGACTACTCGAGGAATCAAAAGATAGAACATGTATACGCACAATAGCCCAACAAAATTACATTTGAGAGACCAGCGCACAAGTGTTGTAATGATATAATCTTACCTTCCAAATGGAGAGGTGAGAAGTGAGAGTCTCCTAGGATACATTATGGGTCCTGCATGTGTGAGCACGGGCTGAGCCAGGATTTCGATGTAAGGGGGGCGAATTATCAAAAAATAATTTATGTAATATAAATATTTTGAAAATTTAAAAATGTAAAAATTAATTATATCTATTATAAATTTGCTAAGTAGCTAAACATTGATCAATTCATTTTTTTAAAATATAGTTGACCGCTATCTAATCATTACGAGAAAAAAACAAAAAAAATCCTCACTTCAGTCTAGTTTGAACTCGTCCCAACAATACACACCTTGAAAAGTTTTAAATAATAAAAATCATCTTCTATTGAATCTTAATTAAAAGTCTAGAAAGTTTCATTTTCATTACTGATACCCAATTAATCTCCAAGACAAACTTGTCTTCTCTCTTGGAACAAATTTGTGTTTTGACAGTTTCATCGTTAAAAAATGTCATTTTGGAAAATTCCATGTTACATGTAAAAATTTGATTAATTCTTCTACAAGTCTCAAGTCCATCAATAGCTATCAAATGGACAATTGTATTAACTTCAAAATTAGTAATTTAATTGAAAAAATTACAAGATAAAAAAATTTAAAAAATAAAGAAATAAGATAAAAAAAAAAAAAAGTACAAATTTTTTTGGTAAATAAAAATTGAAGACATGTTAAAGAGATTAGAATGGAAATAAATTAATAGCTAAAATCTTACCATATCTTGATTTAAGATATAATATTAGCTGTTTTTTCTTATTAGAGTTACAAAAATACAAATTTTAATCTCATTTTTTTTACTTTATAAATTATTGGGCTTTAAATTTTTTGGGCCTCATGATTTTTTAAATACACACCTATAAAAAAAAAACACATCAGAAAGATCAATAAGAATATAATAGAAATGAATCAATCATATCTAATTTTATTTCCCAATTTGTCTCGCCGTAATGCATATATATCTCCCATATACAATATCGGATTCGGAGCAGTTTTATCATTGAATAACAATATATCTGTCGAATATAACGGGTTTTAATTTTAATTATTAGAATCACCCGAACTCCGTTTAAGAGCCTACCAAATCCATTCATCACTCTCAACTAATCAACCAAAATTGCTTAGCACACATGGTGAGCCCATTCCCACAATCCCGGCTTAGCTCCACCTAGAAAGAATTTAATACAAATAAATACAAGTGTGGTGAGGGAAGCCTATGACTCCCATTTTTGGGGCTAAGCTTTGTCCACCTTTGCTCATTGATTTTTTATTTTTCATTTTTGCATGATTTTTTGGCCACACAATCGCATACTCTAAATGAACTCAACTAACATCTCATTTTTGCATGCTTTATCCATTTTGGGGCTAACCTTTGTCCTTAAGTCACCACCACCATTAATGAACTCAACAAACATCTCTCACCTACTCTAAATATCCTTTATCCTTATCGAACTTGCCAAACATCATATGTATATGAGATGACAATTTTTTTTTTTTTTTGGATAAATAAATGAATTTTAAAGAAAAACAAAAATGAGAAATTACAAAGAAAAGGCCAAAGGCCCAAAAAGAAAAGAAACAAGCAGAAGTAGAATATCTCTTGCTATGGTTGTGTGGAGAGGAAGTGAGGATGTGATGCATGTAATGGATTACCATACCACATTTGAGTATTACTTTGTTATATTATGTGGTGCTTTATACTGGAGCATACTACAACTATTTTCTCATTTGCATGTAGAGAAATAGTAGAATTTTACATCTCTCGAAAAAAAATTAAAATATATATATATATATATATATATATATATATATATATATATATTTAATAAGTTTATATAAATAAGTAAACGTAGTCATAGGGGATACGATATAATTATATACACACCATAAAGGCGATTTGTTGGTTATGTTTAGCTCGAGTACATATATATATATATATATATTTGTAGGCAAATATACACACTACACATGCGCTCCATGGGACTCGAACCCCTCGAACCCCAACCTCTCCCTTAGTAGAGGAAATGTTATACTACTTAGACTACAAGGCCTTAGACAAAGTGAGAGATAATATAATGTTGCACTTTGTTATCTCTCACCTTGTCTTGGGATTTTACCTGTTTAGTTCTCGTCATTTGCACGATGAATTATTGTGATTTTGAGTAATTATAATTTGACATGTAAATAAATACATTGATTTTATTAAAATTTTATTTATATTAGGGTTTTTACACCCGCCCAAGAACACTTATTAGGGAATCCAAACTCTCAATTCGAAGCCATTCACACCTGCAAATAAAAATCACACACAAACACAAACCAATACAATTGACACAAAGATATATACGTGGTTCAGCCAAATCAGCCTACGTCCACGGATAGCACCATTTCACTATCAATTAATGAGAGGATTACAATATGATGATCACCAGATCAACAACTCACACAGTATTTCAGTCACACGTGTATCGCTCACCCTCACCGGTGTTTCACTCACACTAAGAAATACCACTATGTATCTTTTCTTCTCTCTCTATCTGTGTATTCTCTACGCCCTCAGTGTTTCACTCACACTAAGAAATACTAGCATGTATTTATTCTTCTCTTCTGCGTAGTACTTTATGTTTCACTTGCATTGCCCCAATGAATACAATAGGTTAGACCATGTATTTATAGAGGAAGATGGAATGGTGAGCAAGTCAATCAATTCCAACAGGGAATTGATCTGCTACCTAAATAAAGATTGTTTGGTGCCTAAGTTATCTTTTCCCTCAAGAAAATGAGTCACCATATATAACAATCTTCCACTTGACGACTTTGCATCCAACAATCAACTCCATCAATGATCAGAGCATTACGGTGCCCTCATTTCTGTCTTCAAGCTTGAAGACCCACTGAAGTTGAGTACAACTTCAGTTCCTCTCTTGTCACCACTTTCGTCAACATGACCATGTTGATAACAACCACTACATGAGCAATATCAAGTCTTGGATAGAACCTACGACCTCAATTCTGTATGGCCACCCTATCTTGTAACCATTGTCGCCTCTAACTTCGTCTTGCAAGCTTTGTCGCGTCTGTCTTCTTTTTCCCTTTCACTGAGAAACTTTCCAGTTGTTGCATATAAAACTCCTCCTTTAGGTCACCTTAGAGGAAAACTATTTTGCCATCTAATAGCTCTAGATGCAAACTCTCTGCTACAACAATGATTGAATGAATGGTATTCAGTTTTAAAACAAAAGAATGGAGAGCTTTCTTCCCTACCGACAGCTCTGTAAGCTTCCATGTCTTGATCGAGATAAGGGACTTCATCTCATCTTCCATCGCAAGCTCCCACTGGCTCCTATCTGCTGCACTGCATGCTTCATCATCACATTCTGGTTCATCTCCATCTGTGAGCAACAAATAATTTAGGTATCTCTGATTCGGCACACGTAGTCGTGACGTCCTCCTAAACACAAAATTAGGAGTCGGAGTCTGCGGTGTATCATCCTGTTGAGTATTGTTGTCTGCAATATGTTCTTCTGACTGAGGACTCTCACTGTCTAGAACATCTTCTATCTTAACATACACAGGATCACTATATGTTTTACTACTCCATACATTTTCTGGTATTATGTGCTCCAATGGTACTAATGGACCACGATTCATAAGATACTCTGTTGTACTAACTGCTTCTGCCCAGAACTGTTCCGGCAACCCTGCCTGAATGTGCATGTTTCTGGTTATCTCACTCACTTTTCGGTTCATACATTTTACTATGCCATTCTGTTGTAGTATACTTGGAATAGTATTCTCTAATATGATATTATTCTCATAGAGAAAGTTTTTGAACCCAGAGTCTTCGTTTTCTCCACCAAAGTCGGATCTTAGTTTCTTTACCTTCAACCCTGTCTTGTTCTCTACCATGGCTTTTCATTTCTTGAACACATCGTACACCTTAGATTTATGTTTCAAGAAGTAAACCCATATCCTCCTGGAATGGTCATCAATGAAAGTCATGAAGTATGACTTTTTGATAAGAGATGACACAGTTGATGGCCCCCAACACCCATGTGAAATAGCTCAAGCTTCTCCACTGAGAGACTTATGTTATTGCTCTAGAAACTAACCCTCTTATTCTTACACTCACAGAAGTCGAGGTCAATCGATTTCACTGGTAGTTTTCCCTTCGAGAGCAGAACCATGAGCATTTTTTCACTTATGTGACCAAGCCTCTGGTGCCACAAGTTGTGATCCTCCTTACCTTCTGCAACTGCAATCACTGTGCTAAAATTGGTGGTTGTGTACATTGTACCTTCTTTCTTTCCTCGTGCTATAGTCATAGCCCCCCTGAAAACTTTCTATTTATCTTCAATGAAAGTGGTCACATAACCTTCACTCGCCAACTGGCCTACTGAGATCATGTTCTTTGTCATGTCTAGAATGTGTCTCACATTCCTTAGGTTCCATATCGATCCACTGAGTCTGATATGTACTTCACCCTTGCCAATAACCCTGTAGGGCTGATCGTCAACCTCGCCAAGGTTACCAAGTGCATAGCTCTCAAAAAGTCCTCGACTTGAGGTGGCATGAAATGATGCTCTAGAGTCCAAGACCAAAAACTCTGTCTTGTTCTCTAAAGAGCATATCAACACATCATTTCCTTATTCAGAGACAATATTTGCCTCAGTCTTGTTCTCTGTTACACTCTACGGGGATCTGCTCTGGTCTCTGTAATGACCAGTTTTGCCACAATTCCAGCACTCAATGGAATTTCGAGACTCCTGTCTCGACTTGGAACAACTACGTCCATAACTTCCGCCTTTCTTTCTACTCGAATCTTTACCTCTGCTTTCGACATTTAATGCTGAGTCATTGTTAGAAGAGTCTGTTGTTTGCCTTCTAATTTCTTCTATGAGTACCATACTCACCACAGAATCATACTCTAACTTTTCTTTCCCTGAAGAGTTATTAATCGCAGCCACTGTGTTGCTCCAACTCTCTGACAATTGGCTTAGGACCAAAGTCGCTTTCATTGCGCTAGTGATTGGCATATCAACATATTCCAACTGCCCAACAATCTCATTGACAATATTAAGATATTCACTGACCTTTCCATAATTAGACATCTTCAGATTGACCAATCTTTTGATGAGATGTACTATATTTGCTACAGACGGCTGTTCATACATGTTAGAAATAGCATCCATGAGAGACCTTGTTGTCTTCTCATTCCTTATGTTGAAAGCAACTGAATTTGACAACGTCAATCTTATCGTACCAAGAGCCTTTCGATTCAGGATTTTCCAATCCTCTTCTTTCATCGATTCTGGCTTCTTTTTTTCCAATGGTAAATTCAAATTCTTCTAAAATAACATGTCCTCAATTTGCATATTCCAAAAAGCAAAGTTTGTACCGTCAAACTTGTCGATCATTATTGTCTTCACTTCTGCCATTGCTCACACTTTAATTATATGATGTGATAAAAAAGGGTATGATAGTCATTTTGCTTGTCAAAAAGTGATAAAAATTGATTTTGGGGCCGCATTGAAACTTAGAATCAAAGTTTGTATCTAAGTGAAATATGAGCAAACCTTGAGGGGTGTCACGGAAATTTACCTAAACTAAAATTACCCACCAACATACTTTCTATCATCAGAGTTGAGTATCAATTGCCACTAAATTTATGATTGTTCATGTTGTAATGAAAAATGGATTGAAAAACACTTTTCAAAAATCTGAGAGGGGCGAATGAAAATCGATTGCTCTGTTATCTTAATATTAATTTTAGTTTATGAGTAGAATTAGAATAATAGACTAATTTGTAATTTTAAGTACATTTGATAGATTGAGTGAGACACTCGATTTACTTAGTAAAAACCCTTAGGGTCCATTCGGCTGCACCATTTTGAGCCTTGGATTTAGGATTGGATTCTAAATCCAAAGATTTCATTGTTCGTTTGCTCAAAAATGATTTGGAATTGCATTTGCAATTCCAAATCCACCAATTCCACAATTTGAATTCCACAAGAAAAGTTGTGATTTTCAATTCCAAATCTTCTCCAAATCTTCAACCCAATAAATTCTCTCTCTAATAACTGACTTTTCACAACTACAAACTTACATATATATATTCACAAAGATGTATATATATATATACATATGCCTATATATATACAAATATATATACATATATATACACACACGCCTATATATACATTCATGTGTACATATATATATATGTACACATAAATATATATATACACATGAATGTATATACGTACACATAAATGTGTATATATATATATATATATATATATATATATATATATATAAAATTATGAACACACATGCATACACATAAACTCACACATATTTACATATTCATATACATACATACATACATGTATATTACATGCACATACATATACATACACATATACACATGCATATATATATATATATATATATATATATATTCATAGTTTCATACCTATATTTACTGAAATTACCTAGACGATCAATGAAAATAGCTTAGAAGGGGGTGAATAGGCTTTTTGTGAATTTATTGACAAATTAATATTAATTGCGGAAAAGTCAATTTTAATCCAATTTTCTATCAAGATAAATCATGCGAAGATAATTATAAGCGCAACAAATAAAGCAGTAGAGACACACGATATTTTTACGTGAAAAACCTTGGAAAGACTCTAAGTAAAAACCACAGATACGTTCGGGTATCGATGCACTATGAATCAAGAGATATACAGACTCTACGAAGCTTTAGACTTACAAATTCCTCTAGATCTGCCTTTCTCCACTCGACCTCTGACAACCTTGAATCACTCGCGCTCCACGAAGCTCTCACTTCGCTTCTTACTCTGACGGTTTCGCTTCTCAACTGATCAAAGAACCACAAAGCCTCCTGCTCCGATCTCCGCACTCAGACGGCTCCATTTCTCAAACGGATCTAAGTAACCATGTTGTAAAAGGTGTGTTCATTTTTCAGCAACTAGGTCATTCAATTGTGCATAGAGATTGTCGATATAGAAGGACAATTGAACAAACCCTAAATAAGAGAGAACTATAAGATATAGAATCACTCAATGGTATTTTTTCTCTCTATCTCTATCTCTGTAGATGAATATGAATCTGTAGGAAACTTACAAAGGTCTCTCCAAAGGCTCTAGGGCTCAAAAGCTCCCTCTCATCTAGAGAAGACCTTGGTATTTATAGACAATGCTATGGAGAAACCCTAATCTTCCCCTTTTTCGTAATTTTACATCTGATAGACGCTTAAAAGTGTCCATTTTAAGTGCCTATCTTGCATTAGTTATGTCATTTCATTCCATTATTTGGTATTTTTATGTCGTTTGTGTGTTCAAGCATGTTTCAGGAGCTTAATGAAGAAATAAAGCTAACTTTAGTGAATTAACCAAGTTCATTATCATTTCTATCCAAGAGGAGAGTCAAAGAGCTATTTTAAAGATAAAAATGACTCCCGGAAGGAATCGGCGGAGCAGTGAAGATTGCGTCATTGGACCACTTGTGAGTTTTAGTGCATCTTAATTTTACGCATAATTTAGCTTTATTTTCTATCCATAGTTTTTTTTTATTAAAAAAAAAATTGCATAGTTGTCGTGTAAACTGTCAGAAAGTCCGATTTTTTTAGAAAAGGAGAAGTTTTTAAGTGGAAATGGGCCAATAAAGAAAACTCACTGTATATCAATGAGCCCAGTTTATTTTCGGCCGAAACACGTCGTGTAGGACCTCAAAACCCTAATTTTATGATTGTCATGAAAAAAAATGTATAATTGTTATACCAATTTAGTGAGTGTTCCATATTATAATTCATACAATCCGGATTGGAAAAATCATCCCAATTTCCAATACCAACAATCATGTATAAAAAAATCATATCAGAGCTTTAATTAGGATCCACGATATTTTGATCATAGATTAGGGTATCGATCGTATAGTCAAGATTGTTATCCTCGACCATTGAATCAATTCCAACTTGAGTCAAATGAATATTCGTGTCCGGAGCCATTGTCTGCTGAAGACAAATTCTTAGACCATTTGAGAGAAATTAGAGCAAACCCCCATCTAGAGTCATTGTCTTTTAATGACAAATTCTAAGTATCTATGAGAAAAATTGAAGCAACCCCTCAAAATTATGATGCCTATATCAACTGGTGATGAAGATAAACTGATAAGCAGCTTGAGAGAGATTGAAAATCAATTAAACTCTAATTCTCAAGTTTTGATTAGCTTATGGCAACTAGTTGATTTTATGAGAATGGAGGATTTGCCAAATCAAGTGGTAGATAATTTTAAAGATGAGGAAGATGGGGACAATAAAATAGAGGAAAGTTTTGAAATTAAAAGTGACATTGCATATGACGAGAGTACATAAACCATTCCTTTACCACAAGAGCTAAAAGAGACACCATATGAACCTCAAGCAATATTTACTCAATGTGTCGATGAGCTGTGTTTTGAAGATAAACAAGGAGAGGATGAGTACTATGTAATTGATGGGATTTATGAGGTGGTGAAGGGCCCGTTACCTTATTTGGTGATAGAAGAATCGTTGGACATAGGTGTTAAACATGGGATGAATGTAGAGTATGATAGAGGAGAGAAGTTGTAAGGCCCGGTGAAATTTTATTTATTTAATTATTTAAATTAAATAAAATTTATATATATTTAAAGATATATATATAATATATATATATTAGATATATACAACACAACACACACTCACACTCACACACCACAAAACACATACACGATTCATTCCCTCTCTCCCGATATTGTGTTTCTCCTTTCTCGTCCTTGTCGCAATGAAGAGATAGAGAGGGAAGAGGCTGGTCGAAGGGAGAAAAAGAGATGAGGCTGGTTGTAGAGAGAGAGAATAGGAAAGGCTGGGGTTTCGCCGGGAAAGGGCTTGGTGGCGGTGCTGGGTGGTGCGACGACACAGAGAGAGGGCGGCGGTGGCGGCGCATAGGTGGTGACAGCGCGCAGGAAGTAGGGTGGCGCCGTGGTGGGCGCAGCCACTACAGTCACTCGTGGCAGCAGTAGTGGCGAGTTCGGCCGAATTTGCGATGCCATTTTGGCAACAATCAATGCCTTGTTTCACCTTCCCTTCATAGGGTTGATGGGTATTCACCTCGTGTACGTCATATCCAAAATTAGGACAATTTCGTTGAACGGTTTGCCGTAAATCACGATTTCTACGTGAGTTGACTTTTTTTTTCGATTTCGTGTTGATTTGGTTAACCTAATGTTCATAGATTTTAATTGTATTTTAGTATGTTGTTTTAGGCATCGTGGTGATCATTTTGGTGAGTCGTGGGGTCCGATTGGATTAACGGTATGAAAAACTATTTTTCGGAAATTCGGTTCGGGAACCGGTGTTGGTTCGTCACTATTTTGTGCACGCTTCTAGAGGTAGGGAAACCATTCTTTAATTTCATGAGTTCACGCACTGTGGGGCGTGTGAAATTATGGTTGTGTTAATTGGAAATTCGATTGCTTGGAAATTTATTTAAATGAATTTAAATTGAAAGGAATGAAAACATCATGATTAAATGAGAAATAAATTAAATAAGTATTACTGAGAGTTTACGTGTTTCGTGCTTATATAATTTTATTATACTTTCTTGCGTATGTATTTAATTAAATTTATTATTTAAAAGGTAATTAAATAATAAATTGGAATTATTGAGAACTGACGATAGGATGATGTGTACATGCCTATGTGATTTTATTCGAGCATGCTATGTGTGTATTAAATTAAATTTATTTGAAAACTTATGTATTTAATTGAATTTATTATTTAAAAGGAAATTAAATAATAAATTGGAATTATTAAGAACTGACGATAGGATGATGTGTACATGCCTATGTGATTTTATTCGAGTATGCCGTGTGTGTATTAAATTAAATTTATTTGAAAATCATGCTTGTATGCCTAGAGTACTAGCGATAGCATGATGGTACTATTATATGTCATATTCGTCTCATGATCATGTAGTCTATGGGAGACGAGAGATGCATGATTTCATTTAACACAGGATGTCGGGGTACGTCCATCCTGGTGTAGGGATTCCGGGGTATGGTGATTATGCTTGTTCCTAGGACTTTGGAGTTGGGTCATCCTAGATAAGTCACCATACGTGTGTTTGTCGTACAAGGTGTGACTGCAGGGTAGCAGTATGAGCTATGCCTGAAATTCGATTTCAGTGTTACGATAAGGATTCCGGGGAACGGAATTGCCCGTTTGTTCCTAGGACTCCAGGTTAAGGACATCCTAGATGAGTCACGTACAGGATGACGACTGCATGTTAGCATTTGGTCGTACAAAATGATTACAGGGTAGCAGAGAGAGCTACACTTGAGACTCGTGTCTGGAAATGTAGGTAGACATGGACATGCATCATCATTCATGATATCAATTGGTTGAGACGTTGCATATGTATAAAATTGCTCTACAATTTTCTTACTCTTGTTATAGCTGGACTGATGAGTGTTTAGAGTGTTGAGTTATGGATCTCACGAGTATGTAGACCGATACGAGATGTCTATTTTATCTTTGTTCCAGGATGGGATCCAGTTTTGGTTTAGGGAAGAGCCAATTAGTCTCGCTAGTTAGGGTGGAGACATAGGGTGTTTCCCTGCTGAGCATTGTGAGCTCATTCCCCTGTTGGTGTGATGTTGTTGGCATGTTGGGACCTACGGTTACGTTTTGTTGTTTAGGTCATATTTAGGGCTAGTTGGCGTTTACCTTGCCCTTTTGGTTTAATGTATTATTATTTTGGCACCTATGGGTGTAGTGGTATGTATCTATTGTCGGGTTGGCACGTACTTCATTTGTGTTGGGTATTATCATGTATATTTTAGAATGTGAGTATGTTGTGGGGCTTGGAGGGTGGCTGTTCTGTTGTGTCGTTGATCCCGGTCCCTTATGATATGTTGGAATGGTTTTTCCGTTGTTTAGGATATACATATTGAATTACAGGGTGTATGGAGTGGACCTTATCCACCGGGGGCTTCCTGTACAGATAGAACTCTGCCCAATTTTTGTTAGATTTTCCAGGTGGCGCTCCAGTGATCCTAGACTCTAGTACGGGAGGTCTAGTGGATCATTGGGGCGTTACAGAAGGTATGTGACGATTATTATGTGCTTGTTGTTGAGTATTCACAATGGACACCGTGGAATGATTTATTTCCCACACTTGTTCCACCATGTGGTGGAAGTGTCGAAGAGAGGAAGGGTGTTGAATAACCCTTTGCGGATTCGTTAAGCCAAAGACGTTAAATATTGGTCCTAGGCTGTGAAAGTTAGTTTCAAGTCTTGGTTTGTATACTAGGAAGTTATTTAATTTCTACAATTTCAATTCTTTGAGATTGAAGGCCCTTAATGCCAAATCATTGTTTTTCTATTCCATAGGATTGTAGGCCCTTAAGACCAAATCATGTTTATTTATTTTATACAAAAAATATATATTCCCTTCCTTTTGCTAGGTTGAGTAATAGTTTCGGAAAGTGATGTTTATATTTCTTCTTCTCTTGCAATGATATTGGGTATGTGTTTTGTTGAATATTTCTACAGGTAGCTCAATTCAAGTTTGGGGGAGGAGAATGAGTATAAAGAGTTGAAATTCTGGATCTGCGCTTCAAGGGTAACTATATTATTTCTCATGAGTATGATTGTGAACCATGATGACATGATTTAATTTAAGTTTGGGGGGAAGGTATAGTTGGTATAAGGAATGATTAAAAAAAATGAAAAAAATAGAAATTTTTTGGAGAAATTCTTTGTTTTAATGCATGAATGTTTTGCATTACAAGTTGATTGAGTTTATGTTTATGATGCATGCTTAATATGTGTTGTGATATTCTCATTCATTAGAGTGATGATTAAATTGAGTTAGTGAAGTGATGTGATTTTACATGGGTGAGTGAATTAGTGAAATTGATATCAAGAATGACGACTTTGACCTATAAACACAAGCACACATTCACTGTGGGAAAAACAGTTAATCTTTGACTATGTAGTTGAAAAAATAATTTTGCCACAATAAAAGGGGAGAAGGGGAGATGTTATGGTTGAAATGGACGAAAATTTGAAAATTTATTTTGAAAAATAAAATGCAAAAAGTAGTTATTCGATCTGAGTAACCGGGTCTTGGTATCATAAATATCATTGTTCGCTTTTAAAGGAGAGAAAACTAATGAGCATAAATCCCATGGAAGAAGCTCGGACCCAGTTGGTCGGGACTAAAAATCCTCGCAAAAAAGTTTGAAGACTTAGAAAGACAAAAAGGGATAAATGTGGAAAGATGGAAATATGAGTTTTTACGAAAAATGGCAAAATTTGATCAATGAAGTAAGAAAAGAGAGATTGAAATATCATGGTAGAATGTTCACAAAAACACGGAAGGTTGTCCGGATTGAGAGTAGAAAGTAGTGAAATCATTCACTTTAGTGGGAACTTTTCATGACACGGAGCTCAAGATAGTTATTGTTTGGTAGTGAGTGAAAGTATTTGCATCCATGTTATCTTTTGCATTGTATCATAACTTAATTAATTTGTGTGTGAATTCATGAATGCGTGATTACAGAGGACTGAGATATTTTTAGGTACTATCATTGGAAACCTTTATGAGATTTCACTCGTCCACTCGGTGTTGCTGAGGGGTTTAAAAGGCTTGTTACACGTGTTAAGTGTAATCGTCGACCCTCACGAAAACAAGGGATTAGGTTAGATTAGATGGATTAAAGATCATCACAAGATAGTTTTCATGAGTTCATTGCTAAGTGACTAGCAATATGTAACCCATATCTTGCATTTGTTATGTCATTTCATTCCATTATTTGGTATTTTTATATCATTTATATGTTCAAGCTTGTTTCAGGAGCTTAATGAAGAAATAGAGCTAACTTTGGTGGGGATTAACCAAGTTCATGTTCGTTTCTATCCAAGAGGAGAGTCAAATAGCTATTTTCAAGACAAAAATGGCTCCCGGAGGACAAAAATGACCTTTTTTGAAGCCATTATCTAAAGCGAAAAGTCTCGTGGAATCAAAACGGTCATTTTGGCATAATTGCGGAGAAAAGTGGTTTTCATGAAGAATCTATGCTTAAGCCTATGCTTTCAAAAACAAAAAGTGGCCAAAAAACACATTTTTACGCTTGAATCTACGCTTAAAGCGTAGTGAACAGT
Source organism: Cornus suecica (assembly GCA_963922005.1). Classification (NCBI taxonomy): domain Eukaryota; kingdom Viridiplantae; phylum Streptophyta; class Magnoliopsida; order Cornales; family Cornaceae; genus Cornus; species Cornus suecica. Next base: position 39,792,564 of record OY998242.1, read on the forward strand.
GTTTTCAGTATAAAATTTCAGCCAATTTCGGGAGCTCGTATATTGTAAAAAATTGTCCAAATTGATTGATTCTTGAGCCTATCACCAAGAGCTTGAAGTCCGCTATCCAACTATATATTACACGCCTCCATCCAATGTGTGTAGCTTCAGATATGATCAAAAGAGTGAGAAGTATACTGCATAAAAAGCTGGAAATTTCAGATTCGGGACAAAATCCTATTTTGACTCGGATTGATCCATTTTGACCCGGATGACTTTAAGTTCGACCCTAACACCTCTATACATGTAATATACACATATTATACATCAAATATTAGGGTTTTTCTTGGTTGGGTATGAAATTATGAAAAAGTGTAATCTTATTCTCCAAGCTAGGGTTTCCCCCACCTTTGCCTAGATATACCAAGGTCTGCTACAAATCTAAGAGATTTCTCTCCCTATAATTTTGGGACTTCTCTTTACATAATTTTGGGGACTTCTATCCACATAATTTTGGGACTTCTTTCTATCCAATTTTAAGATTCATATCATTCAAAGGGAGGAGTCATTCAAGACCTAGAGATATGGAGAAGAAGATCATGGAGGGCGTTTCTACATCAACGATGCAGTCACCTTCTACCATGAGCAACTAATTCGGTATCTAAGGTTTTCTAGCAAAACCCTAGCCAAGTAATGTAGTTCTTTTATTTGTTTTAATTATAACGAGGGGAAACTGTGACCATACTATGATGATTGTAGTAGATGATAGACCGTTTTTATTCTTGATACAAGTTTATATATTTATTCTAATTTTTGTCTTAGACTGAATGAATATATTTATCTTACACAATTATGGTTATTCGCTATGGACTGGAACTCGGATGTTTAACTTATGATTTTCTACACAATGGTGGTAATAAAACTTGAAACCCTAGGTTGACATATGCTATGCCTTGGAAATTTAATACAGACATGATTTAGCATATTTTCATGCATTATGAGTAGATTTGAGCCTTGAAGCGTAGGTAGCATTTGTCATTTTCTAGCACATAACACGTCAGACCCCTATGCTTATGACCCTTGAAGCGTAGGTAGCAGCGTAATTAATTTGCCTATGCGTATCATGTGCGTCAAAATAACTCTTTTTAGCCACTTTTAGCTACTGGATGCGTAGGCCATGCGTAGCAAAATCCTCGGAACCAACTTTTCTCGGGACTAATGCCATTTGAACCCCCTCGACTCACTTGTAATGATTCTTGAAGTTGCGGCTTGAAAAAATAACGTTTCAGTCCTCCGGGAGACACTTTTTACTCAAACTTGCTTCCTCTTCAATTATCTTGTATACTTCACTTCTTTAGGCTTAATTTGAATTTGATAAAGCTTGTCAATGCCTATTAAACCTTTCCAACACCACAATGCACTCAACATGGTTATTGTCTAGAACATGGCAAACATAAATAATACTATAAATGTTCTTATATTTACATATTTAAATCTATATATATTGTCTAATTTAATTCAAGATTTATGATATTATACATTCGAATTGGAATTGCATTGAAATTGTATTGGAGTTGCAATTCCATAGAATTACAATACCACCAATGCAATTCAAAATACATTGTTCGTATAAGTCTTGGAAATCAAGTGTAATTGAATTTCAATCACAAACCCAATTTGAATGTAAATTTCAATTCTAAACCCAATTTGAATGTAAAATATCATAAATATTTAATTAAATTAGACAATGTAGATACATTGAAGTATATAAATATAGGTATGAAACTATGAATATATATATATATATATATATATACATGTATGTATGTATGTGAATATGTAAATATGTGTGAATTTGTTCTTATGCATGTGTTTTCATAATTGTATATATATATATATCTATGGATACATATATATGTATATATACATGAATGTATATTTATTTGTATATATATGTATATATGTTTTTTATATATATAGGCATATGTGTATATATAGGTCTTTGTGAATAAATATGTATGTTTATAGTTGTGAAAAGTTAGTTGTTAGAGAGAGAGTCTTTATTGGGTTGAAGATTTGGAGAAAAATTGGAATTGAAAATCACAACTTCTCATGTAGAATTCAAATTGTGGAATTGGTGGATTTGGAATTGGAATGCAATAATTCCAAAATATTTTGTTGCATCCGAACAATGGATATTGTCAAACAATAGTAATCAAGAAGAAAACCACGTTGTTGGACTCCAACTAACAACCCTAACTCTAACCAAGAAACAGGATTAGAATGTCTCCGGTTATTCATGAACACCTTGTCCAAATGTCTTTAATTTCTGGATAACTCTTTAATGCCTCCCAAATGGATAGCTGAGTAAATACCAACATTACTCTGATATCTTCCTTGATAAAAAATTGATCATATCAAATCATGAAAACACATGCACTTACATAAACAAATGTGAAATCTCTTCACTTGTTGATGCATGAAAAACCTAAATACATGGATATAAATATCATTTTGATATTTATAAATGAAGGGGAATGAATTAAGAACACCTCGGAATATTTTCATTCTAATAGAGCAAATTCTAGGATCAAGGTCAAATGGTCAAATCTCTCGATGACAAGCTGAAATTACTTAGACAATCAATGAAAATAGCCTAGAGGGGGGGTGAATAGGATTTTTGTCGATTTAAAGACCAATTAAAATTATCTAGCGGAAATTCAATTTTAATTAGTCACGAAACCCTAATTCTCAAAACAGATTAATCAAGCAGTTATGAATATAAGTGTAGAAAATAAATCATAAGAAGACACGAAGATTTTTAAGTGAAAAACCTTGGAAAAACCACAAGTAAAAATCACGAATACGCTCGGCTATCGATGCACTATGAATCAGAGAATTTGTATAAACTTTATGAAAATAGAACTTACAACCACTGTAATTTGTTGTTCTTCACTCGATGTCTAAAAGTCTAGATCCACTCGCACTCCACGAAGCTTTCGCTCTGGTCTTTGTACTGTGACAGTTCTGCTTCTCAACAAATCAAATAACCACGAAGCCTCCTGCTCCGATCTTCGCACTCAAATGGCTCCGTTTCTCAACGGATCAAAGCAACCACGTTGCAATCAGCGGTGTGTTGATTTTTTAGAATCTAGGTCATTCAATTATACATAAGATCATAGATGTATTGAACAAACCCTAAACAAGAGAGAACTAGAAGATATAGAATCACTCAATGATATTTTCTCTTTCTATCTCTATCTCTGTAAATGAATATAAATATGTACAAAAGTTGCACAGATCTCTCAAAGGCTGCTCCACATCTATAGAAGACCTTAGTATTTATAGACAATGCAGAGTAGAAACCCTAATCTTCTCCTTTTTCGTAATTTCACACCCAAAAACTCTAACACCATATACTTTGGTGTATGTAATGTATATAGCACGTATATCAAGGTGTAAAGTTGCATCCGCCTCAAGAGAAAACAAATTGGGTTCAAATATGGAATTTCACAATTTTTTCACGTAGATTACCCTACGCTTGAAGCGTAGGCAGATGTGTAATTTATTTTGGCATGCGTACCAAATGCGTTGAAATAACACTTTTTAACCAGTTTTAACTACTGGAAGCGTAGGTCATTCGCAGCAAAACCCTCGGAACCAAATTTTCTCGGGACTAATGCCATTTGAACCTCCTCGACTCACTTGTAGTGATTCTTGAAGTTGCGGCTTGAAAAAATGACGTTTCAGTCCTCCGGGAGACACTTTTCTCTTAAAAATACCTCTTTAGCTCTCCTCTTAATTTCTCTAAGCTTGATTCAGATTTGACGAAACTTGTTGACACATTTGCTTGACTGCTTGACTACTTGACTATTCACTCATCATGGTTATTCACTCAACATGGTAATTATCTAGAACATGCCAAACACAAATAATACCATAAGTGTTCTTAAAATCTCCCCCTTGGCATTTCTGAGACAAAATCATGTTTTTCAAAGCCTCACGAATAATAACATAATATATATACCTATGAACACACATAAACAAACATAGACATAGAATATCAAATTGTCCTCATGATGATATTCCAATCCTCCAACCACAACACTGAACATCCCATGAAAAACAAGTGTGGAAAACAAATATAAACCAACATAATGATCATCAATAAATCATAACAACAATGCAAACATATTGATCATCAATGTATAAACATACTCCTTCCCCCCCCTAAGAATATACTCTCCCTTACTAAAAACATCTCCCCCTTACTAAATACATCTTCCCCTTTTTGTCACTGAAATGACAAACAAAGATATATCAATAAAAACATAGGGAAACGATAACATAGGAAACTCTAGAGAATCTAAGCCAAGAACTAAATACGAAGATAAAGTACTCTATAAGATTATCTCCAGATTCTCGAGTAACAAATATCTCTACAATGTATGATCCTTATACTAAATGCATGAATGCAGAATTGCATGAATAAAAATAAGACAAAAATATTTTTGTATTCTAAAAGATATGAGCAAGGCGGTAGAGACAACAAGCTAATCATTTAACAAATCATATTCTCATATCTAACTCAGCCATTATACATATTGTAGTGAAGAAAATAAGCACACATACCTTGTAGACTCAAGAATGCACAAGTCAAGTTTTGCAAATATATATATATGTGAAAATTCTCATGTGCAAGCACTAAGGTAAGACGAAAAATAATACATACTAATTATGATAATCTCCTCACCAACCATGATAATAATTCAGTCCAAAAACCAAACTAGAAGTCAAATCATTAACTTGGACCTTATTACTTGTAAAACAATATATTACTTTCTATTTGTCACATAATTTATTCTTTTCAACCTTTTCACCTTATCCATTTTTATCTTTCTAAGCTCCAAACTTTCCAAGGAGGATTTTTAGTCCCGACCAACTGGGCCTGAGCTTCCTCCTTGGGATTTATGATCATTAGTCTTCTCCCTTTTTTACACGAACACTCTGTTACTTTGTGGTAGGAGGCCCGGTTACTCAGATCGAAGAACTACTTTTTGCATTTCTATATTTTAATTATCTCATTCTTTCCTCTTTCAACAATAGCACTACATTCATAAGCATGAAAAAGGTATTCCAAAGCATAGATCAATCTACAATAGCTCATGAACCTACATATCACTTCGGGTTAAATGAAAAAGATTAACAATTTAAGATGGCAATACGATCATCTCCGAAGTAAAACAAGCAGCTAAGATTAAGATTTTGCAACATAAAATAATCATGCCATGTGTACATTCAAAAAATCTTAGGTCAGACTGATACTTCTACTTCGCATATGCATAATTAGACAAGTAAACATGAGAATATAGTAAAATATGACAACTTTTGTACTCTAGCTAAACTCATCATTTAAAAAAAAATCATTTTATGATTTGATTTTTTTTATTTTTCTTAGTAAAATTCATATATGAATAAATATAATATAGATACATGATTATCTATCAATTCTAGGAAAATAATGCAATGTGCTCCTAGAATGATAGTTAAGAAGGTATATATACTAAAGAAAGCATACTAATAGATTTCCTAAGATTAACATGCTTTTTAAAATCTAATGATTTTGTAAAGATATCTGTCAACTGAGAATCTATGGATATAAACTCTAGAGACACTATATCATCTTTCACAAGATCTCGAATGAAATGATGTCGAATATCTATATGCTTGGTCCTAAAGTGTTGAACAAGATTTTTAGAAATATTTATCGCACTCGTGTTGTCACATAACACAATCATCGTGCCTTGGGAAAAAACATAAGCTTGCAACATTTGATGCATCCACAATACTTGAGTACAACAACTACCAACTGCTATATACTCAGCCTTAACAGTGGAAATGGAAACACAATTTTGTTTCTTGCTAAGCCAAACAACTAACCAATTACCAAGATAAAAACACCCTCCACTGGTACTTTTCCTATCATCAACATTACTAGCCCAATCAACATTAGAAAAAGATACGATTTCAGTGTTTGTACCTGATGGATACCACAATCCATAATTCATTGTCCCTTTAACATACTTGATAATCCTTTTTACCGCAGTAATATGAGACTCCTTAGGACTTGTCTGGTAACGTGCACACAAACCTACACTAAAAGCTATGTCAGGTCGACTAGCAGTCAAGTACAACAAACTTCCAATCATACTCCTATAAAGTGTAGGATCGACATCTTTGCCTTTATTATCTATGTTAAGCTTGACACTAGTATCATGAGAGTGCGAGCATCCTTAGCCTTTTCCAAACCAAACTTCTTCGCCAATTCCAAAGCATAACGAGTTTGGGAAATAAAAATCCCATCACTCAACCGTCTAATATGAAGCCCGAGAAAGAAGTTCAATTCACTAATCATTCTTATCCTCAAATTCATGTTTCATTTGATCTCCAAAATAATGAGCAAGTCTATCAGAAGTGGAACCAAACAAAATATCATCCACATAGATTTGAGCAACAACTTTATCACTCTCAAATTTCTGAATAAACAGTGTTTTGTCCACTCCCCCTGGAGTAAAACCTGTTCCTAACAGATAGTCAGTCAATCTTTCATACCAAGCCCTAGGAGCTTGCTTCAGCCCATACAGAGCCTTTTTAATCTTATACACATGACCAGGACAATGATGATCTTCAAATCCTTTTGGTTGATCCACATACACCTCCTCATGAAGAATGCAATTCAAGAATGCACTATTTACATCCATATGATACAACTTGAATCCAAGATGACATGCTATAGTAAATAAAATCCGAATAGATTCATGTCTAGCTACTGGAGCAAAAGTCTCAACAAAGTCTATACCCTCCAACTGAGTATAACCTTGAGCAATAAGCCTAGCCTTATTCCTAACAACTGTACCATTTTCATCATTTTTATTCTTGAATATCCATTTGATACCTATCACATTTATGTCCTTCGGTCTAGACACAAGATACCACACATCATTCTTGACAAACTGTTGAAGTTCTTCTTGCATAGCATTTATCTACTCACTATCTTGAAGAGCTTCTTTGACATTTTTAGGTTCCAAGGAAGATGTATAACATGAATACGAGACTTCATTCCTAGCCTTTCTTCGGGTCACCATCATCTGATCAACTGATCCTATGACTTTATCCAAAGGATGATTCAATTTGACCTTTGCAGATGGTTCTTTAGGTGGAGTAGCTTGAACATCACAAGTTTGATCATGTGATTCTACATAACTAGGAATATCATTATGAACCACGTTGTCCTCTTATCAACATCTGAAAAATCATTTCCTAACATAAAGAACAACTCACTATCTTCCTCCTCAATAGACGTTGGAGGTCCATCAACCACAATATTAGCAGATTCCATCATCGTTTGAGTTATAAGGTTAAAAATCCTATATGCCCGACTCATCAATGAGTACCCAAGAAATATTCCTTCATCACTCTTATACTTGAATTTCCCAACAGACTCGCGATCTCTAAGAATATAACATTTTTCTCCAAAAATCTTGAAATACTTCACATTTGGTTTCTTGCCATTCCACAGTTTATAGGAAGTTTTTAAGGTGTCAGGCCTAAGATAGACTCTATTTAAGGTAAAACACACCGTGTTCACCACCTCGGCCCAAAAATACCTAGGAACCTTCCTACCATGCAACATAACATTAGCCATCTCTTGAAGAACTTTATTCTTCCTCTTAACCACTCCATTTTGTTGTGGAGTATGTGGTGCTGAAAATTCATATTTTATTCCTCTTTCATCACAAAAAGTATCAATCTCTAAATTTTCAAACTCCTTTCCATGATCACTCCTCACTCTAGTAATGGGATAATTCTTCTCAGTCTGAATTGTTAAACAAATTTTTCTAAAATTTTCAGCTGCTTCAGACTTTTCACTTAGAAATCCAACCTCTGTAAATCTAGAGTAATCATCTACCATCATAAAAATATACTTCTTACCACCTTTGCTCGTGGTCCGAATGAGACCCATTAAATCAATATGCAACAACTCTAATGGTCTAGAAGTACGAATGGTGTTTATCTTCTTGTGCTAACATCTAACTTGTTTACCCTTCTGACATGGTACACACACAATCCCTTTTCACTCTTAGTGATTTTCGTTAACTCACGAAAATTAACATGTCCCATTTGCAGATCCTAGATTTCAGCCTCATCAAGTTTAATTCAATTACACAATAATTTAGAATCAGGAACAATACAATAGTAGTTATCAGACAAACGTATACCTTCCATGGCGTAATTTCTAGAAGAGTCGATGATTGAACACTTATCAAGAGAGAAACCGACATTATGATTGTTATCGCATATCTGACTTATACATATCAAGTTAGCTTTCAGACCCTCAACATACAACACATCTTCTAGTTTGGGCATACCATAAATCACGACAGTACATTTTCCTAGAACTTTAGACTTCTTTCCATCACCAAACGTGACTATCCCACCATGACAATCTTCGAGAAATCCAAACAATGACTTATCTCCAGTCATATGCCTCAAACAACCACTATCCAAATACCAGGAGCTAGAATTATGTCCTCTAAGTGCAGTGTGAACTGCAAAACAGTGTAACTCACCTTTCTTGACCCATACATTCTTCAACTTTGGAGATCTATTTGCCAATTTTGACAAATTCTTCATCTGTTCACTCAACACTCTAATTTGATCTTGAACATAATCTCTCTGTTGAGTTCTTTATTCCTTCATCGATTGCAAAGTCTTCCCTCTTAACTTTGAACACCTCGATCGAATGTGACCTTTAACACCACAGTGGTGACATATAGGAACAAACCTATGAACTTCATCAGTTGACCTCTTAAAATATCTAGAGGTAAAAACATACTTTCTTTGAAGATCTCCTCACATAAGATTGAGCATTAGAATTCCAATTTGAATTTCTTTGAGAAGAACTAGATGTTAATTAGGTAGCTCTAACAAAAGTTGTTTTGGAAACGATGTTTGAACTATTTGTTGTTCCTTTGAATCCTAACTCCTTTGTATTCACTGAAGATTTTCTCATACTTAACATATGATTAAGCTTAAGAGTTCCACTAGACCATTTATGGATAGTTGAGTTAGCATCCTCTGATTCCTTTTCCAAACTTCCAATCCTCGTAAATTTCTCAACTAATTCCTTCTTAAGACCATCTACTATCTTCAAAACCCGAGTCCTTTCTTATTCAGACTTATTCAATTCCTAAAACAATTTGGCCTTTTGAGTTAGTAGAAGATTTAGAGTTTGAGAACTATTGGCTAATTCGTCTTTTAAAGAATGCAATTCTTTGTCCATTTTAAGACTTTTAGTCAACAGTTTCATATGATTTTTGTGAAGTTGTGTGGTATTGTCATGTAATTTGTTATAAGACTCTTGAAGCGTGTCATCACAATATTCATCACTTTCAGAACCTTCCTCTCTAGACATTGCCCAACTTGTAGCAATTTCTCTGACCTCCTTACTTTGTGCAACAAACACGGTGAAATTACCAGAATCATCACCTACCTCTGAGTCTTTCCCATCACTAGCAGATCCATTATCAGATTCATCATCCCAACTAACAGCTAATCCTTTGGATTTTTTCAAAGTTTTTGCACACTCTGCAGTTATGTGACCATATCCTTGCATTCAAAACATTGAGGTTTTTTCCTTTTAAGATCAGACTTGTCTTTCCTACTTTGAGTTTTATTTTTATTTCTAGACTCATGCAACTTTGCTCCAAAAACATTTCCTTGGCCATTCTGTTTAGCCTTAACAAATTTGTTCAACTTCTTAGCAAACATGGCAATGTCATTCAGACTCAACTCACTTTCTCCATCAAATTCAACATAATCCTCCTTAGTGGTTTTGAAAGGTATGCTCTTCTATTTTGTGTCACTCGCCTTCTTATGGGGATTTTTGAACATCTCCATCTCAAAAGATTTTAAATTCCCTGCCAATTCTTCAACCTTAATTTCTTTAAGACTCATGACCTCTGAAATAACAGTAACCTTCGATCGTAAATGTTCAGGTAGAGACCTAAGTATTTTGTTCACTATGGTTGTCTCAGGAATAGGTTCACCTAGATTGTGACAACCTGTGACAATATTAGTTAGTTTAGCCTCAAAGTTGGTGTAGACTTCATTCTCCCCCATCTTCAGCTGTTCAAATTGAGAATTCAAAATTTAAAGTTTTGATTGTTTAACCTTTGAAGTTCTTTCATGAGTTACTTGGATAATATCCCACGTTTCTTTTTCAATTTCGCATGTGGCAATTTTCTTTAAAATGTGTGTTAAAAACAGCCTCTTAAGATAGCGCTAGGTTTTACCCTACGCAAGCGCATATATCAATTGTATAATAGTAAAGCTTGAGTAAGGGATATCGATCCCACAGAAACTAAGATTGTTCACATTAATAGTCCAAAAATAATGAGTTATTTTTTTGCAAAGTTGTTTGGTTTGAGTGGTCGAAGACCAAATTATCTAAATTAACTAAATTATTCTAGAAAGCAAAGTAAATGGGTTTGTCATTCAAGAGAGAGAGAAAACTAGGATTTTTCAATGAACAAACCCTTGGCCTCTGATGTATAACTCTGTATTTATAGACAAGCCGAGGGAAACCCTAATGGTTGCATCTTTTGGTAATTTCACACTAAAACTAATACAAACCCTAAGTTCTGATATACATGTGTGTATATACATATATGTAAAGGTTTGAACTCGCAGATGTATCGTGGACTTAAAACAAGGACTAAACAGGCAAAACCCCGCAGAAAATCTCCAAACTTTCTGCAGCTATGCTCCAAGCGTAAGGTCCTATACTTCAAGCGTAGCTTTGTTTTCTCCAAGCGTAGGATGAAGCATAATTTTGCAGTTTCTAGCCACGTTTTTAGTCTGAAAGTGTAGGATCAAACGTAGGGATTTTGGTGAAAACCACTTTTCTCTGCAACTATGCCATAATGACCATCTTGAACCCACAATACTTTTTGCTTGAACTGACGGCTCCGAGAAATGACATTTTTGCCCTTCGGGAGCCATTTTTGCTCGAAAATACCTATTTAATTCTCCTCTTCGATAGAAACGAACATGAACTTGGTTAATTCACTAAAGTTAGCTATGTTTCTTCATTAAGCTCCTAAAATATGCTTAAACACACAAACGACATAAAAATACCAAATAATGGAATGTAAAGATGTTACAACAGTAAGATAAGGGCTCAAAATGGACATTTTTGAGCACCTATCACACCCCCAAACTTAGATATTATAAGTCCCTTAGCAATGAACTCAGGAAAACTTTCAAAACCTCTCTTGTGATGATTTTTATTCTAACTATCCTATACTACTCTACACTAATCCCTTACTTTCGTGAGGGTCGACGATTACACTTAGCACGTGTAACAAGCTTTTTAAACCCCTCGATAATACCGAGTGGACGAGTTAAGTCTTGTGAGGGTTAGCTATACTGCCCAAAACTTCTCCTTGCTTCATAATCATTCAGTCATGATTTTACACACACATCAACAAAGTTATAATATAATACATAAGGCAATATAGATGCAAATATTCCCACTCACAACCGAACAACAACTATCTCAAGCTTTGTGTCATGAATAGTTCCCACTTAAGTGAATGACTTTGTTACTTTCTACTCCCAATCCAGATAACCCCCCCGTGTTTATGTGAACATTCTACCATTGTGAACATTCTACCATGGTATTTCAATTCTTCTTTTCCTACTTCATCGATCAAATTGTTCCATTTATTTTTTTCATAAAAACTCATCTATCCATCTTTTCACTTACCATCCTTTTTTTATCTTTCTAGTGAGGATTTTTAGTCTCGACCAACTGGGCCCGAGTTTCTTTATGGGATTTATGCTCATTAGTATTCTCCCCTTTCTATGTGAACAATAATATTTGTGATACCAAGGCCCGGTTACTCATATTGAAGAACTACCTTTTGCATTTTATTTTTCACAATATATTTTCAACTTTTTGCATTTCAACCATAATATCTCCCCTTCTCCCCTTTTATTGTGGCAACATTATTTTTTCAACTACATAGTCAAAGATTAACTGTTTTTCCCATAGTGAATGTGTGCATGTGCTTATAGGTCAAGGTTGTCCTTCTTAGTTTCAATTTCACTAATTCATTCACCCATGTAAAACCACATCACTTTCACTCAGCTCGATCTAATCATTACTCTCATGAACAAGAATATCACAACATATACTACTCATGCATTATAACTACAAACCCAATCAACTTGTAATGCAAAACAATCATGCGTGAAAACAAATAATTTCTTTCCAAAAAAATTTCATTTTTTTCAAACTTTTTATAAATTTTTCATTCCTAAACTATACCCTCTCCCCCAAACTTGAAATAAATCATGTCCCCATGGTTCATAATACAAGAGAAAGAATACAGTTAGCCTTGAAGCGTGATTCCAAAATTGCACAATGAAGCCCTTGATCTCCTCCCCCAAACTTGATTTAGATCACCTGTAGATATGCACAACAAAATACACATACCCAATATAATAGCAAGGGAAAATAAATTTTATCATAAATATCCGGAAATCATCGATATAGTCACACAAGGAATTAAAAATTTTATTTAATAAAACAATCATGATTTGGCCTTAAGGACCTACAATCCTAAGAATTGAAATTGCAAAGACTTGTCCTTAAGGGACTACAGTCTCAAAGAATTAAAATTTCATAAATTAAGTGATATCCTACTCTACAAACCTAGGCTAGAAACTAACTTTCACAACCTAGAACCAATGTTTAACTTCGTTGGCATGACAGCTCCTCAAAGGGTATCCAACATCCTTCCTCTATGTAACACTTCCCCTAATGATAGGACAAAATATAGGAGGTGACTCTTTCAGTGCTCTCACCTGTGGACAAGTAATACTATCTATTACATCAAATCTAGAACATTAATCACCATATACAGTACCTCCACTGTCACATTCTAACTTCACCCCATGTACAGACAATGTGTCCAATAAATCATCCTTCAACACCTTATGTAATGTTCCCTCGACCAATTCATCACTCTCCATTAAACTGACAGATGCCATGAATCTCAGTCCCGGATCAATCTCCTCATAAATCTTTAGCCGCTTACCACACCTCTTTATCCTCTCATTACTAAAACCTACCTCTCCGTGGGGGTAAACCGATTTAACTCTAAATGGTCCGTCCCTTCTTAACCGGATCTTACCTAGAAACAATTTCAGTTTCGAATTACACTGCCGTTTCCAGCCAAGCTCAAGGAACTTAAGATGAACATGCTTTGCATGATGTACTCTTGTCCGAGCTATGTAAATTCGAACATCCTCATGCGCACAATTCTGTATCCCCTCACACTCATTTCTTAATCGCGGATCTTCCTATGAATACAGCTTGTCTAGCATGTTTATACTCAATTGGAAGGACACTCGCTCATCTAAAAAGGGATCCTTAAGAGGGGTGTCATCCTTGGAAGGCTCTATGACAGTTCGTGTTAAATGATCAGCTCTCATAGTCTTTCCTCCCTTTTATCTTTCAATACGCCATCCTCTTGATCCTCAATTAACCCACACAACACCATTTCATGAAGTGTACTCTCAGGCATAAACTCTTGTGGAAGAATAAGTTGAGGTCCAACCGACTCTCTTGGTGCTCTCTCTGGCTGCGAGTACAAAACAACTTCCAATGCCGCGATAACTTCCAAATTTGATCGTTGTTGATCCTCCCAGTTTTCAAACTTCACCTCCACATCTTTCTTATTCGTCACTAAGATCTTCTCTCGACCTTCAGTGCCGTCATACAACCCAATTTTATAAATTGAGTTATCGGGCACCAATGTCGTTGGTGACACAAATGGAGTTTCAGGCGAATCTCTTGGGTCCTCCTCTGGTTGCAAACCTAGAGCTCTTTCAAATGCTGTGATTACTTCTAAATTAGAGCGGTGTTGATCCTCCCACGTGTGAAACTTTGCATTTGACCTTTCAATCACGACATCCAGGTCATTTCTTGCTCGACTCTGAGGTACCGGTTCTTTACATGTCTTATTGACTTCTTCTACATTAAAGAACTCGACTGGTGTAGTGATTTAATAACCTGTATCAAAAATATTCATCCTCACCTTCATATTCCCGAAAGATTAATCCATCGCCCATGTCCTGCAATCGATATGCGCATTGGTTGTGGCCAAGAACGGTCTTCGTAATATCACTTGGATATGTTTCTTCAAGTCTTGAACAGGTTCCATGTCTAACACCATAAAGTCTACAGGATATTAGAACTTATCCACTTGAATAATTACATCCTCCAGAATTCCTCTCAGTTGTCTAGTTGATCTATCTCCCAATTGAAATACTACTGAGGCATGATTGAGCTCTCCCAACCCTAGTTGTTTGTAGACTGAGTAAGGTAATAAATTAACACTCGCACCAAGGTCAAGAAGAGCTCTACCAATCTTTTGGTCACCAATTACACAAGAAATAATGGGAGCACCCGGATCTTTCCTCTTAGGTGGAGTATCACTCAGTAAGATCAAACTTACTTGTTCGGTCAACAAAATCTTCTTCGGGACCTTAGTTCTGCTTTTACGCTTTTGGGTACAGAGGTCCTTCAAAAACTTAGCATAGGGTGGTATTTGGTCTATAATGTCTAAGAGATGCAGATTAATCTAGACTTGTCAGAATGTCTCTGACATGTCTGACTCTTTATTCTTACCAGTTTTGGTTGGCTCTCTAAGACGTTGAGGGAATGGTGTTTCCTCCTCATATGGTGCCCTTTTTGGCTCATCATCTTCCACCACTTGAGGTTGATCTTTATGAACTTTCTCAGCCTCTTTCTTCTGTGCTTTTTCTTCTGCCTTTCTTTGAACTTCTTGGGCCTTTTGCTTCTTCAGCTTTTCCTCATGTTGTTCATTCGCCTTACTATCCACTTCTCTTCCACTTCTCAAAATTGTGACTGCTTGGACTGTCTCATGACGAGTCTCAACAAAGGATCCAGGCTCCAGTACTTTTTGCGGCTTTGGGTTAGCTATCGGCTGACTAGGAAATATTATCTTTATCCTAACCACAACATTCGCTAATTGTACCATTTGGACTCCCATTTGAGTAATGAATTGGTAATGAGAATTCAGTGTTTGGATGGTTGCTTGAGAATTATTAGATTGATTTTTAAACTCTCTCAGGTCACTCACCACCCCTTCTTCAAAGCCAGGTGGTCTTGGGGGTGGATTTTGAGTTGGATTTTGATGTTGGAGATAGTTTTGAGGATATGGAGGGTA
Source organism: Cornus suecica (assembly GCA_963922005.1). Lineage (NCBI taxonomy): Eukaryota > Viridiplantae > Streptophyta > Magnoliopsida > Cornales > Cornaceae > Cornus > Cornus suecica. Next base: position 39,807,866 of record OY998242.1, read on the forward strand.
AGCTTAATTTGGATTGAATCATTGGGTTTGGTTTCCTTGAGGATGGGTTTGGTGGTTATATGGTTGGACAGCCTGATTATTATTGAATGGCTGAAGAGCTTGAGAATTATTGAATGGATGGAGAGCCTGAGGATTATTGGATGGTTGTCTGGGTTGATAATTTGACTGAGGATTTCGAGCCATGAATGTTGGTTGGGAGTCGAATGATTGTTGACTATGTTGGAACCTTGGCTGTGGATTATATGACTATTGTCTCTCAGTGAACCTTGGTTGTGGATTGGGCGATTGTCCTTATTGGAACCTTGGTGGTGGGTTCTCCATATTTTTAGATTTATAGGATAAAAGTGGGTGATTTCTGGCATTTGAGGTGTATAAATTAGTGAAAGGAGCATTAGTTGAATAGTTCCACGATGCATTGGCATCGGCAACCATTATGTCATGACAATCATTTTGAGAATACTCAACTTCTACTTCTAACATTTTTCTAGGAGAAGAAAGACTTCGTTGAAGAAACTTTTCAATTATTTCTAATTTCTCGGCTCTCAATGCCATTGAATCTCTCACATCATCATGATTTACGACATCAGCTCTCTCATATTTTCTATCTTGTTCACCTCTAGACCTCAACTCAGATTCATATTAAATTGTATTGTCACTTATGTTGTCAAATAACTCTAAGAGTTATTTTTTCGGCTTCAGGATAAATTGACCTTGTGTTGACGCATCTATCAAAGTCTTATGTGCATCTCCAAGTCCCATGTAAAAATTTTTAGCTATATCATGTTCAGAGAACCTATGGTGGGGACACTTATACAAGAAACTGCTTACCAGACAACTCTATAAAGCTTTTGATTACATCTTGTGCTTCTGAGGTATTTCCTATGGGATAATATTTTTCTATGAATTATTTTTTAAGGCTTCCCAATCAATTTTAGTTGCTTTAGCCAATTTGATATACCATCTTTTGGCTCTTTCCCTCAGCAACCAAGGACATAATCACACTCACAAGTCATTCTTGGATAAATTATCATACCTAACAGTAGAGGCTACCTCCAAGAAGTCATTTATGTGTTGGTATCGGTCATCAATCCGAAGTCCAAAGTACTTCGGAAGCATATTAATGACACTAGAATTGATCTCATAGTGTTTGACTTCATCTTCTTCTGATAATTCAGCATAAGATTCATACGCGGACGGCACATAATATCCCTTCAAAGATGTGGCTGGTTCCTTCCTTGTATCAGCATTACAGTCGGTCACTTTCTCGAAATCCAAAACTTTTTTTTTTCTTTGTGATAATCACAAAAACGTAGTTTTGAGGTCCTAAACAACGTATTTAGGCCTGAAATCAACTGGGCTCATTGATATTTTGTGATTTTTGTTCAATTGCCCTTTTCCACTCAAAAACCTCACCTCGTTTGTGAAAATTGGAGTTTCTGACAGTTTACACAAAAACTGCATAATTATTTTTTTCCAGAAAATAAAACTAACTACTTCTAAAATCTTCTAACAATTAACATAAATAAAGCTAAAATTATGTGCAAAATTAAGATAAACTAGAACTCACAAAAGGTCCAACGACACAACTTTCATTGCTCCGCCAAATCTTTTTGTGCTTCTCGGAGTACCGCGCAAAAACACAAAAAATTGAACTTTAAATACAATACAATGGTGCCAAAAACTTGATGTCTGTCTAGAAGGGTTAAAAATATGTGTTAAAAATAGCCTCTTATGACAGCGCTAGGTTTTACCCTACGTAAACGCACATATCAATTGTAGAATAGAAAAGCTTGAGTAAGGGATATCGATCCCACCGATACTAAGAGTGTTAACATTAACAGTCCAGAAACAATGAGTTATTTTTTTGTAAAGTTGTTTGATTTGAGTGGTCGAAGACCAAATTATCTAAATTAAGTAAATTATTCTAGAAAGCAAAGTAAATGGGTTTGTGATTCAAGAGAGACAGAAAATTAGAATTTTCATCTCTTCACCACTAACCGCATAATATAGTTTTATCAATATAACAATTGTAAGAGGGCGATCCGTAAACTATGAATCAGGTCATACCGCAAATAGCTAAATACGACCCCAAAAAGGATTACCATCAACCGGATTGCAACAACACATCTCATGACTAAATTGATTACTACATGTCAATTAAATTACTCTAATCTACTCCAAAAGCATGTCTATTCCAATTCGCCAAGGCATGACCTGTCTCAACCTAAGATTTCAAGTTTCATGACCACCATTGTGTAGAAAATCACAAATTAAGCATCCGAGTTCATGCTCATAATAAATAATTATGATTGTGTAAGATAAACATATTTATTAAGTCTAGGACAATAATAAAAAAAACATGTAAACTTGTTTGAAGAATAAAACTGGTCTCTCATCTACTACAATCATCACAGTACGGTCACAACTTCCCCTCGTTACAATTGAATACAAAGATAGAACTACATTACTTGGCTAGGGTTTTGCTAGAAAACCATAGATACTGAATTAGTTACTCATTGTAGATGAAGACTGCATCTTTAGTGTATAATCGATCTCCATGTTCTTTTTCTCCGGATCTCTAGGTCTGAATATGGCTCTCATTCTCAACAGCAGCAATTCTGAATATAAACGTGAGGGAACTCAATGAACAAACCCTTGGCCTCTGATGTATAACTCTGTATTTATAGACAAACAGAGGGAAACCCTAATGGTTGCATCTTTTGGTAATTTCACACTAAAACTAATACAAACCCTAAGTTTTGATATACATGTGTGTATATACATATATGTAAAGGTCTGAACTCGCAGATGTATCGTGGACTTAAAACAAGGACTAAACAGGCAAAACCCCGCAGAAAATCTCCAAACTTTCTGCAGCTATGCTCCAAGCGTAAGGTCATATGCTTCAAGCGTAGCTTTGTTTTCTCCAAGCGTAGGATGAAGCATAATTTTGCAGTTTCTAGCCACGTTTTTAGTTTGAAAGCGTAGGATCAAACGTAGGGATTTTGGTGAAAACCACTTTTCTCCGCAACTATGCCAGAATGACCATCTTGAACCCACAATACTTTTTGTTTGAACTGACGGCTTCGAGAAATGACATTTTTGCCCTTCGGGAGCCATTTTTGCTCGAAAATACCTATTTAATTCTCCTATTCGATAGAAACGAACATGAACTTGGTTAATTCACCAAAGTTAGCTTTGTTTCTTCATTAAGCTCCTAAAATATGCTTAAACACACAAACGACATAAAAATACCAAATAATGGAATGTAAAGACGTTACAATAGTAAGATAGGGGCTTAAAATGGACACTTTTGAGCACCTATCACTTTGAAAACACTCACATCAACTCATCACATGTTGATGAAGTTCCCAACCGATCATGGTGTGGGAGAGGTAAGAGGAGACCAGGCTATAGCGTCAAAATGTTATGCAACCGCTGATATGAGCCAAATATCATACATATTAGGCCCCTAATTATGCATTGTTAAGTCTACATACATCATTATCTTGGTGTTTTTATCCAGTTTGCGTGTTTTGAGATGTTTCAGGACCATGTTATGTAAAGTGAGTTAATTTCTGTGAAATAACTAAAATAATGACTCAATATCGTTCGAGAGTCAAAACTAAGGATAAATGACTCATAATGGACCAAAAAAAGTTAAGAATGCAATACAAGTGAAGTGGAATAAAGCCAGCGGAGAAATGAAGCGAAGAAAGCAGAACATGAATAACTACCGAGTACTCCATAGGCCAAAATTCGCGCCTTAGCGCGGATGATTGCCCAAAAATAGTAGCTTCTTCACGCTATGGCTGCACCATGGTGCGCCATTATACTTTCACAGAGTACTCGATAATTTGACCTTCGAGTACTTGAAACTGCAACTTCAAGTACTTAAAGTCTGTCGACTTCAACTTATCATATGGGACCCGCTTCGACCATAATTTACTTCATATGTACTATAGGCTATTTTGGGACATATTATTGACGATAATTGACTAGATTTGACATTCCTCTTCAAAGAATACATGCATGGAAAACCTTTACCTGGAGATGAAGCAATCAACATACCAAATAAAAATGTCTCTTCTTCTATAAAAGAGAGGGGTCTCCCCTACAATTAGGGGGAATTTGGAGAAGTTTTAAAGAGAGGTTTTGAAGAACTCTTGCAGACTAATTCGGTGCAGAATTGTGCATCAGTACATAGAAGAACCATCAACCATGGAAGGGGTGTCTACATCAATAATGCAGACAACCACGACCATGAGCGGCTAAACCGGTATCTACCTAGCCAAGTAATGTAGACCTTTTATTTATTTCAATTGTAAAGGGGGAAACTAAAGGACACATATATGATGATTGTGTAGATGAGTGAACATGCTTGATTCAGTATAAGATTATATATTTATTCTATGTCTTGTCTTAGCTTGAATTAATATTAAATCTAACTCAATCATGATTATTCAATATAGGCTAGGACTCGGATGCTTAATTTATGATTTTATACACAATGGTGGTCATTAACATACAATCTAGATTTAGACAGGTCATGCTAAGAGAAGATGATATAGACATGCTTTTTATTTAATGTTTTAGGAGTAGTTGTAGAGTAGATGCATGCACTAATCATACTTTATTCGAAGATGGGTTGTAGCCAAGTCGAATGAATTATTCCTTTTTTAGGATTAGGGTTTGACAATGTTGCAACCCTATATCTGATTCACGTATGATGGACCACCCTTTTCAGTTGAATGAATATAAGACTATATTATGTGGTTCGGGGTGGCGTTAGAAATATCCTAGAATTTATCTCTACTAATCTTCTTAAAACAGAAATTCTATCTTTACTTTTTGTTATTTTACTTATTTGTCAAAGTAGTTATAGAAACAATCCAACAAAATACTGTTTCATAGTTTAGTTAGAATAATTATATATAGGGTTTCGATAATTTAGTCCATGTGGATACGATATCCTTATCATAAATATGCTTAACTACAATATGATTCGTGCACTTGCGATAGGTAAAACTAGGTCAATTTTAAGGGCTTATTTTCACTACTATTCTTAATCATTATTTAAGCCTAGCAATTATATCGATCAATTTTTTGGCGCCGTTGCTGGGGACTAAACGAATTTTTTATACTCTAGAATAATTATTTTAGATAAGTTATTTACTTGCTTTATTTTTACTTTCTTCTTTTAAAAGACAAGATTGTGTGCCTTTTTATAGGTACATTAAAATTAGTAGAAGGAGAACTAGATGAGCAGTAACGATTGATTTCCTGTACCGTTTGTGAGTTTGAATCGTATTTTAAATCTTTTCTTACATCTCATCTTTAATTTTATTACTTAATTTCTTTTTCTTTTTCTTTTATTTATTTTTTTGTTCACTGTTAGTTTAGTTTAGTTTAGTTTTATAAAAAAAATTATCATTGTATGAGTTGATTGTGTTTAGTATCTAAAGAACTTGCTCATTTTGATTCTGAAGTTGATGAAACTTATCGTAAAAATTAAGGGCTAATAAGTAAGGGATTCTAAAAGATAAAGTAGATTCTGACGATATGGGTGACCCTCAAGTACAACTACGAGGTTCTTTGAAGGATTATTATACACCTTTTGATTTTGAATCTCCAGCGGATATTATAATACCAGGAGAAACATCGTCTTATTATAAAATTAAAGATAGTATTTTAAATATATTACCTAAATTCTATGGGCATAAGCATGAAGATCCTTATGATCATATTATTGAGTTTATAGAAATTAATGCAACAACTAAGATGAATGGGATGAATACCAATACTTTGCGTGTGCGATTATTTCTCTTTTCACTCAAAGAAAAAGCTAAACGATGGTATAACAGCTTGAATGAATGAGTGAGAACTAATTGGGAGAATATTAAAAAATAATTTTTACATAAGTATTACCTAATGGGAAAAACACACGAAGCACAAACAGCCATAATGAATTTTTCCCAACTTCCTGGTGAGCAATTCCATGAGATTTGGGAACATTATAAAGAGATCTTGGCTAAATGTCCTCACCATAAATTCTCAAAATATGATTTGGTGCGTAATTTCTATCATAGCCTAGGAGAGATACAATAACATCGTATAGATGCAGCTTGTGGAGAAACGTTTGCACCCAAACCAGTTGAAGACATATAGAAGATATTCGAAATATTGAGTGAGAACTCATGGCAGAATGCATTAGAAGCTAGGGCTAGGTCGATTCTTAGTAACCCTAGAAGAACAGAAATTGTCAAAGAAATTGAATGAACTGACAATGTTACAGCGCAAGTAGCTAAAATAAGTCAAAAATTAGATAAATTCTTGAATCTCACTCATAATACTACTAGAGAAGTATGTTCAATTTGTTCTAATCCTTCCCACTTAGCTAGCGGATGCCAATGATGTACCAAGAAGAGATAGCACCATAAGATGTTAACACAACCTTTACAAACCCAAATAATAATCCGCTTTCCAATTCTTTCAATCAAGGCTGGTGAAACCACCCATACTTATCCTATCGTTCTTAAAACATAGAAAATCTAGTCCAACCTTAGAATTTCAATCAAAATTCAAGAACATTCAATAATACTAAAAATTTCCAAAAACAATGCATAAGGATTTAAACCTTCAATAAAATCAACCTCAATTTAGAAATCAAAATTAAAACCCTAATCCACCACCTAGATTATCCGATTTTGAAGATAAAGTTTTAGCATCTCTCAATAATTTAAAAGCTAATACCCAACTGCTACATATGCATTCACAAACTATTTCCAAATTAGAAACGCAAATGGGGCAAATAGATAATACGCTAAATAAAAGAGAATAGGGTATATTTCCAAGACAACCAGTGATGAATTCTAAAGGACAACATATGATAGAGTTACGATCTATGCAAGAGCGTACGCATGAGACTATTCAAGCAGTAATAACCCTGGGGAGTGGTAAAATAGTGGTTAATAGAGTTGAGGAGAAGTTTGAAGAAAGGATAGCGAGGCAAGAAGTTTTGGAAAACATTCCTAAAGAGACATCACATCCAGAGGATGAACCAATTAAGGAAACACCTCAAGAACCTACGGAGAAGGAGTATGAGATGAAAACACCATTCCCTCAATGTCTCCGTGAATCAAACTATTATGGAAAGCAAGGAGATAAGAAGAATGAGATTTTTTAAATATTTAAACAAGTAAAGATAAACTTACCTTTATTAGATGTCATATCTCAAATCCCACCTTACGCTAAGTTTTTAAAGGACTTATGTTCACAAAAGAGAAAGAGCAGAACTAAGGTTCCCAATAAGTTAATGCTAACTAAACAAGTGAGTTCCTTACTATTAAGTGACACTCCCCCCAAATACAAGGACGCATGAACAACCACTATATCATGTGTAATTGGAGATCAAGAAGTTGGTCGAGCCCTCTTTGATTTAAGTGCTAGTGTCAATCTACTACCTTATTCAGTTTATCAACAGTTGGGCTTATGAGAACTAAACCCTATGACGGTTGTGTTTCAATTAGAAGACAGACCAATCAAGCAACCAAGAGGAATAGTTGAGGATGTGATATTCCAAGTGGAAATTTTCTATTGTCATGTTGACTTCATAAACTTAGATACAGAACCTGTCCATAGTCCAAAGAAACACATACCTGTAATCCTAGGAAGACCATTCCTAGCTACAGCTAATGCTTGCATAAATTGCAGAACAGAAGCTATGAATATATTATTTGGAAATATGAAATTAAGATTGAATGTATTTAATACCAATAGCCAACCTCCAAAAGCTGATGAATGTTTTAGCATAGATGACTTGGATGAATTAATGGAAGATGTGGCACGAGAGAAGGTTATAAAAGATGAATTGACTGGAGAAAAGGAAGACTTCACAAATACGAATTAGGATAAGAAAATACAATCCAACCTTGAGGACATCGCAGCTATAGAAGCTACACTATACGGTGAATGTTGGAAAAAACTAATGGAGTCTGTACCGACTATCTTGAATACACCACCAATCTCATTGCATACAGCTCTGTCAATGTCAAAACATAAGGAACTACCTAAGCGGCTTAAGAATGATCTTTTAGACTTTATATGTAGTATTGATACAATAGATAGTTTATCGTGGTACGCTGATATAGTTAATTATTTAGCCAGGCGTAAAATACCAAAAAGATGGTCCAAACAAGAGAGAGGTCGATTCTTCAGCCAAGTTAAATATTACATATGGGAAGATCCTCAATTATTTAAGTATTGATCTGATCAAATTATCAAACACAAATTATTTTGAAATTCTATCACCCATTAGCATTTAGAGGAGATTTTGGAGCTAAAAAGACAACAACTATGGTGTTGCAAAGAGGATTTTATTGGCCCTCCTTATTTAAATATTCTTATGAATATTGTAAGACATGTGACAGATGGTAATGATTAGGTTCAATTTCTTAGAGAGACATGATTCCATTATCCCTGATTTTGATAGGTTATATATTTGATGTATGGGGGATAGAAATTATGGGACCATTTCTGGTGTCAAATAAAAGATTATACATACTTGTTGGGGTAGACTGTGTCAAAATGGATAGAGGTTGTAGCTACAAAAAATGTGGATAATAAAATTGTAATTGAGTTCCTACAATCTAACATTTTATCTAGATTTGGTATACCACATGCGATAATCAGTGATAATGGAAAACACTTTTGTAACCGTTACATGAATAGCTTATGTCTTAAATATTCCATTACTCATAAAGTCGGTATGTCATACCATCCCCAAACAAGTGGTCAGATAGAGGTTTCAAACAGATAAGTCAGGTGAATCTTAGAAAATACAATGTGTACCGATAGAAAAGACTAATCAACTAGATTGAACGATGCATTGTGGGCATATAGAACAACTTATAAGACACCAATAAAAACTACACCATACCAGCTAGTCTATGGTAAAGCTTATCATCTTCCTGTAGAATTAGAGCATAAAGCGTACTGGGCAATTAAAAGGTTAAATTTTGATTTAAACGAAGATGGCTCTAATCGGAAATTGTAACTTAATAAACTGGATGAAATTCGTAATGATGGATACCAAAACGCTCAAATATACAAGGAAAGGACGAAAATATTTCATGATAAACATATTCAAGGTAAGTCCTTAGAAACTTGTCATAAAGTATGGTTGTTCAATACTCAACTTAAGTTGTTTCCTGGAAAATTCCGTTCACATCGGGATGGGCCGTATAATGTAATATCCATTTTCCCTTATGGAGTGGTGGAGCTCGAAGACCTAAAGAAAGGTACGAGGTTCAAGGTAAACGGTCAATGACTCAAGCGATGCGTAGAATTTAATCCTGAATTAGGATGTGTGGAATCTATCAATTTGATAGATCCCACTTATGATAAGGATTGATAAAACTATGAGCGTCGGTCCAAAGACGTTGAAAAGAGGTACCGAATAAGAGAGTTTGTGTTCTCTTAAATGGGTATGTACTAGTAGAATTTTCTTGAATTTCACACAAATCCCTATGCCTATGCTTAGGGGTGGGTGTAGCTAAGCTATTCCTATGGGTACACCTATGCGTACCCATGTGCGTAGACAGCAGATGGAGGCATTTTTCTTTTTTTAAGTTTTTCACTACCCGCCTTCAACACTCATGTTCCAACACCACTCTCCATCATCCACACACACTCTCCCAAACTCAAACACACATATGTCCACATTGTGTGGGATCAAAGCACAATCGTTCCTCAAAATCCATAACGCAACCAACACATGCATCATCATAGTCTCAAAAATGGAAAATATGAGTAATATCATCACATTAATACGAAAACACATAGTTTTATATAAATGAAAGCAAAAACATCACTTAGAGATCGATCATTTAGGCGATATACATCATATCGAACTACAAAACTCTGCCTAATGATTCCTTTCTAGTGTCAGTCAATGAAAATACATCAAAATAACTAAGAACTAAACTAAAACTTAAACTAACCTATTGATCATCCTCTTGCGGCGGCGGTGGTGGTAGCTCAAGCCCGGCATGAAACATCAGCTCGCGTATGATGCCGAGCATCTAGGGTTCGATTGGGAGTGTTTGGAGAGAGTTTGGTGTAGTAGAGAGTGAGAGGGAAATAAAATAACCAATGTTTTTAAATACAGGGTCGCGCATCTGATCCTGAAGCAGCACCCTACGCCTAAGCGTACTAGGTTGTTACGCATATGCGTAGCAAGCCTACGCCTATGCATAGAACACAGTTCCTGCAAAATTTTGCCCACTCTCCCCACGTCTCAACTCATGTCTCGTTATGCGCATTCACTCTCCAAACATCATACACGCCTTCCTAGATATGTCACCATACCAACCACGAGGACATCAACACTACAACTCGATCTTAACCCTACTTGGCTAAATTACAATCTACAAACCTAGGTTCAAAAACTAAATTTCATCCCCTAGTACCAATGTTTAATGTCGTTGACACAACGTCGCCTATCTTTAGTAATCAGGATCATGCTCGAGCGGTGGATCGGTCAAATGGATCGATTCCACAACACCCATAACTGGTCGGATGTCAACACAATGGTTTAGCCTTAAACCGTTCATTGTAAATCTATTGCCCATATCTGGATCACCGAGTTCTACCACTCGATGGGGGTAAACCTTCGTAACTTCGTACGGTCCATCCCATCTCGATTAAAGCTTGCTAGGAAAAAACTTTAATCTCGAATTAAACAATCGAACTTTTGTGACCGAGCTCAAAGGACTTTTTCTGAATATGCTTATCATGAAATACTTTAGTTCGGGCCTTATAAATCCGAGAATTCTCATATGCATTATTATGCAACTCCTCAAGCTCCACAAGTTGAAGTTTCCGCTGATCGCCCGATCTTTTGAGATTGAAGTTTAATTATTGAACCGCCCAATATGCTCTATGCTCTAGCTCAACAGGGAGATGACATGCCTTACTATAAACCTGTTGATACTGTGTCATACCTATCGGAGTCTTGTAAGCAGTCCTATAAGCCCAGAGTGTGTCATTTAGCCGCTGAGGCCAATCCTTCAAATCTACACGCACTGTCTTCTCTAAGATATTCTTCATTTCCCTATTAGAAACCTCGAATTGTCCACTCGTCTGGGGGTGATATGGTGTACCAATCTTATAAGCAACGCCATACTTGTGACATAAACTGCCGAGAAATCGATTGTCAAAGTGTTTTCCGTCATCACTGATTATCACACTTGGTATACAAAATCATGACAAAATATTCAACTAATCTACCACTGCCTTATGGTCGACGTGTGAAGTAGCTACAGCTTCAACCCATTTTGAAACATAGTCAACCCCCACGAGTATATACTTCTTATCGCTCGCTTTTGGAAATGGTCCCATAAAATCTATACCCCACATATCAAATAGCTCAATAACCAGAATTAGGGTCAGTGGCATCATATCACGTTGAGAGATTTCTCCCAACTTCTGACATCGCATACACGCTTTATAATATTCAAATGCATCTTTGAATATTGTAGGACAATAGAAACCACTATGCAGCACCTTGTGGTTGTCTTCTGAGCTCGAAAATGACCTCCACGCTCTAGTGTGTGACAAAATCGTAAGATACTCTGTAATTCACTTTCGGGAATGGACTTTTTGATAATTTGATCAAGTAAATACTTGTACAATCACGGATTGTCCCAAATATAAAATGTAACTTGACTGAAAAATCGGTTTGTCTTGCTTATACCAACCTTTTGGAATTTGACTCGTGGCTTTGTAATTAACGATATCAGCATACCATGGTATCTGCTCCACGACAGCCACACTGAACAGATGTTCATTTGGGAACGAATCCTTAATAGGAGTAATTTCCTTTATAGTTTCCACAATGATCCTTGATAAATGGTCCTCAACCACATTCTCCAAACCTTTTTTGTCCTTCATTTCTACATCGAACTCTTGTAGCAACAAAATCCATCTAATAATCTTGGGCTTGGAGACTTTCTTAGTCAGTAAATGTCTCAGCGCTTCATGATCCGAATATACTACTACCTTGGTTCCAAACGAATATGACCTGAATTTGTCCAAGGCAAAAACTACCACCGATAAATCATTCTCTATTGTTGTGTAGTTCATATGCGCATCATTCAGAGTTTTACTGGCATAGTATACCGCATATGGAAACTTGTCTTTCCTCTGTCCCAATACTGCTCCTACGGTATAGTCCAAAGCATCACACATTATCTCGAAAGGTAGAGACCAATCTGATGGTCGCATGATTGGGGCTATAAAGAGTTGTGTACGTAACTTTTCAAAAGTAAGAAGACACTCTTCATAAAAGATGAAGGTAGCATCTTTAGCTAATAAGTTGCATAGTGGCCATACTATTTTACTAAAAGCCTTAATAAATCCCCTGTAGAACCAGGCGTCGCCCAAAAATGATTTGATCTATTTGGCTAGTGTGGGTGGAGGCAAATTTGAAATAAGTTTAACTTTTGTTTTATCTACCTCAATGCCCCTCTTTGATATTATGTGTCCATGTACTATACCCTTTTGAACCATGAAATGGCTCTTCTCCCAACTTAGAATTAAATTTGTCTCCTTATACCTCTTGAGCACAAGTGCAAAATGTTTCAAACTGTCTTCAAAGGTTTCCCCAAAGACCAAGAAATCATCCATGAACACTTCTAGAAATTTCTCCACCATGTCAGAGAATATCGATGTCATACATATTTGGAATATAGATGGCGCATTATACACACCAAAAGACATTCTTCTGTATGCAAACGTACCATATGGGCATGTGAAAGTGGTTTTCACCTGATCAGCAAGATCAATCACCACTTAGTTGTAACCTAAGTATCCATCCAAATATCAATAATAGCTTTCTCTGGCCAACCTCTATAGGATTTTATCAATAAATGGCAATAGAAAATGATCTTTCCTAGTGTGTGAGTTGAGTTTTTTATAGTCAATGCAAACACGCCACCCAGTAGTGGTGCGTTGAGGAATCAACTCACCTTCAGAGTTTGGCACAACTGTGATATCGGATTTCTTTAGTACCACATGTGTAGGACTCACCCATGGACTATCAGATATGGGGTATATGATACCCGCATCTAGCAACTTCACCACCTCCTTCATGTTCTGGTTCAGTCTATGTTACATCTCCCTTGATAATTTTGTTATCTCCTCCAAATGTGTGCGATGCATAGAAATTGAGGGATCTATCACTTTCAAATTAGCAACACTCCATCATATTGCCTCTTTATTGTCATTTAAGACCCCAACTAGACTCAATTCATGTTCTTTGGTCAACTTTGATGATATAATTATAGGAAGAGTCTCATCGGGTCCAAAAAAGACATACTTCAACTCCTTAGGAAATTCCTTCAGTTATAAAGTAGGAGGATCTATTAGAGATGGAATCAGTGGCGAACTCGAGAGTGTAAGAAGTGGCTCAATCGGCACTTTCCATGGGGCGGCGTATAACACAACCTCTAATGCCGCAACATCCTCATTATTCAGTTTAATCTGCTCATCCCAGTCCTCTGGTTCAGATTCTAACCTCTCTCTAGTCATTAAGGACTTTAACTCATCTTTCTCCAAGAGCCAAGGTGCAAACTCTTCTACCATCTCATCAATATCATCAATTTGAAAGCAATCAACTGATTCAAGAATTTGATGATTGGCATCGAAAACATTCATTCTCACCTTTAAGTTCCGAAAAGACAGATCCATCGCCTCAGTTCTATAATTAATACACGTATTCCGAAAACATTCATTCTCACCTTTATGTTTCTTCGAATTGTGGACAGGTTCCATATCTAGAATTATAAAGTCCACCGGAAAGTAGAACTTGTCCTGAACAATGACATCCTCCAGAATTTGCCTCACTTGTTAGATCGACCTGTTGGCCAATTAAAGCACTACCGAGGTAGGACTAAGCTTTCCCAACCCTAGATGATGATAAACTGAATATGGAAGTAAGTTGACACTCGCACCTAGGTTAAGAAGAGCTCTACCAATTTCCTGGTCACCAATGACACAAGGAATAGTGGAAGCACCAAGATATTTCCTCTTAGTTGGAGTGTTACTTAATAAGAGTGAACTCATTTGTTCAGTTAGCAGGATCTTCTTCGGGACCTTTGATCGACTTCTTCTCTTTTGAGTACAGAGGTCATTTAGATATTTAGCATAGGTTGGGATTTGGGAAATAATGTCTAAGAGAAGTAAATTGATCTTGACTTATCAAAATGTTTCCAACATGTATTTCTCTTTATGATTGCCATACACAGTCGACTTTCAAATACGTTGAGGAAAATGTGTTACTTTCTCGTAATTCGCCCTATCGGGCTCTTCTGTAATGTCTGATCTACTTCTTTCTCCTCTTGGGATTGATCCTTTTGGATTTCTTCAGTCACCTTGTACTTGTTCGTCTTATCCTCGAACTGTTGCTCAACCCTATTCTCCACCTCCTTTCTTCTCCTCAGAGTTGTAACGGCTTGAACTATTTCATGAGTATCTTCAACGAATGATCCAAGCTCTATTACTTGTTTATTCTTCGGATTTGCCACCGGTTAGCTGGGTAATCTTCCTTCTTCACAACTATTCATTGCATTTTCTACTTGCCCTACTTGGGTTTCTATCTTAGCAATGGATTGGGAATGGAGTTCAATAGTTCGACGACTGCATGAAAATGATTAGATTGATTCTTAAACTCTCTCAAGCCTAGCATCATCTCATCTTCAAAGCCAGGTGGTCTAGACGGTGGGGTTTGACTTTGAGATAGGGTGATGAGTTTGGTAATTGAAATGACGAATTGTTTGAGTATTGGACTAAAAATTTTGAGTATCGAATGATGGTTGGTTCTGAGTGAAATTTGGTTGAGGATTTCTATATTTTGAAAATGATATGACAAATATGGATGATTACGCCAACCCAAATTATATGAAGTGGAAAAAGGATTATTGTTCGGGTTGTTCCAAGTTGCATTCACATCAATGACAACTAACTCATTGCCCTGGTATTCACAATTGGAAGGGTCAGGTCCTATCGTCAAGACTTCTCTAGGGGATGATTGAATCAAATTGATGAATTTGTCAAGTTTCTGACCTAACGCGGCTACTTGTGCTTTCACATCATCGCCTATTTCTATCTCAAAAAGACCTTCTGATTTCCTACTAGCTCCTTCTCTAGCACGCATTTTGGATTCATGTTGGAACTAATTATCACTCACATTATCAAACAACCTCAAAACCTCTTCTACTGGTTTTAGTGTAAACTGACCTCCCACTGCTGCATCTATTAAATTTTTGTAAGTCTCATTAAGTCCAAGATAGAAGTTTTGTACCAAATCCTGATCATCAAATTTGTGATGGGGACACTTCTTTAAAATCTCATTGAACCTTTCCCATGCATCATGGAATTGCTCACCAGGCAACTCTTTGAAATTGGTAATTGCATGTTGTGCCTCATAGGTTCTACCTATTAGCTTTTCTCTCAAGGAATAAGGGAACAATCGTACATGCAACGCATGGGTGTTCAGATTCTCGATTTTGGTGGATTAGGTTATCTCTATGAATTCATCAACATGCTGATATAGGTCCTCATTTATGAGTTCATAAAATTTAGGCAACATGTTGAGAACATTATCTTTGATCTCGTAGTGTGTGACTCCATCTTCTTCTGGAAATTCAATATAGGATTCGTGATTTGAAGGTGCAAAGGACCCCTTCATGGACGTTGCTGGGGCTCTTCGCACTTCTGTATTGTTGTTAGCCATCCTCTCAAAATCCAACTTTCTTCGAAGCTCTTCTAATCTCTTAGCTCCACGATTCTTACAAAAATTTCTTTCTATCTTAGGATCAAAGGGAGCTAATTCAGTATTGGGATTGATAGGAGATTGCCAATCGCTCATGCATAAGACCAATTTTTCTAAATAATAAGATTAACTACTTTAAATATTAATAGGAAATAAAGCTAAAATTATGCTTAAAATTAAGGTATACTAAAATTCACAAGTGGTCCAACGACGCAATTGATGAGAGACAAATGTTGTCCATTTTAGGCACCCAACTGACTATTGTTACGTTTTATCATTACATTATTTGGTATTTTTATGCGGTTTGTGTGTTAAAGCGTGTTTGAGGAGCTTAACGAAGAAATGAGCTAACTTTGGTGAATTAACCAAAGACATGCTTGTGTTTATCCACAAAGAGAGCAAAAGAGGGGTTTTCAAGCAAAAAGTGTCTCCCGAAGAGTAAAAATGACATTTTTTGGAGCCGTAACTTCGGAAAACATACCAAAGGAGTCGAGGGGATTCTAACGGAGCAATTATCAAGAAAGTGGTTTTCAAGTATTTTGCTACGCTTACAGTAGCTAAAAGTGACTAGAAAGTGCTAAAACTACGCTTAAGTTACGCTTGGCATTTTTGGCCCAGAAGGAGTTACGCTTAAGCGTAGGGGGCCAAGCGTAGAAAAGATGGCTAAATAGAGTTTCGATCTGATTTGAACTCTTTTCACTTGTGTTCGACTCCAACACCTCTAAGCACGTGTATATGAAATATTATATATCAGAGTGAAGGGTTTGACTCAGATTTGAGGATAAACACATCAAAGAGGAATCCTACTCAAGTGGGACAAGCTGAATACAAACAGGACTCTTCTTAATCAATTCTATAAATATCAAGGTCTTCTACAGATCTAGGGAGCTGCATTTTTAACCTAATTTCTAGAGCACTTTCTCTGGAGATTCATATCATTAAAAAGGAAAGAGTCATTCAAGACCTAGAGATCCAGTGAAGAAGATAATAGAGGGCGTTTCTACATCAATGATGCAATCTTCTTTTACCATGAGCAACTAAACCAGTATCTAGGGTTTTCTGGCACAACCATAGCCAAGTAATGTAGTTTATTTATTTGTTTCAATTGTAACGAGGGGAAACTGTGAGCACACTGTGATGATTGTGTAGATCAGTGATCGTACTTATTCTTGACACGAGATCTTATATTTATTCTAATTCTTGTCTTAGATTGAATGAATATATTTTATCAAACAATCATGTTATATTAAAGATAGCGTGATTTTCTACACAATGGTGCTTAAAACACTTAAAATCCTAGGTTTACATAGGTCATGCCTCGGTGATGTAATATAGACATGCTTTAGTTTAATTTTATGTTGTAGGAGTATATTATAGTAAAGTAAATGACATGTACTAATTACACTCTATCCAGAGATGGGTTGTAGCGAATCTGGTGGATAATATCCTTTTTGGGATGTATTCAACTATTTGCAGTACGATCTGATGCATGGTAATGGATCGCCCTCTTTCAATTGAGCAAGTAGATGAACTGTATTATGCGGTTAGTGGTGGAGCATGAAAACCCTAGTTTTTCTCTACCTTGAATTACAAAATCAATTTAAATTCTGTTTTTAGTTAATTTAGTTATAGATCTCAAACATATCAAGCAAACCTTTTTCAAACATAATTCAATATTTTTAAATTTCTAGAATGAATAATCCAAGTCTCTGTGGGATTGATATTCTCTTTCTCAAGCCGATCTGTACTACAATACGATTCGTGCATTTACGATAAGTAAAACCTTGTTGATAAAAGGGTTCGTTCTTAACCATTATTTTTATCACCCCTAGACACGCATCAGCAATCTTCACTGCTCTGCTGATTCCTTTTGCATTTTTCAGTGTACCTGTCAATCACATAAAAATTCCAACTTTAAATACACTACAATAACTCAATTTTACTAAATTACTAAAGTGAAGAATATTGCCAAGTCCCCGGCAACAATGCCAAAAACTTAATGGGTGCAAACCAGGGTTAAAAATATTGATTTAGAATGAACCTTTGTAGTGCCCTAGTTTTACCGATCGAAAATGCACGAATCGTTTTATAATATACTACGGCTTAAGAACAGGAATATCGATCCCACTGGGACTTGAAATTATTCACTTTAGCAATCTAAAAGTACTAAATTATGGTTTTGAAAAAGGTTTTGTTTGGTTTTGAAATCTATGATATAATTTAACTAACTAAAAGCAAGAAATAAATTGTGTTTGTGATTCAGAGTAGAGAAAAACTAGGGTTTTCATACTCCACCACTAATCGCATAATATAGCAATTTACTTGATCAATTGTAAGAGGGCGATCCATTATCCATGGATCAGATTATACCGCAAATAGTCGAATATATCCTAAAAAAGATACCGTCAACCGGATTCGCTACAACTCATCTCCGGACAGAGTGTGATTAGTGCATGCCATCTACTTTACTATAATCTACTCCTACAACATGAAATTAAACTAGAACATGTCTACATCACCTCGCCGAGGCATGGCCTATGTAAACCTAGGGTTTCGGGTGTTAAGAATCATTATGTAAAAAATCATGATATGCTAGAGAACACCAGATAAACAAGATTGATTGAGATAAGGCATTCATTCAATCTAAGACAAAAATAGAACAAATATAAAACCCCTTATATTAAATAACTATGGTCTCTTATCTACACAATCATCACATGTGTGGTCTTCAGTTTTCCCTCGTTACAATTGAAACAAACAAATAAACTACATTACATGGCTAGGGTTTTGCTAGAAAATTCTAGATACCGGTTTAGTTGTTCATGGTGGGGGAGATTAGCATCGTTGATATAGAAACTCCCCCCATGATCTTCTACTCCGGATCTCTAGGTCTTGAATGACTCTCTTCTTCAAAAAATATAAATATCCAGAGACAATTGTCACGGACTTGGTGTTTCCAAAGGACCGTGCGGCCTTAGACACCTCTAAGATGCTTGAGAAGTGCTAAGTAAGCCTTTGTGGGTCTCTAGCTTAGTGAGCAACTAAAGCTAGGTGAATGCGGAAGCTTGGTGTGTAAGAAGAGAAATGTAGGCAAGAGAGCTTAGAAGGCAATTGAACTTGTATTGCTTGAATGGATACTTGGATTGTTGGGTGGATGGTGAGCAAATGAGCTCCCTCCTCTATTTATAGGCCAAGGGCCTTTACAAGGAAAGGTGGAGAGATTTCTAGAATCCTCCGTATCTAGAATGTTCTATACAATTCTAGTATATACAATTCTATACAAGTCTAGACAACTCTACAATACTCTAGAGAATTCCGGAGAAGTGTGGAGAAGTCTAGAATATTCCGGATGCCATGTAGGATGCCAAGTAGGATCCTACGAAGTGTCTGCGTGGCGCCTGTGTGGCGCCTACGTGGCGTAACCTCATAAGGCAGGGCGTGACATTCTCCCCCACCTAAGTTCGTGACGTCCTCGTCGCGTTCTACTTGAACTGCTGGATGTGTTTTGCAAACTGCCAAAGTGTGTCTTCATGCTCCCAGCTTGCTTCACTATCCGGCAAGTTTTTCCATTTCACCAAGTACTCTGTGTACTTGGGGACTCCGCTTCTGCTCGTTTGTCGGTCGGCGAGGATGCACTCTACTTCCTTATTGAAGGAAGTGACCACGGCAGTAGGAGCTCGGTGTGATATGCCTCGAGTTGGATCATCCTTGTCTTCATGGTAAGGCTTGAGCTTGCTGACATGGAAAACTGGATGAATCTTGATCTTCGGTGGTAGCTCCACCATATAGGAGACCTTTCCAACTCGTTTGATTACTGGGAAGGGACCTTCGTAACGTCGTACTAACCCCTTGTGCACTGCTCGCAAAGACTTGAACTGTTGGGGTAGCAACTTGACCATGACCAAGTCTCCTTCCATGAACTCTAGGGGCCTTTTCTTGGAGTCAGCCCACTTCTTCATTTTCTTGCCTGCCTTATCTAGGTAGGCTCTTGCCAAGTCGGATTGGTCTTGCCATCCCTTGGCGAATCTGTAAGCCGCCGGGCTCTTGCCATCTCCGCTTGATGCCATAGCGTTAGGCGTCATGGGTTGTCGCCCGGTCACTATCTCGAAAGGACTGTGGTTGGTAGCCTCACTCCGCTGCAAGTTGTAGGCAAACTGTGCTATTCCAAGGAGTTTGGCCCAGTCCCGCTGGTTGGCACTAACATAGTGCCTCAAGTATAGCTCCAGAAGCGCGTTGATACGCTCCGTCTGTCCGTCGGATTGGGGGTGAAAGCTAGTAGAGAAGTTGAGACCCGTACCCATCTTCTGAAAGAGTCCCATCCAGAAGCGGCCTGTGAAACGTGGGTCTCTGTCACTCACTATGTTTTGTGGCAACCCCCATTGCTTGACCACATGGTCAAAGAAGAGCTCTGTTGTCTGCTCGGCGGTGCAATCTCCAGGGGCAGGTATGAAGGTGGCATACTTGCTGAATCGATCCACCACTACGATGATGTTGCCACAACCATTAGACTTGGGTAGGCATGTGATGAAGTCCATTGAAACACTCACCCATGGACCCTCTGGGATAGGTAGTGGCTCTAGTAGACCGGCCGGCTGCTGCTGCTCTATCTTGTCTTGCTGGCAAACAAGACAAGTGCGTACATAGGCCTCGATGTCGTCACGCATCCGGGGCCAGTAGTACGAATCCTGAAGGATTGCCTGTGTGCGCCTCATTCCTGGGTGTCCAGCCCACATGGTGTCATGGCATTCCTTGATGAGTTCCCTTCGCAGGTTCCCCCACTTAGGCACAAATAGCCTGTCGCCCGTAGTGAGGAGAAGATCATCCCTAAGCCAAAAGCGTCGAGTCTTGCCATCCTTGGTGAGTTGAATGAGACTCTTGGCTAGGGGGTCATGCTGTAGTCCCTCTTTGATGCGATCCATAAGAGGGTGTTGTGGTCGACTAATGGCCACGAGTTCTGCTTTGCGGCTAAAGGCCATGGATGGTGGCTTGGAACTTGGTTCCAACTCGACCTTGTGATCTACCTCCCTTCGGGGTGGTAGTCTCTTTGGTTGCTCCGAGGGCATGACATCGTTGTACTCGCATAGTACTGAGCGGATCTCCGTGGGCATGTCCTCATGTGGGGAGGACTCTGAGGGGTCTTCTGGTGAGTCGAGTAGGGTGGCTAAGTAGCTAACTTCCCCCTTCTTGGATTGCATGGCAGATAAGGAGCGTGCCTCAATCTTAGCCCCTCGTTCGACTGGCACCATGCATGTGGTATTGCCTTCCGTGATACACATGGTGTTAGTGTAGGGGATGAGAAAGGCCTTTACCTTGTCCAAGAATGCTATTCCAAGGACTAAGGCAAAGTCGTCCATGGGAACCACCGAGAGATCAATGAGGCCATTCCATTGGCCTATGTGGGCATGTATGCCTCGGGCAGTGCCATATATGGCTTTGGCTGCTGAGTTGACGGCCTTCATGGAACCGTCCTCCTTGGTGTACTTGAGGCCTAGTCGCCTGGCCTCGTCGATGCTTATGAAGTTGTGGGAGGCGCCGGTGTCTACCAATGCTCTAGTAGACATCCCCCCTATGGTTGCTTCAACGAACATGAGCCCTTTAGGTGCTGCCTTAGGGGCCTCCACTTTTGCCTTGATGGCGTTGAGGATTTGAAGTGAACCCATGTGTGCCTCCTGCTCAAGTGTCATAGCATTGGCGGTATTCTTCTTTGGGCAAAACCGTGTCCAATGCATCTCACCACATATGAAGCAGGGTGATGGTGGTTGTTTCTGGGGCTTGTTGCCTCCATCTCTCCGGAAACCTTCTTTGTGATGGGCAGTATTGGTGGCATTAGAAGTGTTGCCCTTGTCTCCCCCACCTTTGCCGAAGTTCCGGGTCTTGTCCTTGGGCTTGGCAAAGTCTTTGTTGGAGCTGAAATCGATCAATGCCTCTGCTTCTGTGATGGCAGTGGCAAGGTCCTTCACTCCACGTCGCCTTAGTTCTGTCTTGGCCCATTGCTGTAGGCCATCCATGAAGAAGAAGAGAGACTCCTTCTCTGAGAGCTCAGGGATCTCAAGGGTGAGAGAAGTGTACTCCTTGACATAGTCTCGGATGGTCCCTGTTTGTTTGAGCCGGCGGAGTCTGCCCATAGCTTCTTCCTCGGCATTCTCAGGATAGAAGTGCCTCTTAAACTCTTTACGGAAATCAGCCCAAGTATCAATAGAAAGTGTACCTCTATCGATATCGCCATGTCTACGCCTCCACCATAGCATAGCATCGTCAACTAGGTAGAGGGTGGTGGTGTTGATCTTTGTCGCCTCATCCACTATCCCTTTGGCGTCAAAGTATCGTTCCATGCCAAATAGGAAGTTTTCTACCTCCTTGGCAACACGTTCCCCCTTGTAGCACTTGGGCTTGGGGACGTCGATTCTGGGAGCTCCGGCTTCCCGAGTAGCAGTGGCGCCGTTTGCTACGGCTTGCTTGCAAATGGCCCAATCGACACGCATGTCTGCCATGAATGTCCGAATGTTGCCAAGCTCTTGATCCATATAACCACGTAGTGTGGCTATCTCATCGCGAAGAGAGCGTAGCTCCTTGCGATGATCTCCATCAAGGGCATTGAGTTGTCCCTTCATGGTGTCTTGGAAGTCGGCGTCATCGGACTCCAGTTCTTCCAAGCGTTGGTGAGTCTCCACTATACGCTCCTGCATGATGGCCATAGTGCCTTCTATGTCATCGATGCGTGTCTCAAGGCTTGAGTGAGCGTCCTTGGACTTGGACTTCGACCTTGCCTTGGTGTTAGTGGGTGGGCGTTGATTCTCCCTTCCGCGTTCTTGCTCCTCCACGGCTGGGGTGATGGTTGAGTTCATCTCTGCCATAGTCTCTTGCAAGTAGGTTGTGATCCTTCACGAACCGTGCTCTGATACCAACTGTCACGGACTTGGTGTTTCCAAAGGACCGTGCGGCCTTAGACACCTCTAAGATGCTTGAGAAGTGCTAAGTAAGCCTTTGTGGGTCTCTAGCTTAGTGAGCAACTAAAGCTAGGTGAATGCGGAAGCTTGGTGTGTAAGAAGAGAAATGTAGGCAAGAGAGCTTAGAAGGCAATTGAACTTGTATTGCTTGAATGGATACTTGGATTGTTGGGTGGATGGTGAGCAAATGAGCTCCCTCCTCTATTTATAGGCCAAGGGCCTTTACAAGGAAAGGTGGAGAGATTTCTAGAATCCTCCATATCTAGAATGTTCTATACAATTCTAGTATATACAATTCTATACAAGTCTAGACAACTCTACAATACTCTAGAGAATTCCGGAGAAGTGTGGAGAAGTCTAGAATATTCCGGATGCCATGTAGGATGCCAAGTAGGATCCTACGAAGCGTCTGCGTGGCGCCTGTGTGGCGCCTACGTGGCGTAACCTCATAAGGCAGGGCGTGACACAATGCTCTAAAAATTTTGTATTTAAAAGCTCTTTAAATCTGAATCAGACCTTAGTATTTATAGAAGAAGTTGAGAAGAGTCCTGCTTGTATTAGACTTGTCCCACTGGGAGTGGGATTCCTCTTTAATGTGCTTCTCCTCAATTCCAAGCCAAAACCATTTACTTTTATGTAAATACATATTATACACGTGCTTAGAGGTGTTGGAGTCGAAGTTAAGTCGAAGGAAGTTGAATCGGATCGGGACTCGAATTTTGCAAATTCCCAACTGTTCCCTATGCCTACCCCTTCGCCTATGCATAGGGGAACCTACGCCTATGCGTAGCAAGGCCTACACTTGGGTGTAGGTGCTCCAGCTATATGCGTAGGTAGGTGTATTTTTTATGATTCTAGACACATTTTGCTTGTTGTGTGCATAAGTAGGCGTAGAAAAATTAATGAAAATCAAATTTTCCAATCTTTCTTCCATTTGAACCCCCTTCATTCCGTTAGCATTTTTTCCAAAGTTTCGGCTTCAAAAAATATCGTTTTTGCACTCCAGGATGCACTTTTTGCTTGAAAACTCCTTTTTTTCTCTTTTTTCGGGTAAACACAAGCATATTCTTTGTTAATTCATCAAAGTTAGCTTATTTTCTTCATTAAGCTCCCGAAACACGCTTAAACATGCAAACCGCATAAAAATACCAAGTAACGGAATGATAAGACATAACAGTATCGAGTTAGGGGCCTAGAATGGACAACATTCGGCACCTATCAGTATGAAATGAAATTTTTTGAATATGTTAGACATTTCCTTTTACCTATTTCTTTATTTTTGTTTCTAAGTTTATTTGATTACCGTTGTTTAAGTAATAAATAAAGTATTTGTGCAATGTAATATATATATATGTTATAATTTTTTTAATAGACGTGTCCCAAACGTATTATGTCCTATTTTTAAAAAAAAATCCGTGTCGCTGTGTCCAAATCCTCGTGTCCGTACTCCATAGCATAGGAGCAATTTTCCCTCCAAATATATACATACATTTATATATATACAATTATGGTGCGGGAAAGATTTGCCCATTCATTCTATTTTGCATGCTTTTTTCCCAAGATAGTGCAACAGTACCACCACCTTAATTCCTTAACTCACCACTAGACCTCATTAATATACTCAACTAACATCTCTCACCTACCCTAAATACCCTAATCCCTAATAAACAATTGCCAAAGATCACTCTTCGCTGTTTATATATATATTGCTATATATATCTACAACTATATCTATATTCACAACTTTGGTTACACATTCTTTTCTCTTTTGTTGCTGTGACCATGTCAAAAAGTCGGGTCAATGTTCACTCAACATTAACGGTAGTGTCGGGTACGCCAGTCGGGCCGGGTAAGACCCACCGGTTCTTGGGTCTGGACCATGCCATGGGTCAACACACGTTCCACTTCGTATTCTACTACAGGACCAACCCATTTGACGCCAACTTGATCAACAACCTTCGGGTGACGCTGGCGGATCGTCTGAGCCTGTACCCACCAGTGACGGGTCGGGTCTTCCGAGGGGAGGATGGGAACTGGGCGGTGAAGTGCAATGATGCTGGGGTTCGGACGCTGAGGGCAACTGTGGGGACCACACTTGATGAATGGTTGGGATCTGCTGATGGGTGTGAGGAGCGAGATCTGACGGTTTGGGATGATATGCCGGATGATCCGGATATATGGTCACCCTTCAGAATCCAGGTACTTTAATCAAAATATATGTATATATATATATGTAAATATGATGGATGCCTTAACGAATCTGAACAAGGTATGGGTGTATAATTATACATATTAACACAAGGATAAATATAGATCGCACACGATGATTTAAACAATTTGAAGAAGTTGGGGTTTACTTAATTTTTTATAATAGTACGGATAAATATAGATAATTATTTAGTATAAAATAAGATATTATGATTTAGTTTAGAATAATATATTATTGATAAAAGATATTATAATTTAGTTTAGAATAATATATTATTGATAAAAGATATTATAATTTAGTTAAAAATAATATATTCTGTTATATATTATTAATGTAATATATTAACATATATATTAATAGTACCGGACTGGCCATAAAATACCGGATTTGATATTTTTCGATCCATGTCCAATCCAATTCATAATGAAACCGATCCAATATATCCGAACAGGATTAGACGGATTGGATTTTCGAATATGCCGAATTTTTGAACACCCATATGTATAAGTAGAGGGTAAGGGAGTTTGAGAATTATTCTTTTACATTGCTTGGACGGTAACTTATATCACATATGTGCAAAAAAAAATGAATTCAATTGGAGTGTGATACTATATCACCCTAATGACATGATATTATAGTTATAATGAATAATTTTTCTGTATGCAATATTGGGTTTAAAATGTGGATTTGTTGATGGGTTGGAGTTAATCAGTTTCTCCACGCAGTGAGAGCACCATTGGTTTAAAAGGTGGATTTTTCTGTCTTGTGTTTGATTTTTAAATTCCTTTTTTTGGCAAAAATATAGCATATTAGCAAGATTTGACTTTTTTTTTTGAATGGTAAGAAACGCACACACTCACACATGAGTTCCGTGGGGCTCGAACCCCTAACCTCCCCTTTGAGGAGAAAATGTGATATCATCATGCTACAAGACCTTTGAAAAATTTTAAAAAAATTTGTTCATTTAATCTAATAAATAATTCAACTATGAATTATATAATTACATCAAAAGATAAAATTGTATATGCGACTGAATGGTATAAGAAACTCGCTTAAGAATCATTTTCCTATTTTTATTCATAATATATGTATATATGTCATCACTTTTATGGTGTTAATAATTTTGAAATTTGTTTAATACAATACATCACTTGTGATACAAAAAATTCTAAAGAAATGGTTAAATGCAATACACCACTTGTGATATGGATATACTGAAAATTGTAAAGGAGTCTAGCTACATATGAGGATAAAATGCTTTGGACAAATGACCAAAATATTTTTAAAAGAGACTGACATCGATTCATGTTTTTATGAAATTTTATATTTAATTTTAATTTTTTAAAAAAAAATAATTTTGACCACCTATTCAAATTGTATTAAACCACCTCATCCTATAGGCAAGCAAGTATTAGAACAGGCCAAGTATTGTCCATTTTTTTTATGGGAAAAGTTATGATAATTAAGTTTCCCATGGGCACCTCATTAAACCACTTGTGGACCTTTTTTTTTTTCTCTTTTAATTTTGAAAAGTATTGCTAATTAAGTTGCACATGGGCACCTCATTAAACCCCTTATGACATTTATCCAACTACTTTTGAAAGGACCCTAGCTATAACAATAATATGTTAAAATTTCATGTCAATTCATTTACTTAACTCGCATAGATGTGCGAAACTTTTACACATTTTTTCAAATTAATTTATCTTCTTTCCCTTCACTAAGATAAAATTCAATAATTCTGAACTAATATTATTTCATTGAGCTGAAACATATAGTCTGGAAGCACTTACAGAAATTGATTAAACTAACACTTATGATGTTTAGCTTGAGGTTAAACTGATAATTTCACAATGACAACATCTCAACTCTTACAACCCCATAACTTCTATGAAAAATTGTTAGAAGTTCAACCCTCAATATCATGGTTCTCCATTCTATACTGTATTGGTTTCGGTCGCGGTCGCGGTCGTGGTCGCGGTCGCGGTTGTGGTAACTGTGTAATGAACTCGGACAATATTAATCTTAAGACAAAAGTGTGTAATACCCTATGCTTTGGTTCAGTTGCAAAATACCCCTATGTGGTATTGTTTGCCCCAAATCACTACCATGTGCTTTTCAAAAGTTGCAAAATACCCCCTCATGCTTTGCTTAACTCCAAATCACTACCTTGTATTTTTCAAAAGTTGCAAAATACCCCCCTTGATTATGTTTTACACAAAAATATTGACCATTGTACCCCCTTGTCTTGTAATAACCCATTTAGTATTTTGTTTACTTTTTTTTCTCTTTTTCAATAATATAATTAACAATTCAAAACTTCACACACATATATTTATTTATAAGGGTGTTCAAAACCGGTCCGGTTCCTTAAAAAATAGGAATCAGAACCGAACCGAACCGAACCGGAACCAAAATTTCGGTTCCGGTTCCGATTCCGATTCGTACTATCATTTTTAAAAAAAAAAAAAGTAAAAAACATCAAATATCAAAAAATAATATAATTTTATATATGTCAATATTTTGGTTTGAAGACGAAATGATAAAAAATGGAGAGAAAGAAATGAGGAGAGCTAAAATTTAGTGAAATCTATAATTCAATATAATGTTACTTATAATTTAACAAATATATATATATATATATGTATATATATATATATATATATATGTATATATATGGTAGTTATTCACAAAAAATTTATATATATCTTTTGATATTTGGTATTTTTTATTTTTTATTTTATTTTTTTAAAAAATGATAGTACTAATCGGAATCGGAATTTTGGTTCCGGTTCAGTTCGGTTATGTTTCCTATTTTTAAGGAACGAACCGATTTTGAGTACCCCTATAAATAAATATGTGTGTGAAGTTTTGAATTATTAATTATATTATTGGAAAAAAAAATTACTAAATATGGTATTACAAGGTAAGGGGACAAAATTATCAATATTTTTGTGTAAAACATAATCAATTGGGGTATTTTGCAACTTTTGAAAAGCACAGAATATATTTTGAGCTAAGCAAAGCACAGGGATATTTTACAACTTGTAAAAAGTATATAGTAGTAATTTGGAACAAAATATACCATAAGAGAGTATTTTGCAACTGAACCAAAATTCAGGGGGCATCATGCACTTTTGCGTAATCTTAATAACAAGTATCGTTTATATATAACACCTTTCAAAAATGCTAGAAACCGGAAGATACGTACCGCGAACCATGCTAAATATATAATGAGACACATCTTCCAAACCACTATTGACGTAGCACAATGACAGTATTGGAATAGATAACCAATTTGAGCACTAGGTTTCGGAGACAGATAGATACACACACAAATACATCTGAAGATATATTATATATATATATATATTGTTGTTTACACTAACAATAAACTTGCAGATAAATGAGTTTGAAGGAGGGGGGCTTGCAATTGGACTGAGTTGCACTCACTTGCATGCTGATCCAACATCTGTAACCCTATTTTTCAAGTCATGGACCGATGCTCACCGCGGCCAACCCCTCTCCCATTCTCCACTTTTCCATCCACCTTCACCCCTCACCCAACTTTCCCCCAACAAAAACACACAATCAAACACCTACTACGCAATAAAATCCAAATCACCACCATGTCCCTCCACAAAGAACGCCACAGCCACATTTCGGTTTTCCAACGCAACCATCAAGAAACGCCTTGCTCAACTCCACATCCATTGTCCCGACGCAACACCCTTTGACATGCTAGCTGCATTGTTCTGGACGCGCATCGCACGCTTGAAAACACCCTCCAATGGCAAGCATGCACTTACTTTTTCATTGGACTTTCGTAAACTCTTGCATGAGCAAATCCCTTATGAGTACTACTTCGGAAACGCCTTACATTTTTTGCTATTGACAATGGATGCCGAAGCATTGGAGAGTGCGGTGCTTGGAGAGCTGACGGGGATAGTGCATAGCCACATTGCATGTATGGATGAGGAGGAGGTTCGCTCTGGTATGGAGTGGCTCGAGTCACGGAAGGGTGAGATGGGGCAGTATCCGCCGCCATTTAGAATGTACGGTCCAGAACTGACATGCATTAGCATGGAACATATGATCATGCCATCGGAGGGAAGAGGGAGCGAATCATGCGAATCTAATTTGTTGTATGAAGCAAGGTTTGAGGGACAAGAGAGGCCAGTTCATGTGTCATTTCATGTGGGGAATGTGGAGGGTGAGGGGTTGATTGTGGTGTTGCCTTCACATGAAGAGGGGCTTGCAAGGACTGTGATGGTGACATTGCCTGAGGAACAGATTGCTGCACTGCGTGAGGATCAAGCAATTCTTGAGTTTGAGCCAACTATGCTTTTTAATGGGAGGAAATAATGTGTTTGGATTTGATCAAATTTTCAATTTCCCACGTGTTATTTTTAAAATAATTGGATTTTTATGATGAGTGGTGGTGCAGTGGAAGATGACTGTGTTATCACTACTGTTAATCCTTCTTTCAAAGATAATTAGATGATTAAATGTGATAATTTGCAGATCTGCACATTTCTTATCACTACTGTTAATCCTTCTTTCAAAGATAAATTATTTAAATAAGACGTTATGTGATTGGATGTGCCTCTATCAATAAATCATATTTCATCATTGGAACTTTTGGCAGCCAATCTTCATTGAAAAAACATGACATTCATATGAATGATACATTCTATGATAACAAATATGACATTTAGGTCGTAATGGATGTGTATTTGTTTGTGACCAGTTGGACCGTATTATTTTTTATTGAGTTTTAATTGTTTCTAGATTAAAACCAAAAAAATTTCTTCCTTGAGGTCCTCTATTTCCAGGAGTGAAAAGTGATGTTGTATGATCTGATGAATTGTTGTATGCTCCTCAAAACCTATTTCTGCACTTGAGAAGTAACCCAACAACATAGTGCCTCATAAACCTGGCCAACAAGATTCAAAGTTCTATAAAATCATCATCAGTCGCTAATAGATTGATTGCCTCTTTTAGTAGTAGTTTGCAGTTGATTCTTTAACAGCATAATATGACAGGAGTTCGCTATTGTGAGGCAAAGCGCTTCTAAAATTACCGAAGGATTATTTGGCCCAACGGTATAACCTCTCTTCCAATAGAGAAGATGAGGGATTCAAATTTCCTTGGAGATAAAATGGGTGTGTAGAAAAAAAATTAAAAAAAATCCTTACCTTTCAAAAAAAAAACACACTTCAAAGTGATTTTCAAGCTATACATACCATTGATACTTAAATCAATGTGTTGACTTATGGCTCCTAATCCAGAAAGGAAGTTACAACAGGCTCTGGGTCCAAAGGACCGGACCGAAGGTCAGTGGAAGGTGTTTTTTATATTTTACCAGTACATATGAATTAGGTGTATATATATATATATATATATATATATATATCATTGTAACCCTAATTCATTGATAAACAAATTACAAAGCCTGCTCTGGTGGACGTATGTCAAATTGGCCAAACCACGAGAAATCTTATGTGTTCTTGATTTTTTATGATTTTATTATTTGCGATTAATCTTTTGTTTCAACACAATGGTATAAATATATCATAGTTTCGCTGTCATCTCCAATTTATCTCAAATTTCTTGAATAAATTACTACTATATTAATTTAAAAAAATTACTCAATTAGCCCTTTACATGTGGTTGGTCTCCAGCTTGTCTCTCCCATCTTTAATATTTTTGGTCTCTTTGATGGAACTTCCAAAATCAGAACTTCTAATTAGCAAAGATCAAATTGAACTCTTGTTTCCATTTAGTTTTACTCAAAAGTAAATATAACGTGGACCACATACCATATAAAAAGTACTTAAAAGCACCACATGTGAACTTTTTGTCTTACATAAAGAAAGCAGATAAATGTACAATCGATTCTTTTAAAATGGGGGACTTCAATTAAAAATCAATCGTCTCTGAGATTTGTGGATACCATGCATGCATCTGTTACCTCCCAACTCAAAAAACTAGTGTTTCAAATGTCAATCATCAAAAACCAAAACAGAGTTGAACTCTGCACATCCAACTGGTCCGAAATTGAACTCCATCGTGCAAATTTTTGCATCAACAAAATTAATATTACACAGGCAAAAGAAAAAGAAGTTAATCATTTGCTTCTAGATGAATATCTACATAATTCTAAATGCTGATTACGTACATTCAAACACAAAAAAAAAAAAAAAAAACTAAAAAGGAAAAAAACAAAATAGAAAATAGAAAGAAAAAATCCGTATTCCTTCATTTCCTTTTCCGTGAACTAAGAAAGTCAAATTCATACTGCCTATCTGAATGCAAATAATAAAATCTGTAATAAGGGTTTAAGGAAAGAGAGCCCTGAAAATTTTAGTACAAGCCACAACACTAACCTCTGCGCATTGCCTACACTGATGAACCAATTCTAGACTTTGTTATAGCAAACAATTAAAGTACCTGTGTCAGCTGTTCTTCATATTGATCTTCCTGCTTCATCGTGTTCTCCTTGAAGCTCTTCGTCAACCAGATAGCAGTTTCTCTGGGAGAAGCCTTTCCTGGCCCAAATGGCTTCAATAACACCCCCAGTTCTTCAAATCTTTCGTGTTGCAACAGTCTTGCACTGAATTCAAGCAACCCCTCCAAAGCTTCAGCTCGCTGCCGGTAAGATGAGGTGTCAAACCTCCGCCTACGCAAGTCTGACGAGGTTCGACTTGATGCCCCAGCTGTAGCATTTTGATTAGAGCAATCACTTCCAATATCGTCCCCATCCATCTTAAATGGTGTGCCTTCATCTCCCTGCCGAGTATCTGTGAAGCTCAGCCTGCCAACAGTTCTGCTGCAGACCTGAACCATGCACTTGTCCTTCAAGATTGAATGGTCAACTTGTGGTGGTGAGTTTGAGCCTTGTGCAGAGGTTGATGAAGTTCTATGGATGGGAAGGAAGGGACTTTCATACGAGGATAGTAGAAATTCAGCAATCCTGTCAATTCGAGGGGCATTGACAGATACGTCTGGAGAATTAATGCAATGGAGGATACCAGTATAGGGCATGTAAGGTGATCCTTTAACTGCAGCTCTTGTAGGCAATGGCAATGATGATCTACGATTCGGAGGAACAGTTTTTTTTGCTGGAGTTTGTGAAATTGGAAACTGCAAATAGAAAGCATGCTATATTAGAAATCAATCATAGAAACTGACTGACGCAAGAAAGAAGAAAAAAAACACTTGGAACCAAGCAAATATTAGAAAGCTCCATATCTCTCCAGTTCAAGATCTCAAATCCAGTAAGTGGTGACAATGAAATGCTTAATCAGGGTCAATCATGCCAAGTCATTACTTATAATGCATACGCACGTTGTTACGCACACCCACAAATGCATTCATACAAGGATAAAGTAAAAACAACATGCACAATATTATTAGCTCCTTTTCATGATTTAGATTAAGCCATGATTTTCACAGTAGAGTAAGCGATTTAAGGATCATATACATTCTGAAATACTAAATAAGAATATGGTCATCATGTTCATGTGTCCCTATGCTAAGTCGAAATGGTGTCGAAAAAATTCCACAAGGTACCCTTTGTCTCTCTAAAAATGTTCCTTTCAAAATCAATCCATTTTTTGACATATTTCCAGAAATTTATTAGTTCATTTTGCTTCTAAAAGAACCTTTATTGCCCCTTCAAAGCCCGCGTCCTGGCTGTCTTTCTCCAGATAAGTCAAAATCTGCAGGGCTGATTTATTGTTATGAGTTTCGTAACTTTTACCTCAAATTAAAATTTAGGCATTGGTGTTAGCATTCTGGTCACTGATTCTCTTTTCCCCAGCGCAACATTATGGTCACTTTATTGCACAATACTGTTCATCCTTTATGAGCATGTTTTTGTCGCATTTTTAGGCATATTTAGGTTGTGAGAATAAACATGGTCATTAGCTCCTTAAGGCATCAAGTTAGGTTCTGACATCAACTTAGGACAGTACTGTTTTAGGCATATTTAGGTTGTGGCAGTAAGACATGGTCATTAGTTCCTTGGTACCAATTTTTTGAACTTTTTCTGAAGCAATCAATTTATCGGAGACCGCTTTTGAGGTGTATATGGAAACCACACATATACTATCGGGAGTATATGTGTGGAGGGGTCCAGGTTGACTACGGAGGAGGAGGAGGTGCACGAGGGTATTCCTTGTTTTACCGGAGATTGGTTTCCGAGCCTTGTCGATGGAGTCCGCTTTTGAGGGGTGTGACTTTTGACACCATTTCAGTGTTCGGGCGTGATATGTTGGAGGTTCCTTTTTCTGAGGGCTCCCAAGTGCTGTAATGGTGATACGGCCCCAAGTCCGGATGGTTTTGCTGAGGTTTTTTCTCGAGAGTTAGGAGGTGGTTAGGGGGGAGGTGATGGCCACTTTTGATGACTTCTTGCTCAGGGCCGTTTTGTGAAGTCTCTTAATGTGTCTTCCCAAAAAAGGGAGAGGTGAATGACATTAAAGAGTTCCGTCCTATTGGCATTCTGGGATGCATTTACAAATTGATTGCTAAGGTTCTGGCCTTATGCTTTTGTGAGGTTTTGGATGGTCTGTTCTCGAGTACTCAAAATGCTTTTATCGGGGGTAGACAGATTCTGAACTCGACTCTTATTGCGTGAGTGCATCGATGCGAGGTCCCTTAGCGGCGATCCGGGGCTTATGGTCAAGCTTGACATTGAGAAAGCTTATTACCATGTTAGTTGGAGCTTTCTTCTTTATTTGTTGGAGAGGATGGGTTTTGGTTCAGATGGATGAATGGATTGAGTTCTACATTTCTTAGGCGAGATTCTCGGTTCTTGTCAACAGTTCTCCGACAGTTTTTTTTTTAGAGTTTGCATCTCTCCCTTGCTGATCTTGGCTGTTGTGGAGGCTTTGAGTAGACTAATGGGGAGGGCGGTGGAATTGGGATTTATTAGAGGTTTTAGGGTGGGTGATTCCGTGACTGAGAAGGTTAAAATTTCTCATCTTCTTTTCACCGATGATACTTTAGTTTTTTGTGATTTTGAGGAGGCACATTTGAGGCATTTGAAGTATGTTCTCATTGGCTTCCAGGCAGTCTCAGGCCTGAAAGTCAATGTGGGCAAAAGCTCGTTGATTCTTTTTGGGGAGGTGAGGGATTCTGCTATGCTTGCCGGTGTTCTTGGGTGTGGGATTTTCCATTTGCTGATTATCTATTTGGGTATGCCTTCGGGCACTGTTTGTTAGAGATGGAGTTGCTAGGATGCGTTGGTGGCAAGTGGAGCGGGGTGTCATTTGATTGCTTGAAGGGAGGTTTGTGTTGTAATTAAGAGAATATCAAACAAGAAGAAGATAAGAGAGAGAGAGAGAGAGATTTGGGAAAATAGTGAAATAATGAATTGAATAGTATTTCATCCTTCCACTATACTTTGTATATATTAATAAGTTTTAAAAACACAAAAGCACCCCACTTTAAATAAATAGTAACAAATAAGTCCCTTGCAACAGTTTGTAGGCCGGTGAGGAAGAGAAGGTCGGGGATCAGGAGGATAGGGCTTTTCAATCAGGCTTTGTTAGGGAGGTGGTTTGTAGGCAAATGAGGAGGGAGTGTTCGGGATTAAGAGGATGGAGGCTTTTTAATCGGGCTTTGTTAGGGAAGTGGTTGTGGAGGTTCAGGGTGGAGAGGCAAAGTTTATGGAGGAGGGGGTAATAGTGTGTCGATTTAGGGAGGAGCAGGGAGGAGCCTAGTGAGGGTTAGGAGAGGTGTGGGGGTGTGGAGAGACATCCGTAAAGGGTAGGTGTCTTTTTCAGAGCATCCTGGGTTCAGGGCGAGGGATGGGAAATGGGTAAGGTTTTGGGTTGATTGTTGGTGTAGGGAGTCTTCGTTAACTTTTTTGTTTCCTCGGTTGTATGGCATTGCTCGCAATCGGCACGCCCTTGTGAGAGACTATTATCATCTCAATACCAGTCAACTTGTATGGATGTGCGATTAGTGAGATCTTTTTAGGATTATGAGCTTAAGAAGGTTTCAGAGCTTCTCAGGCTTCTCTACACGTATCTGCTAGTCGACAAGAGAGTGGACACTGCCAGCTGGTCGTTATCCACTCAATGGGTGATTCGAGGTTTCCTCTTGGTTTTTTTCATTTGTGATGTTATGGCCCGAATTTGGAGGTTGGCCCACACAAAGCTTTATGATTGGGGCAAAATTTCAAACTTTATGAGTGATTGGGGTGAAATTTTTTTTACCCGTTTTACTTTTATTAGTCGTGGGTCTGTTTAGTCTCTTTTGTAGCCTGTTATAAATACAAGGGCAATTAGGGTTGGGAGTCATCAAGAGAAAAATATAACCCAAATTCGCGAGAGAGAGAGAGCTAGGTTTTCTTGTAGTTGTACTTGTAATCTTTTATTTCTTGCATAGTGAAAACTTTCATTGGATTTCCAACAAGGATGTATGCACGACTTGTGCCAAACCTTGTAAATCTTTGTGTTCTTTGTGTGGTGTGCTTAATTTTCTGTTTTGATTTCATGTGATTTGGTGCGTTGGTTACAACATCAGCTTTCTGATCTAGGTAGTCCTTCCTTCCCAAGGAAGGTTGCCTAGTGTTCCAAGGCCCCGCCTAAGGTGGCCTTCTTTGTTTGGTCTGCAGTTTGGAGTCGGATTCTCACTCTTGATAAACTCCAGAGGAGAGGTTTGTGTGTGGTTAATCCGTGCTTTTTGTGTAAGGTAGAAAGGCAATCAGTAGATCATATCCTTTAATTTTTCCTTTGTAGTACTAGGTTCTACATTCACTAGTGTGGATATGTGTGATGCCTAAAACCTTCCCATGTATAGTCAGGCCCTGAATTCATTAGTCTAGTTCACTAGATCATATTGTTGTCGTTACATACACCAAGTGACCTGGCATATCATAACTGAATTTTAGGTGCCGGCTCCATGCTCTCTAGACCCTTTCTTAGGTTTTGTTGGGTCAAGAGATTTCTTTTCTTCCAACAACTTCTTCCTTCACACTTCTAATACAAAGATTGTCCTATTAGGGTATTCTAGGAAAAATAAGAATGTGACAAGTATATGTAGACTTGCTCAGTGAATTATATTAGTTGAACAGCCCCCTCTACCATATAGTATGATATTATCCTCTTTGTACCCGATCCCACACGATTTTGCAGCTCTTATTCTCTGTTTGCAATCACATTGCGGATATTGAATAGTGCCTGTTGAATGTTTAATAGCATCACTGTATCTTACTTACAATCACTACAGAGCTCGACTTCTTTGGCTTTTGATGTCATTTCACAATTTGTTCGCAGCTCATTGCAGATCAGTTCGCACTTTGTACTTTTTCTCTGAGAAATTGCAGAATAAAACACAGGGATTCTCGGCTCCAGCAGAGTTGGTATCTCACGATATTGGCTTCACACCCTTGCATCCCTTAAGTTCCAAAGTGATCATCGCAAACGATTTTGTTTGTTCCTTGTACCTCATCTCTATTTGCAACTCTTGTTTGGGGGTTCATCGTATTTTCATTCCAGCAAGTTGACATTATCAACTCTTGTTCTCTGGTCTGATCTCTGTTGATTTTTCAGATTCACATAAAAGTTTTTTTTTATCTTGTTATAGATTGTGACTGGCAAAAATATGTGGGGTTCAATTCATTGACAGAAGCAACAGTGCTACATCAGTTGCATAATTTGGGAGTGAATCACTTTCGTCAAACTCTCAAGTTGTCTTTAATCGGAGGTACTGTGACAGAAGCAACAGTACCTCATCTCTATTTGCAACTCTTGTTTGGGGGTTCATCGTATTTTCATTCCAGCAAGTTGACATTATCAACTCTTGTTCTCTGGTCTGATCTCTGTTGATTTTTCAGATTCACATAAAAGTTTTTTTTTATCTTGTTATAGATTGTGACTGGCAAAAATATGTGGGGTTCAATTCATTGACAGAAGCAACAGTGCTACATCAGTTGCATAATTTGGGAGTGAATCACTTTCGTCAAACTCTCAAGTTGTCTTTAATCGGAGAGCAGTTGTAGAAGCCTCTTTTTGTCCATCAGCTAAAGGTTCTCAGTCTCTTTGTCAGTACGTTTGTCTCCTTCAGCTTTCTCAGGTATATCTCAGACCACTTGGGTTGTTGACTCAGGTGCTAAGCATCATATGACTAGTGATTGTTCGTTATTCATGTCTATGTTTTCTCCTCTATAATATATATTGGTTAAATTTGCCAATGGCGCACATATGTCATTGGCTGCTCTTCCTGATTTCTATTGCAACACTTGACTTACCGCAAATTTAATTTCTATAACTCAATTGTTTGATTCTGGATATTTGGTACATTTTCTTCAAATGGCAGTGTCGTACAGAATCTTCATTCCAAGAAACTGACTGTGACAGGGCGTAGAGTCTATGATGATTGTATATGTTAAATCTGCTCCATATCCAGCTATCGCTTCTTCTTGTTTTGATAAGTAAGAAGTATATTAGAGAGCGTTCGAAAGGGGAACACGTCCCAGGAAAGTTACGAACAAGCCAAACAAGGCCCTAAGGGCCTTAAATTCAACTTTTTCCTCTATAATTTACAAATTCTACTGACAGCCCAATAGAAAAGTAAAGTAACGAAGATATCTTTATTAGCCCCAATAAAGGATTCAACCCCTTCAAAGCACCGATGCTATTGTGAATTTGTGATCCTTCCAAAGGCACCACCAAAGACAGAGGCACCGCCCTCTAGAAAACACGGGCATGGATACCACAAAGCAGCCTCTACAAATATCTATCATGCCCCTCGCTGTAGAGCGCATGAGTCAATCAAAGGCGTGAAGCGCTAGAGGTCTTCTAGAGCCTAGGTGTCAGGCGTCAAGCGAGTGAAGCGAGAAAAAAAAAGAGGATGGGAAAAGGATATACATATAAATATATATATATTGTTTTACTGTTTAATAAACAAAGAAAAAAATGAGAGAGAGAGAAGAGAGACTCCAAAAGAGAGGGAAGAAAAATAAAAAAGAGGACTGGGAAAATATATATATATAATTTTTGTCTTAATGTTTAATAGACAGGAAGAAAAAAGAGAGAGAAGAGAGAAGAAGCCGAGGAGGGAAGAGAGAGAAAACATAGCTGGGTCGCTTCGCTTCATGGAGTCGTCAAGCCTCAGCCACTCTCATCGCGATCATTTCTTTTCCTTTTCTGATTTTACTTGCCCTAATTTCTTTGTGTAAGGGTCTCAACTCCTAACAACTCTCTCCCATAAATCCAAACACTATCCCAATATATATTATATGCCATACATATAATAGGTCAAACCTCAAACTAGTCAACTATAAAAAAAGAAAATCAGAAAAATAAGAAAAGTAATCAAGCGCGCCTAGCGCCCCATGTGAGGCGAGCGCCTAGGCGGCGTCTTTTGAAGCCACCAGCGCCCAGCAAAAGGTGAGGCACTGAGTTGGCACCTCGCGTCGCCTACGCGTGCCGTTCACAACTATGAGCATAAGAAAAAAAAGTTTTGTTTCTAAAAACACTACATGAAAACCTCATTCCACAAACACAATTACAGAAGGCTCAAGGAGCAAATAGACTCCAAGTTATCTTGAAACCTAAGTGCAACAGGCAATGTAAGGAATTGATAAATAGTAAAACAAACTATTCAATATCAAAATGAATGCATTTTTCTATCTATCAATCCAAAGTAACTAAAATGACATACATATACACTTCCATTTTCATATGAATTCAAGCCACAGGAAAAATGCTATAGTTCAAGATATACGACACAAAACTAGTTAGTTTTTTTGGCATTTCAACTAACAGGTTGGGTGTGTCAATGCACATATATCATTTCACTGATAATATCTAATAACTAAACCAAATAGTGTTACACATACCGAGCCGTAAAAGGAAACTATAATCATGGAAAACATTAGCTTCTTATTATATCATCATAAATTCAGAATTGAACACATGACACATGATGTAGGTTCCAACAGAAATCAAAGAATTTGTCCAAATATTAAAGAGAATTAATAGTATGCAGTCATGATTCAGTCATTCCAAAGATAAGAAATATGATCCACCATTTAAATATGAAACAATAAAAAGCATGCTAATTAATTGCAACTACAGGAAAGGAAAGCATATGATTGAATAGTAAACAGATAAAGTTCCAATCTTTTGGTGTTATACTTAGTAAAAAGCACGGATGAGGATTTTATATGTTCCTCATTTATAAGTGTGGGATTTGAGTAGGTTGAAAATAGAAGGAGCAATAAGGATTTTGTATTGTCCCACAAAAGGTGCCCAACTTTTAGTAAGTTGAGAAACTCCTACTGAGCCTCGATGAGCCTAGAACGTAGGCACACCTTTTATTTATGGTACAAAAAGTTCTATGGGACTTAAATAAAAAAAATGAATGGTCTAAGGCAGTGTACTAGGACTGTAGAACATGGAAAAGATTTAAGAGGGGCGAGAGGAACCACAATGTGTTGCACTTACACCATCAGGCACTACAAGGATCACTGGTTAAAATAAATAAATATATATATAATTATCAGAAAACTACAGCTCTTCAATGGGAATTGCATATATACTATACATGTATATAAATGTTCAATGAGATCAGGGATGTGGCAGTTTTATAAGACTACGTAGCACTTCAGGATTATATATATATCCAAGGAAAATTAGCAGTGTTTATCACATTCGTAGCCCTCTTCTGCTTATTGCAATCTGGGAGAACACGGAACTATATCTTCTTCTTATTGCTTCACCCCTGTGGGAATTGCTTCCCACGCCCCCCTCCCCCAAGACACAAAATTACGTGTTTATATTTCTGCAGTCAGCCACGGAAAACTGTCACACCAGCATAAAAGAAAATAATCAGGTTTGTGAGCTGACACATACTCTTTTGAAACTATTGAAGAATTAAAAATTAAAGTTACCCCATCTCTAACAACTTCAGCTTTTGAAGTAGTTAATGATTACCATGGTATCAGAGACAAAGGTCTCATGTTCAAACCTCATCGCCACGCTTAGTTGAAAAGTTGTTACACGTGTTGGACCAAAAAGTAGGCCACATGTGAGGGGGCGTATTGAAGGATTAAAAATTAAAATTACACCCTCTCTAATAACTTAAACTTTTAGAGTAGTTGGTGGTTAACAAAAACAATTCCGAAAACAGTATGCCATCAGGATTGAGAACAGACACACTCATTTGAAACAATTCCAAAGATTGTATACCTCGCACCTTTTAAATATAAGTAAAATGAGCGAAATCCTCAAATCTGAGATTTTCACTATAATTGATGGATGACTGGAACCAACCAGATTGTGGGTTCTCATTAAGTTTTTCTGCTAATTGAATTTCTAAGTTGTCAATTGATTTTTCAACGAAGCTTCTAGTATAATCAGACCTATAATATCTGAAAGTGCTAGTTTGCAATGTTTTTTTTCTCTTTGTCAGTAGAATTGATTAATTGTAATACACCAGTCATTCAGCTCTCTTTTCAAGTGTAACTAATTTTTCTATAATTTAATTAACTCAATCAAAAAACAAAAATTAAAATTTTAAAGCTAACTATATATATTCAAGTTCTTTGGACCATTATTTCACCTTTATAATATCTGTGTCGTCTACAGTATATCTTGTGTTGGCTCTAAATTTTCCCAAGTTTTTTGGTCGAACGTGCTTTCAAACATGTCATTCGTGAAGTTCAATTCTAGCTACATGTACCGTTTTCCACAAAATCTCTTTTCAGAGAGCAATTATTGGTATAGGAACAAGACCACTATAGCATAAATTCGCATGGAGCAAGAAAATTTTAGCGTTCATGTTGTATCTCAGATTTTCTTCAATTTACCTCTTGTGGACAACGTTTTATCATAAACTTACCCAACTCAAACTAAAAATATATGGTAATGACGATTTCCAACCACAAGGAGAAATGACATTTAGCAACAATCCTCCAATAAATGACCTGCCCCTTGGAACAAATTTTGTACTATCTCTCCTATAAATAAGAAAAAACAATATTTTACAATTTTCATAAAGTGCATGATAATTCAATGGGTAGAATAAGCAGATTACACGACAGACAGTTACTTTAGGTATTCCTTGCATATTAGACATTTACATTTTCAATGGCCGGCAGACTGGTTCAATTGTGGTTGATGTTAAGCTTCCACAGTAACCATTCTTGATTGGGTGGAAACTGGAAAGATTATTAAGTTGAAGAAATATTTCTTCACTTCTTAGGAAACAAGAAGAATAAACAATATAGTCAAGTATGTATATGCAGACACACAATAAGTATTTTTATATATAATGCTGTGATCTTACTGATTCGCGATTCTTTGACAGCTCTGTTCGTTTCTTAGGAGTAGCAGAACAATTTCTTGGAGTCAACTTCGGAGCCTTGACAACATTGGAAGCTTTTGGAGTAATTTTCTTATCAAATGTTGCATCTTGCTCAGCTCCGGAAACACTTGGATTCAAAGTCCTATCGTTGCTGAATGAATGCCTATACTCTCTGTACGTGGTAGGACAAGCATCTTCTGGCTCTGTAAATCTAGTTTTTTTCATGTAGTTGGCTTCACGCCAGTTGGTTGATAAACTATTGCGTCTGGGGCTATTAATTTTGTGTTGAATCTTTAGAACATAAGGCTGAAGGTGAGGGTGCACTAGAAGCTCTGCCGCCTGCCACAAAAACACGAGTTTTGAATAATAAATAGCATAAATTCTACTAATATACATGCATGCCTTTGTGTCTGATCTATCATTGTTGCAAGCTACAAATTCCAATCGGTGATGAACATAAGATACCACATCACATGAGAAACAAAGGATGCCACATAATGGAAGATTACAATGTGAAGTCATAAAAGCATTAAACCTGTTTTATATTGTTTTCCCCAGAGTGGTTATATTATTAAGTTAGCAAAGATATACAAAGAACATAAATGAAAAGAGGTAACCCCCAAACTCTATCTCTTCTCTCTTTCTCATCTTTCTCTTTGTCTTCTATTTCTTCTATTGTGTTCCGCATCGGGACGGTTAGCTGAGGCAGCAAAGTCTCTATAAATTAGGTGTTGTTGGGCAGAGAAGAAAGAGGAAGAGGGAGTGACGGTGTTGTGTGCGCCTATGTAAAGGTATTATGTACACCAAGGTGAGGGTGTTGTGTGCGCCTATGTAATGTCTTCCTAGTGAAATCTTCTCTCCGTGGATGTAGGCCGGGTTGTGGCCGAACCACGTTAAATAGAGTGTGTTGTATGTAATATTGTGTTGTTTGTGTGTTGGATATCCTTTTGTTGTTTGTATTTGTTTCCGCTGCGTTGATGGTCTAATTAAAGGGACTAATATCTATTGTCTCGTCATCTCTCTTGCACAAACAGCAAAAACCGACCACCACTTGTCTTCTCCTTTTGAGGTTGTCCAAACTCAAAACCCACCCAAGAACTGTTGGTCAAACAGAAGGTCACCATAAGGAGAGCCTTTGAGCGCCAAACAGACTGCCATGGCAATTGCTGATTTGGAGCGTCTGTGAGGCATCGATAAATAGAACAAACATCAAAACGCCCCTGAGAAGAGGGGACCCAAATACGATAGTCCAGTGCACTAACACAATCTCCCGGCAACGATACACAAAGTCCACACTCAACTGTATCCTCTAACTCCCAATCCTGGAAAAGCCTCGAGATTCAAACATCCCAAGTTGTGTTAACATTATCTAGTAGACAACAAAGGGCCGCCAAGGATTGTCCATCCATAACAATCCTATAAAGAAGGAAAACAGCAAGCCAGAGTGCGATCATCACACCAAATGTCCTCCCAAAATCGAATCCCCTCCAAACACAACTCGGAATTTCATGGATTCATCCCACCCTCACTGGATGTACTTCCAAGCACCAACACCTTGGGGTATCTCGCCTCAAGATAGCTCCAACCTTTTCTCTCCTCACCAAATCTGCAAGATATCACCTTCTTCCAGAGTTTGCCTCTTCACACCAAATCTTCACAACCTCCTGATCCCTCCATAAGGGCCTTATAAAAGGCGTCAGCCTCCTGATCCCTAGAACTCCCAACTGAATTGGTCTACAAATCTGCTTCTAACCACGCTAAGTGGTTCGTTCTTGAATTTGTCCACGTTCCAAAGGAAATTTCTCAGTAACCTCTCAAACCTCTCAGTCATAGGAAGAGATATCTGAAACAGAGAAAGGGAGTACATGCGTAGGCTTGACAACGTTCTCTTTATCAAAGTGACCCTCCCAGGCTCCCACCCTTTGACAAAACTGCTTCTTCCACCCCGCCACCCTCATCTCTAACCTCTCCATCACTAGGTTCCATCCTCCCACTCTCCTAGATGATACTTCAATATAGGTGAATGATTTTTCATTTGATATTCAAACAGTATTGTAAATGTCACATAAACAACTAATGAATGGGAGATAATTCAAAATTACCCGTGTCAGAATCAAATTTTCAAAATCACCCCATCTTGGGACCCAGCGTCCTTAATGGCCTATCCCGCATGGGCTTGTGCAAGCTGCTCACACTTTCCGGCTCTGATACCATCTATAACAGCCCGCTCCACTCATGGGATGATATTCTCCAATTTGGGCTCCGCTCCCCGAAAGGCCTTATACCAGTGGAAAAAACACTACTCCATATAAAAAATAAAATAAAACGATAAAACAAAGTATCTACCAAGTGGTCCTATTTACAATCATAAAAATTGCACTCCCCATCACACCTCGAAGGCCCCACCAATAATTTCCGCAAATTCAATACCCCTGGTTCACCTCAGCCACCTAGTATTTGCAATCATAACAGTCCTCTCCACCTCATGTGATGATATTCTCCAATTTGGGCCCCGCTCCCCAAAAGGCGTTATACCAGTTGGAGAGCATACTACTACATATAAAAGATAAAATAAAAAGATAAAACAAAGTATCTATTTAGTGGTCCTATTTGCAATCATAACATATGCATTACCCATCACACCTCGAAGGCCCCGCCAATAATTTCCGCAAATTCAATACCCCTGGTTCACCTCAGCCAAACCACAATATTTATGTTCAATAACACCATTGCCTCTACTAGCACTGCTGTTAACCTTTTTCATGATGCAGATTCTGGTTGCTGACAGATTAATGGCCATCTTATTTTGCAAAAACAAAAAGAAGAGAAACAAAAGGAGGAAAATTAAATTAACTACCATCTTATTTTGCAAAAACAAAAAGAAGAGAAACAAAAGGAGGAAAATTAAATTAACTATAGATCCAGCAAAACAATTTGCTTATCTTTCTATCACAGCGAACCAAAATACACGTCCGCGTACTGAATAATGCACACAAGTTTTTTTTTTCCTGTAAATACATGAGTTGAGTGTTATCTACTGAAGCGTCCATCCTTTTCTGCGCTTTCTGGTTACTTTTTTTCGGTGTCTTGGGGCAGGGGTTGCAGGCAGCCCCATTTCAATACGATGTGGCATACTATTGTTTAAGAGATTAGCTGTACTTACCACCTTTGGGAAAAGAAGAAT
The DNA here is from genome assembly GCA_963922005.1 of Cornus suecica. Lineage (NCBI taxonomy): Eukaryota > Viridiplantae > Streptophyta > Magnoliopsida > Cornales > Cornaceae > Cornus > Cornus suecica. The sequence continues at coordinate 39,852,361 of OY998242.1, forward strand.
TGCAGATTTTGCTGAGGGTTTTCTAATGCATAGTTTTCGTTATCTCAGGCATTGGCAAATTAACCAATTCTAGTAATGCGTCAAATATATGTGAATGCAGGTGAAAGAAAGGTAATTACACTTGGCCGAATTTCTGGGTTTTTCCTCAGCATGCTTTTGACGAGACCCCGACTGGAAAGCGAAAAAGATCAAAGGATTAATTTGTCACTAACTCAAGGCCAGAGTATACTGTTATATATATAAAGTGCTTCTCAACGGAAAACATTAAAAACATCATAATCATTGTGAATGAGGAAATCCATATATTCCAGTGGTCCTATTACAGTAGCTAACTTACAGTGTCCTCTTGTTACCATTCATGCAATATATCAAGTCCTTTATTATATCTAAGCCGATAGAATCAAGATTACAAAAAATATAGTAGCCATATGAACATCCACAACATTAACGTAAAAAAAAAAGAAAATAATAACTTACAATGCTCCAGAGTATTTAGTTGGGAGAGGTGCCACAATTGACCTATTTATTTTGTTGATCAGTGCTTGCATATCCTACTCAAAAAATCAAAAGCATAATTGCTATTCAGCTACTTAAATCTCAACCAAACAAAAATAAACTAGAAAGGTGCTTAGCAGGAATATATTATACTTCACACGGGGCAAATTGCCAGTATTGTTAACTAAAGATGCTAGTGCAATATGTGGTGCAGTAATGAACATTTAAATCTTCAGTGTTTCTATCACTGAATGCAATGGGCAATTGTCTAGATCATTCAGGTAATCAAGCATTGCAAAAGTGACAGATCAATAAAAGCAATAATTGAATCACATTTTGAAAATCATACAGTGAACCGAACGCCGATTTTCTTAGTAATCATACACTACGTCTCTTGTTCCAATGACTGACTCAACCTGAAAGTCCCCGATATAAAACAGAAAGGTGCGAGTACTGAAACACTAACGCAGATAACTGCAAAGCCATGTACCGAGTTCATCAACTTGAAGAACTTTCCATTAAGGAAGCATGTTACTTTGCGTAAAGAAAAACATACCATTGGCAGGAAAAATAAAAGAAAGGCAGACCTTGCGGTTCACTTGCTAGGATGGCACTACAATCAGTGATCTACAGTAATAATGTTTTCTGTTTTGGCTAGGTTACAGTAAGTGAACTTTAGGCTCTTCACCGAAGGATAAAACAAACACCATGCAACAATGGTGCACAAGTTTACTAGATGCTCGAAGGCAGTCTAAGTGCCTGATGGTTGCATTACGCCTCTCACTCTCATACCCACTAAAGGGGAAAATGAAATGGAGCCTATCCCAAATTTAGAAGAATAAAAAGAAATGAACAGAAAAGTAGATAAAACAGATCAAAGAAAATGCAGTTGAGTTGTTTGTTATTTTCCATTAACAAAAGTAATTTTCTTTTTGAAAGAAACAGTCCCCATGCTTATGTACTAGTAAAAGCACACGTGCGGTGTAAATTTTTGTATTCCAGAAATTTATGGTGACCTTAAATGAGGTGAAGATGTAAATAAAAGGAAAAGTAAATAGATCTATTTTCTTACCACAAACCATGATATAAAGCAATAGCAACAACATATATTTGTTTAAAAAGCATCAGAAGGAAATACATTATGTTTTTCATTTTGCACTTGCAAAAGTAATGCTTTTAAAGGGTAAAAAGAAAAACAAAACAAAAAACCGATTTACGTGTACTCAAGTTATTTATCATCTTTTATTATACTAGTATGCAATGCACGTTTTTATATAGGAGAACTAGAAAGTGATCTTGAATGAGATAAAAATGAGAGTAAAGGAAAAGTTAAAGTTATTGTCTCACGAGAAACCATGATGCCAAAGCAATATCAACAACGTAGATTTGAATTTTTAGAGAAGCAAAATTATTTGATAAAATCTTTTGGACCTCTAGAAAAAATATGAGCAAGTGTTAGTCAATTATGTTATTTGGAGAGCTTCTGAGTTAGCTTAGTGGCTACATATGATCCTTATGTGGGTCCGCCAGTAAGCGTAGATAATCTGCCTAGCCTTAATGCACCCAATAAATGGTCTGCCTGGATGAAATTAAAAACTGTATAACAGCACCAAATATGCCAGCATCGCCAAAACAAATTACATATACTACGGTCCCAAATGTGTTTGATCCAACACAGCAATGAGGCTTTCTATGGGGCAAAATGAGCAAATATACAGTCCCCAATCAGATAAAATTGACAGATAATGTAATTTGACATTCCGAAATTGTGAGAAGCACATCAAACTACGATAGGCCTATCTCCAATGGAGTGCTCAGAACAAGGGCGGAACCATCTACGGCTTAAGGGGGAACTGGCTCTTTAATATATTTCTATACTTTATTTTTTCCTCTAAATCGTTTTACTACTTAAGGACATGTGATGTATGAAATTACCTCCTAAAGTTTCTCCATTCTGAAAATCTCTCCTGTTTCTTCTTTTATTTCTATCTCGTTTTTCTACCTATGTACAAGTGATATTTTGAAGTTACCCGCCTAAAGTTTCTCCATTCAAAACATATCTCCCAATTCTTCTTTTATTTTCACTTTTAATCTCCTTTTTCTTCTAATTTCTTTAATATCTTTTTAAAATATGTTAGTTTCTTTTTCTTTAAACAAACCCCTATGCTTTGCCTCCAAACTGGTAGCATTTTTAATGTACTTAGGGTCCATAATTCATGTTTTGGAATTTTTCTTACGGCAATTATGTTACAAAACACGATATACTATTTTATATTACCATATCAGTACTACACTTCTCTGCTCAACTTGCTGTTGTGCAACACTATTAGTTGGCATGTTACTTGGATTTTTTTCTTTTTCAATTGTATCACCCACTCGCTGAATTCCCTGGCTCAGAGCATAAGCAACAAAATAGTCAAACTTGTAAGAAAGTTAAGCTACATAGGCAAAAAAATGACCCTCGACACTACATATACCACATAATGCATATAAAATGAAAAGGCAAGGTAATTGAAACTTACAAATGCTTTAAATGCAGGCTTATGAGAAGTCATTTCATACATACAGCATCCTGTATGACATAAAGTTAAGACAACTGAGTGGACATTCAGCTAAAGAAAAGACTAATAAATCTGTCAGGTCCCAACTAGCTCATTCAATATATATGTATGCATGTGTTATATGAACGAATATCTTACCCAACGACCAAATGTCTGACTTGGAGCCATATGGGATATCAGCAAGAAGCTCAGGGCACATGTAGCTGGGTGTTCCGACAACCTTAGGTAAGAAAGAGAATCTCACGACTGATACAATTTTTTGAAACTTTAAACATGAGAGATAGAATTGTCACAATAACCACATCACTTACAGAAGAGGCAAGATCATCTGAAGTCAACATCTTGGCAAGTCCAAAATCACCTGCAAGAGATTTAATTGATGGTATGTTGGAAAATTTCCGTCTCGAGAAAATAAAAGAAAATTAAAAAAACACCTACCTAGACGTATGTCTTGATCTTTGGTCAGGAAGATATTTGAACACTGTAAGAAATAGGATAATACATTCAGTAACACAGGGCTTCAGAGATGTCAAAAGAGAGAACTGATACCTCCAAGAACACCTATATAAGCAACTGACCTTGACATCACGGTGAAGAACATGATTTCCGTGTAAGTAATCAAGTGCCATTAGGAGTTGAACAAGCCATTTACAGAGCTTCTATAAACAGTTTAAGATTCATAAAATTAGAGACAAAGAACTGGGGATATTATAGCTGAGATACAAATCAAACTACCAAAATGCACAGAGATGGCATATAAATGCACACATTTCTAAAGGCGAATTTTTTATGGAAAATATATACAATTAAGCAAGATTATGTAAATGCCTGAAAAAATGATATGAACTTGCCTGAAAGAGGGAAAGAAAATTTAAGTGACATATAAAAAATAATGATATACCTATATAAATAATAAAATAAAGTAAAATAAAGAAACCTCTTCAGAAAAAAGAATGCCCTTTGCTTTCTTTATTGCTTCTGCACTGCAAAACAGCAAAAGGCTGATGTTACCGGCGCACATGTGTTGCAATGGTATAACCTCACCCCCCAATTGGGGAGGTGAGGGGTTCGAGCCTCCTAGGAGGAATTGTGGGTGTGGTGTGAGTTTCTTACCATTCAAAAAAAAAAACTTCAAGTGTAAAAGATACTTACATGTCTCCTCCTTCACAATAACCAATGATAATGCATACGTAGCATCCCTTGATGTAAAGATATCAAATTGTAAGATGTAACATCCAACATGGCATAACACAATCACTAATCTGATTTTGATTGAATCATATTGAGGAAAGCACTGAACGGAAACAAATCGAAAGGCAAAGACAAAGTAAATTCTCGTTTTATAATGGATAAATTAACAGCTACTTGAGAGAATTCAGATAATCTTAGCCTGCTCATTAAAGCGAAAAATGTGACCATCAGATCTCTCTGATTCTGATTGCATATCTGACACCAAGAGCATCTTCAAGGTAGCAAGGATCTTGAACTTTATGAACAATTAAGTATGGTTATTAAAAAGTTTAATCAACGAGAGCCTAACTTGACTTTCTCCACCTTTCACATGGGTGGGAGGTTAAGGTTCCAAGTTTCAATTGTGGCAATAGTAGCTGTAAGCGCATGTTGGACGTCTCTTACTGTTACCAACCCAATATATATGTATCTATATAGTGACCTCTCGACATACAATTGTCTACGAAGCACAACGTGAAATCACAGAGGCTCTCCGCAGATACAATGATCTGGCCACATCATTTGGCTAATCAATAGGAACTTTTCGAAAACCAGATTATCTGAAATCTCTGAAATGGACAAAATTTTGTTAACAGAAGACTTATTTACAATAAGAGTGTGTTTAACTACGGCGTTCGAAAATGAGGTAACAGAATCAATCTAGTAAATGAGAACTTTAAGAGATCATGCACAGGTGAAATTCAAGGAAGGCTACCAAGTGAGAGCTGGAGATGAGGCAATTATTGGAGAAAGAGAGAGATTGTCTTTCTGCAGGCTGCGTAATTGTTAGCCTAGGACTGTTTCTGTAATACCTGAATTGTTTTAATCTATTTGTCAAAAATAGTTAGGTATTAAATAGTAAACTAAATTGTTTCAACTGGTAAGCCAATTATGCTTAAAAGGCATGGTGTGAATGAAACTGACATAATTTAGACACGGTTCTTATTTAAGAACAAGCACTCAATACGAATTAGGAGCAAAGGAGAAAGAGTATCAAGAGGACTTTTTCAGTTCTAGAGAAAGGAAAAAAATAAAATTTTAAGTCAGCAAAATTAGCTCATCCAGCCTTTTAGACCATCAAACAAGAAAAGGATGGAAGATACCATTGTCAACTGAACATGATCAAATATGAAATACATAGTATTTACTGACCTTCTCGACCCAGGAATCTTTGTACTCCACAATAAATGGATTCTGAAATTTGGAGATAAGTTCCATCTACAAAAATGCAAGCACAGAGGTGAGTGTGTAGGTGTCTGAAAACATTATTGATCCAAACTCCATAACATATCAGAGGTTCAAGTTCTAGCATAAACAGCTACATAAATACATGTGTGAAGATTATAATCATTTTTGGTTTTGTCCGTGTTCTGCTTAATTCCTCTTTTCCTCGTGATATATATATATCACTAATTTCACAACCTATCAACCTGATTTTGTAGAAATGACATCATTACCACTTAAAAGAGATGCCAACATCTATAAGTTAGTGAATATAAAATTCAACCTTTTTTATTTCAAAATAGACAGTTTCTCAAATGCTGGCACACAACTTTTTTTATTAACATAATATTCACATTAAAATGCATTCAAAGGGGAACGCATCCCTCAAAAGCTACAAAAGGCCAAATAGGGTCAATAATCTGTCAAATATTCTAAAAAATCTTCAACCTCCTCCCTCGATTTACAATTTTTTCCTACAAGACAACAAGAAAGAGTACTAAGAATGGAGACTTCCAACGCCCCGGTAGGAGTTTCCTTGCCTTCAAAGGATCTCCTCGTTTTCAAGACATAAACACCACCAGACTCACAAAGGCATAGCCCACCAGAAATCACGGACTTGGGCCCCCACTAGACAACCTCTCCAAACCTCTAACAAATATTTTTCCATTCACACAACGTACCTTCATTTTCAAGTGCTACCCAAATGCAGAAAGCATCAGGTTCCATAACCCAGTTGAAAACAAATTAAGAAACAAAATAGACCCAAACATATTGAATCTCAGACACCATAACCTAGTTGAAAACAATTTAAGAAAGAATAGGGTCCCCAAAATACCATTATCTCAAGTACCATAACCTAGTGGAAAACAATTTTGAGAAAGAAAATGGTCCCCAAAATATGAAATCTCAGATAGCATAACTCAGTAGAAAACAACTTAAGAAAGAAGACAGTCACATATATATCAAATCTGGAAGAAACTTGAAAACATTCAAAAAAAAAATAATTGATTAAGTGATATAAAAAAAATATAAACCTCCTGGTGTGCAGATCTTCGACTCCGATCAGTTTGGCGGGCAAGACGAATCTTTTTCAGCACATACCTTAGTGTTAGGAGAAGAAACATGTTTTAGCTAACCCCGAAATAACAGATAATAAAATCCAAAGAAACATGTTATATATATATATATATATATATCTTTGGCTTCACTCAGTATACATGGCATGTAAATAAGAACAAACATAATAGCAATATGTTAAGTTCATCCTTACTTCTTCTTTTCAAGTTTATGCCTCACTAGAAGGGCAGAGCCAAAAGCCCCTTTTCCTATTTGCTCTAGAACATCATACTGCTCCATGAATCAATTGTTTAGTCCCCTTTTGTACCTAACAGGAAAATTGTTTCAGTCCTGTAACATATCCCCACACCAACAAATTAAAACTTGGACTCCACAGCCCAGAAATGAAAAAGTTTACACCCAAAAGAATCAAAAGAATAAAAACTTAAAAAAAAACCTACATTGCATGTGAAATCACTAAAGGATCAAGTTTTTGCACCCAAAAGAATCAAAAGAATAAATACTTAAAAAAAAATAAAAGAAGTAAACATAACTACTGAAGTATCTCAGTCTAGTTGTTAAATTATTAAGAATTGGTACAAAATTAACAAAAATAAGTACATTAAATTACACAAATTATAGAGTGCAACAATGCAAATGATGAATAATTTAAGTGCTGAAAATGCTTGACTATGTAACTGTTTTCTATAACTTTTCAAAGAATCCAAGAATTTAAACAACATTTCTGCGGAAACAATAATAACAACAACAATAATAATAATAATAATAATAATAATTCAAGGAGCAACTGGAGAGAGAGAGACACACAAGATAGCCACATTTAAATCGAAAATTAAATGCCTAATAGAAACAAAAATTACATAATAATTGAAAATTCAAGAAATTAAAACAAGACTAAGAACAAACAAGTGATTGAATCTCCGAATTAAAACCTGAAAATAGCAAAATGCAGGTCAACAAGACCACAGAAACCTAAAGAACTTCCAAAATGCTTAAGAAGGAAATCAAAAGGAAAAAGAGAGTCAAAGAAAGAGAAAGTTCCACATTGAACAGAAAAGAAAAGAAAATGAAAGAAAAGGCGAGAAAGTGAAAGAAAATCACCTGAGATGTGGAAAGAAGAGAGATCAGGAATGTGGCAATGCCAATGCCGAGTTTGACATTTGCACAGAAACGACGAAATTGTTCCGTTCCAGAGGAAGCTGCTCAGCTCCTGTACTCATCTACCATCGTCATTTTAGAGAGAGAAAATTCTAGAGAGAGAGAGGGAGTGTGGATTGTTATTAGAGTATATAAGAATGGTGATTATATATTTAATGTGTATGTATACGTATATAAAAGTGGATAAATCTGAGAGAGAAGTGTCTAATAGTGTTTGTAATACTAGCAGCACCGCGTTTTGGAGATTTTCAATGAAAAGCAGAGGAGAGAGAGAGTGTCAGAGTGAATTTGGCAGTATTCGAGGGGCACTCACTTGTGATTCAACTAAATTATGGGAAATTATGTTCCACTGAGGTTGATCTCATTACCATTTTTGTGCAACCGTGTAAACTTTTTTTCTTTTTATATAATGTAGATATACATATATCTGATTAGGGCTGGAATTCGTGATTTGTGTTGGGTTGAGATCGTGTCGGGTTAAAATCGTGTCGTGTAAAAAAAGACCTGATTAATATACATGTCAAATATATTCAACTCTAACTTAATCTATAAGTTATCCGTGTCGACCCATGTAATTCATTTAGTCTATTTATTATAATATATTAAATTAAATTTGACACAATTTAACACGAAACGAACTATTTAACCTTTTATCAACAAAATTAAATTGAATTTGACACGATCTAGTAATAGTTTATTGAAATATTTCAATTCATGACCATTTAGAGAATAGAAAAAAAAATATAAATAAATATAAATATAATCGTGTCAAACGTGTCGTGTTCGGATTATTCGTGTCGTGATCGGGTCGACCCTTATATTCTCGTGTCGTGTTCGAATCGACCTTTATATAACTTCAACCATAACCCTTTTTAATTCATATCGTGTTACCGTGTTATGTCTCATTTTGCCATCTCAATATATGATCTCTTATTCACCATCAAATATATGTAATTGACATAAATAAGGAGATTATCATTTAAAACATAATATATATATTTAAAATATATTTTATTCACCTATAAATATGAAATTTATTCACACTAATCAAAAGAATAGTTAGATATGTATATTTTTTTATTAATTATTTATAATATTAAATATATTAGTATTGAATTTCTAATTCAGGGATGAACAAGAGAACATCAATTTTTATAATTTGTGGTAAATTTTAAAGATTGCAAACTCGATGCATATGTAGCAAGGGGCAATTACTCGCAATTCACTAACAAAATAATTTTACTATCTTTCAGAGATCACTTGAGCCTCCAACTTATAGGTTAAGTATAATTAAACTAAATTATTCATTTGGTACTTTTAAAAATTATAAATGATAAAAATGTGGTTTCAATTTTAAACAATGTCAAAAAAACATTACGAGAATAGATTAGGAATAAGGTGGGTTTGCTTAAACACTCTATGTATAACTCATTTGGAACAAGATCAGATAAAAATAATAAATGATTTGAGAGTTTTTTCTTGAAAATTCAATTTTGAAAACGAAAATATATATGTAAGTATAATTTGTGTGTGTAGATATATAGACAATTCCCTTCTCCAAGATGTTTATATTTTGTTGTGCAAATGATTTTAGTTATTTTTTACCGTAAAAATATGGTAAGTATAGCATAGTGGAACAACCATGAGGTGAATCTCTGGTACAATTGCCCTATATAATAATTGATATTGTTGGGGTCATTGAATGTAGGAAGACCAACCAAAAGAGAGACATGGTGGGCCTCACCAAAACCCGTATCTGCCGTCACCAACTACTCAGTCACGAACCTATTTAGCATTTATCCTCAACTTGTTGCATTACTGTTACACCAGTTTGGTTTATGATGTGCCTCCTTTTTAGGATAATATATTAATATCCATTATTTATTTCATTAACTTTGACAAAAGATGGACTAAAGGTTGCATTTTTTTTCCCCGACGACTTTAGGTTCCACATTTTACAAAGCAAAATAAAATGTACATTTAGGACATGTTTGGGATGGTGTCTGAGTCTGCGTTTTGTGATATGAGTATGACACTATTTCATTACCAAACCAGACCAAAGCCTGTTTGGGTCAGTTTGGTCTGGATTGAACAAATATTTTGGGCTAAAATGAGACCCAAAAAAGTTGGGGCTCATATGATTTAGACACTATTTAATAGGTGTTCACGGATTGTATTGGACCGATTTAAATGTATTTTGAATCCAATCCACTAATATCGGATTCACTATTTATGGATCCAATCCAATCCGCTTGCCCAACAAATCCAATTCAAACCGGACCACGATGAACCTAATTGATTCGGATCGGATTCACGGATTCAAATATTAAAAAATAAATATAGCAAAGAAAATGACAAGAAACTTTCACCAATAAAAGTGAGTGTCATGGTAGGCTGTAGCAAATAGCAATACTAAACATACTTGATCCAAAAATATATAAAATAAACTTGAGCAAATTGTACATAAACATAAATAATAAACAATACTAATGACTTGTATTGATAGTGTCACCGTAGCAAATCATACATAAACAAAAAATAATAAAGTTGGAGTAAATAAACAAAATATCAATGCAACATCCGGAAACTTTAACGGATTGATTCAAAAGTGTGGTATTACCTTCAAAACTCTTCAAACAATAGTTATGGCTACAAAAGTAAAACTAAGTTTAATTAATTATTAGCAAATAACTATAAATAAATTGTAGTGAATAAATAAAATATACTTAATATATAGTGAATAAATAAACATACTTGATTCAATATCAAAAGAGTCGAGTGCTTCAATTTCGTCTATTTGTGTTTCAATTTGAATCAGCACTTGCAAGGCACATAACCAGTCTTGTATACAAATCAAGGCTTCAACAACTTTAGGAGTAATTTTTTTAATTTAGTTATTAAATTAAAATTTAATTGTAATTTTTTAAATGGAATAAATGTATAAAAATATTTTAAAAGCCTTACTCTTTTATAACGGTAAATAATTAATAGAAAGTCTTCTATTATATTTTTCTAAAAATTGCAATAATGAACGTTTTAATGTATGAAAATATTATAAATGACTTACATTTTTACAATAGTGGATAAATATAGATAACTATTTAGTATAAAATAAGATACTATGATTTAGTTTAGAATAACATATTATTGATATAAGATACTATGATTTAGTTTAGAATAACATATTATTGATATAAGATACTATGATTTAGTTTAGAATAATATATTATTCTAAACTAAATCATAATATCTTATTTTAAACTAAATAGTTATCTATATCTATACATACTAAAATATTATAGTTTAATTTAAAATAATATATTATGTGATATACTATTAATATAATATATTAAAATATATATGAACAATACCGGATTGGACCGGATTAACCGAATTATTGAAAATGCAATCCAGAACTGATCCGTAAAATACCGGATTGAGTATTTTTGGATCCATGTCCAATCCAATCCATCAAAAATCCGATCCAATATATCCGGATCGGATTAGACGAATTGGATTTGCAGATTTGCCGGATTTTTGAACACCCCTACTATTTAATGCAAGACCAATACCACAATTTGGAACCACAAACACAACCCATGATTTGCAAATTGCAATGCTTTGAAATAAATAATAAATAAATATAAATAAATAATAAATAATAAATAAAAATAGAATAAATAAATAATTAATAATAAACAAATAAAAATAATAAAAATAAGTAAGTAATAGATAAAATGAAATAAATAATAAACAAAAATAAAATGAATAATTAATTAATAATTAAATAAAAATAATTAAATAAATAATAAATATATTTGAATAAATAAATATTTAAATTAGTTTAAAATTTTATTTATTATTTTAAAATACTAAATAAATTTGAATAGAAATAATTAAATAAATATTTATTTTTATTTTGATCCATATTTATGGAATCACCAATTCCACTAAAAATGTTTTACTTTCTTTAACTTTCATTTTTCTCAGACCAAAATCTTCAGCACCAAACATGCTTTCAGTTCAAAATAAAACCACATTGAATATGATTTTGCTACGCTTCGATTTTCATTTTTTTCAGATCATGAATCACGCACCATCTCCAAAACACCCCCTTAGACCATAGCTTTAAAATTATCTTTATCACTTGATACTAAATAATTTTCTAAAAAAAATAAATAAATTAACAACCAATAAAGTTTGTAAACTCTTTGATTCGCGTGAATTCAATACTTTTAAATCTTGTAAATTAAGGTATAGTGCATGAATACTCTTTTGAATTACTGTTTATTTGCTAATGACTTTCTAGAATTTTAACAAAAATGTATGAAAAAATTGCATTTATTTGATAGAATTACGTTATTGGAAGTGTTGCATTTATTTGTTAGAATTACGTTATTGGAAGTGTTAATATATACTATTACCTATAAATGAAACGTCGTTATTGCAATCTTTTTTATTCTTCTTAACTTTATTAAATATGATGGAGTATCGTGATCCAAACAAATCTCACATGTGTACACATCTCAGCAACACATCATCAACCTGATTGGCAATTAAAGACATACCTAAATAATAATTTGAAGGGGGCGACCGTTAACAACAATATTATGTGGGATTGTGGGGGCAATACATAGGAGTTTGTGTTACTTCATATGGGATAATTTTGATATTTTATCTATAGATTATTTGTGTACAAATATAAAGTAATACAGTAATAGTAGTGTTATTAGTAATAACACAGCAACAATAACAAAAAAAAAAAACTCATCATGGCCCTACACTGTAAGTCCGTGTCAATCATCTTTATTTATTCTACCAGTTTAAACTCGGTCAGTTTTTATTCAATTTGAATTCCAAATTACATCAACTTGATTCGATTATTTTTATTGATTGAATAATAACAAACTATTTTTTTTTTTTTTTTTTGAGATTCTTAATCAAGTCCAATAATCTTAGAATTACGACAGTCGACGAAGGGTAAGAGAGTGGAACTCAAGTGCCTCTAGCAAGATATTTAGCATGTCAATTGCTAGGCACCGTCAATTCAAATTTGAATTACAATATCAATATTGATTTTAACCAAGTATCTTACATATTGTCGATGAAATTTTTCATTTTTGCATCTTACCTTACCAGCCAATGTTTCAGTTCACCACCATCAGTTTTTTCTCTTCCTCTCACCAATCACATTTCTTTTCCTAAAAAATTAAGGATATGTATAAAAAAAGAAGAAAAAATACAAGGCCAAGGTTGCGGACATCCCCACTAAATTTTGTTAGTTGGAATTCTCTAAAATTAGGCCTAAAATACTACCCTAAAAGGCTTTAGTGTTAACCCGGCCCAAAGAGAAAATGAAATGAATTCCAATTCTTAACATCGGAGAATGAGGAGGAGGACTAAGAAATCCATCATTAAGGTTCAAAGCTCACATGATACGCCTATTGTTGGTTGTGTCATTAGCTTGAAAGGCCTAAGTTTGCTTCTAGTTAGGTCATATATGTTAGTCATCACCCTAGTTTGACTGCTTCTACCACTTTTCAAATATTTGAACTTTCTTTCTCTCCAAAAAAGAGCAAGCTTGTTGACAAAGTTATCAATTAATTGTGAAAGACTGAAACCTTTTAATTATGATCAATACATGCATCAAGAATATCATTATCACTTAATTTGCATTGGAGAGGACCTCCTTAGAGCCAAATGTTACCCAGGAAATATGTAATTTCTCCATCTCTTCCTATGTGAAATATTATTTGTATCGCGATGCTTCTTAGCTGAAGTAATTTTCTCTAGTTCTAGGAGCATGCTTGAGGAGGATTCATTCTCCATCGGAGTGAAGCAAGCGATGACACTCTAAAAGGTCATCAAGAGCATGTTTAACTGATAATGAAACCCGTGAAATGTCCACCCTGCAATGCTGCTTAAGTAGAGGTTTAAACATCTTAAGTTTCTGTGTAATTTGGTACGTGAGGCAGCTATGGACATTAGTCGCCAGACAAGTCTAATCATTGGCTAAAAGGTGGGTTTGAAGCCCATGAGTTGAAATATCTGAAAGGAATGAGCGTCTCTTGTACAAAAGTTTTAAGGTATAAGTTCAACCAAGATTGAACTGTGATCAGAAGCACATAGGGGTGCAACTTGGGCGGGTTGGCCCACCCCAACCCGGACCCAACCCGTAAATTTTGGGTTTGGGTCGGGTTCGGGTTCAATTTGGGTTAACTCGGGTCAATGCTTAAATTGGGTTGGGTTCGGGTCAAACCCAAACCCAACCCGAAACCCAGTTTTGTTAACAAAGAATGATCTGAACCGTTGCTATACACAATCCAACGGCTGAAATTAGTTCACCTAATTAACCCTAAGAAACATCCACTCTTCTGAGTCTTCTCAATCTCACTCGCGTCTCTTTGCTCTTGAGAGTTGGGCGACAAACCCTAGTTTCTTCCCCATATACACTGAATCTCTACAATTTCTCTTAGTCTCGCATGGCATCAGAAGTTCAGAACTGAATCCTTCTCTATCGTCTCTCAGTTCCTTCAATTCTCGCCGCCGGCAACCATAGTGCTTCTCTTCAACCACCACTGTCATCGCTGAACTAAAGGTCAATCTCTCCTCTATATATATATGCGTATATATATATATATATATATAATTAGGTCTTGGGTCTTCATTGGATTTCTACTTTTGGAGTTATTATGTTTTTGTATTTAGATTTGGATTGTATGAGAATATGATGAATTTTTAGTTCTGGAAAATTGATAGTGGTTCTTGTAATTCTGGATTGTATATCAGTTGAACACCATTGTTGTCAGGTGTGATTTAGATAATGATTTTCCTCTTGTTATCTGATATTACTGGTTATATGGAATTTTTGTGAGAATTTGGAATTGGGTTTTTTCTGAGACATCATAATTTTCTGAAATTGTACTGTTATTACATTGGTGGTGGTTGTTTGTTATATATATATATATACATATCAAGTTAATGGAGTATTATCTTTAGGGTTTTTGGTGTACTTTAGGGTATGTTTGAATTTGGGCTAATTTATTGTGCAGTTGATTGTATGATGATTCATGGTTCAATTGTATCATTTAGTCCTGCATTTTGGATATGCTGTTGACAAAGAATTTTTATTTGAATTATATATCTCTTTGGAAGGTGTTATTTCATTTTTGAAGTTTCTCTTCAGAAAGATTCAGGGGGTTTATTTACCGGAAAAAAAAAAGAAAAAGATTCAAGGGGTCTGATTATTTATTAGATATTCATTGAGCACTTTGGCGAGCCCGAATGACTAAGAAAAGTTCATATAGTATTTGCTTATTTATTATGAATGTTTCATGGAAATTGAAGTGCCCAATTGGGTTTAATGCAGTTAAATGATGTGCAAATTCATTCTTCCTGTATAGAAAAAAAGTTTTCATTGTGCAGATGCGTTATCGGATTTTCACCAAAGATTGTGTTCCATGAAATGTTATCATTCAAATTAAAATATGTCCTTTGCTGATTCTTAACTTTGTCCATTGCCAATGAAACTGGTATTTGATTTCCGAATACTGTTTTGACTTTTTAACTGAAGTTAATTTTCAAACAAAGCAACCATTCCTTACTACATTTTACTTGCCCAAAGAAAATCAACCTTTGCCATTCCATAATTTTTGTTTTCTGTTTCTAATTTTCCTTCTTCATTCTTTCGTAGTCTTTTGTTTTTCTTTCCTTTTTTATATTTGTTCTACTTTGGTGAACCTCTGTGTATTTATATTAACAGTTGATTATATTTGTTTTAAATATTGTAGATTTCACTTGTTATGGAGGGAATAGATGATCTTCCAACACAAGAGACCCAAACATTAGAAACTACAGCTTCGGGGCCAGAGGTAAGTTCTAAACGGAAAAACCAACCTTACAGAACTACTTCGCGTGTTTGGGATCACTTTACCAAAATTTTTAAGGATGACGGAAAATGCGAGCAAGCTTCTTGTAATTATTGCTTACAAGTTTATAGTTATTCAAGCAATATAGGAACTAGTTCTCTTAATAGACACATACTAAAATGTCTAAAGTATCCTTATAATAAGGATAAAGATGGAAAAGAGATTTTTGTAGATCCAAACCAAAACCAAAATTTTATTAGGAAATTTGATCAAGATATACTTCGTAAAGAGCTTGGGAGAATGCTTATTGTTGATGGGTTGGCATTTAGTTTTGTGGAGAAGGAGGGTTTTAGAAGGTTTATGAGTTTTGCTGAACCAAGATTTAAAATGGTTTCACGAACCACAATCACAAAAGATTGCATTAAGATTTATCTGGAGGAAAGAACTAAGTTGAGAATACTTCTTCAAAGTTTAGCCTCACGTGTGTGTCTAACAACTGATTTGTGGACTTCAATTCAAAATCTTGGATATATGTGTTTAACGGCTCATTTTATTGACAAAGATTGGAAGTTACACAAGAAAATTATTAATTTTCGTGTGCTTCCAAGTCCACATAGTGGTGATGCTATTGCACAAGCTGTAGAGACATGTTTATTGTGTTGGGGTATTGAAAAAGTGTGCACCCTCACGGTAGATAATGCAAGTTCAAATGACACTGCAGCAAAAAAATTGATAAGTAGGTTGAACAAAAGACATGTTTTGTTGTTGAATGGTGAATGTTTCCATGTGAGGTGTTTGGCGCACATATTATGATTATGATTGCATGTGTATTGTGCAAATCCAAACTTATGATTATGATTGCATGTGTATTGAAGTAGAGAGTGAAAAAACAGTGGTTCCAGCCTGATTTATTTTCCAAAATCTTTGAACAGCCTGTTATGTAGCTACACACTGTATGTAAAATATTCTTCTTCATCTTTCTATATTTTTAGCTACATGTGTACTCTAAAACCTCTTATTTTTCGACACAGTCATATCATTTTTTTTGATAAGTTCGACAGAGTCATATCTACTATAGGTTCCATTGATCCTTTTACTGTGGTGATAACTTGATATACATATAGGTATGTATATATAGATATAGGTATATATATACACACAATATATGCGATTTTTTTTTTCTATTTGAAAAAGGGCTCAACCCAACCCAACCCGACCCGACCCATGAAAGAATGGGTCGGGCTCAACCCGAACCCGGACATGTCTCAAGGGCTGGCCCGACCCAACCCAACCCGAATCTGGCCCAGCCGAGTTCGGGTTGGGCCGGGTTGGGTTGGCCCAAGTTGCAGCCCTAGAAGCACATGGGGCAAATAAGCTACAATCAGCTTGTGGAAAGGCATTGTTTCACTCATCGTTGACAAGGGCTCTATCAAGTTTCGTAGCTATAATTGCAGCACCATAACTCTTGTTGTTAAAAGTGAAATGTATTCATTTGTTTATTAAGTCAGCAAGAATACAATTTTAGTCATATCTTGCCATGGGGGGAATATGAATAGTTATAGAGAACAGACCAATTACAAGAAAAACAACACCAGAGGAAGCAAATGAGCTTTTTTTTAGTTCCAATTGCTTATAGGGGCTATTCAATACTGCAATCTTTCAAACGGCAAGATTTGAAGGGTCTCTTCAAGAGCTTAAGACCTATAAATAGAATTTTTAAAGCATGATTAGTCGTCTTTTACTTTATATCCTTGTCAAGAGCTTTCCCCATCTTCTTGGTAGTTAAAATTGTGGAGTTACCAGTGAAATGAGTATGTGAGGATGAGAAAGAGACTTAGGTAGCATTACTTGGACTATCAATCTAGAAAGATAATACAATATCACATATTGTTTGAAACTATGTGATTTTAGGGGTAAAATAGTAATTTCAAGTTTCAACTAAAAAGTTTGGATCTAACATAAGCTGTAGGAACAAACAAGACTCAATTCGGAGCAATGAAACACAAAATATGAAAGTTGGAAAACGGTGTCGGACAATGACAACCAAAACCAAAAGTTGAAGTTCCCCACTTTCACCAAGGGTAAAATAGTCATTTCAGGGGTAAACTGGTCATTTCAAAGTACAAATACAAAGTTCAGACTTAGTACAAGCCATAGAAACAAACGAGGCTCAATTCAGAGTTATGAAGTGGGAGAAAATAATTTTTGAAAATTAGGCGTCGCATGCCACTGCAGCAGGCCATGGCATGTCATGCAGCGCCCCGCGAGGGCGCGCCTGTGTCGCAGGCACGCGCGACATGGGCTGCAAAATCTCAAAAAATGTGATTTTTGAAAACCTGAAATTTTTTCGAAGTATTTTGAAGCTGAGCTAATGGTTTTTCAAGAAAGTTTCAAAATATGCAAAATTTAATATTTTACAATATGTATCCGTTTTTCGCGCCGTTGGTGCCGAAAAATCACAAATATTTGAAAAGTTAGTTTTCCATTCGCGGATCTCAAAAATAGTCACTGAAATTTTGGAAAACGAGCAAAACGCAAACTTTGAATAAAAGTAATTTTTTAAAATCTCGTAAAATCTTCCATCTTGCCCCGATCTCCGTTTTAACTAACGTTGGTTTTTAAAAGTCGAAATCTTGAAGAAAATGAGTTTAAAACTATTTCTAAAACAAGAAAATCTGTCGAGGCTATGGGGGTGGGTGAAAATGGGTTTTTTCCATTCAAAACGAAAATAGTTTGTTTGAAAACTTAAAAAAATGCCGTTTTTGGCCAATTCTGTAATAGCCGCACTCAATAGCTATTATCCACATCACAAGTCAAAATAAAAAGATTCAAAGTCTACATTAAAGTGCACTAAGGCGAAACATGTTATAGTTTAAACAAAATACATAGTTTTACATTTCCGGCACCGAAGTGCCCCAAAAGAATAGAATCCCCGCGCATAGCGCTCCGAGGGACGTATATAAAATGTAAACTACTTGGCTAACATGCTAACCGACAAAAAGAAAGTTCTTAAACATTTGTTTACAAATTTACAAAAGAGAAGCATGTGTATACGTGTATATTACACTAATGTTCTACAAAAGTAATACGGTCCAACCCCTATACACAAAAGGGCGGACAAAGTGTCGCACATCCACGGAGAGACTACAAAACTCTCTCAACGGAATCATCACCTGAAAAATATATAAAGTCGTGGGGTGAGTTCACTAGCCCAGTAAAGGAAGTGTCATCGCCTTAATCTCAGTAGTCCGAGTGGTACAACTCACTCATGGTACATGCAACTAATCCTAGGTCGGTCTCTTATCCCACATGACTCTCACGCCAATCCGGAACCCCATCGAACCCATCAAATAATTTCCCAACAGGCTCACATCATAATCATCCATAAATATAACATTATTCAACACAAATATCACAATTATATATATGACAATTTAAGTAAAATGTGACTCAACACTCTCATGGTATACACTTTGTCCGATACGGTTAACGGATACACACTCCACCCATTTACAATGAGAAAGAGTACCGCACTGATTCTTCCCAAGTGATTTTTGACACTTTCACTTTCAACAAGGAAAAGTGGTTGCACGAGACGACCCGTGACGAAAGATATGAAAATCGAATGCATAAGGCGACCCGTGACTTTGAGGATGGGACGACCCAACCTATATCACATTTTTGGACTTACTAGTTCTGTAAGTGGGGGACACCTCTTAGCCAGTTGTTGCGACGATCCGACACACGACTACTCACACATGGTTATAAAACCCGTATAGACCAATACCCATATACTTGACACTACACGGTGTACTCAAAAATGCATCCGGGACTTTAAATAACAACTATGCTCCATCACAATACATGTTTATCTCATTTTGCATTATATTGTATCCAACATATCATCAAGCTTACAATTTCACACTTATAAGTAATTGTTCATAACATGCTCCATTACAATACACGCTTATTTCATTATGCAATATATTGTACTCAATTTATCATAATGCTTATAATTTCACGCTTATAAGCAATAATTCATAACAAACATTAATATAACACAATCATGATTTTCAATAGCCTAATTCATCGTCTAAGTTGTCAAGACTCAACTCGCATATATATATATATATATATATATATATATATATATACGACATATATGCACACACCCTCGTACAAAAATTAAAATAACTTATTTTTCCCCTACCTCAATCCGAGCAAGCTAACACAAGGATACCCAAAAAAAGGCCCAAGCCAAGCTACCAACTCAAGTGCTCAAAAGGATAACTTCCAACTAGCAACACAACATTCCATGAACAACAAGATTACAATGGTGTCACAATAAATCGAAATCGTTCCAAAAGTGCCTCCAACTACAAGAATCAAATCAAACCCAAATGATAGATAATTTAGGGTTTCATGGAGAAATGAAATCTTATGAGTATAAGATAGTGAACTCACCACTAGCTTCTTCACAAGATGAAACCAATAGCTACTACAACTAGAACTCACTTGATAGTTGAAATCAAAACTCAACCTTCTATAACATGAATAAAATGAGGGCAAAATCAATATCAACACAAGGAATTCATGAACATGAAAGCTAGGGTTCTTGCAACAAAACCCTAGAATGGAAGAGAATACTTACCAAAGTAGTTCAAGAACACTACACCAAGAGATCACCACAAGAACTCATCATCCACCAAGCTTGAAAAGAAAGGAGAGAGCAATAACTTGTGTTAAGAAGATGAAATTCTTGCAAAGTGAATGATACCTAAGAGATGTAGAGATTCTCCACTCACATTTCTCACAAATCCAAGGATTGAGAATAAGGCAAGGAAAATGAATAAATGATCCAAAGGTTGAAATGAACTCTTACAAATGAAAGACCAAGAATAGTGCATTATTGCATTTGTGTGTCATCCAAACAAGGCGTTATGATCCAAGGGTTATAAGCAAAGGTGAAAGACTTGAATCAATGGTGGAGAATGAGACCACACTTAAAAGTGTGAAATGACCAAATCCTTCTCAACTTATGATTAATTACAAGAGTGTCATTATGACTCTCAATTACCCTTTTTCCCCATGTCTTCCTCTCTATTTACCACCATGCCACTTATATCCCAACACTTAGCTAAATCTCTATAATTTCTACTAAGTGCTCTTAATATGAAAATACCAATTTAACATTTGGTCATTTATTTTCCGAAATCGTTTTCAACAATTTTCATTATTCTCAAAATAAAAATACAACATGCAACTTACAAATTTAATCTCATATAAAACAAGTAAGTCATGTTAAGAACATAAACACATTAAGCACATAAACACTTAATTGTTAATAAAATTTTTAATTAGGACATAAAAATACCGGACACTACACATACTCTTCTATATCCCTTCTCTCCACCATTAGAAAAATATCTTAGGAAATATTTTTCTCTTAGACTTGAAATCTATTGATCACTATGTGGAGAGAGACGATTAGGACATTTTTCAAGCCATTGTGTGCTGTAAAACCTAGATACTGACAAAATGATAATTAAAAGTTAATTTGAAAAAACTTGAAACTAAAACCCAACAAATGTAAAAAAATAAATAAAAGTTACCTCGGATTCAAGGAATGTGCTAAGCAATGTAGGGGTGTGTTACTCTTACTACATCTCTAACTCAATATTTGATGCACCATCGAAAGGAAGGTAGACTCCTCACCTTTCTTTCTATGATGATAAAAAATGGTGGCCTTCACTTTGTTTATCATGGAATCCCACATATTGCACACCAAGTGAAGACAAAAAGTATCCATATGAGAAAAAAATATGGCCTTCACTTTGCTTTATGAAGGTAATTATCTAATTAATATCTTGCCATCAATCATCATCTAATATTTTTCCCTTAATAAAGGTGGCCTTTCCAGCATCATCTTCCATATAAGCTGCCAGACAATCACTTAGAACCATGTCTTGAAGACCACAATTTATTTGTTTAAATCTTCTTAGCATCACAATGGTTGAAACAAATCATGTCTCCATAGTAGAAAACATAGTTGACTTCACATTTTTATGAAACATTGTCAATCTCATGGAATGATTCATAATAAATATTTTGATTAGACTACAATCTCCAACAATAGTGGTGATCCAATGGCATTATTGAAAAGTGATGCTATTGGTTTCAGTGTTATTGGTCGCATAAATATTTTTCAAAGCAAGGTTGAGGGTATGCACCACACAAGGAGTCCAATTTATTTTTGGAAATTGAGTCTTAAAAATTAATCTCACGGCTCTACAAATGAGAACATTATCTATAATAGCTTGAATCATATTATCGGATCCAACATCTTGAATGACCTCCTTGATCATGTTGGAAATGAAGAATTTATATTTCATTTCATCTTGATAATTTACCGTTTTCAAGAACATAACCCCATTTACGCTCATTGCCATAAATGGCACCAAGGGAGGTATTACTTAAAGCCATGTTCTTGGTCTGAAGTAACCAGAAAGTTTCACTGCCAAGTCGTTCAGGAAGAGAATTCAAGAATGACTACTTTAGATTGACATCGTCAATACCTCCGAGGATATAAAATCTTTGGGACACTCTGAGGTAGTGAAATTCCAAGTCTTTTCTTTTAAAAGAGCAACATCTCATGCTGAGGTATTCTTCACGAACAGAGCTAAATTAGGCATCAGTGGATCCTAGAAACTCGTTATGAAAGACATCAATGAATGCTGAGATGGTCGGGGCTTGTAGCAGTCAGAGATTTCTGTATTCTCCGAGAGATATAAGCCACTGACGCAAACGGCCAAGGAATTTGGCAACACACTTGGTAACACCGTTCGTAGATCAACATTAGGAAGAAGCATTTCAGTAGTACATTAGGCATGAATTTCATAGAACTTGTTAATCCATTTAGAACGAGGGATATCATCGATAGAAAAACCTTGGTTAAAAGGGGTAGAGGAAAAGTTTGATTGAGGAAAAGATGGAGGAGTATGGTCTGATGGCTCATCAACGACTTCTTCGACTATAGGTTCGGGATCAATAGGATTTGGTTGAACCATATGGATAAATTAAGCTTGGGTTTCAGAATCAACAGAGGACTCTGAATCAGATCCAGGGCTGATATGGAGCACGGGTGTGGTTTCTGGGTCAGGAAGGTTTGCAATAGTCATCAGAAGTTCAGTAATAGGGTTCGTTGGTTTAGTGTTTTCAGAAGTTACCAAAAACTGATTAAGGGCTTTGGCTTTAACATCTGGAGGAGGTGGGGGCACAGGCTGGGGGACTGGCTTTGGAGCTGATGTGGAAGCAGTATATGCTGGGGTTTCCTTGAAGGAGGAATTGCCAAGGTTGGCATTTCAGGGGAAGCAAAAAGACTGGTTTTTCCGAAACCTGGAGGAGAGAGGTTCAAGGGTTGGGACATGGGCAAATAGTGATATGTAGGAAAAAGATTTAACTGATAAGATCCTAATAAATTAGGAGGGGTCATTTGTTGTTGATGTTGTTGGGCTTGTAGAGACTGGAGTTGGTATTTTAAATGTTTTATTTCGGCATCCTTGCTATAGAAAGTCGAGGTGAATGATTGGTTGGAAAAGGCCATTTGGAGCAACTCACTATGAAGATATTGCATTTTTTGCTAGAGGTCATGGATAAGGAGTTCCAATGAAGTGAGCTTCTTTTGTACAGTGTGGTCAAGAGATTGCTGAGACTGGGAAATCCTTTGGAGAATTTTATTCTGGGCTAAGGAGTTGGCAGATTGCCAATTTATGGTTGTTTCTACTATAGAAATGGGCTTTGTAGATCCATCAAGTTGAACAATCTTAGGATCTAGGATTTTGTGCTGGTGGGTAGTTTTTTCATTTTGATCATGGAAGTTGAGCGGGGGAAAATCTTCTTCATTCCAAGAGGAAGAAGGGGAGAACATGTAATAATGAGGTGGTGGTGGTGAGGGAGGTTCCATTGGTTTAGGAGGAGGTTCACAAGTGGAATGTGTGATCTTTGGTTGCATCTTTGATTTACCATATTAGACATAGTAATCAAATTTGCCAGAAGGTTCACCAAGGAGATCAACAATGGGATCGCTAGCGTCATATTTTTTCCTAAGGACTTGTTGGGAAGATTTATTTTTAGATTTACCTTTTTTGGGTTGTTCATCATCATCTTCTTCAGCATAGAGGCAATCATTACAAACACAAATATCAAAGAATTTGTGACCAGTGACTGGATCCTGGAAGTAATAGATCGGAAAACCTGAGGCTTGAGATTTAAAATTGGAGGGGCAAATCATTCATATTTCAGGGAGTCCTGAAAAGAATATAGGAAGTGCAGTGGATGTAGAGGTAGTATGATTCTGATATTTGGGAAACGAGATCTGGACAGTATCATCGGGTCTTGTGATGAAATTGGGGTTAGTGGCCTGTATAGGTTTTGGTTGTTGGTGAGTTTTCTCATAAGCTGTAACCCAAGAGTCTGGGAGAAGATTAACAAGTTCTTGGAGGGATAACTGTTTAGCGATGTGGGAACATGTGGCTTGGTGTGAGGTGTTTACAGTAATGAGGAGGGCGTCCTCATAAGTAGATGAGGGAAGAAACATATCCATGGCATGGTTTTAAAGTCTGTAAGCCATTTGGTAATGGAGGGTAGCAACAAAAGTTCTGGAAACTTGGGTGGCTCCACCGATCTGAATCTGTACTTTCAAAGCGCTTAACAGATGGGGATATGCTAAAGGCATATTGAAATTTGGGAAAAAGGTGAACACAACAGTTCCTGCGTTCAAGATGGTTTGGACGGTTACAATACAAACATGCTGATAGTGGTGAAATCGGGTATCGACCAGGGTAATCCTGGAAGTAACCGGCAAGCCTTTTTGCCCATGGAAAGAGACAACAAGTTTGATGGCTCCAAAGTGAAGATGAGTAAAGCCTTGTTGTTGCCATTGGCTAGGGAGATCGAGAGGTAACTCTAAAAGGAAGAGTTGTTCTTGCTCTGTAGTAGGGACAAAACATTGATCAAACCGGGAGGCTTGGATATACTCTTTAACAGAGGAGGGTTGAGGGGTATGAAGTAGTTTGGTAACTATTTTCTTGAAAGTGTTGGTAGGTTTAGAGAAAGTTGTGTAAGGATTAACTAAAAGAAGATCTATGACAGGAACTCGACTATCTTCGGCAAGATATTCGAATTCATAGAGGTATTCAACTTTAGATGAAGAAGAAGGAGAAAGGGTAGATTTAGAAGAAAAAGAGCGAGAACTAGAAGAGTGATTCATGAGGGGAGTGGATCTGGGCGTTTCTCTACTTTATACATACAAGATTAGTTTCCCATAACATTAAGAGAAGGCAATTTCATAAAAAACATACAAGAAGTGGTCTAGGAAGAGCGTGATCTATGGATCGGTCATACACCGTAACTCTCTTCAGGTTTGATTAATTGTAATACATATGTATTTATTATGGTACCAAGGAAGGTAAACCGAGTCAAACAGCCACTCATAAGGCCAACAAGCTCAAGGTACTATTATCCTTGGGACCAGAAAAATAGTAGATCTTATTGAACAATTAACCACAAATTCATAAAGAAAAGATATTCACGAAGAAGATAAGAAGACAATGTATTGTTGCAGTTTGGAATACTCAGCCAGTCATAAGACTTACATATAGTATGCCCCAAAGACTAACACCAATAACCATTCAAGTTTGGAAAATACTTTTTTTTTTGGATATAATGGGAAGACTAAAATTGCAGTAATAGTTAGAGAATTACCCAGAAGGAGTTTAAGCAAAAATGGATTAACAAGTTCTATGAAATTCATGTCTGGTGTACTACTGTGTTGACCAAGAGAATTACAAACGGTGTTGACCAAGTGTGTTGCCAAATTCCTTGGTCGTTTGCGCCAGTGGCTTATATCTCTCAGAGAACACAGAAATCTCCAACTGCTCCAAGCCCCGACCATCTCAGCATTCATTGATGTCATTCACAACGAGTTTCTAGGATCCACTAATGCCCAACTTAGCTCTGTTCGTGAAGAATACCTCAGCATGAAGTAGGTACAAACACTAAGTATGAATTATCGATTACGAAACTAAACTAAGAGGCAAAGAAGAAAAGGAAACAAGAGAAATATAGATATACAACACACTTTTATTTCCGTAGGTCTGCTCAAACAAGAGGAGGAGCTCTCCTTTTATAGCTGAAGGAGGACCTCTGAAATTATATAACACACCTAGATATTTTAGCTAAATTACAAATATATGGCGTAAGCCATGACATAGGCTATTGACAATACAGAATAAGAAAAGACACAAATACCCTTATAAGAGTGACAATTACAAACAAATCCTCACTACATCACTCATGACATCACACATTAATAATATACGACATCACTCAGAAATTTGCCTTTCCATCCTGTTTACCCCTTCCTCACCCAGTTTGAAATCAGCCCTGACTTTTATTTTTATTTTCCTCGAGAAGCATATTTCTTGCTTTGGTACTTGGTTGACCACTACACCATTGACATTGTTTTTGATAAGTCCTGGATGCTTCAGTATCTTGCCGAGTGCCTTCTTAACAATCTTCCTGCTTCTGAATTTAAGCTTTGCTCATGGCTCACTCTTTTTGGTACCATTTCCTTCTGGCAGACCAAGTTCAGAAACACTCCATTCCAGTCTCCGATATTCATTTTCTGGACCCAACGCCAGTTCTACCCCACCCAAGATGATGACATTCACATTGAAAAAATATATCATACATCATTTTTTACAAGTCATGAAAATACTGTGGTATACGAGATTCCTCCTTTCTGGAAAACTTATAGATCTCAGCTATGTCATGCAAACCGTCTTCCTCTGAATTCTATACCCTCTAATCTCCTGTTCAAAGAATCTGCACATTGGAGTTACTCTGAAGCCTATCCGGAAGAATGACGTTTCCGCATTCGCTATTTGCTCAATGAATTCAATGCTGAATACTCTCATTACCCGGACTATCCAGATCACCCTACCTACAGAGTCCATTTAAACCATTTCCATACAGGAAACTCCATTGAAGAAGATTCAGATTAACTCAGTGCCTCAGTGAATCAACTCAAAGTTCAGCACCTATGAGGTCATGAGTGATGTCATATATTATTAGTGTGTGATTTCATGAGTGATGTAGTGAGGATTTGTTTGTAATTGTGACTCTTATAAGTGTATTTGTGTCTTTTCTTATTCTGTATTGTCGGCAGCCTATGTCATGGCTTACACCATATGTTTGTAATTTAGCTAAAGTATCTAGGTGTGTTATGTAATTTCAGAGGTCCTCCTTCAGCTCCTCCTTTAGCTATAAAAGGAGAGCTCTTCCTCTTGTTTGAGCAGACCTACGAAAATAAAAGTGTGTTGTATATCTATATCTCTCTTATTTCCTTTTTCTTCTTTGCCTCTTAGTTTAGTTTCGTAATTGATCCTTCCTACTTAGTGTTTGTACCTACTTTGTGTTGGATAAGAAATCTTGAAGGATATTTTATTTTCCTTTAATGTGAATTGCATCAAAGGACCATTGGGAAAACTAGTTTGCCCATCGAAGGAGTTGGGCTTTGTGAAGATGTTTTTGTTAAACTGAAACATGTTAGGAAAACTCATTAAATCTGTTTCAATCAAAAAATGATGATCGATTAAATGAAATTCAAACTTCTCAATGCTTCGTTTAATGGCGAGAGTGGATGCAGAGGTAGTATGATTCTGATCTTTGGGAAAAGAGATATGGATATTACCATCGGGTCTGGTGATGAAAGTGGGGTTAGTGGCCTGTATAGGTTTTGGCTGCTGGTGAGTTTTCTTATAAGCTGTAACCCAAGAGTCTGGGAGAAGCTTAACAAGTTCTTGGCGGGATAACTGTTTAGGGATGTGGGAACATGTGGCTTGGTGTGAGGTATTTACAGTAATAAGTGGGGCGTCCTCAGAAGCAGAGTCACTAGTCACTTTTTTACATCCTTGATGCCAACATTCGAGAGTTTTAGTAAATGTGATTTCACCCTAGAGTATGACCCATTGAAATTTCCTTGACAAATATTGCATTGGAAGCGCATATTTTTTCCTCCTTTAATCTTGTCAATTTTTTTTACATATTGCTAAAGAGGAGTGTTGTCTTCGAGTTCACACCCACTATTAGAATCTTGCATATTACTCATTTTCTAAGAATAATCAAATAATTATAAGTTTAATCAACACTAGATTATAAATTATAAGTAGTTGTCTCTAAGAAAATACTCCCTCTGTGATAAATGTCCATCTTTCTCCTTTTGTTTGTCCCAAAATAAGTGTCCCATTTAGAATCTCAATACAATAATACTTACAACATTCCCACTTTACCCTCTTTACATTTTTTCCAAACATGTGGCCCCACAACATAAATCTCATTCTCTCTCCTACAAACTTCTACTCTAAGCAGAAACCAAAAAGACGTTAGATGAGAAATTAAATTAAATTACAATGTTCTCTTCTACTGCTAGTATTTTCAAAGGAACATATTGCCTTTCAAGCTCCAACCTTATTGCTTTGGTGGATTACAAAAGCCTTTTTATTAACAAAAACATCCTCGTTAAATTTACAAAATCTTCCATCAGTAAACCCAAATTATTAAAAAGAAAATTCTTCTTCAATCTCTGTCCATTCTTATTCTATTTTCCCCCTATATTAAGAAAGTAAGGCCACAAAAGAACAAAATATATGCCATATATCTTCATTGTCATTATGTTAGTACTTATGTACAATTGCAAAATAATATTTATTAGCAAAAACCATGACATGGAAAAGTCATTACTCCAACATATATAGGAAACTGAAACAAAAAAAAAAATCACCTGTTGTAAGAGGCGACCTTATAATAATTCAAATATTATTAGCACCAACTCAAACAATACACTCCTTGTGAACTTCTTAACATCATAAATGTCCTAAATAAAAGCAAGGAATTTTTCACTATCTTCAAGTGACTTTACTGATCTTCATGTTTTACACAGAATCTGTCAAAAAAAAAAAACT
The DNA here is from genome assembly GCA_963922005.1 of Cornus suecica. Taxonomy (NCBI): domain Eukaryota; kingdom Viridiplantae; phylum Streptophyta; class Magnoliopsida; order Cornales; family Cornaceae; genus Cornus; species Cornus suecica. Next base: position 39,880,996 of record OY998242.1, read on the forward strand.
AACATCTTTATTAAAGCTAAAAAATAAATGAATAATAAATAACTCATGTTACTTACAAAATTGTTATCCATATTGAAGATGCATTAGAGCTCTTTCAACAATATCAAGTTCACATCACAATTGAGAAGAAATATTACCCTCTCTCTCCAACTTTTAGTTTCCCATATGTGGCAATTTGTAATTATTTCCGCCCAAAACCTTCATTGTCTATAATGTGAAGATTACATGATTGAGAGTTTCGGTTGATAATTCACTGAATAATTTTTTAATCGCTTCAACCAACTCATCAGTTGTAGTGGGGGCATATTAATTTTGAAGGGATTGGATTGCTATAAGGATTCCAAGATCGAGTACATTTAAGTCCAGACTTTTTGGAGGTTCAAATGAAAATTGTATATCAAACTCATCTTTGGCTTCCAAAAATTCCGCATCCGAAGAATTTATATGTTGATTTGCATTATTCTGCTAAATAATTATTCTTTCCATCATTCTACCTCTAGGTCATTTAGCTCAAATTTCTGGTAGAATTTTCTCAATTAAACATGACCGGATTACATCTTTTGTTAGCGATGTGATCAGTTTTGTCTCTAATGTACTAGCAACACAATTTTTGCTATTTTGTTTGGCAGGAACCTTATATGTAAATGGATAAATTCCAATATTTCCTGAGAACACTTCATTACGTGACATATCAAACTGTTGTCTAGCAACCACAACCATAAGCATAACCTTCGTGATGAACCATTTGCCCTTACAAGTATGCAAAGGCTTAGAAGAAGATAACATTTTTCTGATTCTTTAGACATATAGAACCATTTTCCATCAATATGCACACTATTAAGCATGGACAAACAGAACATAAGACTTGCCTTTTTATTCTCTTCAGATAAATAGGGCTTCAATGCATTCGAATGTGGTATAAGAAAACCCTCTTTAATTCTTCAATGGAGTGTTGATTTAGTAACTTTCATAACAAATGATAAAGATTGAATGTTTGTTTGTTGTCGAAGAGAAATTTCAGAGACTTTACTATGATCAATTTCCACCCGCTTGCAACCAATTCTTTTTTATTTTTTGCTTGATACATTTATTGCAAACCCATTTGAAAAGTTTGTTGTCACTTGCTGCTAATTTTTTCATACAATTTTGAAGCTACCAGAGAAGGAATTTGTGACAGCATTGACTGTGCCCCTTTTCAATTATCTGTCTTCACTATATTTTAGCAGAATTGCAACAACTGCTTGACGTTCTTCATTTGTTCAATTCTTTTTTGAAGGTTTAATAGAGATACGATTTAATTAAGTTTTCATTTTAAATGGAAGTCTAATGATCGTAAAGGAGAAGAAAATAGTACTAGATAATATTAGGATAGGAGAGATAAGATAGGGTTTTGGTAAAAATCCTTTCTTGACTACATATCTTCTCAAACTAAAATCCTTACAACTTGGATGACCAATAATGGAATAGTATTGGTGTAGCGTTCTTGAGATAACAGAGTATATAGGGGTTAGTTAGAGTCATAGTGTAAAACAATATCTTAATTTTGAATTTATACATACTAGGTGCGTGTGGTGAATACTACTGTTTCGCGCCAACTTTCCCAATCAAATGAAAGGATTTTGAAGTAGTTAACTTTGGTTCAAACACTAATATAAATCACTGAAGGGCAAAGTTGGTAAAGGACATCCTTTTTTTTAAAAAAAAAAATATTTCAAAACTAATTTCCTTAATAAGTTTTTTTTTTTTTTCTTTTTTGAGAAACTCACACACCCCCACATGAGTTCTATAGGGCTCGAACCCCAGACCTTGCCTAATTTGGGGAGGAATGGAAATACCATCATACCACAAGACCATTGGTAATTTCCTTAATAAGTTGAGTTCCCCAAAATGAACACTTGGAGTGGGACAGGGGGAATACTATATTATTAATGTTCATTCCCTGGCTTTATAAATGCAGTACTCAAATTCTATTGTAATTAGGTTTCCTATTTAGAGTTGTATTGTAAAAAGAATTTCTTATTAGAGAGTTTTATTCTCTAAGGAGTTGTAATCCTTATCCAACAAGAAATTATTTTTCTTGTTCAACAAGGAATGGAGTTTAACTCTATAAATAGAGACCTAGTGCTTGGGTTGAGATTTAGAGAGAAAATATAGAGATGTAGTGAGGAAGAGATGAGTGAAGGTGAGATGTATGTGATTGCATCAAGAGAAGGTACAATGAACACCAGGTGTATGCGATTGTATTAAGAGAATGTGCGATGGACATCTGTAATATCTTCCCAATGAGTATTCTTTCTCCGTGGACGTATGCCAAAATTGGGGTTGAACCATGTTAAATATTGTGTGTTATCTGTGTTATTTGTGTGTGTGAGTAAAAACAAGTGTAGATGATCTTGGGTGAGATTAATTCCCAAGTGTGAGATGAAAATTAATTCATAACAAGTGGTATTAGAACAAGGTTGAAGTAGATAAGTATCTGAAAGTTCCAGGTTGAAACTAAGAAGAAGCTCGTACGTTCTGGCCCAGATTCGAAATTAGAAACCAATCATACCAGAAACTTTGTCTTGATGAGACGAAGCCGGGACAGTCAAGTTCATCGCTGGAAACAACCGCACGTGCCGCCTGAAGTTCCGGCTAGATTTTTTGGCTCCACGCGTAGTAGTTTAGTTTCGAGCCTATCTCACGGAGCATCGTTGATTGAGACAAGGCTTATAATATATCAACGGAAATATCTTTCGAAGATGAACGTTATGACATAAAAATAAGCCCCATTGGAGGAGGCACGCACCTCGATAAGTTTCTGACGTCATCAATAATTGTTTGTCTTTTGTGTTGATTTATTTTTTGGCCCGTTTGAAGTCGTTTTTGACGCGGTCAGAGGCGTTGTTAAGGTTTTGGACCGCTCCGGACTCAACTGTACAATGGGTTTTGCATGATTCGACTCCGAATACCTCGAATAGGCTCAGTGGGAGGTATGGGAGAAGAAAAGGCAAAAAAGTCAGGTTGCAAAGCTTGGTTGAGACTGTTTTTGATGTTGATGAGGTGGAGGTTGTGTTCCGGTTAACGCATGGAGGCATATGACATACAACGGCGTGGTAGAGAATGCGTAGTAGTGGTGGCTTTTTGGTGGCTCGCATGTGCTAACAAAATTGTTGGATTTCAAGTTGACGATGATGTCGAGTCATTGAGTGATTTGAGTGAGACGACGAAGAGGCAGGTGGTCGGGACGAGGTTGAAGGTGCTGGTGGGATGATATGTGGGCAAAGAATTTAAGGATAGTGATGTTTTTCTTGGGAAGATTGTGTAGAGTTGATTATGAAGATGGAAACTGTGAGGATTTTGGACTTGGCAAAGTGAAGGAGTTTCTGATCAGTGATGATGATTTTGATAGTGATTGGATAGTATAAAAAAATAATAATTTTTTTTTTCAGATGATGAAGATTTGATGAAGGTGGAGATCACTGCTTGGTATAGAGATGTCCGAGCTTAAAAAAGATAAAGATGATGAAGTAGAGGAAGAAAATGAAGTGATCGCGGAGAAGGCGGGGTTATGAAGATAATGTTGAAGATGATGTTGATGTTGAAGAATGTTGAAGAAACGCACATAGTTACGGTGGAGGTGTAGCATGATGCATGTAGATGAAAAAAAAGAAAATAATGAGTAGAAGAGTGTTGATGCTTGAATCAAGGTGGCGCTTTGAGAAGATGATATAATTCGAGCCAATGTGGAGATTGTTAGAAAAATGTTTCCAATTCTATTGTAATTAGGTTTCCTATTTAGATTTGTATTGTAAAAAGAATTTCTTGTTAGAGAGTTTTATTCTCCAAGGAGTTGTAATCCTTGTCCAATAAGAAATTATTTTTCTTATTCAATAAGGAATAGGGTTTAACTCTATAAATAGAGATCTAGGGTTTGAGTTGAGATTTGGAAAGAAAATATAGAGATGTGGTGAGGAAGAGATGAGTGAGGGTGAAGTGTATGCGATTACATAAAGAGAAGGTGCAATGGACACCAAGTGTATGCGATTACATCAAGAGAAGGTGCGATCGACATCTGTAATATTTTCCTAATGAATATTCTCTCTCCGTGGACGTAGGACAAAGTTGGGGTTGAACTGTGTGTGAGTAAAAACAAGTGTAGATGATCTTGGACGGAATTAATTCCTAAATGTGAAATGAGAATTAATTCCTAACAGTACTACTCTTTGATTTTTTAGAAGCCATCATTCTTGAACATCTCCAGTAATCTATAGTAGATAAATGACTATTTTTAAAGAGTATATATTATGTTTGGATTACATATTTTGGCAAAAAAATTATGATACAATAATTATGCAAGTGAAAATTACATTGTAGTTACATTTATTTAGTGACAATCAGGGTATTGTACCTTTTTAATTGATTTGCACATACAATAATCTATCAGAAGATGGGAAATTTCTTTGAACGCAAATATTCCTCCTAACATACAACATTCCAAGCAAAGTATAATCCTAATAATCGACTTCCATCATTTAGCATCTTCTTATCTAAACATATCATACTAAACTTGGATGATTTGATTCACTTCCAATCTTCTTTTCTATCAATAAAACTAAGTCAAAATTCAACCCATCTATTTTTATGCATTAAGAGATAAAAGATAAAATAAAAATAAATAAAAGAAGGTAACCAAGAGGAATTAAATAACCTATTTGAAAAACTCTAAAATTAAAGCTTTAAGAACAAATAATTAAATTAAGTTATTAGAATAAAAACAAACCTAGTATAGGTTTTAGTGGAAGACGCCAGAAATGAGCAGGAATGATGCCGGAATGGAGTCATTGTTGTTGACCGGAGATCAGAAGGTTTTAGTGAGTCGACTACCTCCCTAGAGTTTGTAGTCACAGCTTAGGGCAATGAATAAAGTAATACGTATGACTTTAAAGATTTAACTTAAGTTTTTTATTTTTTAATATAGTTATTAATAATTACATTAAGTACTCAAATCTTTTCTATTTTAAGTTTTCAAAAATTTTACTCAAAATTATATTAAGCTCCCTATTACTTTTATAGTTTAAATTATACACTGTCGTGTCCGTCGCGTGTCCAAATTAAAAAATTTCAAAACACGTTTTTTACTTGTCAGACACGTATTTTTGGCGTGTTCGACACGCGTGCGGCGACCCTAGATGAAGTGTCTGTACTTCATAGTTCAACACTAATTGGATGATCAAATATCAATTTATTCTAGAGCTAACAAAATTTAACCAAACCCGTCAACCTGCCCGCTAAAATTAGGTAATGAATGAGTGGTTTAACATGTGAATTATTAACGAGTTGGCTAATAAGTGAGTGATTTAACATGCAGGTTGTTAATAGGTTGGGTAAGGGTACCCATTAACAAACCGTTAACACCCATAAACTCCCTTAACTTAATGATTTCTTTGTACTCTTCTCCCAAACCTATGCCTCCGCTTAAATTCTCATATATATAATTGAAGAGTGTAGAAAACACCCACCGTTAATCCAGTAATCGCACCCCTTCCGAAATGCAGTAATGTTAGACGCCATTGTGATTATCTCTCTAGTTTCTCTCTTTATAGTTCTCTCTCGAGCTGACAATAAAGATGAATATGAACTGATCTCTTGGGAAGAAAATAGATAAAAGAATTTATAAGACTTTTTACCTTTGTTTATTTGCTTTCAGAATTACCAATAAGCCCCTAGGTAATTTTTTATTTTATTTTATTTTTCCAGTATCTTCCTAAAATCACCACTACATCTTTAATTCGAGTATTTTATAAACCATGAATGCCTAAACATTGAATTGATTGTCTCTGGAATGAATTTAAATTTGTATATAAAAATTTGGAACAGTTAATATTGTCTTTTTTAATTTAATTTATGAGTTTCAATTTTAGTTCATTATCTCATACCTTCATTATGTTGTGCTGTCAAATAGGGACAATTATACATTTTTGACAAACTGACATAGTGATAAAAAGGAAGGAAAAACATTTCAAATGTCACTTTTTCTCTTTTCAACTCAATATATTTGTAATATTTCAATTACAATGAGATGATATTGTTGTTTTACTTGCCAAACTCAAACACAAATCCAAACAATACACACAATATTTGGTAGAGAAATTATCAATAATATTGATACAAATCGGAGGAGGAAATACAAATTCACTCACACTCAACAACTCTCTCAACCTCACCTACTCAACAGATCTCTTTCTTTGTTAGCACATGTAACAAATCTTTTAAATCCTTCGGTAACGCCGAGTGGACGAGTTAAGTCTCGTGAGGGTTAGTTATACTACCCACAACTTCTCCATCCTTCATTCTCAGGCATTCATGCATTCACATACTCAATAATTAAGCTATTCTACATTATAGAAGATATCATGGACACAGACATTCCCACTCACTACCAAATAACAACTATTTCAAGCTAATGTTGAGAATGGTCCCCACAAAAGTAAATAACTTCATTACTCTCTATTCTCCATCCAGACAATCTTCTGTGTTTTTGTGAACATTCTATTATGGTAGACTAATCTTTCTTCTTCTACTTCATTGGTCAAAGTTTGCCTTTTTAAATGTAACACTCCTTCTTTCCATCTTTTCCATTATCCCTTTTTATCTTTCTAAGCTCTGGACTTTTCAGCGAGGATTTTCAATCCCAACCAACTAAGCCCGGACTTTTTCCATGGGATTTATGCTCATTAGTTTTCTTCTCTTTTACGTAAACACTGTGCTATTTTGTGGTAGGAGGCCCGGTTACTCAGATTGAATAATTACTTTTTGCATTTTATTTTTTATTTTTTTCAATTTTTTTTTTAAAATCTTTCAGATTTCCTCCATACTACTCCCCTTCTTTCATTTTTATAGGCAAAGCTACTGTTTCTACAACATAATAAAAAATTAATTAATTGTCCCATAGTGAATATGTGCCTGTGCTTATAGGTCAAAATCGTTCTTCTCGGTTTCAATTTCACTAATTCACTCACTCATGTACAACCACATCACATCACCTCACTAACTCAATCTAATCATTACTCTCATGAACGGGAATATCACATCACATAATACTCATACATCATAAACACAAACTCAATTAATTTGTAATGCAAAACACACATGCGTAAAAACAAAGAATTTCTCATAATTTTTCAATTTTTTCAAAATTTTTTTTCCCAATCATTCCTTATACTAACTACACCTTCCCCCAAACTTAAATTAAACCATGTCCTCATGGTTCACAATCATACTCATGAAAAAGAATAAAGTTACCCTTGAAGCGCAGTTCTAGAATTTCCCCTCTTCATGCATGTTCTCCCCCCAAACTTGAATCGACCTTTCTGCAAAAAAATTCAACAAAACACACATACCCAATATCATAGCAAGGGAAAAATAAATACATCATCGCTTTCTGGAAATTATTACTCAATATAGCACAAGGAATGATTATTTTATTAAATAAAAATAAACAACATTTGGCCTTAAGGGCTTACAATCCCTAAGAAATTGAAATTGCAATGATTTGGCGTAAGTGCCTACAATCACTTATAATTGAAAATTGCAACCTATCTACTAAATTAAAAACAACATATTCCTACAAATCCTAATCCGCTTATGATTCCTTCATTCCTTGCTCCTACCGCTTATCATTCATATTCACATGAAAACTTTCCCTATAATGCCTTGATAGTCGAATCTACTTCAAGATATTCAAAATATGCTTCTTTGTAACACTTTATGAATGATAAGCACTTCTCATTCATCTATCCCAATCTATATCCTAATTTCTTCTCAAGAATCCTTGAAATCAAAAACGAATATGGGAGATAAAACTCCATCAAATCCCAGCCTTCTACCTCTCTTTTCACAATTCGCTGCACCATAATCATATTTCCCATGATTAACTCCAACATTGTTATCCAATATCCTTTAAGCATGAAATATAAAACTCTAATCATTGTATGTCCTCTCTAACTTGTCCTATGATTTTGACATATTTGTTGTTTAAGCACACAATCTAGATACAATAAATCCGGGCTCAAAAGGTAATTATCCACACTCTCATCCATACGTTTTGGAATATGCATATCACATATCTCCATAATGATGTCTGCCTCCGAGAGTAGCCATTCTTTCGGGATTAACAACTTCACTCCGGCCTTTACCAACAAACTCTTCATTGTGTCCGAGAGAAACATTAACTCTTATTGAAGATTGCACTTCATGAAATCATGAGGTGTTGTACAAATTTGTGATGCTCTTGGAACTTGCATACTTGTGCCCTCTCCATCTACAAATCCATTCTCCCTTCTAGGATCGACTACCCTCGAAGTGGCATCATTGTCTAAGAATTCTTCCGGAACAGATTCAATCTGATAATCACTCTATTGCTCATGCCTACTTTCATCGGGAAAAGGAGAAGAAGAAACCATATTTTTATTCCTCACAAGCTTTTGTATTGAATTATGTGAATTGTGAACCCCTAAGGTTGTATTTATAGATGAATGATTTGTATTCTACAGGGAAAAGGAATTCGATTCATCTTTGGAGTTGGAGAAGAGAATCAAACCATCAATCCAACTTTAACATGTACTTGGATTCCATCTCTTACTTGAACTAGGATTTTTTTGTCTAAATTCCTTTCTAAATCCTAAAAATTCAAAAAACCTACTGCTAATTAAACCCTAATACAATAAAAACACAAAACCATATGAAAATCCCCTTTTTGGGCAAATTTTTGAAATTTTCTGGACTAGCTATGATGGTCCATTTGCTTAAGCGTATGGCCAAGTGTAGGCTTGGCTTGGTTCTTTTGCAAAAAAAAAACAATTCAGCCTATTTTCTTCTACACAATCACCATACACATGCTCTAATATCCCCATATAATACAAACTCACAGTCCCCCAAACTTAAACACACACATGTCCTCATTGTGTAATTTCGAAGCTCAATCAAACCTCAAAAATCAAATCACCCTCAACGCATGTATCATCATAATCTTAGGAATGTAAAAAGGCGTAATACTATCACATGAATACGAAAATCGATAGTTTTATAACATCAAAAATAAAAAATACACTCAGAGATCGATCGTTTAGGAGGTGACATAAATCGCACAATAAGAATAACCGCCTAACACTTCCACTCAAGTGATAAAAAAACTACAAAAACTATACTACAACTAAACTAATCATCGGCATCGGACGATGGTGGTGGTGGTGGATCCAGTCCCACATGAGACATATGTACCTTTAAGATGCCACGTATCTCTCTCTGACCATGCTTGAGCTGTGTAATCTCCTCTCGTCTCATCTGCAAATCTGTCAGGGTTACCTTCTGTCGAGCCCTAAACGCTTCTCTAAATCGATGAGTCTTCTCTAGAGCTTGCCTCGCCTTCTTTCTTCTCTATCGTAACTCTTCTCTAAGCACCACCTGCCTTGCAAGTAACTCGTCTAACTGTACACGATGAAGAATAACTGGCATATCGGCAGACACCTAAGGCATCTCTTTTTTAGTAGCCTGTACCCCTTTTCCATGAAGTGGCATGACATCATCATGTCCAGCCTCTGGCTCAGCTGGCATATCATGAGGCTCAACTTTAGCAGGAGCCACCATCGGCCTCCTCTATAAAACACTAACTCTCCACCCAATCTCGACCACTGGTTCATCCACAGCCCTGTTGTGTACACACCAGGTACATACTTATCCCCATCTACCTTTTCGTCTATCTCTACACCAACATCTGTCATCAATCTCATAACCATGGTCAGGAATCTCATATGAAATCCGCTATGTCTGACCTTGGTCGCAGTCCATAAATCTGTGTAATGCTGGTATAGGCCTCTCCATAAAATCTGAGGAATAAAAATCTAATTGTCGAACTCAAAGGCATAATGTAATATCAGAAATAACTGTCACCTCAGAGTCGTGTGCCCCTGTGGATGTGTCAGGGATCGGACCACAGTGTCTAGGAACCATAATTTTGGATTATAATTTGAGTTCTTTGTGTAGTTGTTCATGTCATCTCCAAAACTCCCATCGGTCTGCAACTGAACAATCTCAGTTAACGTCGGGAAAGGCTCTGGTAACAGTGTGAAATCACCCACTAACTTCGGTGGGTACTCATCAGGTATACCCCAAGCCTTTGCAATACTGTGCAGCGTAATCTCAATCCGCACTCTTCTGACCTCGGTAACCATCCAGAGCTCTCCTCTATAGCGTTGCATATGAAGCCATAACTCTCGGATACGATCCGGGCAAACTGAAGTGGAAGAAGGGGATAATATCGACAATAAACGTCGTGCATGTAGACACCGAATAGTCCATGCTGGCACCTTCTCCCTCTAAAAAATCTCCTTAGAGTATGTCTGCTCAATGTTCTACCCCCTCACCATAGCTTGGTCTAACAACTCCTCTATTGTGTCCTCCAGGGGTACCGGCCTAAAGGAATCCAACACCCTCTCCTTCGCACCACCTGCTGCCTGTGGCTCTGGCTGAGGTAATGGTGGTGACATGGGTGGTGAAACAATTGGTGAAACGATGGTCGTATCCACAGGGTCACTACTTGTCGTCTCTGAAGATGATGATGATGACGAGGACGACACAATTAATTGTCTACATGCCCTAAGTGGCTGAGCTACTGGTGATGGGTCAGGAGACCTCAGTCTCGCTAGCGATATACACACAGCCCCACGACCTCTCATCTTCATCCCTATAGCCCAAATCAAGAAATTTTAAGAAAATCGTTCCGGACACCAAATCAAACTCAAAACCATTTCTAAATGAACCTAATACAACGTTTAAACAAATCCCTAGATCAAAAACACTCAAACAATTCAAAATCTAACCCGTTCTTCTAGTCAAAAATCTCAAAATTTGAAAAATGGATTAAAACATGTTTTCGACGGGATTTGTTCGTCAATACTAGTTTAGAATGATTAAAAGAGTAATTAGAAACACAAATATAGAAGAAAAACTCATCGAATCAAAAGAGTTAATGATTTCTCCAAAATTTGGATTTCGAGACTCTTTAAGTTTTTTATGTGAATCCAGACGATTCAGGAACAGACCTGACGCAAGATTTAAGTGGGTTGGTTCGAAATCACATTAGGGTTGGATTAGGAGTGGTTTGAGAGAGTTTGGTGGAGAAGATAATAAGAGGGAAATGTTTTAAGCTCCAATATTTAAATACAGAGTCGCATAGGCTGGAGTCTGAAACTCCAGCCTACGCTTTAGCGTAGGTAGAGCTATGCTTAAGCGTAGCTCCCTAGCCTAGGTTAATTTTTCAGCTTCCACTCCATTTTTCTTCTCGTGCCTCGTTAAGCGCATTTACTCTCCGCAACACCCAAACACCTCATTATATAATTCACTACACCTACCGTCATGACGATGACATTACGACTCAATCTTATGACTAACGAACTAAAATACAAACTACAAAACTAGGTTCAAAAACTAATTTTCATCCCCTACTACCAATGTTTAGCATCGTTGGTGCAACGTTGCCGTTTCTCACCATCCGAGATCATGCTTGTGTGTTGCATCGGTCAATTCCATCGACTCAACAACACAATCCACTAGTTGGACATCAAAATAATGCTTAAGCCTGTGACCATTCACCGTAAATCTCTTTCCTTTTTCCGAATCATCGAGTTTTACTACTCTATGGGGGTAAAACTTTGTAATTTCATACGGTCTGTTCTATCTTGATTAAAGGTTGCCAGGAAACAACTTAAGTCTCGAATTAAACAACCACACTCTCTGTCCAGGCTCAAAGGACTTCTTCCGAATATGTCGATCGTGAAACACATTCATCTGAGCTTTATAAATTCGAGAATTCTCATATGCATTATTATATAGTTCCTCAAGCTTAGCAAGTTGAAGTTTTTGTTGAGTGCCAGATCTTGTCAGATCGAAGTTCAACCTTAGAACTGTCCAAAATGCTTGGTGCTCTAGCTCAACCGGGAGGTGGCATGCTTTACCGTAAACAACCCGATAAGGTGTCATACCTATTGTAGTCTTGTAAGCGGTTCTATAAGCCCACAGTGCGTCATTCAGCCTCTGAGGCTAGTCCTTCAAATCCACATGCACTATTTTCTCCAAAATATTCTTCACTTCCCTATTAGAAATCTCCACTTGTCCACTCGTTTGGGGGTGATATGGCGTACCAATTTTATGAGTGACACCGTACTTCTGACATAGACCACCGATAAAACGATTATCAAAATCTTTCCTCCGTCACTAATTATCACACATAGTACACCAAATCTTGACAAAATATTAAATTGCCTTATGGTTAGCGTGTGAAGTAGCTATAACTTCTACCCATTTTGACACATAGTCAACCCCTATGAGTATGTACTCTTTCTCGCCCGCTTTTGGAAATGGTCCCATGAAGTCTATACCTCATATATCAAATAATTCAACGATCAAAATCGAGGTTAGAGGCATCATATCCCGTCGAGATATAGATCCCAACTTCTGACATCGTACACACTTTACAATATTCAAATGCATCTTTGAATATGGTCGGCCAATAGAACCCGCTTTATAATAAAGCTAGAATTAATATGAAAAAATCAAGGCAACACTAAAACTCACAAAAGTTCCAGACACAACTTCAGAAGCTCCGCTTTTCCCTTTAATGCTCTTCAGAGTACCTGTAAATCACATAAAATCTAACTTTAGCTACAACTACAATAACGCAATGTAAATAAACTACTAAAGCTATTGAACAATGGTTAGTCCTCGACAACAACGCCAAAAACTTGATATCCGTCAGAGTGTAGTAAAAATATGTGTTAAAAACAACTCCTTAATGAAGGTCTGGTTTTACCCTATGCAAGCACACATATCGATTATAAAACAACAATGGCTTGAGTAAGGGATATCGATTATAGAACACGTATCTATGTGCACACCAAATGTTTGATAAAATTCATATTCAACATACCTTAATATAAAATGATTATATACACCCCAAGTGTTTGACTAAATGCATATTCAATATAAGTTTCTAAATTGAGAGTTTATGTGTGAACTCAATGTTTGATAACTTTTCATAAACTCTACAAGACGTTCTTCATAACAAATTGTACTTTGCATTATGTCTCTATAAATGAGAAAAGTGTTATTACATGTTTAATTGAATTACATACTTGGGTGCATGAATTATTTTCTATTATACTTGAATCGACTATATATATAATTGTGTAGCTCATTGATCATGATTCAATGTATGAATTGAGATAAGCACTTACAAAATCATTTTATTCACTAGGTGTTTGACTAGAACTCTACAAAGATACTTTTCATGACAAATAACATATTTACTTGGTGCATGAATTATTTTACTTCTATTTGAATAAATGATGCATGTATTTAATTGTGGAAATCATTATTCCATGATTACAAGTATGAAATGTGAAAGTCAGTTAAGAGATTATCTAAATCACTAAGTGTTTGACTAGAGTCTTATGATGCTTATCTTTATCAAAATAAAGTCAAACCGAAAAAGTCTCAAAGTTTCTCATTGACCTTATTCACCCCCTCTCTAGGGGTCAATATATGGCCAACACTAACAGTAGAGGCTACCTCTAAGAAATCATTTATGTGTTGGTATGGGTCCTCAATTCTAAGTCCAGAAAATTTAGGAAGCATATTGATAATGCTTGTCTTGATCCCAAAGTGTTTCGTACCTTCTTCCTCTGGAAAATCAGCATAGGAATCATATGCATCAGGTGCGTAGTTTCTTTTCAGGGATGTCTCCGTTGCTTTCTGTTGGTTGGCTCTTTGGTCATCCATCGCTTCTTCTTCAACGATTTGGCTGGTGCCTTCCTCTGATTGACGATGACACTCTTCAATAGCTCAATGTAAACGACGGAGAGTCTTTTCGATCTCAGGATCGTACTCGACTAACGCAATGCTAAAATTAGAACTGGTCGATCTATCGATCATACGTTACACAAAGGACTATTTGTTTTTCTTTTTAAAATTTTATGAAATAAAAACTGACTAAATTAATTATTTCTAAATTACTTTAACTATTAACAGAAAATAAAGCTAGAATTAATATGCAAAAATCAAGGAAACACTAAAACTAACAAAGGTTTCAGACATAACTTTAGAAGCTCTTCAGAGTACCTATTAATCACACAAAAATCTAACTTTAGCTATAACTACAATAACGCAATGTAAATAAACTACTAAAGCTATTGAACAATGCTTAGTCCCCGGCAACATCGCCAAAAATTTCATGTCTGTCAGAGTGTACTAAAAATATGTGTTAAAAACAACTCCTTAATGACGGCCTGGTTTTACTCTACGTAAGTGTATGTATCGATTATAGAACAACAATGACTTGAGTAAGAGATATCGATCCCACAGAGACTGAGATTGTTCACTTTAACAATTTAAAAACAATGAATTATATTTTCTAAAGAATGGTTTGTTGTGGTGGTCAAAGACCAAATTATCTATTTCAACTAAAATTATATAGAAATCAAAGTAAATTGGTTGTGATTCAGATGAGAGAGAAAATTAGGGTTTTTATCCTTCCACCACTAACCGCATAATATAGTTCAACAATATAACAATTGTAAGAAGACGATCCATAAACTGTGAATCAAGTCATACCACAAATAGCTAAATATGACCCCAAAAAGAATTACCATCAATCGGATTGCGACAACCCATCTCATGACTAATCTAACTAATACATGCCAATTATATTACTCTAATCTACTCCTATTGCATAAAAATAAACTAAAATTATGTCTATATTAAATCGCCAAGGCATGACCTGTGTCAACCTAGGGTTTCAAATTTCATTACCACCATTTTGTAGAAAACCATAAATTAAGTGTCACGCCCCGAATTCCTAGGACTCCGAAACCCGAGCCTAAGAGCTAAGGGAGTGATTGCGGAAGTAAAAAGAAATGAGAACCAACGAAATTCAATCATCAAATACCCACGAAAGGGTAAAATGATCTGATACCACGCTGTCACGCCCCTAAGATTCCCGAAACTCAAATCTAGAGAATCAGCGAATCTCCAAGGGATGACGCTAGTCAAGTACTAGAGTCAACAACAACAAAGAGACACATGGAATAACAATAAAAATATACTCCATGTCAAGTAGAATGCTAGAAACTCACTATCATCCTCCAATACCAACTGACACGCTCCTAAATTCCTAAGACTCCCGAACAGGGACATCCGAGGAATCCAAGATGTGATCCTTAATACAAATGACCAACTAAGACATCATTAACCGTGAAAACATATGGGTTAATGATAGATACGGTATATTTCATACCCAAATGGATAATAAACTAAGCAGCGGAATCTAACGAAAATCCGGCAGAGTTCCGTTTGTAAATGGAACATCCGGACAACAACCACAACACAAGAACCTGCCAATAGCAATTCAATAATCACAATGGCTTCCAAGCCCCACATTCATCAATCCTACTAGGGCCGAGATAATGGAAAGAAACCAAAACCCCTCCAAACCCTCTAATAATCAACAGAGCCACAAATGCTCGAATAAGATACAGTAAAGCACCTAGCTGTGCAGAATAGATACAATAACCATCAGAAAGAATAAATACAGGAACTAAAGAATACATCAACAGGGATATGCCAACAGACTGACTCCCAAAAGAAAATACATAACAATCCCATAACAATGGGTAGAGAAACTGAAAGCGGATACCTATCGTCCCCAAACCCAGTCGTGCTGCAACCGTAACCGCATCACCCAACGCAACTCCAAAACCTGTAATAAGGAAACAAAAGAAAGCTGCCGTTGCACTGCATCCTGCCCATAGCCGTATAATTCCTGCAACCTGGCGTGTGAATACCAGGGGGCAAGTGAAATACCCCTGTGAGCAAATAAGCTCAGTGGGAAAGAATACTCTAACTACCACATCCTCTGGTAGTTTAGGTAAAGCTAAACCGTCTGATAAGATATAAGTATAGCCCAACTAGTCTCATCCACGCAAATCCTAAGGCACACGCTCATATACTATCGTAAACGAGTATACATAAGTATATAGGGAATATATATATATATATATATATATCTACACGTATATATATATATAAATACACAACATGAGTCTCTAAAACTCGTACTCCAAGTACCCAACACCAGTAGTCTACACTATTCCCACCAACGTACATCAAGTACCCGACACTAAGGTCAAATCTAACCAAGTCACAAAGTGCTCACATCACCAAACAGAAGATCCAACAGAGGAGATCACACTCGCCTCTAATATCCACAAGGAAACAAAATCCACCAATAGTACCAAGGAAGGCTCAAATCCTACACCCCGATAACATAGGAAGGAAAACACCCACGCCCTTGCGTACTAACACAACATCATCAATATATATATATATAATATATATATATAACAAATCTCATCCCTCTCCTAGAGTAAGTCTGTACCTCAAGGATGGGATCACCCCATCATCTCACTATGCGAAAACCTCAATGCTATCTCCAACAAGTCAATAAATCACCACCAGGATAAATCCATCACTAACACTTGCACTATAAGCTACAAAACCACCCGATTAATTCACTAAGAGTACAAGAACTTAACTCCCAAGAACGACCACTTAAGGGTCACCAAAACGAAGCAAAGGAAAATAGTTCCCAATGCTAACCAACAGATAACCAAGACAACAACGTCAAGGTTAAGAATACCCAAACAAGGAAAGAACACCACAAGTGAACAAAGAAAGAACACCAAAAGTGAACAAGGAAACCAAAAACGAATGGCCGAGAGTGGAAGTAATAAAAAGATGAATCCCAGAGATTCAATAGTTTTTAAGAAAAATGTTTTCAAACTCGAACCGATCCATTTGGCATCCATGCCCCTAACGTAAGAAAAACTCAAATCACCTAGGTGGTGAAACCAATAACCCAAAAAAGAGAAAGGCAACACTATATGTGTGCACTGAACAACGACAAGCCTCAAAACCGAGACTTAAAAATGATCGGAAGCAAAGGTGAAACAATGGAACACCTTTCAAAACTCTACAAGTCGAGGTTTTGAGAAAGAAGTCTCGTAACCTCAAAATCCCAAGAAAAGTAATAAAATAGTTTTCTTTTAGAAAATCACACAGTAGAAATGACCGTCTTGCCCCCGGTCTCCGTCAGTTGCCATCACCGGCTTTTAAAAGTTGAAATCTTTTCAAAGAAGATCCTAAGATCATTTTATAAGGTATTAAAACTTTTCATTTCTACGGGGGTAGGCGAAAACGGGTTTTTCCTTTTAAATACAAAGAGTTTATTTTAAAACTTAGAAAACACCGTTTTCGAAATGACAGCCACATAAGAATGAACACCATTACAAGGATTCCTATAATGTCCCGAAAGGACAATAAAGGAGGAACAACACGTTGGACTCACGGAAGACAACCATCCGTTTCCAACTCCACGAAATCAATGATGACACAAGGAAGAGGTTCGGCACCACGCCATAATCAACAACTCAAGGAGTGACATAGAATTCAACGATATGTACTAGCGTACAAATACAGTACAAGAAATGCTTAGGAGAATGAACTAAGCATGAGGAACAACCCTACCGTACTCCAAGTACTTAATGAAATCGCCTCAACTACAACCTCTTCTAACCAAACCAAAATCTTAAATACAATTTCATCACCCACCTTCTCTAAGGCCTAAATTCATAACTGATACTAAAATAAATCTCGAACAAGGTCACACAGCTAACCAAAATCACCAAACTACTAACCACAATCACAAGGCTACTAATCACAATCACAAGGCTACTAACCACAATTACAAAACTATTAACCACATTCTCTAAGGCATTACTCCACATCAACTCAACCTCAATCTACAATCCATCTCTAACTTCAACTAACCACAAAAGTCGCCAGACCAATATACTTAACCTCCCCTACGGGCACAAAAGTATACAACACAAGTATAAGGATATACGCCTCGTTTATACTTTAATAATTACTACTTTTAATTCATGTTTTCACATTTATCACTTTCAACTGAGCATTTTATAAAATGAATTCATTTTGCATATTCATAAATAATCATGCTCCAACATATATATATACATATCAATAAATCACATGATGATATGTAACGCACCGTACTCACAGACCGCCTGTAGTACACACACACAAAAACACACCCTACCAAAGGGTCCTGGATCATTCTCCACCATTCCCCTAAGTCTGCAGCTCACTAGGGAATGTGGACTCATCGAACCGTTCTTCCCAAGTGCTTTTGACACTTCACACTTTTAACCAAGGAAGACGTCCACCCACGGCCCAGCCGTGTCACATAGGGCCTTGGACTATGTGTCCTCCCCCTATCGTCTCAGTTTCTCAGAAGATTAGTTCCGCGGGAAGCGAGAAGCACCTCCTGGCCAGTTGTCACGACGATCCAAACACAAACGTCTACTCGTGCACCACGCACAAAGGAAGTAGACCACACCAAATGACTCTCTTTGCAAATGGTGAAACCGTGCACTACATGCACCAACACCCATGTCTCAAAATACATGGTGTACGCAACAAAATCATGTCCAACATAAATATGTAATGCACCATATTTATAAAAATACCCACACGGTAATATATAAATCTCATAATCTCTGTACATGCTTTTAAAAATATATTAAAGCATTTAAATCATATGAAAATAATTTCATATACCATTCATGTTCTCCAAAAATATATTTTCTTTAATTCTTTAGAAAATATTTCATTTTCAATTAACATGCCTTTTTAAAATGATTTAAACAATTATTTCACGTATACCAGAATGATCCTAACATATCGTCTAAGCTTTTCGAATCTCTAATAACCCATTTAAATTCGTAAGGATTTCTAAGCCGTCCATTCTTATTTAATTTAAATAAGAATATTATTTAATCACATAGGAATAATTTAATAAATGTTTCTTAAATTAATTCCTAAGCCCCATCCTGATCCTAAACAATTTATAGATATTTAAACTAGCAATTTAATATATCTATAATAAATTAAATAAGGGTTTTGCACCCCTAAACTACTTCAATAATGCGGAGTGAGAAATATAATTTCCCACCTAATTATACGTTACCGAACAGCCCGAAACAGCACAGTACCAGCGCCCGAATATGAAGCCCGCCGACCAAAATCGTCCAAAAACCATTTCGAATATATCTAAATGTCCATTTCGACAACTTATACGATATATATGAAGCCCATTAATAATCGGTTAATTAATTGGGTTAAATCTAAAATAACCCAAACGAAATCTATAACCTATAAATGCGATTTCCGGGCAAATCGTTCATCGTAAATTCACGAAATTAATATATGACGAATACTACGTAGGTACGAAACTACTCACCAAAAATCGGCTCAAACCGATCACCGGAAGGTCGCCAAAAAAATGGCCGAAGCCCAGCCGGTCCAGCCGGTCATGCCCCTGCTCGCGTCCACGCGCGGCTGCTGCCAGTGTGAGCCAACTCCTCCGCCCTGCGCCACCAGCCGCTGCCACATGCTCCTCCGTGCAAGCCGCCACCAGCCACGGTCGCCGCCATCTCAACCACCGTGATCCGCCATCGCCACCAGTCGCGTCCTCCCTCTCTCAGTCGACAGCTCCCTCTCTCGCCAGAGCTCCCTTCAGCCGGCCTCTCTCTCTCTCGCCTGACCGGCGACCATGGAGGATGGAGTCGCCGTGTGAAGAAGAGGAGGTGTGTAGCAGAGAAGGAGAGTAGCTGCCTGCAGTCGTGTAGGAGCAGATATGCTGGCCTGTGGTCTGTTGCGTACAAGTATACATATATATATGTACTATATTGCACAACTAACCTTATAATCCTCCATAATTATAAAATAACCCCCACATCAATATATATATATATATATAATTAAATATATATATATATATAATAAATTCCAATAATTACCGGAACGCCCAAACATAATTTCGTAAGCCCGAAATAATAACGGGACGTCCAATCAAAATTATATCGGGGTAGGAACCCGACAATCGAATCACCGAGAAAGTAATTTAATACGCTTCACACCGGATCCGTAAAAGCACTAATACCGTGTAGTCGAGAATAAGAATTCGCGTAGTCGTCAAAGAGAAACCGTAAAGTCATCCAGTCGACTTTAAAAGTAAACGCGAAAAATTTACAGGTATCAAATACCAAGAATAAACAATACGTCATGAACAAGTGACGTCATTAATGAAATTAAATTAAAATTAATTTCAGGAAAAAGGAATATAACACGGGGTGTTACATTAAGCATCCGAGTTCCTGCTCATATTGAATAATTATGGTTGAGTAAAATATTACATTCATTTCATCCAAGACAAGATTTTAGAGCAAACATAGAATTTTATATTGAAAATTAAAACGATCTCTTAACTACTATAATCATCACAGTATGGTCAATAGTTTCCCCTCGTTACTATTGAAAATAATGAAAAAGTACATTACTTGGCTAGGGTTTTGCTAGAAAACCCTAGATACCGAGTTAGTTGGCCATGGTGGAAGGTGACTGCATTATTGATGTAGAAACGATCTCCATGGTCTTCTTCTCCGGATCTCTATCTATGAATATGATTCCCTTCTCAACAACAACAATTTTGAATATGAACATGAGAGAACTCAATGAACCAACCACCTTTCCTCCGATGTATAACTCTATATTTATAGACAAGTCAAGGGAAACCCTAATGGTTACCCTTTTTGGTAATTTTGCACTAAAATTAATACAAACCCTAATTCTGATATATGTTCTTATATACATATATGTAGAGGTCTGAAGTCGCAAATGTATCATGGACTTAAAACAAGGACTAAACAGGTAAAACCCCGTAGAAAATCTCTAAACTTTCCACAGCTATGCTCCAAGCGTAGATAAGTTATGCTCCAAGCGCAGGGTTCTACGCTACAAGCATAGGTACCAAGCGTAGCTTGGTTTTCTCCAAGCGTAAGATGAAGCGTAATTCTGCAGTTTCTAACAACTTTTTGAGTTTGAAAGCATATGATCAAGCGTAGGGATTTTGGTGAAAACCACTTTTCTCCGCAACTGAGCCAAAATGACCATCTTGAACCTAGAATAATTTTTGCTTGAAGTGAAGACTTTGGGAAATGCCGTTATTGCCTTCCGGGAGCCATTTTTGTCTCGGAAACACCTCTTTGACTCTCTTCTTGGATAGAAACGAACGTGAACTTGGTTATTTCACCGAAGTTAGCTCTATTCTTCATTAAGCTCCTGAAATATGCTTAAACACACAAATGACATAAAAATACCAAATAATGGAATGTAGAGACGTAACAAATGCAAGATAAGGGCTTCAAATGACAATATTGAGTACCTATCACACCTCCAAACTTATATATTGCTAGTCCCTTAGTAATGAACTCAGGAAAACTATTTGTGTGATGATTTCTAATCTAATTAATCTAACATAATCCCTTATTTTCATGAGGGTCGACGATTAGACTTAGTAGGTGTAACAAGTCTTTTAAACCCCTAGGTTACCCCTAGTGGACGAGTGAAGTCTCGTGAAGGTTTCCAGTGATGGTACCCACAAATATCTCAATTCTCTGTAATCACGCATTTATGAGTTCACACAAAAGTTAATTAATTCATGATATAATGCAAAAGACAATACAGGTGTAAATACTCCCACTCATTACTGAACAATAACCATCTCGAGCTTTGTGTCGTGAATGATTTCTACTTAAGTGAATGATTTCGTTACATTCTACTCCCAATCCAAACAACCCTCCGTGTTTTTTATGAACATTCTACTACGGTATTTCAATCTCTCTTCTTTTACTTCATTGATCAAACTTTGCCATTTTTCAAAAAACACTCATTCTTTCCATCATTCCACTTTTATCCCTTTTTGTCCTTCTAAGCTCCGGACTTTCCAGCGAGGATTTCTAGTCCCAACCAATTGGGCCCTAGCCTCTTTATTGGGATTTATGCTCATTAGTTTTCTCCCCTTTAAACGCGAACAGTGATATTGGTGATACCAATGCTCGGTTACTTAGATTGAAAAACTACTTTTTGCATCTTATTTCTCAAAATAAATTTTTACCTTTTTCTCCATTTCATCCATAATATCTCCCATTCTCCCCTTTTATTGTGCCAATTTATTTTTCAACTACATAGATAAAGATCAACTATTTTTTTTCCATAGTGAATGTGTACTTGTGCTTACAGGTCAAGGTCGTCCTTTTCAGTTTCAATTTCACTAATTCACTCACCTGTGTAAAACCACATCACTTCACTAACTCGATCTAATCATTACTCTCATGAATGGGAATATCACAATACATACTACTAATGCATCATAAACACGAACTCAATCAACTTGTAATGCAAAACACTCATGCGTGAAAACAAAGCACTTCTCAAAATTTATAAAAAAATAAAATAAATAAATAAATAAATTCAAAACTTTTCATTCCTTGTAACTATATACCCTTAACCCCAAACTTAAATGGGACCATGTCCTCATAGTCAAAAATAATGTATGAGAACGGATATAGTTACCCTTGAAGCTCAATTCTGGATTCAATAGTGAATCACTTGATCTCCTTCCCCAAACTTGATTTGGATCACCTATAGATATACTTAACAAAGTACAAATACCCAATATCATATCAAGGGAAACAAAATTCAAAAATATCCAGAAATTCACACAAAATTTTCAAGGGATTAAAAATTCTTTTTTAATATATATATATATATATATATATTTCAAATGATTTGGCCTTAATGGCCTACAATCCTACAAATAAAATAAAAACAAAATAATAATAAAAACAAAAACAAAGATAAAGACATGACCTTAAGGGTCTACCATCCCTAAAAGAAAACATCAAAACAAGCCAAAACAAAATAAAACAAATCAAAACCCTAATTCTACACCCTAACCCTACTTAGGATCCATCCTCCTAACTTTCTTCATCACTAGCCATGGCTCTCTTTAACCATATCTGGCAGTCCGTTGTCTCTTTTAACTTGGCAAAGTCTTCCTCCGGATATATCTTCATAAACGTCCACCATATCTCACCCATCTCCTATATCCTATCACCCAATTGCTTTGTAATGATCTTCGATAATAGAAACGGGTATGGAAGATAATGCTCAAATTCATCTGCACCAGTCCTCTCTCTACTCACAATTGCTCAGGTGATCGACATCTCGGCCATTATCAACGTCGAAACACACACCCTATAGCCATGAATTAAGGCATATAATGTTCTAAGCATCGTGTGTTCCCTCACACTAGTCCGATTATTTTGTCGAATTTAAGCCGTAATGACACAATCCAAATATAGCAGATCCGATCTCAACCACCAATTTTCACAAGTCTTATCTCCTAGATCTGACATGACACACAACTCCTTAACCATCTCCTCATCCTTATGGCTTATCTTTTGAGCTCCAAAATGCCCCCCACATTCTAGCGTATGGCAAAACCTCAAGATACTCTCCATTTCAATTTCTGATAATATGATTAGAGCAATACTTGTACAATCGCGGATTATCCCAGATATATAATTTAACTTGGCTGAAGAATCGATCTCTATCACTCTTGGACCAACCTTTTGGAATTTGAACCGTGGCTTTGTAATTGACAATATCAGTATACCACGGTATCTCTACCACAATAGCCATACTGAACAGATGTTCATCAGGGAATGTATCCTTAAGAGGAACACTTTCCAGTGTAGTTTCCATAACTATCCTTGATAAATGGTTTGCTACTACATTTTTCGAACCTTTTTTGTATTTTATCTCCAAGTTAAATTCTTGTAAAAATAAAATCCATCGAATAAGCCTGGCTTTGGATTCTTTGTTTGTCAACAAATGTCTTAATGTTGCATGATCTGAATATACTACCACCTTGGTTCCTAATAAATATGATCTAAATTTATCCAAGGCAAAAACAACTACTAGCAATTTTTTCTCTGTAGTTGTGTAATTAATCTGTGTATCATTCAGAATCTTACTAGCATAATACACCGCGTATGGAAACTTCTCATTTCTTTGTCCCACTACCGCTTTTACAGCGTAATCTGAAGTGTTACACATCAGCTCAAAAGGTAAAGACCAATTTGGTGGTCGCATGATTAGGGTTATAGAGAGTTGTGTACGAAGCTCCTTTAAAGCACGAAAACATTCTTCATTAAAGACAAAGTCCACATCTTTAGAAAATAAGTTGTATAGTGGCCGGGCGATCTTACTAAAATCTTTAATAAATCGTTTATAAAAATCGGCATGGCCCAAAAATGATCTTATCTGTTTAACAGACATGGGAGGAGGCAATTTTGAAATAAGTTCAACTTTAGCCTTATCTACCTCAATCCTTTTTTTCGATACTATATATCCGAGTACTATACCCTCTTGAACCATAAAATGGCTCTTATCCCAACTCAAAATCAAGTTAGTCTCTCTATATCTCTTGAGCACGAGTGCCATATGTTTCAATCAGTCCTCAAAGGTTACCCCAAAGATCGACAAAACATCCATAAACACTTCTAATAATTTCTCTACCATATCAAAGAATATTGACATCATACACCTTTGTAATGTAGCTGGTGCATTACATAAACCAAAGGGCATTCTTCTGTACGCAAACATACCATACGGGCATGCCAAAGTGGTTTTCTCCCGATCAGTAGGATCAATCGCCACCTGGTTGTAATCGGAATATCAATCCAAAAAGCAATAATAGCTCTGTTCAGCCAACCTTTCTAGGATTTGATTAATAAACGGCAATGGAAAATAATCTTTCCTAGTGTGTGAGTTGAGTTTTCGATAGTCAATGCAAACACGCCACCCAATGGTGGTGCACTGTGTGATCAACTCACCTTTAGAGTTAGACATATCTATGATACCTGATTTCTTTGGTACCACCTGTGTAGGGCTCACCCATGTACTATCAGATATGGGGTATATGATACCCGTATCTAGTAACTTCATAACCTCCTTCATCACCACCTCTTTCATGTTTGGGTTCAATCTTCGTTGCATTTCCCTTGATGGTTTTACAGTCTCCTCTATATGTATGCGGTGTATGCAAATTGAGGGATATATTCCTCTAAGATTAGCAACACTCCATCCTATATCCTATTTATTCTCACTTAAGACCGTGACTGGACTTAATTTCTATCCTTTTGTCATCTTTAATGAAATAATTACAGGAAGAGTCTCATTCGGTCCTATAAAGACATATTTCAACTTCTTAGGCAATTCCTTGAGTTCCAAAGTCGGAGGAATTATTAGAGATGGTATTGGTGGTGTACTCGAGAGTGTAGGAAGTGGCTCAATAGACACTTTCCATGACTGGCCGTATAATGCAGTCTCAATTGTAGCAATATCCTCATAATTCTGCCTTGTTTGTTCATCCCAGTCATCTGGTTCAGTCTCCAACCGTACCCCAATCATCAACGACTCTTAACTCATCTTTCTCTAGCATCATTAGTGCGAACTCCTCTACTATATTATCCATCTCATCGATATAAAAATATTCAACTGACTCTGGGAGTTGATGATTGGCATCGAACGCATTCATTCGCACCTTCAGGTTTCTAAAAGATAAATCCATAGCCCCTGTTCTGCAGTTGATCCACACATTAGCCGTAGGTAAAAATGGTCTTCCTAATATTATAGGGATATGTTTCTTCGAATCCTGAATAGGTTTTGTATCGAGAATTATGAAATCTACCAGAAAGTAGAACTTGTCCACCTGAACGATGACATCTTCCATAATCCCTCTCACCTGCTTGATTGATCTATCTGCTAATTGAAGCACAACCGAGGTAGGACTGCGTTCTCCCAACCTTAGCTACTGATAGACTGAATATGGAAGTAAGTTAACACTCGCACCCAGATCAAGAAGAGCTCTACCGATTTCCTGGTCACCAATGACACATGGAATAGTGGGAGCACCGGGATATTTCCTCTTAGGTGGTGTGTTACTTAATAGCAATAAACTCATTTGCTCAGTCAACATAATTTTCTTTGGGACCTTTGATCTACTTTTTCTCTTTTGAGTGCAAAGGTTCTTCAAAAACTTAGCATAGGCGGGTATTTGGGCTATGATGTCTAAGAGAGGCAAATTGATCTTGACTTATTGGAATGTGTCCAACATGTCTGTCTTTTTAAGCTTACCATATCTGGTTGACTCTCGAAGACGTTGAGGAAAAGGCGTTACCTCCTCATAACTTGCCCTCTCCGATTCTTCTGGTAATGTTTGATCTATATTTTCCTCCTCCCGAGGTTGCTCTTTTTGTACCTCTTCAGCCATCTTACGCTTGCCCGTCATCTCTTCATACTGCTACTCAACCCTATTTTCCACCTTCTTTCCACTTTTTAAAGTCGTGATGGCTTGGACTGTCTCATGAGTATTTTCAGTAAATGATCCAAGTTCCATCACTTGTCTACTCTTTGGATTCGCCATCGGCTGACTAGGCAATCTCCCCTCCTCTCGTCTATTCAACGTGTTAGCTAGCTGCTCCATTTGGGTTTCTAACATCAAAATGGCTTGGGAGTGAGAACCCATCATGTTTTGCAAACCCCTTAAGGTCTTTGCCAGATCACTATCATAGAAGCCAGGTTGTCTAGGTAGTGGGGTTTGACTTCTTTGTGGTTGGTAATTGGTAGGACGGGCTGCTTGAGGATTAGGCTAAAAATTACGATTATTGTATGATTGTTGGGAATTGAAAGACTGTTGGTTATGATTGAACCTTGGCTGAGGATTCTCCACATTCTGAGAATGAGATGATAAATTTGGATGGTTACACCAACTCTAATCATATGTATTTAAATAAAGATTATTGCTCGAGTTAGTCCATGTTGTATTTACATTAGCGACAATTATTTCATTACCCTGATACTCATTTTGGGAATGGTCAGGTCCTACTGTTAAGACTTCTCTCGGAGCTAATTGACTCAGATTAATAAACTAATCGAGTTTCCATCCTAATACGGCTACTTGGTCTCTAATGTCATCATCTCTCTCGACACTGAAGAACTTGTCAGATTTCCTTTCAACTCCATCCATAACACGCATTTCAGACTCATGTTGGAGAGAATTGTCGCTCATATTATCAAACAGCTTCAAGACCTTGTCTATTGGCTTCAATGTAAACTGACCTCCCACTGCTGCATCTATCAATTTTTATGAGTGGCACCCAGTCCAAGATAGAAGTTAGGCACAAAATCTTGCTCAACAAATTTTTGATAGGGGCACTTCCATAAAATCTCATTGAATCTATCCCATGCATTGTGGAACTGCTCACCAGACAATTCTCTAAAATGGATAATTGCGTGTTGTGCCTCATGGGTTTCACCTATTGGAAAATATTTTTCTAAAAATTCAGCCTTTAAGGTTTCCCAAGTGATTTTTATATCCCTGTCCAAAATGATATACCATATTTTAGCTTTTTCTTTCAAGGAAAAGGGAAACCGCACACGCAACGCATGAGTGCTAATATTCTTGATTTTTGCGTTGAAGTCATCTCTATGAATTCATCAACATGTTGATATGGGTCCTCATTTCCGAGTCCATAAAATTTGGGCAACATGTTGATAAAACTAGATTTGATCTCATAGTGCTTGACCCCTTCATCCTTTGAAAATTTCGCATATGATTCATGAGTTGTAGATACATAATACCCCTTCAAGTATGTAGCCGAGGCTCGTCGCGCAGCTACATTGCGGTTGGCGATCTCTTTATAATCCAACTTCCTTCAAAGCTCTTCTAATCTAGATCGACGATTTCTTCGAAAAGTTCTCTCAATTTCCGGAACAAAAGGTACTAATTCAACGTTGGGATCGAAAAGTGATTGTCGATCACTCATGCACTAAGAGAAAACTCTTTTTTTTTTATGAAAATAAAACTACTACTTCTAAACTATTCTAACTATTAACAGAAATAAAGCTAAAATTATGTGTGAAATCAAACTAAACTAAAACTTACAAGAGGTCCAACGATGCAACTTTCATTGCTCCGCTAAATCCCTTTATGCATTTCAGAGTACCTGTCAATCACACAAAAAATCCAACTTTAAGAATCTACAATAACGCAATACTACTAAACTAACTAAACTAAGAATAATGCCAAATCCCCGACAATGACGCCAAAAACTTGATGTGCGTCTAGGGGTGATAAAAATAATGGTTAAGAACGGCCCTTTATAACGACAAGGTTTTACCTATCGCAAGTTCACGAATCGTATTGTAGTACAAATCGGCTTAAAAATATTGAATTATAATTGAAAAAGGTTTGAATTATTTTGTTTGAGATCTATGACTAAATTAAATAAAAACATAATTTAAATTGTGATTGTGATCAAGGGAGAGAAAAACTAGGGTTTTCATGCTCCACCACTAACCGCATAATATAGTTTATCTAATTGCTCAATTGTAAGAGGGTGACCAACACCGTGAATGAGATTGTACCGCAAACAGTTGAATACATCCCAAAAAGGATGCTATTCACCGGATTCGCTACAATCCATCTATGGACAGAGTATGACTAGTACATGCCATCTACTTTACTTTAATATATTCATACAATATAAAATTAAACTAAAGCATGTTTATATCACCTTACCGAGGCATATCCTATGTAAACCTTGGGTTTCAAGTGTTTTAAGCATTATTGTGTAGAAATCACGCTATGTTTAATATAACATGATTGGTCGAAAATAATATAATCATTCAATCTAAAACAAGAATTAGAATAAATATAAAATCTCGTGTCAGAAGTAAGTATGATCATAGATCTACATAATCATAACAGTGTGGTCACAGTTTCCCCTCGTTACAATTGAAACAAATAAATAAACTACATTACATGGCTAGGGTTTTGCTAGAAAACCCTAGATACCGAATTAATTTCTCATGGCAGTGGGTGACTGCATCGTTGATGTAGAAACTCCCTCTATGATCTTCTTCTCCAAATCTCTAGGTCTCAAATTACTCCCTCATTTGAATAATATGAATCTCTAGAGAAAGTGCTCTGAAAATTATGTAAATATGAAGCTCCTAAAATCTATAGCAGACCTTGGTATTTATAGAAGATGTTGAGAAGAGTTCTGTTTGTTTCCAACTTGTCCCACTTGATTATGATTCCTCTTTGATGTGTTTCTCCTCAAATTTGAGCCAAACCCTTCAATTTGATGTATAATATGCCATATATATGTGCTTATAAGTGTTGTAGTCGAATATATGTTAAAAGAGCTCAAATCGGATCGGGACTCATCTTTACTAGCTTTACCTATGCTTAGCCCCTACGCTTAAGCATAGGTCCTAGCTACGCTTAAACATAGCTCCTTCTGGGCAAAAAATGTCAAACGTAGTTTTAGCACTTTTTAGCTACTGTAAGCGTAGCTCAAGCGTAGCAAAATACATGAAAACCACTTTTCTTGATAATTGCTCCGTTAGAACCCCCTCGAATCCTTTCGTATGTTTCTCGAAGTCACAGCTCCGAAAAATGTCATTTTTGTCCTTCGGTAGATACTTTTTGCTTGAAAACTCCTCTTTTGCTCTCTTTGTTGGATAGACACAAGCATGTCTTTGGTTAATTCACCAAAGTTAGCTCGTTTTTTCATTAAGCTTCTGAAACACACTTTAACACACAAACCGCATAAAATACAAAATAATATAATGATAAAACGTAACAATAGTGAGTTAGGGGCCTAAATGGACAACATTTGGCACTCATCACTGGCCTCTCCAATAGTGTTGAGTTCATCCGTTCTACAAATCCATTATGTTGTGAAGTTTTTCTCATTGTGTGGTATCTTATAATCCCGTAAGTCTTGCAAAAATCATTAAATTATGTGTCACAAAATTCCATGCCAGTGTTTGTCTTCAAGCGCTTGACCTGCTTTCCACTCTATTTTTTCAATCAGGGTCTTTCATTGCTTAAACGTGAGAAAGGCTTCTTTTTTGTGCTTTAGAATGTAAACCTATAATTTTTGAGAAAAATCATCAATCAGCGTCATCATATATCTCTTACAACCATGTTGATGTCCGCCGGGGTGTGCTAAAAATATGTGTTAAAAATGGCCCCTTATGATGGTTTAGGTTTTACCTATCGCAAGTGCACGAATCGTATTGTAGTATAATCCCACAGCTTGGATTTTTCTGTCACCAAATCAAGTGGAACAAGTGTGGGAAGTTTATCTTCAACACTAGTTGACATAGGCATCAGATTTTGATTTTGGAACTGGAGTGGATTTTGGTTGGAGGGTTGGAATGATTTGAATGATAGGGCATTATTAGACTGAAAATTCTGAATATTGAATGGTTGTTGACTTCGATTGAAACTTGATTGAGGTTTTTCAGTGTTAGGAAAATATGAATTGTCTCCATTGTATGTGATTTCCTCACAATTTCGAGGGGTCTCAATTTTGCCCATATATACTAAGAATTGGTCATTAGAAGACAATGAGTCCGGACGGGGGTTTGCTCTGATTTCTCTCAAATGGGCTAAGAATTTATCTTCAACAGACAATGGCTCCGGACACGAATATTCATTTGACTATTTAAATTGGAATTGATTCGATGGTTGAGGATAATAATCTTGACTATATGATCGATACGCTAATTTGTGATCAAAATATCGTGGATCCTCATTAAAGTTTTGATATGAATTTCCTATACTTGTTTGATGGTATTGGAAATTGGGATGATCTCTCCAATCCGAGTTGTATAAATTATAATATGGAACACTCACCGAATTGGTATAACCATTATACATTTTTTTTTATGATAATCACAAAATTGGGGTTTTGAGGTCCTAAATGACGTGTATTGGCCTAAAATCAAATGGGCTCACTGTATATAGTGATTTTTGTTTATTGGCCCGTTTCCAGTTAAAAACTTCTCATCTTGTGTGAAAAACGGAGTTTCTGACAGTTTACACGAGAATTGCAGATTTTTTTATTTTTTTTAAAATGAAAACTAACTATGGATAGAAAATAAAGATAATATTATGTGCAAAATTAAGATGCACTAGAAATCACAAGTGGTCCAACGACGCAATCGTCACTGCTCCGTCGACTCCCTTCGCGCTTTTCAATGTACCTCACAAAAACACAAAATCCAACTTTAAATACAATAAAAATAATTCAAGTATACTAAATTACTAAATTTTAGAATATCCGTTAGTCCTTGTCAACGGCGCCAAAAACTTGATGTCCGTCAAGGTGTGCTAAACATATGTGTTAAAAACAGCCCCTTATGACAACTTAGGTTTTACCTACGAAAGTGCACAAATCGTATTGTAGTATAGTTCAGCTTGTGAAAGGTTATCGATCCCACAAAGACTAAGTCGTATTCTGAATTCTCAAAAAATAATATTATTAAATTGCTAGAAAAATATGGTTTCTCGTTTTGAAATTAATTAACTAATTAACTAAGAAAGCAAGTAAAGATATATTAAGACAAGAACAATAGAAATAAAATCTAAGGTTTCCATACTCCACCACTAACCACATAATATAATTCTCAATTTGCTCAAATGCAAGAGGACGATCCATAACTGTGAATCAAGTCGTACCGCAAATAGCTAAATACGACCCCAAAAAGTATTACCATGAACCGGATTGCGACAACCCATCTCATGATTGACCTAACTAGTATATGCCAATTAAATTACTCTAATATACTCCTAATGCATGAAAATAAACTAAAGCATGTCTATATTAAATTGCCAAGGCATAACATGTGTTAACCTAGGGTTTCAAGTTTTATTACCACCATTGTGTAAAAAATCATAAGTTAAGCATATGAGTTCCAGCCCATAGTGAATAACCATGATTGTGTAAGATAAATATATTCATTCATTCTAAGACAAGAATCAGAATAAATATATAAACTTGTATCAAGAATAAAAATGGTATCTCATATACTACAATCATCACAGTATAGTCACATTTTCCCCTCTTTATAATTGTAAACAAATAAGAATTACATTACTTGGCAAATGTTTTGCTAGAAAATCCTAGATAATGAATTAATTGCTCATGGTAGAAGGTGACTGCATCGTTGATGTAGAAATGTTTTCTATAGTCTTCTTATCCGGATCTCTAGGTCTTGAATGACTCCTCCCTTTGAATGATATGAATCTAAAAATTGGGTAGAAAGAAGTCCCAAAATTATATGGAGAGAAGTCCTACAATTATGTGGAGAGAAGTCCCTTAGATCTGTAACAAAGCTTGGTATTTATAGACAAAGCCAAGGGAAACCTTAACTTGTGGAATATGATTACCCTTTTTCGTAATTTCATACCCAAATAAGCAAAACCCTAATATCTGATGTATAATATATGTATATTACATGTATAGAGGTGTTGGGGTCGAACTTAAAGTCATCCGGGTCAAAATGGATCAATGTGGGTCAAAATAGGATTTTGGCCCGAATATAAAATTTCCAGCTTTTTCTGCAAGACATCTCTCACTCTTTTGATCATATCTGGAGCTACACATATTTGATGGAGGCGTGTAACATATCGTTGGAAATCTGAATTCAAGATCTTAATGATAGGCTAAAAAATCACCTCATTTGGATATGTTTTGACCAATAATACCTATCGTCCCCAAACTCAGTCGTGCTGCAACCGTAACCGCATCACCCAACGCAACTCCAAACCTGTAACAAGAAAACCAAGGAAAATTTCCGTTGCATCGCATCCTGCCCATAGCCGTATATTTCCTGCATCCTGGCGTGTGAATACTAGGGGGCAAATGAAATACCCCTGTGAGTAAATAAGCTCAGTGGGAAAATATACTCTAACTACCCCATCCCCTGGTAGTTTAGGTAATGCTAAACTATCTATCAATATATATATAGCCCAACTAATCCCATCCACGCAAAACTCAAGGCACACGCACTCATATACTACCGTACGTAAGTATATAATAGGGATATATATATATATATATATATATATATATATATATATATATGTTAGTCACTAATTAACCCTAGAGGGGAGGGGGGTGAATAGGGTGTTCAAAAAATAGGTCTAATTCTTTTCGAGATTAGAACACTCTCAAATCAAAACTATATCACAATAAGCAAGTGAATGATTTAATTTGAATTTCTCTAACTATTAATTTCAAGACAAGATATCATACAAGATATTCAAGCAATTATGGCATGCAAAATAATTAAGTAAAGAGAAAGAGATAGAGAGATTTGACACCGTGATTTTTTCGAGGTTCGGTAACTCCTACTCCTCGGCTCAAGAACCCTTTCTTGAGACTTTTCCCGTTCCTTTCACTATGGCCCTTCCTTCACAGGTGGAATGGCAAACCTTTACAACACAAGCCTCTCGAGCTTGTCCCTTAATCAAGAGAACAACCCTCTCTTGAACAATTGGTGGACTTCACTTGTCCGAGATTACAAATTCGTATGTAATCAATAAAATCACTCAAGAACAAAAACACTCAAAACCCAAAGGTGTTTATGGAAGATAAATCAATATAAGCTCCAGTGTTTTTGGTGATTTTACAATAGCTCTAGAAATGTATTCTCAAAGGGTATGATCAATGAATGATATTTGGAGAATAAGAAGAGATACTAGAGGTTTTGATTTTCAAAGAAACTTGGAGAAAATCAGATTTTCAAAGCTTAGTTTCAATGGCTTTTGTAGAGAAAATTTCTGCAGAATTTTTGATAGCTTTGTTTCTTCTTGTATTTCAATCTCTTAATCTTCAATATACACATCTCATTCTATATATAGCATAGCATTAGGGTTTTGTAGAATGATTATAGTATTTGAAAGATAAGAGCCGTTTGAATACCATTGAACACAGTCCACAAAACATGGGAAATGTTTTCTGAAGAATCTGCAGGTTTTGAGGATCTTCTAGTCGACTACTTCTCTGTTGTAGTCGACTACAATGGACCATCTAGTCGACTAGATTGAGTTCTAGTCAACTACTTTGGACCATCTAGTCGACTAGAATGAGTTCTAGTCGACTACATGAAATAGTCTAGTCGACTCAAGCTCTTTTCAGTCGACTCTTTTGATGTGGATGAAAAACCTATAGCTACTGATTGTTTTAGTCGACTAGTAGAAAATACACAGGCTCATTTTAGTCGACTCAAACATGAAAAACATTTAATAAAAATATTTTTCTTTCCGTTTAAGTTCGGTAAAGCGTTTTTCATTTCATTTGAATTTGGTTCATTTTATACTTGAGCTTATACGATAAAATCGACGCATAAAATTACCTTGTTACAATGATTGCTTCCCGACCTATCTACCCCAAGTCTTGACTCTTCGACTTTCGCCTTTGCCGTTGATTTTCCATTTGCGCTTCAATTTCTTTTACGACTTTTTGCTTTAATTCAAGCTTTCTTTCCGAACTTGCTTTCCGAGTCGTTTTCTTTCCGAGTTTGTTTTCCGAGTCGTTCACCTGTCTTTTGCTGAAAACTTAAGCTCGAAAATTCATTAGTATCAACCACTCTTCAATGGTTTGTTATCATCAATTTTGGAATTGTTTGCCGAAAGTAAATTTCAAAGCCAACAATCTCCCCCTTGATGATGACAAAACATTTTGTGTTTGCTTGGCATTTGGCGAAACATCAAGTGATGCTCCCCCTCAATATGTGCATACTATTTTGTTTAAATGCTCCCCCTTAGAAAATGAAATTTGCAATTTAATGGGCATTTTGATACAATATATAAATAGACGCACATTTGAGATAACAAATATAAACAACATATCATAGATGTTTCAATTTAAAACAAGCCGTTTATACTAAAAAACATGGAAATAACAAACAAATCGCAAATAACCATAACAAGCCACACAAAAACAGAATTTGCTATTGTCGGATAATGAAATACATGATAGTGCATATAGCATAATTTCTCCCCCTTTTTGTCAGCGTCGAGGGGTGCGTGAGCGAGGGTTCCTTTGTCCAAGAGTGAGGTCATCAAGTGACCCGGCCAAATTTGTAATACGGGTAGACATTTCCTCATCATGAAGAACAAGACGCTCATTGATCAATCAAATGGCTTCCGTATTCTGATTTACGGTCGTATCAAGGCGCTGAAGCATTTGTTCCTGCTGCCTAAGTAGCTCAGTATTGCTTTGAACAACTCCAAGAAGTTGGGTGAGAAGAGCAGCCTGAGAAGACGAAGCACTGTCCAACGGAGGAACCGAGGAAGAGGCTTCCTGGCGCGATGCAGAACCGCTAGGAGCTGTACGCGAACGAGGAGCAGGTGCACTTTCAGAAATGAAATTTCCTTCCGCATCAGAAAGAATATGCATATGCTTGACATGAGTAGCGTCAAGAAAAATACGATGATGCTCGGATATTTCATTTGGAAATTTAAAGCCTTTCCGTTGTAGTAGATATGTAATGTGCACGGGAAAGAAAAGCGGGCCAGATGGCTTGCGCTGACATGTGAGGATGACAGAACGGAAAATATAAGCTAAATCAACGCGGGTTCCTGTCAAAACGCAATAAACCAGAAAAGCCTCCATACGAGAAACACTACTACGACTACCAGTTTTAGGCAAAATAGAGTAAGTAATAACATTATGAATTAATCTAGCCTCGGGTAGTAGCATAGAAGAGGTAATACCGGCATTCTGCGAAATTTCCTTGTCGACGCATATGACCCGAACAACCTCAATACAATCGAAACCATCAGCCTTATACCAATCCTTGGAGAAGTGGCGGATACCGTCATTCGGAAGCAAGAAAATGCGCTTGATTTCGCTGTCATCAACGGTCTCGTCTTCACCACATAGATTAAAATGAAGATGAGGGAGTAATTTCTCCTTGTGATTTGCAAGAGAAGCGTAGAAGGCTTTGACAATTCGCGGAAATACCGGAATGTCAAGAGAAACGAAAAAATCCCAACCAATTGCTCGGAATAACTCGAAAGTTTGAGCCCGAATTTCAGTGCATAAATCTCGTGTGACAATACGGCAAGGTGTAGGAGCACGGTGATCAAAAACAGTGATGAATTTATTTCTATTATCATCATCAAGAAGAAGTACCTCAAGAAGAAGAGGTTCATTCGACTCCTCTTCATCAACAGCCGTAGGAATGTGTGGATTGGTGGAGCTTTGGCCTCCATCAATGCGTGAACGTTTCCGAAATAGACCTCGAGTTTTCGGTGGCATTGTAGAAGATGATGCACAAATATATAGAGATATATAGATATATGATGGTGTATATATATAGATGTGAGAGAGTGAGAATGAAGAAATTTGGGTGAGGGAAATGGGTTGAAGATGATGGAAATGTGAAATTAATGAGAGATAGGTGATGATTTGAAGGTATAGATGGTAGTAGGAGAGGGATTGAGAGGAGAGGGTTTGAGAGTGGGTGAAGGTTGAAGGAGGCGGATGGAGAAGATGAAAGGGGGTTTAGGTTTTATAGTGGGTTGAGTCGACTAGGTCTAGGTGAGTCGGTTAGAATGAGGTTTGAGTCGACCAGGCTGGGTTTGAGTCGACTGGGAAGGCAAAGTAGTCGACTAGAGTGATGTTTGAGTCGACTAGAAAATATTTGAGTCGACTAGAATAGTAATGAGTCGACTAGAAGATGAAGAAATTTCAATTGTGAAGCTACTGACCAAACTAGTCGACTAGAATGGTTTGAACTGCACATGATGAGTCGACTAGAAGGAAAAAAAATGATAAAACTAGAGAAAAAATCAAAAAACAAAAACAAAAATATCAAGAAAATATGGAAAATAAAGATTATTACAGAGTTTAAGATAAAATATCAAAATCCATGGCCATACCAATTTCTCGACGAATTTTAGAAAAAGATTCGTCCGCAAGTGGTTTTGTAAAAATATCCGCCAATTGATTTTTAGTGTCGATAAAGATCAATTCAACGTTACCCTTAGCAACATGATCACGTAAAAAATGATGCCTAATCTCTATATGCTTGGTGCGTGAGTGATGAATAGGATTCTTTGAAATACAAATCGCACTAGTATTATCGCATTTAATAGGCACGTGAGATAAAGTAAGACCGAAATCAAGTAATTATTGCTTAATATAGAGAGTTTGAGCACAACTACTACCGGCTGCCACATATTCAGCTTCGGCCGTAGATAATGCAACGGAATTTTGCTTTTTACTTGACCAGGATACTAGTGAGTGTCCTAGAAAATGACAAGTGCCGCTTGTGCTTTTTCGATCAATTCTACATCCCGCAAAATCAGCATCCGAATAACTAATAAGATCAATTGAAGTTCCACGTGGATACCAAAGCCCTAAGTTTATTGTACCACTTAGGTAGCGAAAAATGCGTTTGACCGCAAGCAAATGAGATTCCTTAGGACATGATTGAAACTGGGCACATAAGCATACACTAAACATTATATCCGGTCTACTAGCGGTTAAATAAAGCAAACTACCGATCATGCCTCTATAATTAGTAATATCAACACATTTACCATTTTCATCTTTATCAATCTTAATAGAGGAACTCATAGGAGTTATGGCATGTTTGGTAGCCTCCATACCAAATCGCTTTAGCAAATCTTTAGTGTACTTGGATTGGCTAATGAATAAGCCATCCGAGCTTTGCTTGATTTGCAACCCTAAGAAGAAAGTCAACTCACCCATCATGCTCATTTCAAATTCGTTTTGCATACTTGTGGCAAATTCCCTACATAAAGAATTATTTGTTGAGCCAAAAATAATGTCGTCAACATAAATTTGGACAATCAATAAATTATTCTTAATGGTTTTTGTAAAAAGTGTGTTATCAATTTTCCCTCTTGTAAAACCATTTTGAGTTAAAAACCCGCTAAGTCTCTCATACCAAGCTCGAGGAGCTTGTTTTAAACCATATAGAGCTTTAGCCAATTTGAAAACATGATTTGGAAAAAGATTATTTTCAAAACCGGGTGGTTGCTTCACAAAAACTTCTTCTTCTATGACACCATTTAAGAAAGCACTTTTGACATCCATTTGATAAAGAGTAAAATTTCTATATGATGCAAATGCAAAAAGCATTCTAATTGCTTATAATCTAGCTACCGGTGCAAAGGTCTCATCGTAGTCAATGCCTTCCTCTTGATTATATCCTTGAGCTACTAATCTTGCTTTATTTCGAATAATTACTCCATTCTCATCCTTTTTGTTTCGAAAAACATATTTTGTGCCAATTATAGTTTGATTTTCGGGTCTAGGAACTAAACGCCAAACTTGATTCTGTTCAAATTGATTTAGTTCCTCTTGCATTGCTACGATCCAAGAATCATCACATTGAGCTTCGTGGAAGTTCTTGGGTTCGATTTACGATACAAAGGCCATGTAGTTGCAAAAATCTTTAAGTTGAGATCTGGTACTAACCCCTTTTGAAGGATTACCTATGATTTGATCAAGAGGATGATTGTGAACAATCCTCCATGCTTTAGGCATTGAGTTGGTCAAGTCATCATTGGATTGATGCTCAACTTCTCTCATTTCCTTTTGGCTACATGATGAGTTGGAGATATTGAGAGTATTTGGATTATCCTCAATTGCAACAACCTCATCTTCTTCTAGGTCAATTCTAGGTGATGGTGGTGAGGGTGATTCATCAAAGACAACATGAATAGACTCAACCATGGTTAGAGTCATTTTGTTATAAACCCGAAATGCTTTACTCCTTGTAGAATAACCTAAGAAAATTGCTTCATCCGATTTGGAGTCGAATTTTCCAAGGTTGTCTTTATCATTTAACACAAAAAATTTACACCCGAAAACTTTGAAATATCCAATATTGGGCTTTCGACCATTCCACAACTCATAAGGCGTTTTCCCCAACTTCATCCGAATAATAACACGATTAATTATATGGCAAGCAGTGTTTACCGCTTCCGCCCAAAGGCTTCGGGAAAGGTTGTGCTCATTTAACATGGTTCTAGCCATCTCTTGTAGAGATCGATTCTTTCTTTCAACTACACCATTTTGTTGAGGGGTTCTAGGAGCTGAGAGGTCATGAGAAACACCTAGGTCAT
Organism: Cornus suecica; assembly: GCA_963922005.1. Classification (NCBI taxonomy): domain Eukaryota; kingdom Viridiplantae; phylum Streptophyta; class Magnoliopsida; order Cornales; family Cornaceae; genus Cornus; species Cornus suecica. The sequence continues at coordinate 39,920,042 of OY998242.1, forward strand.
CACATAATTTCTCTAAGTCTTGATTATCAAACTCCCTACCTCTATCACTTCTAATTTTCTTGATTTTCAAATCCTTTTCATTTTGAATGACTCTATAAAATCTTTCAAGAATGGAGTGAGTTTCATTTTTATGAGCAAGAAAGTGAACCCAAGTAAATCTAGAGTAGTCATCAACTATAACAAATACATAGAGTTTCCCGGCTAAGCTAGCCGTTCTCTCCGGACCAAAAAGATCCATGTGAAGTAACTCTAGAGGTTTAGAAGTGGAAATATCTTTCTTTCTCTTGAAAGAAGATTTAACTTGCTTGCCTACTTGACATGCGCTACATATTTTATCTTTCGAAAATTCAGTCTTTGGGAGGCCTTTGACTAAATCATTTTTAGATAAACGATGAATGAGGTCCATACTAGCATGTCCTAGACGTCTATGCCATAACCAACTATTTTCGCTAGATGTGACAAAACATTTAAAATCTTGATCATGCAATTCACATAGCAACAAAGTATACAAGTTTCCATTTCTTTTGGCATTGAACATTTGCTTCCCATCTTTCTTGATTATGCATTCATTTGTCCTAAATATAACATCATAGCCCTTGTCACATAGTTGACTAATACTAAACAAATTATACTTCAAACCATCAACTAAAAGCACATCATCTATAGAGAGAGAAAAGAAAATACCGATTGAGCCAATTCCTATAATTTTGCCTTTAGAGTTGTCTCCAAACGTTACGTTTCCTCCTTCATAAGGTTTAAGTGAAATAAGCTTTGATTTATCTCCCGTCATATGCCTTGAGCATCCGCTATCAAGAAACCATTTTTCTTTTGATGCGGACTTCAAGCATACCTACAAAACAAGTTCAAGTAACTTTTATTGGTACCCAATCTGTTTTGGGTCCATTTTGGTTAGATAGATATGCAATAGTTCCTTTTGGAACCCAAATTTGTTTCGTTACAACATTCCCTTTTCTATGAGAGCATGCAATAGTCCCTTTCGGAACCCAAATCATTTTTGACATAATTTTCTTCTTTCTATGAAAGCATACATTTGTTTTGTGTCCTTTTCTATTGCAATAGAAGCAAGTAACATGTTTATAATCATTTGAAGATGCATGAGATGATTTTTTAGTAAATATAGAGCTAAGTGATTTTCTCTTTTTCAATATAAGAGCATCCTTGTCAAAAGCATCATACCCTAGACCACATTTATCAAATGATCATTTTTGTCTTCCTAACATGATACTAAGGTTCTCTTTTCCTTTTGTAAATTTAGCTAAAACATTTATTTGATCATCAATAGTATTTTTCAACTGAATATTTTCCTTTTCTAGCTCAATGCTTTTGTAATTGCAAGAAACTTCTAAGTTTGAATTAGTGAGACTACATGAAGACTTAGCTTTCTTAAGAAGGATATATTTTCTAGCTAATTTTTCAAATTCATCATGTAATTCTTCAAACACATCTTGCAATTCATTGTAATCAAGAAGAAGTTCATCATATGATAGTTTATCTAAATCACTTAAATTTAAATGTACCTCTTCTTCATTTGCCATGAGACAAATGTTTGCCGTTTCCTCGCTACTTTTCTCCTCATCCGAGTCGCATGAGTCATAGTCCTCCCATGTGACGTTCATTGCCATCTTGCTAGGTCTTTTGTCGTTTTCCTTTTTGAGCTTGAAGCAATCACTTTTGTAGTATCCCGGCTTTCCGCAATTGAAACACGTTGGGGGTTCCCTTTTGCTAGTCTCGCCTTTAGGTTCGATTCTTTTCATGAATCTTCCACCGTTTGCTTTCTTTCTTTGAAGATGTCTCTTGAATTTTTGGGTGAACAATGCAATGTCCTCATCCTCTTCTTCTTCACTCGGCTCATTGATTTCAATTTTAATGAAGGCTTGCAAAGCTATTCCCTTTCTTGGCTTGATGTCGTCTTCACGAGCTTTCAACGTTATTTCCCAAGTGAGTAAAGAGCCGAAAATTTCATCGAGACTCATGGTGTTGAGGTCATGAGCTTCTTTGATAGCCGTTACTTTTGCATCCCATTTTGCCGGAAGGCTTCTAAGCACTTTTCATGACGCATTGGATCTAGGAACAATTCTACCAAGATGCTTTAGTCCATTCAAAATATTTGTAAAACGAGACATCATAGAATTCACATTTTCATCATCTTTCATAACAAATAATTCATATTCATGCATGAGTATGTCAATTTTGGATTCTCGTACTTGAGATGTTCCTTCATAGGTTACCTCAAGTTTATCCCACATTTCTTTTGCCGTTGAACAAGTACATACACGATTAAATTCATTTGGACTTAAAGCACAATTTAAATTTACTTTGGCTTTAGCATTGTACGACATGAGTTTACGATCATCATTATCCCACTCATTCGGTAATTTGGGGACGGCTTTTCCATCAACAATTTTAGTTAATACAAATGGTCTTTCAAGAACTACTTACCAAATTTGGTAATCAATAGCTTGAAGAAAATCTATCATTCTAGTTTTCCAATAGCTATAATTTGATCCATCAAACCATGGGGGCCTATTATTCGATTGACCTTCAATATGAGTGACTAAATTCGATGACATGATCGTTCTCTAAGACGGTTAAGTCTAAAATAAATAGAGATTATGCTCTGATACCAATTGTTAGTCACTAATTAACCCTAGAGGGGGGGTGAATAGGGTGTTCAAAAAATAGGTCTAATTCTTTTCGAGATTAGAACACTCTCAAATCAAAACTATATCACAATAAGCAAGTGAATGATTTAATTTGAATTTCTCTAACTATTAATTTCAAGACAAGATATCATACAAGATATTCAAGCAATTATGGCATGCAAAATAATTAAGTAAAGAGAAAGAGATAGAGAGATTTGACACCGTGATTTTTTCGAGGTTCGGTAACTCCTACTCCTCGGCTCAAGAACCCTTTCTTGAGACTTTTCCCGTTCCTTTCACTATGGCCCTTCCTTCACAGGTGGAATGGCAAACCTTTACAACACAAGCCTCTCGAGCTTGTCCCTTAATCAAGAGAACAACCCTCTCTTGAACAATTGGTGGACTTCACTTGTCCGAGATTACAAATTCGTATGTAATCAATAAAATCACTCAAGAACAAAAACACTCAAAACCCAAAGGTGTTTATGGAAGATAAATCAATATAAGCTCAAGTGTTTTTGGTGATTTTACAATAGCTCTAGAAATGTATTCTCAAAGGGTATGATCAATGAATGATATTTGGAGAATAAGAAGAGATACTAGAGGTTTTGATTTTCAAAGAAACTTGGAGAAAATCAGATTTTCAAAGCTTGGTTTCAATGGCTTTTGTAGAGAAACTTTCTGCAGAATTTTTGATAGCTTTGTTTCTTCTTGTATTTCAATCTCTTAATCTTCAATATACACATCTCATTCTATATATAGCATAGCATTAGGGTTTTGTAGAATGATTATAGTATTTGAAAGATAAGAGCCGTTTGAATACCATTGAACACAGTCCACAAAACATGGGAAATGTTTTCTGAAGAATCTGCAGGTTTTAAGGATCTTCTAGTCGACTACTTCTCTGTTGTAGTCGACTACAATGGACCATCTAGTCGACTAGATTGAGTTCTAGTCAACTACTTTGGACCATCTAGTCGACTAGAATGAGTTCTAGTCGACTACATGAAATAGTCTAGTCGACTCAAGCTCTTTTCAGTCGACTCTTTTGATGTGGATGAAAAACCTATAGCTACTGATTGTTTTAGTCGACTAGTAGAAAATACACAGGCTCATTTTAGTCGACTCAAACATGAAAAACATTTAATAAAAATATTTTTCTTTCCGTTTAAGTTCGGTAAAGCGTTTTTCATTTCATTTGAATTTGGTTCATTTTATACTTGAGCTTATACGATAAAATCGACGCATAAAATTACCTTGTTACAATGATTGTTTCCCGACCTATCTACCCCAAGTCTTGAGTCTTCGACTTTCGCCTTTGCCGTTGATTTTCCATTTGCGCTTCAATTTCTTTTACGGCTTTTTGCTTTAATTCAAGCTTTCTTTCCGAACTTGCTTTCCGAGTCGTTTTCTTTCCGAGTTTGTTTTCCGAGTCGTTCACCTTTCTTTTGCTGAAAACTTAAGCTCGAAAATTCATTAGTATCAAACACTCTTCAATGATTTGTTATCATCAATTTTGGAATTGTTTGCCGAAAGTAAATTTCAAAGCCAACAATATATATAAGTATACATGTATAAGTATGCAACCTGAGTCTACAAGGTACAACTACGGCTCATACTCCAAGTACCAAAACCGGTAGTCTACACTACTCTCATCAACATATACTAAGTACACAACTCCTGAGTCAAACCTCACAAATCATCAATTACTCACAACACAAATCAGAAGATCCAACAGAAGAGATCTCACTCACATGTAATATCCACAAGAAACAAAATCCACCACTAGTACCAAGGAAGGCTCAAATCCCACACCCCGATAACACAGGAAGAAAAACATCCACGTCCTTGCGTACTAACACAACCATCATCAATATATATATATATATATACATATATATATATATATATATATAACAAACCTTATCCCATCCCTAGAGAAAATCTACCTCTCATGGACTAGGTCACCTCAATCATATCACCACGTAAACACCTCAATTGCTATATCCAACAATGTCAATAAATCACCAACACTCTCACTAAGGATAAGAAAAATCCCGTAAGAGTCAAGAACCCAAGCAAGGGAAAAGAAGTCCCAATGCTAAACAACAGATAACCAAGACAAAAATGTCAAGGTTAGAACACCGCAAGTGAACAAGGAAGAACACCAAAAGTGAACAAGGGAAACCAAAAGCGAATGGCCGAGAGTGGAAGTAATAAAAAGATGAATCCCAAAGATTCAATAGTTTTTAAGAAAAATGTTTTCAAACTCGAACCAATCCATTTGGCATCCATGCCCCTAACGTAAGAAAAACTCAAATCACCTAGGTGGCGATACCAACAACGCAGAAAAAAGGAAAGGCAACACTATATATGTGCACTGAACAACACCAAGCCTCGTAACCGAAACTTAGAATGAACCGAAGAAAAGGTGAAACAAGAAACCACCTTTCAAAACTCTACAAGTTGAGATTTTGAGAAAGAAGTCTCAAAATCTCAGAATCACGAGAAAAGAAATAAATTAGTTTTCTCTTTTAAGAAACCACACAGTAAAAATGACCGTCTTGCCCCCGGTCTCCGTCAGTCGCCATCACAGGCTTTTAAAAGTTGAAAATCTTTTCAAGAAAGATCCTAAGATCATTTTATAAAGTATTAAAACTTTTCATTTATACGGGGGTAGGCAAAAACGGGTTTTGTCCTTTTAAATACAAGAGTTACTTCAAAACTTAGAAAACACCGTTTTCGAAATGACAGCTAATAAGAGAAAACACAACTCTATGGATTCCTATAATGTCCAAGAGGACAGTAAAGGAAGAGTACTACATTGGGTTCACGGAGCACAACTATCCGTTCCCAACCTCACGAAACCAAACGACAACACATGGAAGAGATTCGGCACCACGCCGTAACCAACGAGTCAAGGAATGACATGTAAGTCAAAGGCCACGTACTAGTGTACAAACACTGTACAAGAAATGCTTAGGGGAATGAACTAAGCACTAGAAACCACGCTACAATACCCTAAGTACTTAATGAAATCACTTCAATCATAACCTCTACCCATTCCTCAAAAGAATGAAAAACACTTAAAGGTCTATACTACCACATCCACTAAGACCACAATCACATCAACCGCCTTATCTAAGGCCTCAATCACAATTGATACTGAGTCAATCACTGACCTCAAATCTCTAAAGATATCACACAACTAACTACAACCACAAAACAATTAACAGTCCTCTCTAAGGCCACAAATCAAAATCAACTCCACAATCCACCACTAGCCTCAACTACTCACAGAGATTACTACGTCAATACACTTAACTTCCCTCAAGGGCATAAAAGCATATAACACAAGTATAAAGATTATATGTTTCATTTATACTATAATGATTTCCTCATTTAAAGTCTTGTTTCACATTATTCATTTTCAACTAAGCATTTATAAAATATGAATTTAATTTACAATATTCATAAATAGCACGCTCCAACAACACATGTAATATAGCACATATACATGCTAAATGAGATCACATAAATAACATGCAGTGTAATGTGACTCAACACTCCCCGTGATACTCATGCACAACACACCCTTCCCAAGGGCAACGGATACAAACTCTGTCCACATACTTTTGAGGATACAAGCTCATCAAGTAGTGTAGAGTTACCACACCGACCCTTCCCAAGTGATTTTTCTCTCTATCACTTCAACAGGGAAGGCGGTTGTACGAGAGCCCAGCTTGCAACTCCGTACGCCATGACTACCATAAAGTCAAGAACATGAGCCTCTACCTGGACTCCTAACTCACATTTGCCGGCTTTTTAGTTCCGTAGGCGTGATACCTCCTGGCCAGTTGTTGTGATGATCCGACACAAACGTTTACTCGTGCCCCACGCACAAAGGAAGTAGACCACACCAAATGAACTCTCTCTGCCAATGGTGAAACCGTGCACTACATGCACCAATACCCATGTGCTCACATGACATGGTGTACAATCAAATCATATCTCAATCATAAATATGTAATACATCATATTTATAAAAAAAAAACCCACATGGTAATATAAGTCTCAAAATCTCTTTTCATGCTTTAAATTACAATAAAGCAATTAAATCATATGAAAACAGTTTCATATACATTTCATGTTTTCAAAATATATTTTCTTTAATTCCTTAGAAAATATTTTCAATTTCAATTAACATACCTTTTTAAAATAATTTAAACAGATAATCCACGTAATAAAAGGGGACCTAGAATAACGTCTAAGTCTCTCAAGTCCAACGTTTACAAAATCTTCTAGCTCATTTAATTCTCGAGGGAATTTCTACGTCGTCTATTCCCATTCAATTCAATTAGGAATATATTTAATCTCGTATGAAATAATTTAATTAATTTTCTCAAAATTAATTTCTAAATCCTACGCCGATTTTACCCAAATATAGATATTTAAATTGGCAATTTAATATATCTATATTAAATTAAATAAGGGTTTACACCCCTAAACTACTTCAATAATGCGGAGTGAGAAATATAATTTCCCACCTAATTTAGGTTTACCGAACAGTCCGAAACAACACAATATCGGCGCCCGAACACGAAGCCCGCCGACCAAAATCGTCCAAAAACTATTTCGAATGTATCGAAATGTCCGTCTCGACAACCTATACGATATATATGAAGCCCATTAATAATAGGTTAATTAATTGGGTTAAATCTAAAATATCCCAAACGAAAACTATAACCTATAAATGCGATTTCCGGGCAAATCGTTCAACGTAAAATCACGAAATTAATATATGACAAATACTACGTAGGTACGAAACTACTCACCGAAAATTGGCTCAAACCGATCACCGGAAGGTCGCCTAAAAATTGGCCGAAGCTCAGCCGAGTTCGCCCCTGTCGAACGACTGCTCCGCCCCTGCTGCGTGAACCAGCCGCAGCTACTCGCTCCTTCGTGCAAGCCGTCGCCAGCCACGGTCGCCGCCGCCTCAACCACCGAGAACCGCCGTCGGCAACTCCAGTCATTCAACCTCTTCTCACTCTCCATCGTGGTCAGCCTCACACGGTCTCTCTCTCTCTCTCTCGCTATGATCGGCGAACATGGTGAATGGAGAAGATGTAGTCGTCACTGCTCCCGACCAGCCGCTGCTATGCACCACAACCAATCGCCTCCAGCCGACGCCTCTCTCCCTCCGGTTTTTTCTCTCTCTCTCGCCATGACCGGCGAAGATGGAGAAGAATGGCATGGTTTCACCGTGTGAGGAGAGAAGAGTGATGCAGGTCTGTGTAGTAGGTTGTGTCATGTAGAGAGAAGAGAAGGAGACCCAGTCAGTGTGCAGAGAAGCAGAGTGTCTGTGGTTGCGTATGCAAATATACATATATATGTACTATATTGCATAACTAACCCCTAAATTATCCATAATTGCAGAATGACCCAACTTCAATATATATATATATATATAATATATAATTATATATATATATATATATACATAACATCTCCCAACAATTACCGGAAGCCTCCAATTAATATTGAGTCAACCCGTAAGTCCACAGGACGCCCAATAACCAAATTAGTCTGAAAGGGATACACCGGGTTAGGAACCCAACAACCGGGACACCGAGGAAGTAAATTAATATGCTTCACACCGGATCCGTAGAAGTACTAATATCGTAACCGAAATAATCAAAACGGTACCGTGTAGTCGATAACGATAATTCACGAACTCGTCAAAGAGAAACCGGAATGTCGTCCAGTTGACTTTAAAACTAAACGCGAAAAATTTACAGGTACCAAATACCAAGAATAAACAATACATCATAACAAGTGACGTCATTACCGAAATTAAATTAGAATTAATTTCAGTAAAAAGAGAAAGTAACACGGGGTGTTACAATGGACCTATAAAATGGGACAGAGGGAGTCTATGTTTGTGTTTTGTTTAAGTGGTAGTGGGGTTTGTTTGGGTATAGGGTTAAGAGTGTTTGGATATAGGGTTAGTGTTTTTTTAACATGGGGTTAGACTATTCTAGGATTAAATCGATTTAAGTAGTGTTTGGTTTAAGGGTAGTTAAGACATTTCATATTAAAATTGACCATCAAAAGCTGACTGGGGGTGTAAATGAAGATTCTCAAATATAGGGGGGTCTTATTGAAATAAAAAAAAACTTCAGGGGGTGTAAATAAAGTTAACCCAAATATATATACACATATATATACGTATACATATATATGTACTCATAGACGCATGTATATATACAAATATGAATATACATACACACATATATATACACATCCACATACATACATGTACATACACACATACACATGCATATACATACATACATACACGTATATATATTCATACATATATTTGTATACTTATAGCTATATATATATTTATCTATATTGTCTAATTTAATTTTGAAGTTATGATCTTTTACATTCAAATTGGGTTGGATTTGAGATTGAATTCCAAGACACATCCAAACAATATATTTGAAATTACATTTGTGGAATTGAAATACCATGCCATTCCAATTGCAATGCAATTCCAATTCAATTTCAAATCCACGCAACCAAACGGACCCTAAGACTATTTTATTTAAATTATTTTCTTGTCTCAGGGTTACTGTAATCTGAAAAACTATCTTCTGAAACATAGATTTGTACGTAAGCTTTCAAAAGTACCAAAATATTTAATAGGGTAAAATGCATAAAAAGCCCCTGAACTTTTTTCCCTCCCTTTCATTTCAAATGATTATTTTACCCTTCTTCTTAAATATTTCATTCTTTAAATTATACCCATATTATTTTCTCTTAGGTAAGATATTAATAATGGTATTCACCTAAATTGTATTAGAGTAAATACATTCTCAAATGAAAAAATATATATAAAGCTATAAGTTGTAATTATTTTGTAAATAATTAACTTTTTATTAAAGTTTAGTTTGACTTAAATAATAATATATTTTATTTTGATTTTAAACTTTTTTAAAATAAATAAAATTTTATTTTCATAAAATATATCTATAAAGATCTTGAAACCACTTAAATAATAGATACATTTTTTTCTAATATTATATGGATAAAGTTTACTAATTAATGACTTAATAATCTTAAATATTTTATTTAATTTATATTTAAATTACAATTTAATAAATAACTTTTTAAAATTATGTGTTTATTTATGAATATTTGAGTGGTTAATATGATATTAAATTAATATTAATTATTTTATAATCTTTATTAATAACTAATTAACAAACGCATTAACCATAATTCAATAAAATGGCGTTTTGGTCATATATGAAAAAACAACGACAATGGGGCATTTTGAAATAAATTGTTATAGTTTAGGGGGTTCGTTGCATAAAAAATAATTTGGGGGGTTATATGCAACAATGACCATAGTTCAAGGGGGTTTTCTGAATTTAACCCTATTTAATATAAAGGGTAAATTGCTTAAACCCCCCCTCAAGTTTACTTTGTTTCTCTATTAAAACCCGTCAACTAATTATACCCCCCTAAACTTTCATTTTCTTGCATCATGGACTTCCTCTCAAAACATTTTACCCTCCAAACTTTTTGTATTTCTACCTTACCTTTAATCGTATCCTTACTATTATATTTCTTAATTCTTTAAATTACAAAAATATTATTTCTTTTAGTTAGAATATTAATTATGTCATTTACCTTTAATATATTTGACTAAATATACTCTCAAATATTAGTTCTTTTTTTATAAGTTCTAATTATTTTATTTGTAAATCAATTAACTTGGTATTAAATTTTAGTTTGATTTAAATCATAAAACTCAATCTTAATTAATATATTCATAAATAAATCACAATTTATGAAAACAATATATATATTTCGAACAAAAAATATATATTTCGGTAAATATATATATATATTGGAAAATGATATATATTTCGGAATATATATATATATATATATATATATGATTCGTCAAAAGTATATATATTTTGAATTGTTTTAAAAAATATGAATTTTTCTGAAAAATATACATTATTTTCTAAAATATAAAAAATATACATTTCGGAAAAAATTTATATTATTTTCGAAAAAAAAAATCATATTTTGGAAAATAATATATATTTTTCTCAAAAAAATTATTTTTTGGAAAAAATTCATATTTTTTTAAAACAATTCGAAAAATATATATTTTTGACGAATTATATAGATATATTCCAAAATATATATTATTTTCCAATAAAACTTAATTTGATTTAAATAATAAAACTCATTATCCTAATTAATTTTTTGTTTTGCCAAATGAAACTTTATTTTTATAAAAATATATTCATAAATTGTGATTTATTTATGAATATATTAATTAGGATTGAGTTTTATGATTTAAATCAAACTAAAATTTAATAACAAGTTAATTGATTTACAAATAAAATAATTAAAACTTACAAAAAAAAATTTAACATTTGAGAGTATATTTAGTCTAATACATTAAAGGTAAATGACATAATTAATATTCTAACTAAAAGAAATAATATTTTTGTAATTTAAAGAATTGAGAAATATAATAGTAAGGATATGATTAAAGGTAAGGTGGAAATACAAAAAGTTTGGAGGGTAAAAGGGTAAAATATTTTGAGGGCAAGCCCATTGTCACGCCCCAAATTCCTAGGACTCCGAAACCCGAGCCTAAGAGTTAAGGGAGTGATTGCGGAAGTAAAAAGAAACGAAAACCAAGAGACATTCAGTCATCAAACACCCATAAAGGGTTGCAATGAATGCCCAGATACCATGTTGTCACGCTCCTAAATTCCTAAGACTCCCGAACAGGGACATCCGAGGAACCCAGGATGTGATCCTTAATACAAATGACCAACTAAGACAACATTAACCAAGAAAACATATGGGTTAATGGTAGAAATGGTATATCTAATACCCAAATGGATAATAAACAAAGCAGCGGAATCTAACGAAAATCCGGCAGAGTTCCATTTGTAAATGGAACATCCGGACAACAACCACAACACAAGAACCTGCCAATAGCAATTCAATAATCACAATGGCTTCCAAGCCCCACATTCATCAATCCTACTAGGGCCGAGATAATGGAAAGAAACCAAAACCCCTCCAAACCCTCTAATAATCAACAGAGCCACAATTGCTCGAATAAGATACAGTAAAGCACCTAGCTGTGCAGAATAGATACAATAACCATCAGAAAGAATAAATACAGGAACTAAATAATACATCAAGAGGGATATGCCAACAGACTGGCTCCCAAAAGAAAATACATACCAATCCCATAACAATGGGTAGAGAAACTGAAAGTGGATACCTATCGTCCCCAAACCCAGTCGTGTTGCAACCGTAACCGCATCACCCAACGCAACTCCAAAACCTGTAACAAGGAAACAAAAGAAAGCTGTCGTTGCACTGCATCCTGCTCATAGCCGTATATTTCCTGCAACCTGGCGTGGAATACCAGGGGGCGAATGAAATTCCCCTGTGAGCAAATAAGCTCAATGGGAAAAGATACTCTAACTACCACATCCTCTGGCAGTTTAGGTAATGCTAAACTATCTAGCAAGATATATATATAGCCCAACTAATCCCATCCACGCAAAACACAAGGCACGCTCATATACTACCGTACATAAGTATATAACGAGGATATATATATATATACACGTATATATATATAAGTATAAATACACAATAAGATTCTACAAGGTACGACTAAGACTCGTACTCTAATTACTCATACCGGTAGTCTACACTACTCTCACCAACGTACACTAGGTACACGACACCCAGGTCAAATCTAACAAGTTCTCAAGCACTCACGACGCTAACCAGAAATCTAAATAGAGGGGAAACACACTCACCTCTAATATCCACAGGGATCAAAATCCATCACTAGTACCAAGGAATACTCATAACTCACTCCCCGATAACACAGGAGGAAAAGTACTCACGTCCTTGCGTACTAACACAACCGTCATCCATATATATAACAAACCTTATCCCATTCCTAAGGAAAATCTACCTCTCAAAGGCTAGATCACCTCAATCATATCACCATACCATAAATCATATCGACCTCATGATACTATCATCAATAGGGTCAATCACATCACTAACACTCTCACCTTAGGCGAGGAAAACCACCCAATCAAATCACTAAGAGTACACGAACTCAACTCACAAGAACGACCACCTCAGGGTCACCAAAGCAAGGCGAAGGAAAAGACTTCCCCATGCTAAACCAACAGATAACCGAGACAACAATGTCAAGGTTAAAACACCACAAGTGTTTAAGGAGAACACCTGGACAAGGAACCCAATCCACTCGGTATCCATGCCCACAACATGTGGAACAACTCGAATCACCTAAGTGGTGACGTCAAAAACCAAGAAGAAAGGAAGGGCAACACTATATGTGTGCACTGAACAACACCAAGCCTCATACCCGAGACTTAGAACTGATAGAAAGCAAAGGTGAAACAATGGAACACCTTTCAAAACTCTACAAGATGAGATATCGAGAAAGAAGTCTCGAAATCTCAGAATCCCAAGAAAAGTAATAAAATAGTTTTCCTTTTAAGAAACCACACAGTAAAAATGACCGTCTTGCCCCCCGTCTCCGTCAGTTGCCATCACCGGCTTTTAAAAGTTGAAAATCTTTTTAAAGAAGATCCTAAGATCATTTTATAAAGTGTTGAAACTTTGCATTTCTACGGGGGTAGGCGAAAACGAGTTTTTCCTTTTAAATACAAAGAGTTTAGAAAACACCGTTTTCGAAATGACAGTCAAATAAGAGAAACACAACTCTATGAATTCCTATAATGCCCAAAAGGACAGTAAAGGAAGTACAACACGTTGGACTCACGGAAGACAACCATCCGTTTCCAACTCCACCAAATCAAATGACAACACATGGAAGAGGTTCGGCACCACGCCGTAACCGACAACTCAAGGAATGACATAGAAGTCAACGACTACGTACTAGCGTACAAAACACAGTACAAGGAATGCTTAGGGAATGAACTAAGCACTAGAACCAAGTCTGTCAACTACAGTACCTCGAGTACTTAATAAAGTCACTCAACCATAACCTCTTCTCACCAATCAAAATCTCAACTACAGTTGATAGCCTATTCCTCAAAAGTGAAAGACACCTAAAGGTCCATACTACAACTCACAATCTCATCACCCACCTTCTCCAAGGCCCTAATTCATAACTGATACTAAAATCAATCTCTAATCTCCAATCTCCAACACAGTCACACGACTAACCATAATCATTCCAAAGAGATTACTACACGAATATACTTAACCTCCCCCAAGGGTGCGAAAGTATATATACTCACAAGTATAAAATAAACATTTCATTATACTTGATTTATTACCACATGTAATCATTTTCTTTCACGTTAATCATTATCAACTGAGCATTTTACAAAGATATGAATTTAAATTCGCAATATTCATACACAACATGCTCCAAAATCCAACAGGCAATAATAACACATATTAAACCTGCTCCAACATCACATGTAAGAATATCACGTATACATGTCAAATGAAATCACATAAATGCCATGCAAATACAATGTGACTCATACACCACCCTTTGCCCACATCACGTGGTTAACGAATACGCACTCCACCCATTTACAAGGAGAAAGAGTACCGCACCGATCCTTCCCAAGTCTTTTTGACACTACACTTTCAACAAGGAAGACGGTTGCACGAGAGCCCTACTTGCAACTCCCCTGCGAGAGCAGCGCATACCACCACGATGGGGCAGCAACCAACCCTATATCCAAATTCCGTAGGTGGGAGACACCTTTTCCTGCAATATACTCAGGACCCGAGAGTGGCGCATACCACCACGATGGGGCAGCAACCAACCCTATATCACCTTCTGGCTTTTTAGTTCCATAGGTGGGAGACACCTTTACCTGGCCAGTTGTTGCGACGATTCGACACAAAGACATCCCCACATGATTTCACAACCCACATATATCAACTCAATATGCATCCAGGTCTAAATGACAATCATGCCTCAATATAAATATGTAATGCATCATATTTATGTACAATATTCATATATAATTCACACGGCGCCCATCACAGGTTAACGGATACAATCCGACACAAAACCGTCCCTACAGGATACATACCCATGTACTCAACATAAATATATAGTGCATCATATTTAAGCAATTACCCACATGGTACTATCAACATAATCTCATAATCTCCTTACATGCTTTAAAATACAATAAAGCATTTAAATCATATGAAAACAAATTCATATACAATTCATGTTTTCAAAATATATATTTTCTTTAATTCTTTAGAAAATATTTCAATTCCCTTATCATGCCTTTAAAATAAATTAAAGCAATTAATTCACGTATCGCAAAGGAACCTAGCACAACGTCTAAGTTTCCACGAATCTCTACTAACTCATTTTATTTTCAAGGGAAATTCTAAGCCATCTATTCCTATTCGATTCATATAGGAAATTATTTAATTACATAGGAAATAATTTAATTAATTTTCTTAAATTAATTCCTAAGTCCAATTCGGATTCTAAACGAATTATAGATATTTAAATTAACGATTTAATATATCTATATTAAATTAAATAAGGGTTTTGCACCCCTAAACTACTTCAATAATGCGGAGTGAGAAATAAAATTTCCCACCTGAGATTACGCTTACAGAACAGCCGTTATGGGCCCACCGTGAACAGTACCGGCGCCCGAATATAACGCCCACCGACCAAAGTCGTTCGAAAAATATTTCGAATATATCGAAATGTCCGCATCGACAACCTATACGATATATACGAAGCCCGTTAACAATAGGTTAAATAATTGGGTTAAATCTAAAATACCCCAAACGAGAACTATAACTTATAAATGCGATTTCCGGGCAAATCGTTCAACGTAAAATCACGAAATTAATATATGACGAATACCATGAATATACGGAGCTACTCACCAAAAATCGGCTCAAACCGATCACCGGAAGGTCGCCGAAAAATTGGCCGAAGCTCAGGCCGGACTCCCCTATCGCGCGAACAGCACTGGCCGTCCCTGGCGCCACCACCTGCGCGACCACCACCCTGCTCGCCGACCCTTGCCCTTGCGCCACCAGTCGCCGTCGACCACAGCCACTGCGAACCGCCGCCGAACCGCCGCTACTACGTACTGCAACCGATCGCGCAACTCAGCCGACTCTCTCTCCACGAACCAGCCCTCTCTCTCTCTCTCTCTCCGGCAGCCATGGTGGTTGCCGCCCATGAGGAAGAAGAGGCTGTGGCATGTGAAGGAGGGGAAGAAGCTGAAGTAGGTGGGTCGTGCAGAAGGATGAAGCGTGTAGGAGAAGAAGCTGTAACAGAGATATGCGTATACATGTGTATATACATATATCATATTTAATTAATATATATATATATCCCAAAAATTGAATTTTGTACAACCTAATTGTCAATAGGCTCATGTGACATGACCAAAAGAAATAAATGTGACAATAGCTTCCCAAATTACAATACTAGTCCTCTATTTATCCATAATTACGAAATAACCCCCAAAACTATATATATATAATTACAATTAAATATATATATATACGATAAATCCCAATAAATACCGGGAGCCTCGAAATAATATTGCGTCAACCCGTAAGTCCGCAGGACGCCAAATAACCAAATTAGTCCGAAAGAAATACACCGGTTTAGGAACCCGACAACCGGAACACCGAGAAAGTAATTTAATACGCTTCACACCAGATCCGTAAAATTACTAATACCGTAACCGAAATAATCGAAACGATACCGTGTAGTCGATAATAAAAATTCGCGTAATGTCGTCGAGGAGAAACCGGAATGTCGTCCAGTCAACTTTAAAAGTAAACGCGAAAAAAATTACAGGTATCAAATACCAAGAATAAACAATACGTCAATAACAAGTGACGTCATTACCGAAATTAAATTAGAATTAATTTCAGTAAAAAGAATAATAACACGGGGTGTTACACCCATGGTGCAACCTTTTATGAAACTTTAGGGGGTTCTAAGCTCATTTCATAGTTGAAGGGGTATAGTAGAGAAAGAGAGTAAACTTGAGGGGAATTTTAAGCAATTTACCCTAATATAAAACACTAAAGAGCTCATGTACACATTGGTTTCGATTTTATTAACCCATTATAACAATTTATTATAGGATTATCGTCAAAAGTTTAATTACAATGACTAATTTTTCACAGTTGCTGAAAACATTCTCAAGGCATGCATAACGTGGACAAGCTCATATCTGATGACATTTCATTTGATAGCCAGAGAAATTACTAGATGGCCCTGGACCATGTAATCTACTCCAAAGATGGGGCACGAGGGGAAAATGAGCACCGATATGAAACGTCCTACCCATAGTCTTTTCTTATTTTTTTGAAAAGATCAGCTTTGTATTATAATATTAAATCAGGCTTACAATTACTCTAAGGCCTACCCTTGGTAACACACTCCTATATGAAAACCAAATAACCACCCCAAGAAGCATAAGCAATATAACCACCTAATAAACATCACCTCATGCCACAACCAAAAGAAAACACAAATACATAAATGAACCAGCACTCCTCCACTATAACTGTCAACTAGACTAACTAACCACAAGAACACCCCACACAAGCCTGAAGCCATTGCCCTCATTAAGGAAGAATAGAATATGGCAAACCCCAGACCTCCACAAGCTCCTGATTCTGGGTAGAAGCTGCAAAACCTGTCAAAGGAAACAAAGAGTATCTCACACTGGTTTTAATCCAATTCTGTAACTCCCCTGCTGAAGCAAACTCCTTCTGAAACACCCTCCTATTCCTCTCCATCCAAATAGCATAAATGGTAGCAGAAAACAAAACCTTATTGAGAAGAGAAGAAAGAGATTTGTCCCTAAACTTAGAACAATACCAAAGAAACAAAGAATCCCAAACCCCCACAGGCCAAACCCTCCTACCCTTCACCTGCAGAGCTAAGCATATCTGCTTAGAAAGCTGCAATTGAAGAATAAATGGTCTGTCCTTGTTCATAGCATGACAGAAGCAACATGTAGCTTGATCAACTAAGCCAATAGACAAAATGTAGGGTCTGTTTGGGGGAGCTTCTCAAACCCACCAAACGGGCTTCCAAGTCCAAAAAGCCCGTTTAACAGAATTACAGTTGTTTGGCGGAAATATTGAAACGCACTTTCATGAAAATTTGAAACTTTTAAAGTCTGTTTAATAGAAGCAAGTAATAGTTGCTTCTCAAATTCACTTCCCCTATTTTAGGAGTAGTGGATGTTAAAAAAAGTAAATTCCTATATTATCCTCATACTTATCTCTTATAACTTCTTATCCTTATCTATTCTAAAGTATTTAAACTCTATTATTTTTACCGTAATTAATGAAAAAGAGTCCTGCTTTCATTCATCAATTTTTTATTTGTAAAAATTATTGTACTATATATCAATTTTATCCCATAAAATTCATGGGCATTCTACATTATTTTCACCGTGACCTACTTTCAGCCATCACTTTCTTTGTAAAAAATATTATATTATATATTAATTTTATCCTATACAACTCATAGGCATTCCATATATTATGACTAATATTTCATTCGTTCATATCTCTAATAGTAATAAAAAAAATAGAAAACAACAGAAAATAGAGAGATAAATGAAAGATGAACCAGAGTTCGATTCCACGATTCCGATGACACGTGTTTCATAAATTAATAACCTTCGTTATTGGTTATTCTGGGTAATATTGTAAATTATTAATTTATTTAACAATATTAATTCTTAAATGAGTTGTGAAGTATATACGTTCACCAAACAAATTTTTATTTTGAAACACAATTATCAAACTTACTTTTATAAAGTCATTCTTAAAAGAAAGCACTTCTCTTCTCGAGAAGCTCCCCCAAACGCTACCGTAGTCTTTTTTATGCTCACTTCGTTCTGTACTGATGTCCTCTTCTCCTTCTGATAACTGATGATCGAATAGGGTTACTGTCAAGCTGCACCAGGCATCTCAGTTAAGTTCAGGCAATCAACTCTGGCAGATATTCCATTGCCCCGGATGATTTCCTCAACAACTTCATTAATGGCATTTCCTTTAGAATACATGAGGAGAAAAAATGACAAATATATGTGGATTAACCAAGGCTTTTCAAGAGTTTGGTGAATATACATTGAGCTAAAATCTGCACTCCACTAGTTTATAAATATACTCCTTTTTGTTTTTACTTTTTTCCTTAAACAAAAATGCCAAAAGTGTCTCTAATGCTTAACCAGGAGATAGAAATTAAATAAATATTTATCTTACTAAATTAATATCTATTTGAACTGAATGAGAATAGGTGGCCTAGTAAACCCTTGAGATTTAAAGCGGGTTAGTAAAATTTGTAAAAGTTGGACTTGAACTTAGAACGTGATATTAGTTTCTCCTTTTGATTGTGTTTACGGAATTTAAAACATGTTAGGGGATATGTGAAAGTGAGGGAAGTGAAAACTTAGAACGTTATTCTAGTTCCCCTTATGATTTGTAGATTATTGCTTTAATGAAATTAAAAGCATGTTAAAGGGGATAAAATTGATATGATTTTGAAGTATTGCTTAAATTGAGATAAAAATATGTTAAATGAATGAAAATATTATCCTTGTGAAATTAAAGGACAACTTGATGATTTGGAATATGAATGGTGCATGAGAAAGTATCCTTGTTGATTATTGTTTTAATGTGATTTAAAATCATGTTAAATGGTTAATGGTATTCGTGTTGGTATTTTGGGAATATTTACATTCTTGATGGTTTTTATAAAAAGTGTGTTGTCAACTTTTCCTCTTGTAAAACCATTTTTAGTCAAAAATCCACTAAGTCTCTCATACCAAGCTCGAGGAGCTTGCTTTAAACTATATAGAGCTTTAGCTAATTTGAAAACATGATTTGGAAAAAGATTATTTTCAAAACCGGGTGGTTGCTTCACAAAGACTTCTTCTTCTATGACACCATTTAAGAAAGCACTTTTGACATCCATTTGATAAAGAGTGAAATTTCTATATGATGCAAATGCAAGAAGCATTCTAATTGCTTCTAATCTAGCTACCGGTGCAAAGGTCTCATCGTAGTCGATGCCTTCCTCTTGATTATATCTTTGTGCTACCAATCTTGCTTTATTTCGAATAATTATTCCATTCTCATGCTTTTTGTTTCGAAAAACTCATTTTGTGCCAATTATAGTTTGATTTTCGGGTCTAGGTACTAAACGCCAAACTTGATTGCGTTCAAATTGATTTAGTTCCTCTTGCATTCCTACGATCCAAGAATCATCACATTGAGCTTCGTGGAAGTTCTTGGGTTCGATTTGCGATCCAAAGGCCATGTGGTTGCAAAAATCTTTAAGTTGAGATCTAATACTAACCCCTTTTGATGGTTTACCTATGACTTGATCAAGAGGATGATTGTGAACAATCCTCCATGCTTTAGGCATTGAGTTGGTAAAGTCACCATTGGATTGATGCTCAACTTCCCTCATTTCCTTTTGGCAACTTGATGAATTGGAGATATTGAGAGTATTTAAATTATCCTCAATCCCAACAACCTCATCGTCTTCTAGTTCAATTCTAGGTGATGGTGATGAGGGTGATTCATCAAAGACAACATGAATAGATTCAACCATGGTTAGAGTCCTTTTGTTATAAACCCGAAATGCTTTACTCTTTGTAGAATATCCTAGGAAAATTGCTTCATCCGATTTGGAGTCGAATTTTCCAAGGTTGTCTTTATCATTTAACACAAAACATTTACACCCGAAAACTTTGAAATACCCAATATTGGGCTTTCGACCATTCCACAACTCATAGGGCGTTTTCCCCAACTTCATCCGAATAATAACACGATTAATTATATGGCAAGCGGTGTTTACCGCTTCCGTCCAAAGGCTTCGGGGAAGGTTGTGCTCATTTAACATGGTTCTAGCCATCTCTTGTCGAGATCGATTCTTTCTTTCAACTACACCATTTTGTTGAGGGGTTCTAGGGGCCGAGAGATCATGTGAAATACCGAGGTCATCACATAATTTTTCTAAGTCTTGATTTTCAAACTCCCTAGTGAGTTTCATTTTTATGAGCAAGAAAGTGAACCCAAGTATATTTAGAGTAATCATCAACTATAACAAGTACATAGAGTTTTTCGGCTAAGCTAGCCGTTCTCTCCGGACCGAAGAGATCCATGTGAAGTAACTCTAGAGGTCGAGAAGTGGTAATATCTTTCTTTCTCTTGAAAGAGGATTTAACTTGCTTGCCTACTTGACATGCGCTACATATTTTATCTTTTGAAAATTTAGTCTTTGGGAGGCCTTTGACTAAATCATTTTTGGATAAACGATGAATGAGGTCCATACTAGCATGTCCTAGACGTCTATGCCATAACCAACTATTTTCGCTAAATGTGACAAAACATTTAACATCTTGATCATGCAATTCACATAGCAACAAAGTATACAAGTTTCCATTTCTTTTGGCATTGAACATTTGCTTTCCATCTTTCTTGATTATGCATGCATTTGTCCTAAATATAACATCATAACCCTTGTCACAAAGTTGACTAATACTAAACAAGTTATGCTTCAAACCATCAACTAAAAGCACATCATCTATAGAGAGAGAAGAGGAAATACCGATTGAGCCAATTCCCATAATTTTGCCTTTAGAGTTGTCTCCAAATATAACATTTCCTCCTTCATATGATTTTAGCGAAATAAACTTTGATTTATCTCCCGTCATATGCCTTGAGCATCCGCTATCAAGAAACCATTTTTCTTCTGATGCGGACTTCAAGCATACCTACAAAACAAGTTCAAGTAACTTTTATTAGTACCCAATCTGTTTTGGGTCCATTTTGGTTAGATAGATACGCAATAGTTTCTTTTGGAACCCAAATTTGTTTCGTTACAACATTCTCTTTTCTATGATAGCATGCACTAGTCCCTTTCGGAACCCAAACCATTTTTGACATAATTTTATTCTTTCTATGAAATCATACATTTGCTTTGTGTCATTTTCTATTGTAATAGTAGCAAGTAACATGTTTATAATCATTTGAATATGCATGAGATGATTTTCTAGTAAATGTAGAGCTAAGTGATTTTCTCTTTTTCAAAATGAGAGCATTTTTGTCAAAAACATCATACCCTAGACAACATTTATCAAATGATCATTTTTGTCTTCCTAACATGATACTAAGGTTCTCTTTTCCTTTTGTAAATTTTGCTAAAACATTTATTTGATCATCAATAGTATTTTTCAACCGAATATTTTCCTTTTCTAGCTCTATGCCTTTGTCATTGCAAGAAACTTCTAAGCTTGAACTAGTGAGACTACATTAAGATTTAACTTTCTTAAGAAGGATATATTTTCTAAATAATATTTCGAATTCATCATGTAATTCTTCAAACACATCTTTCAATTCATTGTAATCAAGAAGAAGTTCATCATATGATAATTTATCTAGATCATTTAAATTTAAATGTAAATCTTCTTCATTTGGCATGAGATAAATGTTTGCCGTTTCCACACTACTTTTCTCCTCATCCGAGTCGCATGAGTCGTAGTCCTCCCATGTGGAATTCATTGCCATCTTGCTAGGTCTTTTCTCGTTTTCCTTTTTGAGCTTGAAGCAATCGATTTTGTAGTGTCCCGGCTTACCACAATTAAAACACGTTGGGGGTTCTCTTTTGCTAGGCTCGCCTCTTGGATCGATTCTCTTCACGAATCTTCCACCATTTGCTTTCTTTCTTTGAAGGTGTCTCTTGAATGTTTGGGTGAACAAGGCAATGTCCTCATCCACTTCTTCTTCACTCGGCTCATTGTTTTCATTTTTGGTGAAAGTTTGCAAAACTATCCCCTTTCTTGGCTTGATGTCATCTTCACGAGCTTTTAATGTTATTTCCCAAGTGAGTAGAGAGCCGAAAATTTCATCGAGACTCATGGTGTTGAGGTCGTGAGCTTCTTTGATATCCGTTACTTTTGCATCCCATTTTACCGGGAGACTTTTAAGCATTTTTCGTGACGCATCGGATCTAGGAACAATTCTACCAAGATGCTTTAGTCCATTCAAAATATTTGTAAAGCGAGACATCATAGAATTCACATTTTCATCATCTTTCATAGCAAATAATTCATATTCATCCATGAATATGTCAATTTTAGATTCTCGTACTTGAGATGTACCTTCATAGGTTACCTCAAGTTTATCCCACATTTCTTTTGCCATTGAACAAGTAGATACACGATTAAATTCATTTGGACTTAAAGCGCAATTTAAATTTACTTTGGCTTTAGCATTGTACAACATGAGTTTGCGGTCATCATTATCCCATTCATTAGGTAATTTGGGGACGGTTTTTCCATCAACAATTTTGGTCAATACAAATGGTCCTTCAAGAACTACTTGCCAAATTTGGTAATCGATAGCTTGAAGAAAATCTATCATTCTAGTTTTCCAATAGCTATAATTTGATCCATCAAACCATGGGGGCCTATTATTCCATTGTCCTTCAACATGAGTGACTAAATTTGATGACATGATCGTTCTCTAAGACGGTTAAGTCTAAGATAAATAGAGATTAGGCTCTGATACCAATTGTTAGTCACTAATTAATCCTAGAGGGGGGGGGGGAGGTGAATAGGGTGTTCAAAAATAATTCTAATTCTTTTCGAAAATGGAACACACTCTAAACAAAAATCAATTTCTCAAAAATCAAGTGGATGATTCAATTTAAACTTCTCTAACTATTAATTTCAAGACAAGATAGCATACAAGATATTTAAGCAATTATAGCATGCAAATAAATCAAGTAAAGAGAAAGAGATAGAGAGATTGACACTGTGATTTTTTTCGAGGTTCGGTAACTCCTACTCCTCAGCTCAAGAACCCCTTCTTGAGACTTTTCCCGATCCTTTCACTATGGCCCTTCCTTCACAGGTGGAAATGGCAAACCTTTACAACACAAGCCTCTCGAGCTTGTCTCTCAATCAAGAGAACAACCCTCTCTTGAACAATCGGTGGACTTCACTTGTCCGAGATTACAAATTCGTATGTAATCAATAAAATCACTCAAGAACAAAAACACTCAAAACCCAAAGGTTTTTTTTATGGAAGAATAATCAATATAAGCTCAAGTGTTTTTGGTGATTTTACAATAGCTCTAGAAATGTATTCTCAAAGGATATGATCAATGAATGATATTTGGAGAATAAGAAGAGATACTAGAGGTTTTGATTTTGAAAGAAACTTGGAGAAAATCAGATTTTCAAAGCTTGGTTTCAATGGTTTTTGTAGATAAACTTTCTGCAGAATTTTTGATAGCTTTCTTTCTCTTTGTATTTCAATCTCTCCATCTTCAATATACACATCTCATTCTATATATAACATTGCATTAGGATTTTGAAGAATGATTATAGTATTTGAAAGACAAGAGCCGTTTGAACACCATTAAATACAATCCACAAAACATGGGAAATGTTTTCTGAAGAATCTGCAGGTTTTGAGGATCAACTAGTCAACTATATTGAAGTTGTAGTCGACTACATTGGACCATCTAGTCGACTAGATTGAGTTCTAGTCGACTACATTGGACCATCTAGTAGACTAGATTCAGTTCTAATCGACTACAAAATGTAGTCTAGTCGACTTAAGATTATTTCAGTCGACTACTTTGATGTGGATGAAAAACCTGAAGCTATTGATTGTTTTAGTCGACTATTTGAAAATACACTGGGTGATTCTAGTCGACTACAACTAAAAAAATATTTAATAAAAATATTTTTCTTTCCGTTTAAGTTCGGTAAAGGATTTTTCATTCCATTTAAGTTCGGTTCATTTTATACTTGAGCTTATACGATAATATCGACGCATAAAATTACCTTGTTACAATGATCGCTCCCCGATCTATCTACCCCAAGTCTTGAATCTTCGAATTTCGCTTTTGCCGTTGAATTAAATGATTTTCCATTTTGCGCTTCAATTTCTTTCACAACTTTTCGCTTTAAATCAAGCTTTCTTTCCGAGCTTGCTTTTCGAGTCATTTCCTTTCCGAGTTTAATTTCTGAGTTGTTCACCTGTCTTTTGCTGAAAATATAAACTCGATAATTCATTAGTATCAAACACTCTTCAATGATTTGTTATCATCAATTTTGGAATTGTTTGCCGAGAGTAAAGTTCAAGGCCAACACTAACTACTAAGAAAACCTTGTATACTCAGAAAATTCAACCCTGTGTCACTCATATATCCAAGACGCATATGCTATAATCTGGTAGTATCTAAATCTGTATCTGAGGATAATACAACAACGGACCTTGTGACTATGTTACCCTTTAAAACATATAAACCATGCGTCTTAAGTCCCTTCATCACCACAAGAGCACCCTTTGTAACCCGGATGACCCAACCTCCATCCTTATAAGTGCCTCCGATGGAATCCAGTATACTCAGGGAAATTAGATTATTCTTCAATCCTGGTACATGTCTGAAATCAGTTAGTGTTCTCACTATGCCATCATACATCTTGATTTTGATTATACTAATACCCACAACTTTATAAGGCACATTATTACCCCTTGAGCTTTCCCTCCATCAATAGAATGATAAGACGCAAACCAGGTCTTATTCGAATAAATATAATACGAACATCCCGAATCAAGAATCCACTCTTCATTAGAGCCACCAACGAAAATCATGAGAATAGTACCACCAATAGAATCAATACCGTTTGCAACTACCACATCAACTACTTCAGATAGTTTTTCCTTTCCATGGTTACCCTCCGAACATTTCCTTCTATAGAGTCCTTCCTTGTGACATTGGAAGCATCTTAATTTTATTATATTCCTTGACTTGGGACGACCTTTGCTGCCAGACCCTCCCTCCTGATTCAATCTTCCTCTAACAATTAACCCTTTACCAAAACCATATATATTTCCCTCAGACGTTCTTCTCTGCAAATCTTTGAAATTCAAAGCTGCCTTCACGTCTTCCATGGACAACCCAGTTCTGTCATACATCATCGTATCGAACAACTTATCATAAGAGGGTGTTAGAGAAGATAACAAAATTATGGCATGATCCTCATCCTGTATTTTGCGCATCTGCAGAGTATACAACCTCTTCTTTAAAAGGAAGTGGTTCGTAAAGGATTTCGTCATGTACCGGGCCTCTAACTTGTTCTATAAACTATCTGGCGTAGTATTTCCAGCAACTTCTCGCAAAACTTCATTACTCGAGCACAATATAATCAGACTATGTGCTTTCTCCATAACTTCATCTTTGTCTTTGATCTTTTCCGGCAATGCATCATTCCCCTTTAGCGCCTTGGATAACCCATGTTTTACCAACAAAGCCTGCATCCTAACCCGTCACAGGTTGAAATCGTTTCTGCAATTAAACTTCTCGATTTCCCAAAATTTGGTTGCCATCCTTGCTTCGAACCTGGCTCTAATACCAAGTTAGTTGTAATAAACGCACCAAATCACAAGAAATCAAAACATAAAATTGAGCACGCCACACAAAGAACACAAAAATTGGTTCGGCACAAGTTGTGCCTACGTCCTTGGTGAAGATCCGACGAATATTTTCACTATGCAAGAAACATGAGATTACAAATACAGCCACAAGAAACCCTAAGAGTAAAATGGGTCAACAAATTTCCTCAGGGGTGATGCCCATGAACCCCTAGAGCTTTTCAGGTCAACTAGGTCGCAACGCGACCCGAATACAAATTCGGACCATAACATCACACCTGCCCATTTATATCCAACACTCTCCATCAAATAAGACGTGACACTCGTAACAATATGATACTTAAGTTCATCCTTTGACAAGGCAAATATATTTATCTATTATTATTTTGTTGCTCTTGAGGAGATATTAAGTGCAGTTATTCTTTTATTTATACTACTCAACCAATTAGAAAAACAAAAAATAAAAAGAACACTATATTGAGATATTTCTTATACTATAGTGTTGTATATGATATTGTGTCAAAATATGTAAATTCAGTTCAGTCCTACTGCATATAATGATATTACTTTGAACAAATACTTGAACAATGCCCTCTCTCTCCGTCTTCGCACTTAGGGGTCGTTTGGTAGGAGTGATTTGAAAGGATTTGGAAAGAAAATAAATGATAGGATAATTTGTATTTGAGTTGACATTTTTAAAAGAAAAGAAAAGAAAAGATTTGGAGGGATATCCCTCCAAAACCCTTGGTTGTTATCCCTCCAAAAGAGACTATTTGGAGAAAAAGGATTGCAACTTAAATATTAATTTTATAATGACAAAAAAACCCTATATAATTAAAAGAACAACTTTCTTTTAGTAGATGTAAAGGATATAACAGTAATTTGGTTATTATCCTATCTTTTTTTTTTCTCTCATTTACCTTACTGAAATAAGAATGCTATCATTTTTTTTATTTTCCTTCATAATCTATCTAAACATAAATTTAAAATACTGATATCATTTTATTTCTTTTATTTTCTCTTCTCTCATAACTAATATTATCACTTCTTTTCTCTCTCGTGTTTATCGAAACAAAGCCTTAATTCCAAACCTAATAAATACCACCTCTAGTATACTATTTTGATGCACATATTTTGTCCTCGTGTCTTCCTTTTAATAAATTGATAATAAGGTTAATTTCACAAAATCCCCTTATACTATTCAATTAAATCAACTAATCTCCACTATGTCCACTTTGTCCCTTATACTATTCAATTTCATCACTATGCCTCCTCCCTTCACATTTTGAGTCAAAATACCTAAATTACCCTTAATAGTATAGGGGGGTTTAATGAAATCAACCCTTTAAAAAAATTATTTTTCGAAAATCAATTATATTTTTCGTAAAAACTATAAATTTAAAAAAATTATATATATATTCCGGAAAACAAATATTTTTCAAAAATAATATATATTTCAGAATATATATATAATCCTTCAAAAATATATATTTTCCGAATTGTTTTAAAAATATATTATTTTTTTCCGAAAAATAATGTTTTGCGAAATATATCTATTATGTTCCAAAATATGAATTTTTTTATGAAAAATACTTTTTTTTTGAAAAATATATATTTCCAAAATATGATTGTTTTCCGAAAAATAAATTTTTTTGATTCAAAATGTGAGGGGAGGCGGCATAGTGATGAAATTGAATAATATAAGGGACAAAATGAACACAGTAAAAATTAATTAATTATATTATATAGTATAGAGGGTTTCATGAAATTAACCTTAATAATACCCCTTTTTCCCCGGCAAAATCAAAGATTTCATTAAGATGTGGAATATCAATCTGGTAACTTCTAATCACATTAAAAAGTTGATGTGACATGCAAGGGCCAACATGTGAGCATCATAATTTGCCTCCACAGAAGCAACAACCAAAGTAGTATAGTACCAATTTAGAAACCTTTCAATAGGGCATGCAACTTTATCATGTGATATTTAGGGCATATGATGTACCCATTAATCACAGTCCAAGCGAAACCTCTACCATTTAACTCAAATGTCTTGAATAATAAGACCCTAATACCATACTCCGACATGGTTTCTTAATTTCTCTAAATTCTCAATAACTTAGTTCAGAGGGTGGTTCATTTTTATTTTATTTCACTTTGGCAAGAACTAACCAATCTGATAATGCATAGAATGGTCGGGTAGAAAATGATGTCGTTCCTGTAAAAAAAAAAAATAGTGATCGGAAGAGGTACCGGTGGGGTACCGGCCAAATAGGCTCCAACGGTCAAGTTAGAACTTGGATCGTTCAGATAAATATAGTAGGAGTAAGGGTGGATGATTATTGCGTACCTCTTTAGGTTGACCCCAACCCTATATTTATAGGGTCTTTAATGCGGTGGTCCTGATAGAGCTGTAGCATGTCGTATATATCTTGACAGCTACCCATATGTATCCTGATAGGATTCTGATAACTACCTGTATGTATTCTATTAAAATGTGTAGAGTCCTGGTAGTAGGTAGCCGGTTGACAAATCCTTATCTGCACGTGTCATACAAGTTATACCTATCAATTGCCCCCTGTTCCCAAATTCGCTTGACGGGTTTAGGGAACAAAATCTCCTTTTTTTGGTGAACTATTGTAATTTTATCATATATATATATATTTAAAGTAAAATTCAATCCCTTAAAAATCCTCTTTAAGAATTAAAAGGTCATTTTACTAATTATAGAAAACTTTCAAATAGGGACTCTTAAATAATTATGTAATTCTTTGTGGGGGAAAAATCAATTAATTCCTAATTCGTCACCTTTGTATATATATATATATATTTAATAAAATTCAATAAAATGGTGGACAAAGCTTTACATCCATCAAACATCACATATATACTTGTTGAAAAGTCAAAAATTGTGGACATATGGGAGGTTGGCGTACACATGTCAAACATTTACATAATTTTAAAGAAAAGAGAAATTGTGTGCAAAGCTTACGGAGACTGGCGTGACAATCACGCCCGTAGGAGAGAGACAAAAACCTTTATGGAGGCTGGCGTGACCTTCACACCCGTCAGTGGCCAATATACGGAGCAAGTTGATCAGATTGAATAGCTCAATTTCAATTTCAAATGAATGACCTAGCAATGGTCATATATTGCACAACGACTACTTCCCTCCAACTAGTCATTTATTATTTATTTTTTTCTATAAATACTAATATGGTAACACCTCCAATTCATAGCTCTCTCTACTAACTTTCTTCTATCCCACTTCTTAAATTGCTTTGCTTGCTCTTATCTGTTTTTTATTTTTTATTTTTTTTTGTAGTTTGCATCTTCCTCTTTTTTGGTCTATTTTTTTTTATTTGCCCAAATAGTTTTATAAATATATTCTATGGCACCAAAAAACGTAGAGGACGTAATTTCCACTGTCCATCCGACCATGCTTGATAAGTTGAAGAAGGAATTTGTATTTCCGTATGAGGTTGAGCTAAATTGTCCGGGTCTAAATCAAAGGGCGCACCACTCCCTTCCACATGGGATGTTTCTCTACACCTCATATTTTGATGTTGGGCTGTACCTTCCGCTTCCCCAACTGTCGAGAGAGATCTTGGACCATTTTGGTCTCCTTCCTTCCCAGCTCTATCTGAATGCTTGGAAGGCTATTCTAAGGGCTCCTCTTCTATGGTGCATGTGCGGGAATGGATCCATGTCTCTTTAAGAGTTTCTCTCTTGCTATTACATCTAGCGCAATGATGCCTGGGCCAATTTTTTAACTGCAACAAAAGGCTTCCCACAGGAGACTAGTGACAATCCAAAGCTTTGGTGGAGTTGTTTCTTTCACGCTAAAGGCAACAGATTGGAGTTCCTGGACACGATCGAAGGCGAGGACAATGGTCCGTCAGTTCCAAAGGAAGCGGGTGATCTTACTGAAGCGGGTAAAAAATGTTTTTTTTTTTTTAACACATTTTCTCTTCTCTTCTGTAGCGAAAAATAAGCTATCCATTATTTCACCAGAAGAGAAAAAACATATGAAGGAGAGACTGAAGAGGGCAAAATTTTTCTTGGCCCGACATAAGGAAAAGTCTTTTTTTTATTAAAGCGCATTGTCGGGATATTGTCTTGGCCTTTGTGGAAGCCCTAATATTCCACCCGTACCTCCTTTCCCTGACTCTCCGAGTGGGAGTTCGTCAGCTTCGCCATCACATCCGGAGCTCCATTCTTCGGCATCTGGAGGATGTCGGGTAATTGTTGACTCTGGGCAAACCTCCCCCACTTCTCCTCCGACCGACAGTCGGGCATTCTCCAGTCCTCCCCCAATTTCTGGTGGGAGTCAGGCACTTTCTACTCCTGGAGATCTTAGTTCATCCCTGATAGTTAGCGGGAGTCGAGCGTCTTCCACACCTGGATATCTTGGCCTACCCCTAACAGTTGGCGTGAGTCAAGTGACTGGAGATCTTGACTCACCCCCGACAGTTGGCGGGAGTCGGGCACCTTCCACCAGTTCCAGTGTAGGTATCATCATTTTTTTATTTTATTTTTAGTGTTGCTTATTTGCTTTATCTGAAACACCAATATTTTATTGTGTACACAGGGGGATCTCAGTGGTTTCCCCAGGATGTGCTTGATAACTTTTTAAACAAAAAGCACAAGACAGATTTGTCGCCATCGATTCCCCGCTTCTCCTCCTCCCTGCCTGGCCAAGGTTCTTCTCCCTCCCACCAGATGATGGCGAGAGCATCCTCTGGTCCCGTTAAGACCTTGGATCTTGATTTAAATATTACGAGCAGGGGGCCTGCCGTTCAGACTGGGTTCAGCCAGTTCTCTAGACCGCCTATTTTCGGCCAGTCTCCGCGGCCTGGGCCCATTTTCGGGATATCTGCCCCTGAGTTCAAATCTTCATCGGGTGATACCGTGATGTCAAACGTGCAGGTAGCAACTGAAAAGCTCATGAGTGCTTTGATGGATGAGGAACTTTGATCATTGGAGAATGAGAATGACTCCGTTGTAGAGGTTTATCGGAGATCTCTCCTTGATGCAGGATGGGTTAGTATATCTGCATTATTCATGGTCCGTTTTTTATATTTTATATGTTGAACCATTTTTCTTTTTGCATAATTTGACCTGAGGCAGGTACATAGCCCATAGATGCATGCGAGCCGAGTCTAAGAGAGAACAGATGGCTGTCAATCATCAAGCGAAGATCCACGAGCTTCGGGGCCACTATGAGCGTCAACACCAGCAGCTTGAGACTGCCCGACTGGAGGAGATCAACAAGGTAAAGGGGACTTATGAGTCTGACCTCAAGAGGGCAGAATAGGAACATGCCTCTCTTTTGGCCCAAAAGTTGGGCGAAGCAAGGATCGCTGCAGTTGAGAATTCAGACACTCTCTTGAGCTTTAGGAGCAGCAACTGGTATATTACCTTGGTAGTTTTGAGGATCTCCGCGAGCAGGTGACTGCTTTTTATCCAGCACAGGATTTCACAGGATTCAACCCTAGTGGACGTCGTAGGTAGTAGTTATTTCTTTTTCTATGTTGAAATCTTGTAGTGTCGCAGTGATGTTTCATTTTCTTTCATTTTCATTTGATGTACTTTGAAAGTTTATGAATGAAACGATGTTTATGGACCTTGATCCTTGATTTATGTAGGAAAAACTTGACCTTTCATATTAAGGTAGTTTTTCTGAGAAGATGAATAATAATTTTACTCTCTTTTATTTATAGGATTTGGGCTTCACTCAGCCCCCCCTTTCTGTTAGGGGACCCATTTTTTGGGTGGAAGAATATGTTTATGATAACACAGTAGGTGCTCAAGAATTATAAAAAAAAAATTTATTTATTGATAATTGGCGGGATAAGCGCTCTAACAATTAATGTAAATTAAATATCTTGTACTGTAGAATGCTCGATGGCTTATTGCAAACTAAATCTAAGTAAACTAAACTAATCAAAATGATGCTAAAGAAAATAAAATAAAGGGTAGCCTAAACTGACCCTGATGCTACCTTTCCACTTTTACTGGTGATACTTCCTCAAGTGCTGCACATTCCAAGGACGGGGTAGCTGCTTTCCCTGGAAGGTCTCTAGCCAGTATGCCCCCTGCCGATATGTGCGGGTTACCTTGTAGGGGCCTTCCTAGTTGGGAGCCAGTTTTCCCATTTTCGCAATTTCACGGTTGCTGGTAAGTGGGGTGACTTCCCATATGACAATGTCTCCTGGCTGAAATATTCTCTGTTTTACCCGCGCATTGTAATATCGTGACATTGCCTGTTGGTAGACAGAAACCCTTATCTGGGCTTGCTCCCTCTTTTCCTCAATCAGATCTAAGCTGACTGCCAATTCCTTTTCATTATGTTCTGAATCATAGTGACTTGTCCTATAACTTTCCAAACCGATTTCAATTGGGGTCACAACCTCACTACCGAAAGCAAGGAGAAAAAGGGTCTCACCTATGGGTGTTGTGGCCGTAGTCCTGTAAGCCCACAGTATAACGGGCAGTTGTTCAGGTCATAACCCCTTGGCCTTTTCCATATGCTTTTTGATCATCCCAAGAATCGTTCTGTTGGCAACCTCTGCCTACCCGTTAGCCTGCGGGTGTCCAGGAGAAGAGTAGTGGTTTTTTTATTCCCAGACCCGAACAAAACTCTTGGAATACACTTCCTTCAAACTGTTTTCCATTGTCAGACACTATGATCCGGGGGACGCCGAATCTGTAAATGATTGACTTCCAGGTGAAGTCTTTGAAATTCTTGGCAGTGATTCGGGCTAGTGGTTGTGCTTCCACCCATTTAGTGAAGTAGTCAATCACTACTATTGCAAATTTGGTTTGACCCTTACCCCGAAGCAATGGGCCTAACCATGTCGATTCCCCACAGAGAGAAAGGCCATGGCCCAGTCATGGGTGTTAATTCCTCCGCTGGAAGTTTGGGGACATTAGCAAATGGCTGGTGTAACACCCCGTGTTATTTTCCTTTTTACTGAAATTAATTCTAATTTAATTTCGGTAATGACGTCACTTGTTATTGACGTATTGTTTATTCTTGGTATTTGATACCTGTAAATTTTTCGCGTTTAGTTTAAAAGTCGACTGGACGACGTTACGCGAGTTATTATTCTCGACTACGCGGTTTCGATTTGACGTTTAATGATTAGCGTCTCGATTGGAGGACGACACATTTTAATTGGTTGGGCTTGTTTAAGTGTTCCGACATTTGGGTTTCTACCCCGATATAATTTTAATTGGACGTCCCGTTATTATTTCGGGCTTACGAAATTATGTCTGGGCGTTCCGATAATTGTTGAAATTTATTATATATATATATATATATTGATGTGGGGATTATTTGGTAATTATAGAGAAGTTGGGGGTTAGTTGTGCAATATGGTACATATATATGTATACTTAGTACGCAACCACTCATTCTCTGCTTCACGTTTCACCTGCTACCACAGACCTGTTTCCCCATTGCTAATGGACGACCACACCTCTGCATCTTCTTCTTCTCCTTGGCGCACGATCGAGCTGCTCCACCTTCACCTCCATGAACGCCGGCGAGAGAGAGAGGAGAGAGAGAGAGCTGAGGAGCGGGTCGCCATAACAGACGACCGCGCAGCTGGAGCCAGGGTCGGCGACCTGGAGGGGGCGACGACGGTGGACGGCGGCGGTTCGCGGTGGTCGGCGAGGCTAGCAGGTGGTGGTGCAAGGCGGCAGTTGCGCAGAGGTGACGCGCGTGAGCAGGGGCATTTCGGCTGAGCTTCGGCTAATTTTCCGGCAACCTTCCGGTGATCGGTTTGAGCCGATTTTCGGTGAGTAGCTCCGTATATACATGGTATTCGATATATATTAATTTCGTGATTTTAGGATAAATGGTTTGCCCGGAAATCGCATTTATAGGTTATAGATTTCGTTTGGGGTATTTTAGATTTAACCCAATTAATTAACCGATTATTAATGGGCTTCATATATATCGTATAGGTTGTCGAGATGGACATTTCGATATATTCGAAATAGTTTTTGGACGATTTTGGTCGGCGGGCTTCATATTCGGGCGCCGGTACTGTGCTGTTCGGACGGTTCGGTAACGTATAAATTAGGTGGGAAATTATATTTCTCACTCCGCATTATTGAAGTAGTTTAGGGGTGCAAAACCCTTATTTAATTTATTATAGATATATTAAATTGCTAGTTTAAATATCTATAAATTGTTTAGGATCAGAATGGGGCTTAGGAATTAATTTAAGAAAATTTATTAAATTATTCCTATGTGATTAAATAATATTCTTATTTAAATTAAATAAGAATAGACGGTTTAGAAATCCTTACGAATTTAAATGGGTTATTAGAGATTCGAAAAGCTTAGACGATGTGCTAGGATCCTTTTGGTATACGTGAAATAATTGTTTAAATTATTTAAAAGGACATGTTAATTGAAATTGAAATATTTTCTAAAGAATTAAAGAAAATATATTGTTTAGAACATGAATCTATTTTCTCACGATTTAAATGCTTTAATATATATTTTTAAAAGCATGTACAGAGATTTTAGATTTATGTTAATATTACCATGTGGGTATTTTCATAAATATGGTGCATTACATATTTATGTTGGACATGATTTATTTGTGTACACCATGTATTGTGAGACATGGGTGTTGGGGCATGTGTTGCATGATTTCACCATTTACAAAGAGATTTATTTGGTGTGGTCTACTTCCTTTGTGCACGTGGTGCACAGGTAGACGTTTGTGTTTGGATCGTCGAAACAACTGGCCAGGGGGTGATTCTTGCTCCCACATAACTAAAAAGCTGAGAAATGCAGACGATAGGGGGAGGACATATAGTCCAAGGCCCTAGTGCGCGACTAGGTCGTGGAGAACGTCTTCCTGATTAAAAGTGTAAGTGTCAAAAGCACTTGGGATGTACGGGTCGATGAGTCCACATTCCCTAGTGAGCCTGCAGACTTAGGGGAATGGTGGAGAATGATCCAGGACCCTTTGGTAGGGTGTGTTTTTGTGTGTGTGTACCACAGGCGGTCTGTGAGTACGGTGTGTTGCATATCATCATGTGATTTATTGATATGTATATATATATATGTTGGAGCATGATTATTTATGAATATGCAAAATGAATTCATTTTATAAAATGCTCAGTTGGAAGTGATAAATGTGAAAAACGGGAATTGAAAAGCAGTAATTATTAAAGTATAAACGAGGCGTATATCCTTATACTTGTGTTGTATACTTTTGTGCCCGTAGGG
Source organism: Cornus suecica (assembly GCA_963922005.1). Lineage (NCBI taxonomy): Eukaryota > Viridiplantae > Streptophyta > Magnoliopsida > Cornales > Cornaceae > Cornus > Cornus suecica. Next base: position 39,955,538 of record OY998242.1, read on the forward strand.
GAGGTTAAGTATATTGGTCTGGTGACTTCTGTGGTTAGTTGAAGTTAGAGATGGATTGTAGAATTGAGGTTGAGTTAAGGTGGAGTAATGCCTTAGAGAATGTGGTTAATAGTTTTGTAATTGTGGTTAGTAGCCTTGTGATTATGGTTAGTAGCCATGTGATTGTGGTTAGCAGTCTTGTGACTTTGGTTAGTAGTCTTGTGATTGTGGTTAGTAGTTTGGTGATTTTGGCTGGCTATGTGACCTTGTTAGAGATTTGAGGTCCGAGATTAATTTTAGTGTCAATTAAGGATTGAGGCCTTAGAGAAGGCAGGTGATGAGATTGTGTGAGATGTTGATTGATGAGAAGAGGTTATGGTTGAGGTGAGTTCTATTAAGTACTTAGGGTACTGTAGCGTGGTTTCTAGTGCTTAGTTAATTTCTCTAAGCATTCCTCGTACTGTGTTTTGTACGCCAGTACGTAGTCTTTGACTTACATGTCATTTCTTGAGTTGTCGGTTACGGCGTGGTGCCGAACCTTTTCCTGGTGTTGTCATTTGATTACATGGAGTTGTTTTCACTTATTTGGCTGTCATTTCGAAAACGGTGTTTTCTAAGTTTTGAAAGTAAACTTTTGTATTTAAAAGGAAAAACCCGTTTTCGCCTACCCCCGAATAAACGAACAGTTTTAATACTTATAAAATGATCTTGAGATCTTCTTTGAAATGATTTTCAACTTTTAAAAGCCTGTGATGGCGACTGACGGAGACCGGGGGCAAGACGGTCATTTTTACTGTGTGATTTCTAAAAAGAAAACTATTTTATCACTTGTCTCGAGATTCTGAGATTTTGAGACTTCTTTCTCAAAATCTCGACTTGTAGTATTTTGAAAGGTGGTTTCTTGTTTCACCTTTTCTTCGGATCGTTCTAAGTTTCGGTTAGGAGGCTTGGTGTTGTTCAGTGCACACTTATAGTGTTGCCTTTCCTTTTCTTTGGGTTGTGGATGTCACCATCTAGGTGATTGGGGTTTTTCACTTGTTAGGGGCATGGATGCCGAATGAAATGGTTTGAGTTTTAAAAACCTTTTTCTTAAAAACTATGGAAATCCTTGGGATTCCTCTTTTATTTACTTTCATACTCGGCCATTCGCTTTTGGTTCCCTTGTCCACTTGTGGTGTTCCTTTCTGGTTCATTCGTGGTGTTCTTTCCTTGTTTGGGTATTCTTAACCTTGACATTGTGTCTCGGTTATCTGTTGGTGTAGCATTGGGACTTCTTTTCCCTTGCTTGGGTTCTTGGCTCTTACGTGGTTTTTCTTATCCTTAGTGAGAGTGTTGGTGATTTATTAATATTGTTGGAGATAACAATTGAGGTTTGTTATATATATATTGTATATATATATATATATATATTGATGATAGTGTTATGAGGTAAATGTGATGATGTGATTTATGGCATTGAGTAAGAGATATGATTGAGGTGATCTAGCCTTTGAGAGGTAGATTTTCCCTAGGACTGGGATGAGGTTTGTCGTATATATATATATATATTGTACATATATATATATATATTGAGGATGGTTGTGTTAGTACGCAAGGACGCGGGTGTTTTCCTTCCTGTGTTATCGGGGTGTAGGATTTGAGCCTTCCTTGGTACTATTGGTGGATTTTGTTTCCTGTGGATATTAGAGGTGAGTGTGTTTCCCTCTGTTGGATTTGGTGGTTAGCGTGGTGAGCATTGATGATTGTTAGATTTGACTTGGGTTGTTGTGTACCTAGTGTACGTTGGTGAGAGTAGTGTAGACTGCTGGTGTTGGGTACTTGGAGTACGAGTTTTAGAGACTCATGTTGTGTATTTATATATATATATATATATGTGTGTATATATATATATATATATATGTGTGTATATATATATATATATATATATATATATATATATATATTCCCTATATACTTATGTATACTCGTTTACGATAGTATATGAGCGTGTTGACTTGGGTTTGCGTGGATGAGACTAGTTGGGCTATATTTATATCTTATTAGACGGTTTAGCTTTACCTAAACTATCAGAGGATGTGGTAGTTAGAGTATCTTTTCCCACTGAGCTTATTTGCTCACAGGGGAATTTCATTCGCCCCCTGGTATTCCACGCCAGGTTGCAGGAAATATACAGCTATGGGCAGGATGCGATGCAACGGCAGTTTTCTCTTGCTTTCTTGTTACAGGTTTGGAGTTGCGTTGGGTGATGCGGTTACGGTTGCATCGCGACTGGGTTTGGGGACGGTAGTATTCTTCTTTCAGCTTCTTTACCCATTGTTATGGGATTATCATGTATTTCTTTTGGGAGCCAGTCTGTTGGCATATCCCTGTTGATGTATCTTTTACTTCCTGTATTTATTCTTTCAGGAGATTATTGTATTTATTCTGCACAGCTAGGTGCTTTACTGTATTCTTATTCGAGCATTTGTGGCTCTGTTAATGTTAGAGGGTTTGGAGGGGTTTTGGTTTCTTTCCACTACCTCGGCCCTAGTAGATTGATGAATGTGGGGCTTGGAAGCCATTGTGATTATTGAATTGCTTTGGGCAGGTTATTGTGTTGTGGTTGTTGTCCGGATGTTCCATTTACAAACGGAACTTTGCCGGATTTTCGTTAGATTCCGCTGCTTAGTTTTGTTAGTCATTTGGGTATGAAATATACCATTTCTATCATTAACCCATATGTTTTCATGGTTAATGATGTCTTAGTTGGTCATTCATGTTAAGGATCACATCCTGGATTCCTTGGATGTCCCAGTTTCGGGAGTCTTAGGGATTTAGGGGCGTGTCTGTTGGTATCTGAGGATACTATTGAGTTTCCAGTATTCTACTTGACATGGAGTATATTTTTATTGTTATTCCATGCGTTTATTCTTGTTATTGTTTACTCTAGTGGTCGCTTGGCTTGCATCACCCTTTAGGGGCGTGACAGCATGATATCAGAGCTAGGGACGTTACAGCTTGGTATCTGAGCATTCATTGTAACCCTTTGAGGGTGTTTGATGGTTAAAGGTTATTGGTTCTCTTTTCTCTTTTCACTTTCGTTCACCCCCTGAGTTCTTAGGCTCGGCTTTCGGAGTCCTAGGAAATTCGGGGCGTGACAGCTGGCACTTGTCACATTTCTTCATGTACTGTAATTCGTTATTTTGTATTATCGGCCAGTAGTACCCTTGTCTTATAGCCTTATGGGCTAGAGATCAGCCCTGCATGGTTTCCATATAAACCTTCATAAATCTCTTTGAGGATGTAGTTTGCCTCCGTAGTAGAGACACAACGCAAGTATGGAAGAGAAAGACTCCTCTTATAAAAAACTCCGTTGATGAGAGCATATCTGGTGGCACGAAGCCTTATCTTTCGGGCTTCCATTCGATCTTCTGGTAATTCCCCATCCTGGATATACTTGATGATAGGTTGAGTCCATTCCATACCTTGCTCCACTTGCATGATCATTGTAGTCTCTTCCTGGTGAATACTTAGTTGATGTAAATGTTCCAAGGGAAATATATCATCCTCTGGCTCAATAGTTGTAGCTAAACGGGGTAGGGCATCTGCATGACCATTCTTTTCTCTTGGTATTGGGCAGATTACGCATTTTCTGAATTGACCGATCAATTCCTTTACATTCAGTAGGTAAGCCTTCATTTTTTCTCCTTTCGCCTCATACTCCCCATTGACCTGGCCTGCAACCAGTCGAGATTTGATGTTGACCTTCAGGTAGGGTGCCTGCAAGGTTTGCGCTATTCGGAGTCCTGCTATCAAAGCTTCATACTCTACTTTATTATTGGTAGCTTTAAACTTGAACCGGAGGGCGTAAGGGAATCTTTCTCCCTCAGGAGTGATTAAGAGCAAACCTGTCCCGCTCGCCTGCGAGTTGGATGAACCATCCACATATAATGTCCAAAGCACTTCCAGGTCTATTGGTCCTTCTGCCTCAGGAATGAGTATTTCTTCAACAACTTCAGGGGCTTCTTTTAGAGGATAGGTGAACTCCGCCACGAAATCTGCAAGTGCCTATCACTCTATCGCTGCTCTGGGCTTGTAGCGGATGTCAAACTCTCCCAACTCAATCAACTATTTCACCAAGCGACCGGATGTTTCCGGTTTGTGGAGCACCTGCCTGAGTGGTTGATCAGTAAGGACTGTTATCGTATGAGCCTGAAAGTATGGCCTTAATCTCCTAGCAGAAATAACCAGGGCGAATGCCAACTTCTCCATTACTGGATACCTTTCTTTTGCTCGTCGTAGGGCTCGACTTGTGTAGTATATTGGTCTCTGAATTGACCTATCGTCTCTCATCAGGGCAGAACTTACTACCGTTAAAGAGATAGCTAAGTAAAGTAGAAGTTGTTCCCTTGGTACTGGTCGGGCCAACAGTGGTGGAGAAGCGAGATAATTCTTCAAATCCACAAATGTTTGTTCGCACTCAGGGGTCCACTCAAATGCCTTTTTAAGCACCTTTAAGAAGGGAAGACATCTGTTAGTAGCTCGAGAAATTAGCCTGTTGAGGGCAGCCACCTTTCCCATCAACCGCTGCACATCTTTGGTTAACTGGGGAGACTTCATGTCCAGGATGGTGCGAATCTTTTCCGGATTGGCCTCAATGCCTCTTCTACTGACCATGAACCCCAAGAACTTTCCTGATGATACACCAAAAACGCATTTGGTGTTTTCGAAGCACCTCAAAAACTTCTTCGATGTCCGCCAGGTGATTCTCCTTTTTGACACTCTTAACTAACATGTCATCTACGTAGACCTCCATGTTCCTTCCAATTTGATCTTTGAACATGTTGTTGACCAATCTCTGGTAGGTAGCTCCAGCGTTCTTTAACCCGAAGGGCATGACTTTATAGTAGTAAATGCCTCGGTCGGTGATGAAAGATGTTTTCTCACAATCAAGAGGGTGCATGGGGATCTGATTGTAACCCGAATATGCATCCATAAAGCTAAGTAGTTCATTCTCTGAAGTAGCTTCTACCAGCATGTCAATTCTTGGTAACGGAAAACTATCCTTTGGACAGGCTTTGTTCAAATCTGTAAAGTCGACACAGAGCCTCCATTTTCCATTTGCCTTTTTTACTAGGACCACATTCGATAACCAGTCGGGGTAATGGACCTCTCGAATGAAGTCCGCCTTTAGAAGCTTGTCAACCTCCGACATTATAGTTGCATTCCTCTCTGGGGCAAATGTTCTTTTCTTCTGCTTTACAAGCTTGGTAGTAGAATCCACATTTAGGCGATGTTGCATCACTTGAGGATCAATGCCCGGCATATCTTCATGTGTCCAGGAAAACATTTCTTGATTTTGTTTTAAGAATCGAATAAGTTGATCCTTAACATCATCGGGGGGCAGAGACCCGATGCTTACTATTTTTCGGTTCCCGCCCTCTTCCAGGCTTACCTCTATGAGGTCCTCTATTGGCTCTGGTCGGGGAGTATTTTGACTTGAGACTGATTCGAGACCTTCGATAGTAAGTGATTCTCGTGACCTTCTATCTCTTAGAGCGGCTGCATAGCATTCCTGTGCCATAGCTTGGTTTCCTCTTAAGTCTCCTAGACCATGATCAGTTGGGAATTTCATCAGCAAGTGGTAAGTTGAAGTTATTGCTTTCAATGCATTGAGAGTTGCTCTTCCAAGGGTGATATTATAGGTGGAAGGGAAATCCACTACAAAAAAATCTACCATGATGGTAAGCTGTCTTGGAGCCACCCCTACAGTGAGAGGAAGGGTCATTATCCCCAGTGGAGAAACCTTCTCTCCAGAGAAACCGACTAGAGGCGATTTGGATGGCTTTAACTGGTCTCTTCTAGAGTTGGCAATTTCTAACACGAATTGACCCGTTTGACACGATTATATTTACTGTTATATTTATTTGCTGATTTTTTCTATTCTCTAATTGGTCATGGATTGAAATACATTAATAAATTATTACTAAATCGTGTCAAATTCAATTTCAATTTCATTTTCATTTTTATTTTTTTATTTTTTATTTTTCGTGTTAGATTGTATCATATTTAAAATGTTTGATTTTCGTGTCAACTAGTATCAGATTGCCATGTTGACCCGTGGGTCGACCTGTTGACACGAATTACCAGTCCTAGTCTCTTCCTATACCCATCTTGTTGAAAGCTTCAGAGAATAAAAAATCTGCAGAACTTCCATTGTCGATCAGCACCCGTCGGATAGTAAAATTGGCCACTACCATGGTAATCACTACCGGGTCATCATGGGGATGTTGTACTCCTCGTGTATCATCGTCGGTGAAGGTAGTGACCTGCCCTTCTAGTCGTGGTGATTTGGAAGGTGGAGCAGAGGTATCCACTCCTTGAACCTCCATCATATTTCTAGCCCTTCTCGCATGAGCTTTTCAGGATGATCTTGTTTCCCCACCTCCAGCGAACCCTCCAGAAATCACATTGATCTCCCGAACCGGTTGTTTATCTAGTGTGCGACTTCTTCGGGGAGCATCCTGTCGGCCTTTTCCTTTATCGCCATTGGTCGTGAACCAGTTCAAATGCCCTCATCGAATCAGGCTCTCAATCTGATTTTTGAGGTCGATGCATTCATCTATCGTTTATCCATGGTCGCGGTGAAAGCGAAAAAATCTATCGCGTCCCCTTTTTGATGGATCCAACTTCAGCCTAGGTGGCCAGGATAATAAATGATCATCTTGTATCTGAAAAAGGATCTCGCATATCGGCTTGTTCAATGGAGTGAAGCTAGTGTACTTATCCTGACTCTTTGCAGGTCGAAATGACCTGTCAATAGTCGGTTGGGTTCTCCGGCCTTTAGCTTCTCTCTCATCCCTGGTAGTTATTCCTGGTCTCTTTTTCTCCACCTTCTTTTCTTCAGTCCCTTTTCCTTTTCGGGCATTCATGGCATCCTCCACATTCATATGCTTCTGGGCTTTAACAAGTAGTTTTTCCATCGTCTCGGACGGTTCTTTTGATAAGGAAAAAAGAAACCTAGAAGACTGTAGTCCTCCCATGAAGGCTGTCACTACTACGTTATCATTAACCTCATCAACCTGGAGCATCTCATTATTGAACCGACTTATATAATCTCGAAGCGACTCTCCTTTATCCTGTTTGACGTTTAGCAAGTAGGTGGCGGGCTTCTTATGTCTCCACCCGGCAATAAAGTGCCCGATAAATTTCCTACTTAACTCGTCAAAGTCACGAATAGAACCGGGCCTCAACTTATTGAACCAGACCCAGGCTGACCCCCTTAGGCTGATGGGAAAAGCCCGACACATGATAGCATCTGGGACAACCTGTAGATGCATGAGTGCCTTGAAAGTCTCTAGATGGTCAAGAGGGTCCTTGGACCCATCAAAGTTCTCCAACTGTGGCATTTTGAACTTGTTAGGTAGGGGAACACTCATCACCAAAGCATCAAAGGGGGAATTAGTCTTCTGTAGGAGTTCATCCACAATAGCGGGGCTTTTTCCCTTCATTATCTGTGTCATATCTTCCATCTGTGCTTTCAGATCTTGGATCTGTTGATCCACACCCACGACTTCTGTAAGATCATCGGGAGTCCTGCCTCGTTGGGTGCTCCGGATCTCTGTCCTTCGTTGATCCTGGTTGTGGCTATGCTCTGCCCTTTCTTCCAAATTATTATGTCCTGTTGCATCCAGGGCGGGAGGAATGGGACCATCCAGTCGTTGAAGAAGCAAAGACTTCTGCTGGGTTTGCTGGATCACTTGGTCCATCCCTCGGGCCAAAGCTTGAACCTGTTGTTCTAATACCGTCACACGTTCTGTAGGATCGCTTTGTCTGTCTGGGTCTGAATTTTTGACATTTTCAGAGTTGTGTGATGACCTGTCATCACTAACTTCTTGCTCTCCCAGATAAACACGTCCCTCCTCTTGGCCATCAGGTCAGAGAGGATGCACTGGAGGTAGACCAGTATGGGTCGGTGGTACTCCTTGGTTGGTTGGGAGCAAGGGATCATTGGGTTGAAGGAGAAGATCTCTGGGTTGTCCAGAGGCATCACCCACCTTACTTTTGCTTCGTAGTTTGACCATTCTATTGCTTTTTGGAAGTAAGAAGTTGTCGCTTCCCACAGACGGGGCCAACTGATGATGCGTAGAATGGTCGGGTAGAAAACGATGTCGTTCCTGTCAAAAAGAAAAACAGTGACCGGAAGAGGTACCGGTGGGGTACCGGCCAAATAGGCTCCGACAGTCAAGTTATAACTTGGATCGTTCAGATAAATATAGTAGGAGTAAGGGTGGGTGATTATTGCGTACCTCTTTAGGTTGACCCCAACCCTATATTTACAGGGGTCTTTAATGCGGTGGTCCTGATAGAGCTGTAGCGTGTCGTATATATCTTGACAGTTACCCATATGTATCCTGATAGGATTCTGATAACTACCTGTAGGTATTCTATTGAAATGTGTAGAGTCCTGGTAGTAGGTAGCCGGTTGACAAATCCTTATCTGCAAGTGTCGTACATGTTATACTTATCACAATCTAAAATTTTAAAGTTTTAAAGTTTTAGTTTAATGAGAGATAAGAAAATACTCGTAGAAAATAAAAGAAGAAGAAGCGTAACAAACAAGACATTTTTCGGAAGTTGCCTCTCAAATAATGAATAAATGAAGTAAATGTTAAAATAGAACTTATATATCTTATACAATGTTGTAAGTCACTAAATTACCCTAAAGGGGGTGAATAGGGTTTAAAAATAATTTCTAACTCCTTTTGATTCTTACTAGAACATGCAACAAGATTCAATATTAATTTATAAGGTAAAATATGCAATGAATAATTTCACTTAATTTCAACAAGCTATTTACCACAATATAAATTAAGCATGCATGAACATAAAGTAAGGAGATAGAGATAGAGATAGAGATATTGACACCGTGATTTTTATGAGGTTCGGTAACTCCTACTCCTCGGCTCAAAGAATCCCCTTCCTTGAGACTTTTCCGATCCTCACACTATGGTTTTTCCTTCAATAGGTGGAATAGCAAAACCTTTACAAAAGAGCTAACTAGCTCTTCACACAATCAAGAGAACAATCCTTCCTTGATACAATGGGCTTCACTCACTCAAGATCACAAATTTGTGTATGCAATCAATATATCACTCAAGAAACAAAAACACTCAAAACACTAAGGTTTTTATGGAAGATAGATCAATATAAGCTCAAGAGTTTTTACGTGATATTTCAAGAACTCAAGATATATATATATTCTCATAATATATTTTCAATAAGAGAATAAGCACAAAGCTTGAGTTTAAATCTTCAAAATGATAATAGTGAAAAACGAGATTTTGATCTTTCTTGCTATCAAAAGATTTTTCAGAAGATGCTTGAGAGAAAACTTGAGATGAATAATATTTGGAACATTTCTCACACAAGAACCTTAAGATTTCAATCCATATCTCTTTCTTTATATAGTGTAACACTAGGGTTTGGAGAGTGTATCTCACCCTAGACAATATGGAGAGTAGGACCTGAAAATCAGCAAGCAAAATCATTTCTTTTTAGGCAAAAATATTGTTTAGAACTACTTTTCCTTAAAATCCTGAAGCACCCAGTTTACTGCCTCCATGCTTAGATTTAAAATATTTTTCCCAACAGCTGGGTCAGTCGACTGCCTCAAGAAGGCCAGTCAACTACCTCATGAGTCAGTCCACTACCTTGGATAGGCCAGTCGACTGCCTCAGGCAATCAAAAATGTTCAAAACTCTCTGGTTCAGTCAGTCGGTTGGGTCCTTAACTGCCAGTCGACTGGACACAGTCAGTCGACTGCCTTGGACAGGCCAGTCCACTGCCTCATGCAGTTAAAACGCTTATAACTCACTGGTTCATCCAGTCGGCTGGGTCCTTATTGGCCAGTCGACTGGGTCACAGTCAGTCGATTGCCATTTCATGGCCAGTCAACTGGGTGACTCCAAGAAATATTTTCAAGGTCCATTTTTGATCCGTTTGAGTTCGTTTGATTTAATACTTGAGCTTATAAGACCAATCAATGCATAAGATACCTTGTTACAATATACTCACCCTGACCGATCTACCCCAGGTCTTGAGTCTAGCTTTTGTTCTTTCTTGGATCTTTTTGTCCTTCTTCAAGTTTGCGCTTGAGTTTCCTTATCGCTTCTTGCTTTAATGATCTTTCCGAATCATTTACATGTACTTGCTGAAATACTTAGCTCAAAGTCATATTAGTACCAAACACGGTTTTGAATGTTTTGTTAATATCTAAATAAGATTTATTGTTTGAAATAGAATTTCAAAGCCAACAATCTCCCCATTTTTTATGTTGACAAAACATTTCGTGTTTGCGCATAAATGGTGAAGTATCAAGTGATACTCCCCCTCAATGTGTGCATCTTTCATTTTTATTTGCATGCTCCCCCTTAGGAAATAAATTTTGAAATTTGATACTCATTTATGTAATGCATTGAAAGATAATAGAAACAACATATTTCAATTCATAATTGCGAGTTCGGTACATGTTGTTTTACTACTACACATTACAAAATGATAAAGCATAGAAATGAAACGAAAGATAGCATAAACAACTAACATAAAACATAGGTAACGTCCTATGCTACACAAAATGGACCTATGGCCAAACACAAACACCCTAATTCTCCCCCTTTGATGACATAAAAAAGGCGGAGGGTCACGGCGAAATGTGTCCATGGCAGTGGCGATGCGGTCGATCTTGTCCTCAAGACGCTTCATATCCTCGGCCGTCTTCCTCTGGACCTCCTCATTGCGCTTTTGGGCCTCTTCATTGCGCTTTGCGATTTCCAATATTTGGGTAAGAGTTTCGGGATTTCCCCCGAACCCAAAATCTGGAATATCGAAATCGCTACCAAGAGATGGAAAAAAAGAAGTTGGAGCGTCCGGACGAGATGCCGCAGGAGGAGGAGCATCATGATGAGGAGCAGATGGACCAGCCTGGTCCGCGGAAGGAGCAACCCTAAGTAAGACCAACACTTCATCGACATTCTTACCGATATGCATCTGCTTGAGATGCGTGCAGTCCAGAAAAATCAGATGGTGCTCCGTAGGTTCATCACAGAGTGGCACACCATTCCGACCAAGAAGATACGATAAATGGGTAAGAAAGATGAGTGTTCCTTTATTCTTGTGGCACTCGAGGATCGCCGAGATGAAGAGGAATACAAGAGTGACCTTTCGACCGGTCATGACACAGTAGACAAGAAAAGCTTCCATAATCGATACAAGACTCCGGCTTCCGGACTTGGGCAAAATGGAATATGTGATAATATTGTGCACAATTCGAGCCTCGGGAGTAAGCGAGGAAGAAGGAAACTCAGAAGTGGCAGTGATGGTTTTATTCACTGAGATGGCCCAAACTGCTTCAAGAGGATCGAAATCACTCGAAAAGTACCAAATAGATGGGCAGTAGTAGGAGATACCACCAGGAGGTAGCCGAAAAATAGTATTAATTACTGTTTCGGTGAACTCAACTGATGTGCCCCAACAATGGAACTAAGCTTGGTGGAGAGAAAACGTGGTTGAGGTAGATTTGTCATATTTGTGTAGAAGGCATTGACAACCCACGGATAATGCGGAACATCAAGCGAAAGAAAGACATCCCAACCCATATTTTGAAAAAGATTGAACGTATTAGCGTCAATCTCTTCGCACAAGGGTTGAGTCACAATGCGACTCCGAGCAAACTTGCGATGAATGAAGTTACTTTCGAAACGACAAATATTATCTTCATCACCAAGAAGAGCAGAGAGAGACATCGGACCAGATTCAGGTTCTGAATCAGTGTCCTCATGAATAGGGGACGGAGGTGGAGGAGGTACAGCCGAAGAGCTTCCACCCCTACGGGTGCGTTTCTTGAGGCGCACAACATTGGGAGCCATGAGAGAGATGAGAACCAAGATGATTGAAAGCATTTTGAAAAGAAAACGAAAAGAAATCGTGAAAAAAAAATGAGAGAGAAAAGAGAAACTGAAAAAAAATAGATGTGTATATATGTATATATATATATATGGATATATATGACCATATATGAATAGAAGAGTGGTGATAATGGAGGAGAGGATCGTGGTGTAGTGGGGAAGTGGTTTAAAGGTGATTAAATGGCGTGAAGGAAGGAAGAAATGGGAGAGAGAGTGGAGAGAAGACGAAGAGAAAGAAGAAATAAAACTGGGTTCGCGCAGAGGCAGTCGACTGGCCATATGGAGGCAGTTGACAATCTCATGACCCAGTAGACTGGACGAAGGAGGCAGTTGACTGGCTGAAGATGAATAAAATCAGAAAAAATCACTGGTTGATCCAGTTGACTGGCCGTATACGAGGCAGTCGACTGGCCCTCAAAAACAAATTTCGAAAAATATTTTAAATTTTGAAAGCCGAGATCGTGGACGAGAATTGTGAAAATTTAACTAATTACTTCAAAATCCATGGCCATTCCTAATTCCCTACGAATTTTTGAAAACGGTTCGTCCGAGAGGGGTTTAGTAAAAATATCCGCCAGTTGATTTTTAGTGTCAATAAAAATCAATTCAATGTCACATTTGGCTACGTGATCCCTTAGAAAATGATGCCTAATCTCTATTTGCTTTGTGCGAGAGTGTTGAGTAGGATTCTTTGAGATATAAATAGCACTAGTGTTATCACATTTAATAGGTACGAGATTAAAAACAAGTCCAAAATCAAGTAATTGTTGCTTAATATAAATAGTTTGGGCGCAACAACTACCGGCCGCTACATATTCGGCTTCAGCCGTAGACAAGGTAACCGATGTTTTTTACTTGACCATGAAACAAGAGAGTGACCTAGAAAATGACATGTACCACTTGTGTTTTTCCTATCAGCTCTACAACCCGCAAAATCGGCATCCGAATAACTAGTGAGATCAAGTGTAGTGCCACGTGGATACCATAGTCTTAAGTTAATCATCCCACTAAGATAGCAAAAAATACGTTTTACGGCTAGCAAGTGAGATTCTTTAGGACAAGATTAAAAACGAGCACATAAGCATACACTAAACATGATATCCGGTCTACTAGCAGTTAAATAGAGTAAACTTCCTATCATGCCTCTATATTGAGTAATATCAACACATTTTCCATTTTCATCTTTGTCGAGTTTAATAGAGGTACTCATAGGAGTAATGGCATGTTTGGCTCCCTCCATGCCAAATCGCTTTAGCAAATCTTCAGTGTACTTAGATTGGCTAACAAATAATTCATCCAAGCTTTGCTTGATTTGCAACCCTAAGAAGAAATTCAACTCACCCATCATACTCATTTCAATTTCGTTTTGCATACTAGATGCGAAATCTTTGCAAAGAGAAGTATTTGTGGATCCGAATATAATGTCGTCAACATATATTTGGATAATCAACAAATCATTCTTGACAGTTTTTGTAAAGAGAGTGTTGTCAACTTTGCCTTTAGAAAACCCTTTTTGAAGTAAATAGTCACTAAGTCGTTCATACCAAACTCTAGGAGCTTGCTTTAACCCGTATAAGGGTTTAGATAATTTTTAAACATGATTTGGAAAAAGTTCATTTTCAAAGCCGGGTGGTTGCTTTACAAACACTTCTTCATCTATAGTTCCATTTAGAAAAACACTTTTGACATCCATTTGATAAAGAATGAAATTTCTAGATGATGTAAATGCAAGAATCATTCTAATTGCTTCTAATCTAGCTACGGGTGCAAAGGTTTCATCATAGTCAATGCCCTCTTTTTGATTGTAACCTTGAGCTACCAATCTTGCTTTATTTCGAATAATCACTCCATTTTCATCATTTTTGTTTCGAAAAACCCATTTAGTGCCTATTATAGTTTGATGTGTGGGTTGAGGGACTAAATGCCAAACTTGATTGCGTTCAAATTGATTTAGTTCCTCTTGCATAGCCATGATCCAAGAATCATTACATTGAGCTTCGTAGAAGTTCTTGGGTTCAATATTAGACACAAACGCCATGTGGTTGCATAAGTCTCTAAGTTGAGATCTTGTGCTAACACCTTGTGAAGGGTTACCTATGACTTGGTCAAGAGGATGGTTGTGCATAATCCTCCAAGATTTAGGAATGGAGCAAGTCAAGTCATCATTAGATTGATTTCCAACTTCACTCTTATCCATTTGCCTACTTGATGAGTTAGAGATATTGAGATTATTGAAACTATCCTCAATTCCTACAACTTCATCATCATCTAGGTGAACTTTAGGTGAGGGTAGAGGTAGTGATTCATCAAAAACAACATGGATAGACTCTACCATGGTTAAAGTCCTTTTGTTAAAGACTTTAAATGCTCTACTAGTTGAGGAATACCCTAAGAAAATTGCTTCATCCGATTTGGAGTCAAATTTTCCCAAGTTATCTTTATCATTTAAAACGAAACATTTACAACCAAACACTTTGAAATACCCAATATTGGGTTTCCGACCATTCCACAACTCATACGGAGTCTTACCTAATTTCATTCGGATGATAACTCTATTTATGACATGACAAGCGGTATTTACCGCTTCAGTCCCAAAGACTTCGGGGAAGGTTGTGTTCATTTAACATAGTCCTAGCCATTTCTTGTAAAGATCTATTTTTCCTTTCAACTAACCCATTTTGTTGAGGAGATCTTGGAGCCGAGAGATCATGAGATACACCAAATTCATCACATAATTTCTCTAGATCTTGATTGTCAAATTCTCTACCCCTATCACTTCTAATTTTCTTGATTTTCAAATCTTTTTCATTTTGAATGACTCTATAAAATTTATCAAGAATGAAGTGAGTTTCATTTTTATGAGCAAGAAAGTGAACCCAAGTAAATCTAGAGTAGTCATCTACTATAACAAGTACATAGAATTTCCAGGTTAAGCTAGCCGTTCTCTCCGGACCAAAGAGGTCCATATGAAGTAACTCTAAGGGTCTAGAAGTGGTGATATCTTTCTTTCTCTTGAAAGAAGATTTCACTTGCTTACCTATTTGACATGCACTACATATTTTATCTTTTGAAAAATTAGTCTTCGGGAGACCTTTGACTAATTCATTTTTCAACAAACGTTGAATGAGGTCCATACTAGCATGTCCTGAGCGTCTATGCCATAACCAACTATTTTCACTCGATGTGACAAAGCACTTAACATCTTGTTCATTTAATTCACATAGCAACACAGTATATAAATTTCCATTTCTCTTTGCATT
Organism: Cornus suecica; assembly: GCA_963922005.1. Lineage (NCBI taxonomy): Eukaryota > Viridiplantae > Streptophyta > Magnoliopsida > Cornales > Cornaceae > Cornus > Cornus suecica. The sequence goes on from OY998242.1 coordinate 39,970,722, forward strand.
GAACAATTGTTTTCCATCTTTCTCAACTATGCATGCATTTGACCTAAAGATAACATCATAACCTTTATCACAAAGTTGGCTAATACTAAACAAGTTATGCTTTAAACCATCAACTAAAAGTACGTTATCTATAGCTAGAGAAGGAGATATACCAATGGATCCAATTCCAACAATTTTGCCTTGTGAGTTGTCTCCAAAAGTAACGCTTCCTCCTTCATAAGATTTTAGGGACATGAATTTTGATTTGTCCCCCGTCATGTGACTTGAACATCCGCTATCAAGGAACCATATTTCTTTTGAGGCCGACTTCAAGCATACCTACAACACAACGTTACGTGACTTTTATTGGTACCCAATCTATTTTGGGTCCATTATGGTTAGAAAGAGATGCAATAGTTCCTTTAGGAACCCAAAATGATTTAGTTACCAAATTTTATTTTGCACGTAGAGATGCAATGGTTCCTTTTGGAACCCAAAACATTTTTGAGACAATTTTCTTCTTCTTTCTTAGAAAACATGCATTTGCTTTGTGACCTCTTTTCTTGCAATAGTAGCATGAGACATGGTTGTGATCAATAGAAGTTGAGAATGAAGATTGTTTTAAAAAAGTATGCTTTAATGATTTTCTTTTCTTTAATAAAAGTGCATCTTTGTTGAATGCATCATATCCTAAGCCGCATTGTCAAAAGAGTTTCTTTGTATTCCTAGCATGATGCTCAAGTTTTCTTTTCCTTTTGTGAATTTTTATAAGATGTTTATTTGATCATCAATAGTCTTTTTCAATAAAATATTTTCCTCTTCTATCTTCACACTTTTGTCATTTGTTGCATTTACATCAACTATGGTGTGACAAGTAGAATTACATGAAGATTTAGATTTCTTGAGCAAACTATGTTTCTTAGCTAGTTTTTCAAACTCATCATACAAATTTTCAAATGCATCTTGTAATTCATTATGAGAAAATAAAAGTTCATCATATGACAAAATGGAATTATCTAATGCATGTAAATTTAAATGTACCTCATCTTCATTTTCCATGAGGCAAAGATTTGCAATTTCCTCACCATTTTCTTCCTCATCCGAATCACAAGAGTCATAATCATCCCATGTTACATTCATGGCCATTTTGTTTGGTCTTTTCTCGTTCTCCTTTTTGGGCTTGAAACACTCATTTCTATAGTGCCCCGGTTTACCACAATTGAAGCATGTAATGGACTCCTTCTTGGTGTCTCTCCTCTTGGTTCGTTGCTCTTTGAGAACCTCCGACCTTTAGCCTTCTTTCGTTGAAGAAATCTCTTGAATTGTTGAATGATCAAGGCAATGTCTTCATCAACCTCTTCTTCGATTCTCTCATTTGCTTCACTTTTAGTTGAAGCTTGCAAGGCTATACCTTTTTTAGGCTTGGCGTCTTCTTCACGAGATTTTAAGGTAATTTCCCATGTAAGGAGTGACCCGAAAATCTCATCGAGACTCATAGTGCTAAGATTGTGTGCTTTTTTAATGGCCGTCACCTTTGCATCCCATTTGACCGGAAGGCTTCTAAGGACTTTGTGTGCCGCATCGGATCTAGGAATAATTCTACCAAGATGTTTTAGTCCATTCAAAATATTAGTAAAACGAGACATCATAGAATTTATATTTTCATCTTCTTTCATGGCAAATAGTTCATATTCATGTATGAGTATATCAATTTTAGATTCTCTAACTTGAGTAGTTCCTTCATAAGTAAATTCAAGTTTATCCCACATTTCTTTGGCCGTGGAGAAAGTAAAGACTCGGTTAAATTCATTTGGACTTAAGGCACAATTTAGATTAACCTTAGCTTTGGCATTAAATGACATAAGTCTACGCTCATCATTATCCCATTCGTTGGGCAATTTGGGAATAGTTTTTCCATCAACCACTTTGGTAATAGTAAAAGGTCCATTGACAATAACTAGCCAAATTTGATAATCAATAGCTTGAAGAAAATCTATCATTCTAGTCTTCCAATAACTATAGTTTGAACCATCAAACCATGGGGGTCTATTGTTAGATTGTCCTTCTACATGAGTGACTATGTTTGAGGCCATGATCATTCTCTAGGACGGTTAAGTCTAAAACAAGTAGAGATTAGGTTCTGATACCAATTGTAAGTCATTAAATTACCCTAGAGAGGGGGTGAATAGGGTTTAAAAATAATTTCTAACTCCTTTTGATTCTTACTAGAACATGCAACAAGGTTCAATATTAATTTATAAGGTAAAATATGCAATGAATAATTTCACTTAATTTCAACAAGTTATTTACCACAATATAAATTAAACATGCATGAACATAAAGTAAGGAGATAAAGATAGAGATATTGACACCGTGATTTTTACGAGGTTCAGTAACTTCTACTCCTCGGCTCAAAGAATCCCCTTTCTTGAGACTTTCCCAATCCTCACACTATGGCTCTTCCTTCAATAGGTGGAATAGCAAAACCTTTACAAAAGAGCTAACTAGATCTTCACACAATCAAGAGAACAATCCTTCCTTGATACAATGGGCTTCACTCACCCAAGATCACAAATTTGTGTATGCAATCAATATATCACTCAAGAAACAAAAACACTCAAAACCCTAAGGTTTTTATGGAAGATAGATCAATATAAGCTCAAGTGTTTTTAGGTGATATTTCAAGAACTCAAGATATATATATATTCTCATAATATATTTTCAATAAGAGAATAAGCACAAAGCTTGAGTTTAAATCTTCAAAATGATAATAGTGAAAAACGAGATTTTGATCTTTCTTGCTATCAAAAGATTTTTCAGAAGATGCTTGAGAGAAAACTTGAGATGAATAATATTTGGAAAATTTCTCACACAAGAATTTTAAGATTTCAATCCATATCTCTTTCTTTATATAGTGTAACACTAGGGTTTGGAGAGTGTATCTGACCCTAGACAATATGGAGAGTAGGACCTGAAAATCAGCAAGCAAAATCATTTCTTTTTGGGCAAAAATATTGTTTAGAAATAATTTTCCTTAAAATCCTGAAGCACCCAGTCGACTGCCTCCATGCTTAGATTTAAAATATTTTTCCCAACGGCTAGGGTCAGTCGACTGCCTCAAGAAGGCCAGTCGACTGCCTCATAACTCAGTCGATTGCCTTGGATAGGCCAGTCGACTGCCTCAGGCAATCAAAAATATTCAAAACTCTCTGGTTTAGTCAATCAGCTGGGTCTTTAACTGCTAGTCGACTGGGCACAATCAGTCGACTTCCTTGGACAGGCCAGTCGACTACCTCATGCAGTCAAAACGTTTATAGCTCACTAGTTCATCCAGTCGATTGGGTCCTTCTTGGCCAGTCGACTGGGTCACAGTCAGTCGACTACCATTTCATGGCCAGTCGACTGGGTGACTCCAAGAAATATTTTCAAGGTCCGTTTTTGATCCGTTTGAGTTCGTTTGATTTAATACTTGAGCTTATCAGACCAATCAACGCATAAGATACCTTGTTACAATATTCTCACCCCGACCTATCTACCCCAGGTCTTGAGTCCAACTTTTGTTCTTTCTTGGATCTTTTTGTCCTTCTTCGAGTTTGCGCTTGAGTTTCCTTATCGCTTGTTGCTTTAATGATCTTTCCGAATCATTTACTTGTACTTGTCGAAACACTTAGCTCAAAGTCATATTAGTACCAAACATGGTTTTGAATGTTTTGTTAATATCAAAATAAGATTTATTGTTTGAAATAGAATTTCAAAGCCAACAAATGTATTTTTTCTTTTCCGGCAAATTTGGAATTATATTGTACTTCAGGAAGTTCGACCCTAAGTCAAATAATTTGTTAATTAGAATGGCATTTTCATATGTAACTTGACAACAGTGGACATAATCTTATGTTATGTTTGGTATGCATGAATGGAATGGAATGTAATAACTATTATTATTCTATTGTTTGTTTGTAATATAAAGTACATTAGGAATGAAATGTGTTTAGAAGGAAATTTTTCGAAAGTACCCCACTTAATAATAAAGATTTAATTTTAATAAAATAATATTTTTTTTTGTAATTTTTATACAAAAAAAAATGTTGAAAAGTAGCGGGAATAGTAGTGGCAGACAATGGAGGTGGTGGTGGTGGAGGAGGTGGAAGGCGGCTGCATTTTGTTTATTTAAAAAGTAAAAGGGTTATTTAGTAGTTTTATGTTTTAAAAAAATTACTTAAGGAATTGAATGACCATTCCATAAATTTAGTAATGGAATAAATTTTTATTCCCAAAAATGAATTTTGCATTTTTTGAGAATGCTCATTTTCCTTCTAAAGAGCATGCCAAACATAAGAATAGAATGAAAGAATATTTCATTTCATTCCATTCCATTTCTGCATACCAAATATAACATTAGTTTATTTGATTATTGTGAAAGAGTAATCTCCAACATCATAGTTATTGAAAAAGCTTTAAGAGTAAATAAGCCATCATCAATATATTCCTTATTTTAAAAAATTAGAGGTGATAATTACACATTTTTTATTAAAAAATTTAATCATGAAAATGTCTCTAATACTTGAATTCAATAAAAGGGACAATAATTGTTTTCTAAATAATCTAAAGCTTCAAGACAAATACGATATATACAAAATACGTGGCATGTTTGGATTCTACTAATTGTAAACAAAATACAACCAATAACTTCAAAAATAACATTCCCAAGTCAATGCGATAAAATAAAATAAAGTATAACAATTATGTATATTAAAAAATTAAAAAAAAATTGGTGGGGGCACATATGTTCTGTATATAGGTCCGTGAGAGAATGTGAGTAATGGAGGAATATGGATTCTTGACAAATACGTTACAGAACACGTGGCATATTTGGACTCTAATTGTATAAAATTGTAAACAAATGACAACCAATGAGTTAATTTCAAAAAGGAATGACAAATCATTATGAAATATGAATTGAATTAGTGAACACAATCAAATCCAAAAGTCATTAGGAAATCCAATTGCTACTATAACAATCCTTCCTTGGTTACCTAGAGCTCTAAGACAATAAGGACACCCAATTTGATAAAAACATATCTCATTGTGTCACGGTATAACAAAACCGACTTATTCAAATTGAGTCCATGTCCTATTAGAATTAGTCTCCTCAATTTGATACGTTTTATCCAATTTTAAAATCTTCTAATATTTTCTATTTATTTATTGCTAATCACGTACAACCCTAAAAGAATATTTTTATACTCTCAAATTAGCAAAAGCCCATATAGATCCCTTCTCCCTCTCTAAAGCCATAGAGATATACACATAGAGATATATACATATCGTATATAAATGATGAAGATGACCATAATTGTGCGATCTCAAGGTCGACGTGGCCGAGACAAAACAATGACGGTAGTATTTTACGTGCCAACCAAAACAAGAAGTGTTCGTAGGCATGCAAACAAGAGACAACGTGGTCTCCCTTTATCTGCAGCAAAGCTTAGTCCTGAACAACTCGAGAAGAAAATAGCAAAGCTCAAGTACTCAAGAGACTACTCTTTTCTCTTCCCTCATATTGACGATAAACCACAATTTGGGATGTCAATTAAACCCGCTAAACCGGCTTAGGATCATTCTAATCCTATAATATGTAGATAAATATTTTTCATTTGTTTTGTAATTTTTTTTGTATGATTTCATATTTTGACAAATTTTTTGTTTATTTTCATTGTAAAATCTATGATTATACATGAAAAAAGTGTCAGCAATTTGTTGTAAATTTGTTCAAGTTTGAGTTATTTTTTATTTTATTTTATTTTTTCATAAAATACCAGACGGATTTGAAAAAGGATTGCCTCGTCCCCAACCCGTCCGTCATACAAGCGCTTGTATCAATCAAGAAATAAAAGTATGTACGTGTTAAGTTTTGATGAATAATGCTGATAGATAATTTTCAATATTTTTGGGGATATATATATATATATATTATATGTTTGACGTCAATGATATTCTTTGCAACTCATGAACATATATAGTATGTTATTTCCACTACAATAATAGTTCAGATCCTAATCTCATCTTTGAAATTTAAAACCCTTCATGCATCAATAATTTTATCACTGACGGTAATCAAAAACCAAAAACTAAAAATTTACATATATGTAAATATATGCATCAAGACTAATGAAATTTGAGGTCTTAGCCAAAAAGTAAATTAGGGGCCTTTTTTTTATATATAAATCACTAATATCTTTTTCTATTATATCATCTTCTATTTCCTTGTTCATTCGTTGAATTTTTAATTAATTTTTTTGTTATATTTGATTATTACTAGTAACAAATATATCAATAACTCTTTTTTTAAATTCAAGTAATTTATTTATTCTTTTTTTTTTTCCTTAACTTTTTCATATCCGAATGCATACTTTTGAGTCAACATAATCAAGCATATGAATATAATCAATCACATATTATAAATAAAACAAAGAACTTTAGAATAATAAAATTAATAAACTAAAAAATAAATTTAAGTAAAGAACAATAAAATGTGATTTAGTAGAGTGAGATTGATAACATTATTAAATATATTGGTTTCAATAAAGAAGTGATTATTGTGAACGAGATATAATTCCAAATATAGATAGCAATAATATTTATATAAAAAAAAAGTACAGGAAACAAATACTGTATAATTTATTAGGAAAATATTTATGTGTGTATATATATATAAGCCACCTTAAATTTTGGAGTGTGAACATAGGCCGCTATCTAAATGACCTAACTATTAAGTCGGCCTGATAAAAAAAATGGGCAAACTACATATTAGTCAACATAAGGCACCCAATTTAAAAATCAGTTAACTTTAACCTTCAAATTACAATTTCATAAACTTAGTCAAACTAATTACATATAGGTAAAGAATTATGTAAAAGGTCCAAAATATCCTCCATGCACATATGTAAAATATCAAAATACTCCCCTCACCATCCTCCTCCACCACTCCCCTCATAAACATGTTAAATAAATAAATTTCTGAAAAATAAATATAAAAAATATGTAAAAAAAAATTCGAAATTCAAAAAATAGAAATATTAATGAAAAACAAAATTTAAGGAAAAATATATTTTTTCGAAAATATAAAATGTATTAAAACATCTTTTTACTCAATTATGCAATTCTTTCTCCCTGCAACTTTTTGAACCATTGCAAAAATATTTTGAACAAATCATAATCAATCTGCAAGGCCATGTAATGGCAGAATGCAACCATAAGGAAAATTGAGCAGTAGTACCAATGACAATAATGTCATAATCAATCAAATAATCCATTACAATAGTACCAATGACCAAGTACAAAATATCTAATGGCAGAATACAACCATAAGGAAAATTGAGTCTACAGAAAAGAGATCTAGAGTAGTAATTTATCCAGACAGTGGTGTTTTGCAGTTTCGTCTGTTATGTCCCGGTTCATTACATCTAGAACAGTGCATGGTGATGTTTTGGTCTTGAAATTGTGACTGGATTCTTTTTGTACGAGGTCGACTAGGAGGGCACTTAGCAGATGGAGGCCTAAGATGCATTATGCTATCAATCTCATTCAACAGTGGCATGTCATGCGTTGGAACAGGTGACATAATTTCTTTATAAATTGCTTGTTTCTTTTCGAAACACAAATTTGGATCAACCATCTCGTAAATGTTTTGAGAATATGTCTCGATAGCACAACAAGCGTGTGCGCATGGGATGCCAGTCATAGTCCATTCCATACAACTACAGAAAGATTCTTTACCGAGCAAAACCTTGAACCCTCGTTTTTTCAAATCATAAACCACGCATTCCGTAGGACCACAAGGCATGCATGAAAACCCATGTGAAGCTATTTGTTTCCCCTTCAGTTTATCTTCAACATTTGGTCCAACAGGTTTGGACCATCTTCCAATTTCCATTTTTTTCCTGTACAAAAATTCAGTTAGTTTTGTTAAGTGGCCATCCATTAGCCTCATAATTGAAAATAATATCTCTTCTTTAATCCAATCATTAAATGATTCGCCTTGATTTGTATACATGAAATCCCAACATCGTAATGGAAAAAGAGCATTGGCCCAGTGCTCGGGTCCATTGTCTAACACCCAATCTTATTAAGTAACTCCATCCGAAAGTGTGCCATTTTTTGCAATGCTTTCTCATATGCCTCTGTTGTTCTAGCATAGGCAATCTTATTAAGTAACTCTTTTGCCGTATCCTTGGATTTACCACGCAATTTCATAAATCTAGTAAAATTTTCTATTAAATGCCAAAGGCACTATGAGTGACACTGTGAACCAAAAACATCTTTAACCCCACTTATTAGGCTTGGATGTCTATCCGTCATGATAGTTACAATGCGTTCTCGTAAAAACCACAACCAATCCTCATCATTTTCTTCAGAAACTATACCATAAGCTAAAGGATACAACCCATCTTCAGCATCATATGATGTGGCACCAAGCAGTGTTCCCTTGTAATTTCCACTTAAGTGGCGAGCATCTATAGATAAAATGGGTCTGCAACCGACTTTAAATCCTCTTATCGAGCATCCATATGTTACAAAAATTTGTTTGAATTTTTTGTCTTCTATGCATGTCCATTCTGCAATAATGCCGGGTATTGATTCCTTCAGTCGTTGACACATCCAAGGAATCAACTTATAACTATCTTCCGGCTTCCCATCAATAACTTCTTTTACATGCTCCTTTGTTCTCCAAGATTGCATGTAGTTTATTTTGACTCGAAACTCATTCTCCAAATCTTTGCCAATTTGTCTAGGCACATATGTAGGAGTTTCTCGAATCTCGTTCATCACAATCCTTCCCAAATACTTCGAATGCACAACTGGCTTAAAATTACTTACATCTTGTACAGTATGCATGTGAACATTTTTAAATTTTTTCACTCTTACCACATCAGATTGCCCTTCACATCCGGCTGTTACTTTCCATGGGCAGTTTTCAACCTTACACTTGATACTGTAATACGACCGACTGTTGTTCATATACTTGAAACCAAAGCGATCAGTAAATGCAAATAAAGTAATTGCCTCTTTAAATGCATCCGGACTTTCAAATAGTTGTCCTTCTCCCATAAGTTTTTGAACCTGCCCATAAGTATTTTGACATGGGTTGGAAGTAAATTCTTGAAAACTGGTGTTGATCATGTCATTGCTCAACGATCTTGATCTTCCACAATCTTCATTTGACGTCCTTCAAAATATTCAAATTATTAGAGGATCTATAAATTACTAATTTAAAAATTATTTAAATGTATATTTAATTTATTACAAAGGTAAAGTACCTGAAGTTGATGCGAATTGACAATGAGTCTAATCCATCAATATAAACATTGATCGTGTTGTCATTTACCAAAAACATTGCCCTCATACTAAGATCATTAGACAATCGCAAGAGTTCGCACTTGTCCATTTTGCTAGTATACCATATCACTTTCTCATGAACATCAATTGAGAATTGGTTGCATAATATTTCTTTGAATGCGACATATGTAGTATTTGTCTTTATCACAATAGCATCCGTTACACCTCCAATGTACGTAATGCTGTTACTTTCATCAATTACTTTTTTTCCACCATAGCGACAAAAGCAAACGACGTCTCTGACTTCTGTTTCCATAATTGTTTGACGTTTTCTATCATTATAAAAGATAATATTAAAAAAGAGGAGTTATCAAAAAATAACTTTAGTAGAAAACGAAAAAAGAATAGACAAACTGAGGTAATAGATGATTTGTTCCTTAGAGTTTATATCTCAAATTCATCAAACACTTTCTGTGCTTCAAACCAAACATTTTATAGTTTCACTACAAGAGGCACACTATACATATCTCACATTGTCATCTATACAAACAAATATTATATTGTTTATTCAACTAGACATTTCATTAAACACCTTATGTGCATCAAACCAAACATTCTATAGTTTCACACAATATATCTCAAATTGTCATCTATACAAACAAAGACTATGGATGTATGGTTATTCTTTAAAACAAAAATAAATTTCAGAGTAGGAAGACCATTAATTTATGCATGAACATGTAAGTAGGAGCATAAATAAATGTATAAAACGATTAACTATAGTGTGCAAGACTGTAATTAATTTCATCGTGATGTTTTCTGCCTTAATTGGTTTCCTTCACGTATCTTTTGTCGCTGACACCGGCCCTTCCAAGCACAAATATTGGATGTAGTTTGCGTAAGGAAGGAAAGTATACAAAAGAGAAATTTAGGGTAAAACGATGTTTGGTACTTTTGATAGAGTTTGGAGGGCACTTTGGTCACAAAATAAAAAAGTTTATGCATATGTAATTAGTTTGATAAAGTTGACTAAAGTGAAAGAAGGAACTTAAAGTTAATCGATTTGTAAATTGGGTGTCTTATGTTGACTAATATATAGTTTGCCCTAAACAAATATAACAAACACTCTACTATCAACACATTAATTTAATCAATGCAAAAGTGCAAACGGCCCCAAACTTTCAAGTGAGAAAAATTCACTCCTGAACTTTAAAAGTGAGCAAATTTTTCATGAACTTTATCAAAGTGAGCAAAATATCCCCCTGAACATTAAAAGTGAGCACTCATTTATGCATTTACTCATTTACTCCTTTATCATTTTGTTCATTTTACTGATTTATTCGTTTATCCTTAGTAAAACTAAAAAAATGGTGAAAAACTAAACTATGTTTTTTTAGAAGTAAAACTAAACTAATTTGTCAATTACTTAATTATAATTTAATTATTTTAATCATTTTAAATTTTCATTCTATATTTTAATTCCAAGCTTGTTTAAATTATTTTATTTTTAAAATTTTATATTTTATATGTTATGTTTTATATTTTACTTAAAACTAACAATTCAATTGTAATAAGCCTAATTATATTCAAATTCCATCACTAAAACCTAATATAAGTTGGATTATATTAAATATAAATAAATTAAAAATGTAATAGTAGTAGAAGGATAGAAATTTCACCATTTTTAATTTTTTTTGATTTTTAGGGTTATACATACAATTAGTCTTATTACAATTGAATTGTATTAGTAGTGTTTTAAGTGAAATCTAAAACATAACATATAAAATATAAATTTCCAAAAACTATAATAAGTAAAACAAGTTTGGAGTTAAAGTATAATATGAAAATAAATAAATAAATAAATAAATATATATATATATATATATAATAAGAATTATAATTAAGTAATTAACAAATTAATTTATTTTATTTCTAAAAAAATAATAATTTACTGTTTTAAATTTTTGTTTGATTATTACTAAGAATAAATGACTAAATTCTTAAATGAGTGAAGGCAGTAAAGTGCTAAAAGGTTAAATGGGTAAATGCACAAATGAGTGAATGGGGCAAAATACTTACTTTTAAAGTTTAGGAGGATATTTTGCTTACTTTGGGAAATATCAGGGAAAATTTTACTCACTTTTAAAGTTCAAGGGGTATTTTGCCTTTAATCAAAGATTGAATTATACACTTAAGGGTTTAGTCCCAAGATACCCCCTTAACTTCAAAAATGGTAGAAAACCCCCCAAACTATGTTAAAATTTGAAAATAACCCCCCTGAACTATTCTTGTCCAATAAACCCCCCTAAACTGTCAAAAAAATTAAAAAAAAAAATATTATATTCAAATGATTTTATAAGTAACTATAATATCCTTTCTTATTGAATTAACTTAATACATTTTTATTATTAACAAATATTATGAAATAATTGTTACAAATTTGATGGCATAATCTATATTCAAATTTGATATATTAACACATGGTTTTTATAATTAATTAAAAAAAATTATACTTTTAGATTTTTATAAAAAAATTGAGTTTAAAGTATTAAAATATTAAGTATTCAAGACTTTTATACACATAACATGAGAAAAATAATTTTTGTTATTGATGCGTGTCAGGTGTATACAAAATATGTGGTTAAAAATGACACATTAACGACGCTAGGTTTTACGCTACGCAAACACACGTATCAATTGTAAAATAGCAATGACTTGAGTAAGAGATATCGATCTCATAGAGAATAAGATTGTTCACTTTAACAATTCAAAATTACTGAATTATATTTTCTAAAAATGGTGTGTTTGGGTGGTCGAAGACCAAATTATTTATTTTAACTAAAATTATCTAGAAAGCAAATTAAATTCGTTGTGATTCAGATGAGAGATAAAACTACGGTTTTCATCGTTCAACCACTAACTGCATAATATAGTTCATCACTGTATCAACAGTAAAGGGCAATCCATAACTGTGAATCAGATCGTACTGCAACTAGCTAAATACGACCCCAAAAAGAAGTGTCATCAACCGGATTGCGACAACCCATCTCATGACTGACCTAACTAGTGCATGCCAATTATATTACTCTAATATACTCATAATGCATGAAAATAAACTAAAACATGTCTATATTAAACCGCCAAGGCATGGCCTGTGTCAACCTAGGGTCTTAAGTTTCATTACCATCATTATGTAGAAAACCATAATTAAGCATCCGAGTTCCAGCCCATAGTGAGTAATCATAGTTGTGCAAAATAATACATTCATTCCATCTAAGACAAGAATTTAGAACAAACATATAATTTTATATTGCAAATCAGTACGGTCTCTTAACTACTACAATCATCACAGTATGGTCAACAGTTTCCCCTCATTACAATTGAAAACAATGAAAGAACTACATTACTTGGCTAGGGTTTTGCTAGAAAACCCTAAATACCGAGTTAGTTGGCCATAGTGGAAGGATACTGCATCGGTGATGTAGAAACGATCTCCATGGTCTTCTTCTTCGGATCTCTAGGTTTGATTACGGCTCTCAACAGTAGCAAGTCTGAATGAATGAATCTCTCTGAATGAACGTGAACCTCCAAAACTCATGACTGAACCCCCTTAATGAACTCCATATGATCATGTATATATAGGCAATGATATAGAGAGGTCATTTTCAGTCTTTTCACTCCTCACCTCCTGCAAACCCTAACTTCTGATATATATAGGTGTATATACATGTATATAAAGGTCTGGAGTCACAGACACATCTTCAAATCGAACCGGGGGTAAAATAGGCAAAAACCATCGAAAAACCATAAAACTTGTCGTAAATACGCTTCAAGCGTATGTCCAAGCGCAGCGTACCTCCAAGTGTAAAAATGATTTTTCCAGCCACTTTTGAAACTGAAAACGTCGCACAAGCGTAGGTATTTTATGGAAAACCATTTTTCTCCGTGTATGCACCAAAATGACCACTTTGAACCTGCGATATTTTTTTGGGAAAATTACATAAACTACCCCTAAACTATGACCTAATTGTATGCGGTATCCCTTACGTTTCAATAATATCATAAACTACCCTTAAAACCATCTCTGTTGTAACACTTAGCCCATTCTGTTCAAAGTTAACGCTGGAAACTTTGTGTATTGGTCAATAAAGGTTGTTTTTGTAGTGAACTTCCATTTTTGCCCTCATATCATTGCATGTTCCAATTTTCCATACAAAATTACTTAAATACCCTAATTTTTTTGAATTTATATATAATGTTCCAAAATATGAATTTGTTTTTCGAAAAATAATTTTTTTGCGAAAAAGTATATATTATGTTCCAAAATATGAATTGTTTCCGAAAAATATATATTATGTTCCAAAATATGAATTTGTTTTTTTGAAAAATAATATTTTTGCGAAAAAGTATACATTATGTTCCAAAATATGATTTTTTTCCGAAAAATATATATTATGTTCCAAAATATTATTTTTTTGCAAAAAAGTACTTATTATGTTCCAAAATATGAAGTTTTTCCAAAATATATATATTATGTTCCAAAATAAGATTTTTTTGCAAAAAAGTACTCATTATGTTCGAAAATATGAATTTATTTCCGAAATATATTTTTTTTTTCGAAAAATATATATTATATTCCAAGATATGATTTGTTTGCAAAAAATTACTTATTATGTTCCAAAATATGAATTTATTTCCGAAAAATACTTTTTTTGCGAAAAATATATATTATGTTCTAAAATATGATCTTTTTCGAAAAATATTTTTTTTGCGAAAAATATATACTATTATGTTCCAAAATATGATATTTTTAAAAAAATATTTTTTTTGCTAAAAATATATACTATATTCCAAAATATGATTTTTTTCTGAAAATAATTTTTTTTCAAAAAATATATATTATTTTCTCTGAAATAATTCATATTTTGGAAAATAATATTCTCCCTCCGAAAAATATTTTTTTTGCGAAAAATATATATATATTTTTGAATTTATAATTTTTGGGGCAAAGTGGACATCGTGGGAGTTAGTTGATAAAACTGGATAGTATATTGGGTTTCTTGAAATTAACACTAAAATAGAATATAAAACAAGGGCTTTTAAGTAAATTCACGCACAAATCTGACTGGGGTTGTTCTAAGGGGTAGTAACTGATATTATTCAAATGTTAGGGGTACTCTCTGCAATTAGGTCATAGTTCAGGGATAGTTTGTGTAATTTTCCCATATTTTTTTGCTGAAGCTGACGGCTTCTGGAAATACCATTTTGCCATCCGGGAGCTATTTTTGTCTCGAACTGCCTCTTTAACTCTTCTCTTTGGATAGAAAGAACATACACTTTAGTTAATTCACCGAAGCTAGCTCCATTTCTTCGTTAAGCTCCTGAAACATGCTTTAACATAATAAAAACATAAAAATACCAAATAATAAAATGAAATGACGTAATAATAGTGAGTTAAGGGGTCAAAATGTCTAATAATTGACACCTGTCACACCCCCAAACTTACATATTGCTAGTCCCTTAGCAATAAACTCAGTGAACTTCTTGTGATGATTTTTATTTTAACTAATCTAACATAATCCCTTGCTTTTGTGAGAGTTGACGATTATACTTAGCACGTGTAACAAACCTTTTAAACACATAGGTTACCCTTAGTGGATGAGTGAAGTCTCATGAAGGTTTCCAATGATGGTACCTACAAACATCTAAGTTCTCTATAATCACGCAGTTATGAGTCCACACACAAGTTCAATTAAGTCATGATATAATGTAAAAGACAGCATGTATACAAATACTTCCACTCACTACCGAACAATAATTATATCGAACTTCGTGTCATGAATGGTTCCCACTTAAGTGAATGATTTCGTTATTTTTTACTCTCAATCAAGACAACCTTCAGTGATCTTGTGAACATTCGATTACGATATTTCAATTTCTCTTCTCCCATTTCATTGATCAAATTTTTGCCATTTTTGATAAAAACATATATTTTTATCTTTCCACTTTTATCCCTTTTTGTCTTTCTAAGTCTCCAGACTTTCTAGCGGGGATTTTTAGTCCCGATCAAATGGGCCCGAGCTTCTTCTATGGGATTTATGATCTTCAGTCTTCTCCCTTTTAAACGCAAACAGTGATATTGGTGATACCAAGGCCCGGTTACTCAGCTTGAAGAACTATTTTTTGCATTTTATTTTCTTAAAATAATTTTTTCAACTTTCTCCATTTCAACCATAACATCTCCCCTTCTCCCCTTTTATTGTGGCAAAATTATTTTTTCAACTATATAGTAAAAGATCAACTTATTTCCCATAGTGAATATGTGTTTGTGCTTATAGGTCAAAGTCGTCCTTCTAGATTTCAATTTCACTCATTCATTCACCCATGTAAAATCACATCACTTCACTAACTCGATCTAATAATTACTCTCATGAATTGGAATATCACATCACATACTACTCATACATTATAAATATGAACTCAATCAAATTGTAATGCAAATCAATCATGCGTGAAAACAAAAAACTGGTCCAAAATTTTAAAATTTTAAATTTTCTAAAAATTTCATTCCTTGTAATCCTATACCCTCACCCCCAAATTTAAATGAGACCATGTCCCTTTGGTTAAAAATAAAGTATGAGAACAGATACAGTTACCCTTGAAGCTCAATTCTGGATTCAACATTGAAGCACTTGATCTCCTTCCCCAAACTTAATTTTAATCACCTGTAAATATACGTAACAAATCACAAATACCCACAATCATAACAAGGGGAAATTTTTAAAAAATATATCCAAAAATTATCACAAAATTTTCAAGGAATGAAAATTTCTCTTTTTTTTATGATTTTGCCTTAAGGGCCTACAATCCTATAAAAATAAAATAAAAACAAAAATAAAAACAAAGACAAAGACGTGCCTTAAGGGTCTACCGTCTCTAAGAATTGAAATTGCAACGACTTGTCCTTAAAGGACTACAGTCTCTCTAAGAATTAAAATTATATAAATTAAATGATATCTTATTCTACAAACCTAGGTTAGAAACTAACTTTCACAATATAGTACCAATGTTTAACATCGTTGGCACGACAGCTCCTCAAGGGGTTATCCAACACCATTCCTCTTTGCAACACTTCTCCTACTCATAGGACAAAATGTAAGAAGTAACTCCCCCACTGCTCTCACCTATGAACAATAATGTTCCTTTCACCAATTCACCACTTTCCATTAAACTGACAAATGCCATAAATTTCGGTCCTGGATCAATCTCCTCATAATATCTCAATCTCTTCCCATGTATCCCAAACCTTTTATCAAATCCTACTTCTCCGCGTGGGTAAACCGATCTAACTCTGTGTGGTCCGTCCCATCTTTATAGTAATTAACCTAGAAACACTTTCAGCTTTGGATTACATTGTCGCTTCCGGCCAAGCTCGAGGAACTTAAGACGAACATGCTTAGCATGATATACTTTTGTTTGAGCTATTTATCTTCGAGCATTCTCATACGCACAACTCCGTATCCCCTCACACTTATTTCTCAATTGCGAATCTTCTAAGGCATATAGCTTTTCTACCATGTGTAATGTTGGCCTTGAAATTTATTCTCGGACAATAAATCCTATTTTGATATTAACAAAAAATTTAAAGCGTGTTTAATACTAATGAATTATCAAGTTCATCTTTTTAGCAAAAGACAGGTGAACGACTCGGAAAACAAGCACGGAAAGAAAATAACTCGAAAAGCAAGCTCGGAAATAAAGATTGAATAAAAGCGAAAAGCCGTGAAAGAAATTGAAGCGCGAAAATGGAAAATCAAATAATTCAACGGCGAAGGCGAAAGTTGAAGACTCAAAACTTGGGGTAGATAGGTCGGGGAGCGATCATTGTAACAAGGTAATTTTAAGGGTCGATTTTATCGTATAAGCTCAAGTATAAAATGAACCACCCATCTAGTCGACTAAAACCATTTGAGTTGACTAAACTACATGAAGTAGTTGACTAGAACCAATCTAGTCAACTAGAAGTAAAAAAGTAGTCGACTAGAACCAATCTAGTCAACTAGAAGTTCAAAGTAGTCGAATAGAACCAATCTAGTCAACTAGAAGTTCAAAGTAGTCAACTAGAAGCTCAAAGTAGTCGACTAGTTTGAACCTAAAATTCTGCAGTTTTTCAAAAACAGTTTCCATGTTTTGTGCATCATGTTTAATGGATTTCAAACGACTCTTGACTTCTCTAAATCAATACTCACTCTCATAACCCTAATGTATTGATATATATAGAATGAGATATGTGTACTGTAATCTAAGAGAATCAAAAACAAAAGAGAAAGAAGAGGAAGAAAAGCTCTAAAAAAACTGCAGAAATTTTCTCTACAAAAGCCATTGAAACCAAGCTTTGAAAATCTGATTTTCTCCAAGTTTCTTTGAAAATCAAAACCTCTAGTGTCTCTTATTATTCTCCAAATATCATTCATTGATTATATCATTTGAGAATACATTTCTAGAGCTATTGTAAAATCACCAAAAACACTTGAGCTTATATTGATTTATCTTCCATAAAACCCTTTGGGTTTTGAGTGTTTTTGTTCTTGATTGATTTTATTGATTACATACGAATTTGTAATCTCAGATAAGTGAAGTCCACAGATTGTTCAAGAGAGGGTTGTTCTCTTGATTGAGAGACAAGCTCGAGAGGCTTGTGTTGTAAAGGTTTGCCATTCCACCTGTGAAGGAAGGGCCATAGTGAAAGGATCGGGAAAAGACTCAAGAAGGGGTTCTTGAGCCGAGGAGTAGGAGTTACCGAACCTCGAAAAATCATGGTGTCAATCTCTCTATCTCTCTCTCCTTATTTCATTAATTTGCATGTTATATTTACTTGAATATCTTATATGCTAATTAGTCTTGTGATTAGTTTTAGATAAATTGAATTGAATTTATTCACTTGACTATTGAAGAAATTGAGTATTGATTATATATTGTTCCAATTTCGAAAAGGAGTAGAAATATTTTGATCACCCTATTCACCCCCCCCCCCCCCTCTAGGGTTAATTAGTGACTAACAATTGGTATCAGAGCCTAATCTCTATTGATTTTGGACTTAACCGTTTTAGAGAACGATCATGGCCTCAAATTTAGTCGTTCACGTTGAAGGACAATCTATTATTAGACCCCCATGGTTTGATGGTTCAAATTATAGCTATTGGAATACTAGAATGATAGACTTTCTTCAAGCTATTGATTTTCATATTTGGCAAGTTATTGTTGATGGACCTTTCACTATAACAAAAATAGTAAATGGAAAGACTATCCCCAAATTGCCCAACGAATGGGATAATGATGAGCGTATGCTTATGTCTTTTAATGCTAAAGCTAAGGTGAATATAAATTGTGCCTTAAGTCCAAACGAATTTAATCGTGTCTCTACTTGTTCCACGTCAAAAGAAATGTGGGATAAACTTGAAGTAACTTATGAAGGTACTACTCAAGTTAGAGAATCTAAAATTGATATACTTATGCATGAATATGAATTATTTGCCATGAAGGAAGATGAAAATATCAATCCTATGATGTCTCGTTTCACTAACATTTTGAATGGACTAAAGCATCTTGGTAGAATTGTTCCTAGATCCGATGCGTCACGCAAAGTGCTTAGAAGTCTTCCGGCTAAATGGGACGCAAAGGTAACGGCAATCAAAGAAGCTCATGATCTCAACAACATGAGTCTTGATGAGATTTTCGGTTCTCTACTCACTTGGGAAATCACATTGAAATCTCATGAAGACGACATCAAGCCAAGAAAAGGTATAGCTTTGTAAGCCTCTACCAAAAATGAAGCCATTGAGCCGAATGAAGAAGAAGTGGATGAGGGCATTGCTTTGCTCACCCAAGAATTCAATAAATACCTTCAAAGAAAGAAAGCCAATGGTGGAAAATTCATGAGGAGAATCGAATCAAAAGGCGAGCCTAAGAAAAGGGAACCTCCAATGTGTTTTAATTGTGGAAAGTCGGGACACTACAAAAGTGATTGCTTCAAGCTCGAAAAGAAGAACGAGAAAACACCAAGCAAGATGGCTATGAATGCCACATGGGATGACTACGACTCATGTGACTCGGATAAGGAGGAAAATGGTGAAGAAATGACAAACCCTTGTTTCACGGCAAATGAAGAAGAGGTACATTTAAATTCATATTCATTAGATAAAGATAAATTATCATATGATGAACTTCTCTTTTCTTATGATGAATTACAAAATGCATTTAAAGAATTGCATGATGGATTTGAAAAGTTAGCTAGAAAATATATTCTTCTTAAGAAAGTTAAATCTTCATGTAGCTCTATTACTTCTAACTTAGAAGTTTCATGCAATGACAAAAGCATAGAGCTAGAAAAGGAAAATAATCTGTTAAAAAATACTATAGATGATCAAATAAATGTCTTAGCTAAATTTACAAAAGGAAAGGAAAACCTTAGCATTATGCTGGGAAGACAAAGAGGATCATTTAATAAATGTGGTCTAGGGTATGATGTTTTTGACAAAGATGCTATTATCTTGAAAAAAAGGAAATCATTAAGGCATACATTTACAAGACAATCATTTCATGCATCCTCAAATGATCAGCATGTTACATGTTATTATTGCAAGAAAAAGGGACATAAGGCAAATGCATGTTTACTTAGGAAGAAGAAAGTGATAACAAAAATGATTTGGGTTCCAAAAGGAACCATTGCATGCTTGCATAGAAAGGAGAATGTTATACCAAAAATGATTTGGGTTCCAAAAGGAACCATTGCATCTCTCTCTAACCCTAATGGACCAAAGATAAATTGGGTACCAACAAATGTTACTTAAATTTGTTTTGTAGGTATGCTTGAAGTCTGCCTTAAAAGAAATGACTTATTGGTAGCAGATGCTCAAGGCATATGACGGGAGACTAATCAAAATACATTTCTCTAAAAACTTATGAAGTAGGAAACGTAACTTTTGGAGACAACTCTAAAGGAAAAATTATAAGGATTGGCTCAATTGGTATATCTTCCACTCTTTCCATAGATAGTATGTTTTTGGTTGATGGTTTGAAGCATAACTTATTTAGCATTAGTCAAATTATGTGACAATGGCTATGATGTTATTTTTAGGACCAGTGCATGCTTAGTTAAGAAAGATGGGAATAAATTGTCAAATGCTAAAAGAAACAGAAATTTGTACTATGTTGCTTTATGAATATTTTCATTGATTGATAACTGATCATTATTCATGCATCACATTCTTTTGTTTCTTGAAATTGTATGAGAAAAGTGTCACATTGATTTAGAGTGAAATTATTTCAAAAGGGTGATTCTTATGAAAATATCTTTTCATTGTGCTTTCAAATGTTCAAAGAATTTTGAAATGAAATGAATCTTCCTATGTGCTATAGCTTTACAAATCTTGAAAAAGGGCATATAATTTATTTTTGCTAATCAAGGGAAGTTATATTGGTTTTCTTGTCAATTCTTGATGATTGAACATGAATGATGCATATGGTTGTTTACTATGATTCAATATGGAGTTTCATTCCTATCATTAATTTCATATTGGTTCATTGACTTGATAAATAACCATGAGCATATCTTATTACTTGAATTGACAAATGCACTTCATGATAAGGTTCTTGAATGATAAATTCAATTGAAGCATAATGGTTGTAGAAGATCATTTATTTTTGTGTTAATGTGCTTATAATGAATCTTGCCCATAATTGTGCTAACACAAATGGACCCTAGAGCAAAAAGGGTACCAAAGAAAGTTACTTGAGTGTGTTTTGTAGGTGTGGATTGATTCCTTACTCAAGAACTATTGATTCTTCAATTTGATGTCATAACTAAAAAGGGGAGATGAAATCAAGGTCTCTCACAAAATGAGTGGACAATACAAATCATTAACAAACTACTCTAAGTAAAATGGGTGAAGCTAGCACCATGATACACATTTTCTATTCTCCATTACTAATGTGCTTTCATTGTTGAGATTAAATATGACATATATATTAAGGGTGATTGGCTACTAGATGCATGAAATTGACTATGTTTTTGATGAACTCTTGATAATAGCTTGTTTTGAAATGACTTGGATATATGAAATAAAGTCTTGATCATGCATGATTTTTTAAAGAATATAGTTATGACCATCTCTAGACCATCAAAGCTATTTCACTTGATTTTGGTTGATTACTTGAGTAGCTATGTCTTATATTTGTTCATGGGATTTCATGATTTTAGTGCTTTATCTAAATTCTCTTGACATGACAAATTACACATTTATTTGAGGTGTTTAATTTTGAAGTGAAATTTGGACGGACTTGGAATATATGTTTAATCAAATATGTCCACACTAGTAAACCTCAAGAGAGCATAATTTCTTTGAATGATCTATCTAATGCAAATGAGGATAAGAAATATGTGATGAAATTCTATGCGATTAAATGATTCATCATCCTCTATTATATATCTTCTTGGTAATCATTCTAGAGGTATTTTCATAAAAGATTCTCATAAAAATGATTTTCATGTGATTGACCTTTGTTGTTTGTAATTGTAACATTGGTTGAAGCTATTTAATATATGCTTGGATCTTTATTATGAAAAGGTACTATAGGTTCCTCTTTTATAGGTTCCTCTTTGAAGGAAGCATGTTAAAAAGATGGAGATTTTGTGCTCAAATGTTGTTATCTTGAATGTTTATTGAAAAACATGATTCATGAATTTTATGTGCACATATCATGAAAGACATACGTTTTTTATTGTTCTTGCATTATTATGATTTTCTCAAGGATATATAATATTTTCTATATCTTAAACTTTGATATCATTATCATACATGCATACTCTTGTATATCTTATAATGCATATTAATGTTGCAATCTATGTCTAATAATGGTGACCCAAGGTTTTGACCGTTATTATTCCAGGATCTTAACCAAGAAGGATATAGATTTTTCTTTGCAAATATGAATGGAATTAAAATTATAAAAATGCCACATGCCTCTTTGCATGAAATGTTTTTATATATTGCATTCCTCTATGAAATTTTTTCATGAAGTGATTCACCATGCTTTGAAATGTATAAGTTTTAGAAAATGGGTTTAAAACTATCATAAGCTATACTTAATTTGAAAAATGATCCAAGAGGGTGTTTTGAATGGCTTTAAGTGATTTTCTTATGGATGAAGGTGTTGTTGACTTATTCTTAAGTGCTCATATGTGATTTTAAGTGAATTTTCATACATGACTATGTGAGTTTAAATGATCTAATGTTTGAGTGTTCTTTGTTTACATATAGTATGTTGAATACTTATGGTTTGAGCTTTAATCAAAACACACTCACTTGATTTTTAAGTCACTTTTCATTTGAGTCATTCACTTGATATATGTATTTTATTTATGAAAATCTATGTTAAACATATATCCTATTTGTCTATGAAAATCAAGCAAATGGTTTAGTCATCATTGATGACATGTGCTAGCATGTCCTCGTTGCCTTCATGAATGCAAAGTTATGTTTATAATTTGATAATCATCTTAAGCATATTCATGAAATGTGTGGACATCATGAGATTGTGTTACTTCAAATAATATATTATATGATCACAATTCATTTATGCAACTTGATTCTCTTCTTGTACTTAATTGTATTTACTATTTTTAATGATGTCAAAGAAGGAGAAAATTAGTTGATGAGTATATGTTGTATGCACATTCTTAGGGGGAGCTTTACTCCTTGGTGATAGGGGAGTAAATCCCAAACTTTATACATATGACTATGTGTTTATTTTCAATCATGTGCCCATTGAATGCGTTTTTACAAGCGTTATTTGTATGTCAAATAATCCTTTTCATCGTTCACGAACTAAGCATATCGAGATTAGGCATCATTTCTTACGTGATCATGTTGCTAAAGGAGACGTTGTATTGGTTTTTATTGACACTAAAATCAATTAGCGGATATTTTCACAAAGCCTTTTTCCGGAGGATTCTCTTTCAAAATTCGTAGAGAAATTGGGTTGGCTTTGGACGTTGATGTATTAGCATGATAAATTCTTTATTCAACCGTCACTTCCCACCTTTTTATGTTGCCAAAGGGGGAGAAGTAAGTTGCTTTCGTGTATGTAAGTCATGTTTATGTGTGCCTCCATGCTAGTGTATGAAATTGCAAAAATATAATTACTAAGGGGGAGCATGTAATGCACACATTGAGGGAGAGTATCATTTGATACTTCACCATTTACACGTAAACACGAAATATTTTGTCAACATCAAAAAGGGGGAGATTGTTGGCCTTGAAATTTATTCTCGGACAATAAATCCTATTTTGATATTAACAAAACATTTAAAGCGTGTTTAATACTAATGAATTATCAAGTTCATCTTTTCAGCAAAAGATAGGTGAACAACTCGGAAAACAAGCACGGAAAGAAAATGACTCGGAAAGAAAGATTGAATAAAAGCGAAAAGCCGTGAAAGAAATTGAAGCACGAAAATGGAAAATCAAATAATTCAATGGCGAAGGCGATAGTTGAAGACTCAAGACTTGGGGTAGATAGGTCAGGGAACGATCATTGTAACAAGGTAATTTTATGCGTCGATTTTATCGTATAAGCTCAAGTATAAGATGAACCACCCATCTAGTCGACTAAAACCATTTGAGTTGACTAGACTACATGAAGTAGTCGACTAGAACCAATCTAGTCAACTAGAAGTTCAAAGTAGTCGACTAGAACCAATCTAGTCAACTAGAAGTTCAATGTAGTCAACTAGAAGCTCAAAGTAGTCGACTAGTTTGAACCTCAAATTCTGCAGTTTTTCAAAAAACAGTTTCCATGTTTTGTGCATCATGTTTAATGGATTTCAAACGCCTCTTGACTTCTCTAAATCAATACTCACTCTCATAACCCTAATGTATTGATATATATAGAATGAGATATGTGTATTGTAATCTAAGAGAATCAAAAACAAAAGAGAAAGAAGAGGAAGAAAAGCTCTAAAAAATCTGCAGAAATTTTCTCTAGAAATGTATCATTTGAGAATACATTTCTAGAGCTATTGTAAAATCACCAAAAACACTTGAGCTTATATTGATTTATCTTTCATAAAAACCTTTGGGTTTTGAGTGTTTTTGTTCTTGAGTGATTTTATTGATTACATACGAATTTGTAATCTCGGACAAGTGAAGTCCACAGATTGTTCAAGAGAGGGTTGTTCTCTTGATTGAGAGACAAGCTCGAGAGGCTTGTGTTGTAAAGGTTTGCCATTCCACCTGTGAAGGAAGAGCCATAGTGAAAGGATCGGGAAAAGTCTCAAGAAGGGGTTCTTGAGTCGAGGAGTAGGAGTTACCGAACCTCGAAAAATCATGGTGTCAATCTCTTTATCTCCCTCTCCTTATTTCATTAATTTGCATGCTATATTTACTTGAATATCTTGTATGCGAATTAGTCTTGTGATTAGTTGTTAGATAAATTGAATTGAATTTATTCACTTGACTATTGAAGAAATTGAGTTTTGATTATATATTGTTCCAATTTCGAAAAGGAGTAGAAATATTTTGATCACCCTATTCACCCCCCCCTAGGGTTAATTAGTGACTAACAGTATACCTAACACTGGTTCATCTAGAAAGGTGTCCTTAAGAGGGGGGTCATTCTTAGTAGGTTCTTTAAAAGTTCATGACAATTGATCATCTCTGACAGCCTCCATATCTTGCTTATTCGTCACTAAGCTCTTCTCTCGACCTTCAGTGTCGTTATACAACCCAATCTTATAAAGTGAATTGTCGGGCACCAATGCAACTGGTGACACAAATGGATATTCAGGCGAATCTCTTGGCTTCTCCCACGTGTCAAACTTTGCATTCGACCTTTCAATTACAGCATCCAAGTTATTCCTTGCTCGACTCCTCTGAGGTACCACTTTCTCAACCATCTTATCAATATTAAAACACTTGGCTAGTTCCGGTAATTGATGGTTGATATCAAATACATTCATCCTCATTTCTAGATTCCCAAAAGATATATCCATAACCCCTATTCTGCAATCAATGCATTCATTTGTCGTAGCCAAAAATGGTCTTCCTATGATAATAGGGATATGTCTCCTTAATTTGTGGTCAGGTTCCATGTCTAACACCACAAAGTTCACAAGATAGTAAAACTTACCCACTTGAACAGTGACATACTCCAGAATTCCTCTCGGTTGTTTAGTTGATCCGTCTGCCAATTGAAGCATCACCGATGTAGGATTGAGCTCTCCCAACCCTAGATGTTGATAGACTGAGTAAGGTAATAAATTAACACTCGCACTGAGCTCAAGAAGAGCTCTACCAATCTTAGTCTCTGGGGGATCGATATCCCTTACTCAATCCATTGCTATACTATAATCGATACGTGCGCTTGCGTAGGGTAAAACCTAGCGTCGTTAAGGTGTCATTTTTAACCACATATTTTGTACACACCTGACGCACATCAAGTAGCCGGGGCAAGGATATGCAATAATCATCGTGCCCTCTGTCTACCAACAATCCATGTTGGTCCTGGCTGCAGGTCCTCGAATACCTATACCAAATAAGTACGCTCCTGCTGGTACTTTTTGGCTATCGCTTGTGCTAGTAAATCAGAAACCGAGGTTGTAGGCAGTACAGTGCGGAAAGTAGTCAGAACTCCTGGCTCACCATCGGCCTGTGGCTCAGGAAACCTCTCATCCTGCTGACTGGCCTGATCGCCCTGGTCAGCTGCATCATCATGTTTCTCTTCCTAAACTATAGGGTCATCATGAACATCCTCCTCCATCAGCTCATCATGTGGCTCAGGCTCATGCGTAGGTGACAGTGCCCATGGAATAACTGGATCAACTGTAAGACTACCATATGGTAGGTGAAGATCACGGCCCTGTATACAAGACTCTGACATGTCAGCCTCAAAAGATGAGGATGGCTCAGGGATATACTGGTGTCTCGGGGCACAAGTACTCCGGTGCAAAATAGGTGTACGATTTAGAGATGATGACCTCGATCTCTGTCTAACAGGGCGCTCTACTGGATTGGCCACCTTGACCACACGTTTTTCCGTGCCCTTAACTCTAGCCATGCCTACAATATGGAGTTTTCAAAAAATAAGTGATAATGTTCCGGACACGGAATCAAACTCAAAACTATATCTAAATAGATCCAATATGATGATTAAACAAGCACTCATCTCAAAAATTCGATATTCAATCCGTATTCGAAGCCAAAAAACTCAACTGTGGAAAAATGGATTAAAATATGATTTTGATCGGACTCGTTCATTAATACTAGTTTAGAATAGTTATAATAGTCATTAGAAATCAAAATAATGAAATGAAACTCACCGAATCGAGCGATATGATGAATTTCCTAAAATTGAGATTTAAAGACCTTTCGAGTTCTACACGCGAATTCGGATAATACACCCACTAATCGAACGATCCGCCGCCAAGGAATGATGAGAAATATCAAAAGTGATCGATAGGAACAAGTTTCGAGAGATTTGGTGGAGAAATGAGGGAGAGAGGGAAATTTTTGAAATGAGGCTGTTGCGAATTGTTTTTATAACAGTTCGCAACTACGCCTTAGGCATAGGTCACTTGAGTCCAAAAAAATTCTCCTTCTCAAATCTCATCTTTTCTCGTTCTGTGCAATCCCACTACTCATTCATGCATTTCTTTGTTCCTTTCTGACTAAATTACCCTTCCGACTCGGATGACGATGGTTAAACGACTCGATCTTATGACTCGAGCATACGAACTAAAACTTATAAAACTGGACTAAATTACCATCTACCAGTACAAACTAGGTTCAAAAGCTAATCTTAATCACCTAGTACCAATATTTAATGTCGTTGGCACGACATTGCTATCTCTTTAGTATTTTGGATCAAGCTTATCCAGCTTGGGTGGTGGTTCAATTAAATCAATCGTTTCCACCACACATTCGGCTGGTTGTACATCAATATAGTGTTTCAATACTGCCCATTCACTACTAACTTCTTTTTGGGTATCATGATTGTCAAGCTCTACTGCTCCATAGGGGAAAACCTTTGTAATCTCATACGGCCCACCCCATCTGGATTGGAGCTTACCATGAAACAGCTTGAGTCTCGAATTAAATAGCTACACCTTTTGGTCGAGCTCAAAGACTTTCTTTTGAATGTGTTTATCATGAAACGCTTTAGTCCGAGCCTTGTAAATTCGAGAGTTCTCATAAGCATTATTTCTTAACTCCTCAAGCTCTTGAAGTTGGAGTTTCAGATACGCACCGGACTTCTTTATATCATAGATCAACCTCTAAACCGCCCAGTATGCTCGATGCTCTAGCTCAACAGGAAGATGACATGCTTTACCATATACAAGAGGATATGGTGTCATACTAATCGGTGTCTTATATGCAGTTCTATATGCCCACAGTGCATTATTTAACCTTTTCGGCTAATCCTTCAAATATACTCGCATTGTCTTCTCTAAGATATTATTTATCTCCCTGTTCGAAACCTCCACTTGGCCTTGTGATTGGGGCTGATATGGTGTACCAATTCTATGATTGACGCCATACTTTTGACACAATGCACCGAGAAAATGATTATCAAAGTGTTTTCCGCCGTCACTAATAATCACACGTGGTATACCAAATATCAAAAAGATATTTAACTTTACAAATTCTTTTACTATCATCAACATGTAGGGTAGCTATTGCTTCCACCCATTTTGAGACATAGTCAACCCCCACCAGTATATACTCTTTGTGGTCAACTTTCGAAAATGGTCCCATAAAATCAATTCCCCATACATCAAACAATTCTACGATCAGAATTGGGGTTAAAGGCATCATGTCTCGTCGAGATATGGATCCCAACTTTTGGCATTGCAGACACACTCTACAATACTCGAAAGCATCTTTGAATATGGTAGGCTAGTAAAATCTGCTCTGCAGCACCTTGTGAGCTATTTTTTGAGCTCCGAAATCCCCCCCACACTCTAGCGTGTGACAAAATGTCAATATGCTCTACACCTCACTATTCGAGACACATTTTTGAATAATCTGATTCGAGCAATACTTGTACAATTGCATATTATCCAATATATAAAATTTGACTTGGCTGAAGAATCGGTATTTCTCATTCTTAGACCATCATTTTGGAATTCGACATGTGGCTTTATAATTGACAATGTCAGCATACCACGGTATTTGTTCCACAATAGCCACATTGAACAAATGTTCATCCGGGAATGAATCCTTGAAAATAGTAGTTTCATTTGTAGATTCGACAGCGATCCTTGACAAATGATCAGCAACAACATTCTTCGAGCCCTTCTTATTTTAATCTCCAGATCGAATTCTTTCAACAACAGAATCCACCGAATCAGTCTGGGTTTAGAGTACTTCTTAGCTAGCAAATACCTTAATACGGCATGATCCAAATAAACAACAACCTTGATGCCCAATAAATATGATCTGAATTTATCCAAGGCAAAAACAACTGCCAACAACTCCTTCTCGATTGTTATGTAGTTCATCTGAGCATCATTCAGAGTCATACTGACATAGTATATTGAACGGAAGCTTATCCTTCCTCTGACCTAATACAACTCCTATAGCATAATCAGAAGCATCACATATGAGCTCAAATAGAAGAGATCAATCTAGCGGACGGATGATTGGGGCTGTTGAGAGTTGAGTACATAGCTCCTCAAGGGCATGAAGACACTCTTCATCAAAGACGAAGGTCGCATCTCTAGCTAGTAAATTGCATAATGGTCGGGCGATTTTGCTAAAATCTTTAATAAAACTTCCGTAAAACCCGGTATGGCCCAGAAAAGAGCATATATGTTTAACAGGTGTGGGAGGAGGTAGCTTTGAAATTAATTCAAATTTTGTTTTGTCAGCCTCTATCCCTCGCTTCGATATAATATGGCCAGTACTATCCCCTCTTGAACCATAAAAAGGCTATTTTCCCAACTTAGAATCAGATTCGTCTTTTTGCATCTTTTAAGCACCAGTGTTAGATATTTCAACCAGTCTTCAAAGGTTTCCCCAAAAACTGAGAAGTCATCCATGAACACTTCAAGGAATTTATCCACCATGTTAGAAAAGATAGACATCATACACCTTTGGAATGTTGCTGGCGCATTACACAAACCAAAAGGCATCCGTCTATAAGCAAACATGCCATATGCACAAGTGAAAGTGGTTTTCTCCTGATCAGCAGGATCAATCGCCACTTGATTGTAGCTGGAATATCCATCAAAAAAGTAGTAATAACTCTGCTTGACTAACCTCTCCATGATCTGATCAATGAATGGCAAAGGGAAATGATTATTCTTGGTGTTCGAGTTGAGTTTCCTATAGTTAATGCACACACGCCACCCTGTGGTCATGCGTTGTGGAATTAGCTCACCCTTTGAGTTTGGTACAACAATGATGCCTGACTTCTTCGGCACCATCTGAGTCAGATTCACCCATGTGCTATCAGAGATGGGGTAGATGATACCCGCATCTAGCAACTTCACCACTTCTTTCATCACCACCTTCTTCATATTTGGATCCAGTCTTTGTTGCATTTCTCTCGATGGCTTTACACATCTTCAAGATGTATGCAATGCATGCAAATCGATGGATCTATGCCTTTAAGATCCGTAACGCTCTATCATATTCCCTCTTTGTTCTCACTCAAGACCTCAATCAAACTCGATTCCTATTCTTTTATCAATTTTGACGATATGATCACAGGAAGAGTCTCGTCTAGCCCCAAGAAAAAATATTTCAATTTTTCGGGCAATTCTTTGAGTTCCAAGGTAAGAGGAGTTGTTAAAGATGGAATCGGTGGAGTACTCGAAACTATAGGAAGTGGCTCAATCGACTCCCGCCATGGTTGAGTGTATAAAATAGTTTCTATTTTATCAATTTCTTCATTGTGTAGCTTCAACTGCGCCTCCCAATCATCAACGTCTTCATCCAGCCACTCTCTAGTCATAAATGACTTTAGCTCATCTTTTTCTAGAATTTGAGTTACAAAATCTTCTATGATATCATCAAGCTCATCACACTCATTAATCTGGAAACATTCTCCTGACTCAAGCAATTTGTGACTTCCTTCGAAAACATTCATCCGAACTTTCATATTTCCAAAGGTCAGATCCATGGCTCCGGTTCTGCAGTTGATACATGCATTTATTGTAGCCAAGAATGGTTTTCCTAATATCACCGGAATGTGTTTCTACGAGTCAATGACAGGTTCTGTATCCAGGACTACAAAATCAACTGGAAATTAAAATTTGCCCACCTGAACAATGATGTCTTCTAGAACTCCTCTTGCCTGTTTGACTGATCGATCAACAAATTGAAGTAAGATCTCAGTGGGACTAAGCTCACCCAACCCCAGCTATTGGTAAACTGAATAAGGAAGCAAGTTAATACTCGCGCCTAGGTCAAGCAGAGCTCTACCAATTTCATGGTCACATAATGTTTAGTCCCCGGCAACGACGCCAAAAAATTGATGTGACGTCAGGTGTGTACAAAATATGTGATTAAAAACAACACCTTAACGAGACTAGGTTTTACCTTACGCAAGCGCACGTATCAATTGTAGAATAACAATGAATTGAGTAACGGATATCGATCCCACAGAGATTGAGATTGTTCACTTTAATAGTTCAAAAACACTGAATTATATTTCTGAAAAATGGTTTGTTTTGGTGGTCAAAGACCAAATTATCTAAATTAACTAAAATTATCTAAAATGAAAAGTAAATTGGTTGTGATTCATATGAGAGGGAAAACTAGGGTTTTCATCGCTCCACCACTAACCGCATAATATAGTTCATCATTGTAACAATTGTAAAAGGGCGATCCATAAACTGTGAATTAAGTCATACCGTAAATAGCTAAATACGACCCCAAAAAGGATTACCAGCAACCGGATTGCGACAACCCATCTCATGACTGACCTGACTAGTACATGTCAATTAAATTACTCTAATATACTCCTAATGCATAAAAACAAACTAAAACATGTCTATATCAAATCACCAAGGCATGGCCTGTGTCAACCTAGGGTTTCGAGTTTTATTATCACCGTTGTGTAGAAAACCATAAATTAAGCATCCGAGTTCCAGCCAATATTGAATAATCATGGTTGTGTAAAATACTATATTTATTTCATCTAAGAAAAAAATTTAGAACAAACATAGAATTTTATATTAAAAATCAAAACGATATCTTATTTACTACAATCATCACAGTATGGTCAACAGTTTCCCCTTGTTATAATTGAAAATAATGAAAAACTACATTATTTGGCTAGGATTTTGCTAGAAAATCCTAGATACCGAGTTAGTTGGCCATGTTGGAAGGTGATTGTATCGCTGATGTAGAAACCCCCCAACACTGTTATATGATCATAGACAAATGTGGAGAGTTGTCCTTCTTAGTAATTTCACCAGCAATCACTCAACCCTATTCTCTGACGTACATGATGTGTGGTGCACACACTTTGAGATATAAGAGTCATCGAAGCATCTTGGAATAAAAAATGGGCCAAACCAGACATTTTAACCAGAACTTGTCGCACCTACGCCTTAGGCATAGATCAGACGTAGGGGTTAGGCGTAGCTCAGGTGTAGTTTTTCACTTTCTAGGCACTTTTTGCTTTTGTAGGCGTAGGTATTTTCATGGAAATCACTTTTCTCCGCAACCGCGCCAAAATGATCGTCTTGACTCCAGAAGACTTTTTTGTTGTAGATGACGGCTTCTGAAAATGCCATTTTTGCCCTCCGAGTTCCATTTTTGTCTCGAAATGCCTATTTGACTCTCCAATTGGATAGAAATAACATATACTTAGTTAATTCACCGAAGTTAGCTCCATTTCTTCGTTAAGCTCATGAAACATGCTTTAACACACAAACAACATAAAAATACCAAATAATGGAATAAAATGACTTAACTGTAGTGAGTTAAGGGGTCAAATATCTAATATTTAACACCTATCAGTTAGAAAATGTTATTTCTATGCACCATCTACGGGCCACCAAAAGAGGCCTACGCGCCGTGCATAGTTCCTCTACGGGCCTCGCGTAGTGATGCGACGTTAGGTGTGTAAAAATATGGTTAAAAATAACACCTTAACGACTTTAGGTTTTACCCTACGCAAGCGCACGTATCAATTGTAGAATAGCAAATGGCTTGAGTAAGGGATATCGATCGCACAGAGAGTGAGATTGTTCACTTTAATAGTTCAAAAACACTGAATTATATTTTCTGAAAATTGTTTGTTTGGGTGGTCGAAAGACAAAATTATCTATTTTACCTAAATTAACTAGAAAGCAAAGTAAATTGGGTTATGTTTCAAGAGAGAGAGAAAACTAGGGTTTTCATCACTCCACCACTAACCGCATAACATAGTTCATCACTGTATCAATTGTACGAGGGCGATTTATAACTACGAATCAGGTCGTACTGCAAATAGCTAAATACGACACCAAAAAGGAGTACCATCAATCGGATTGCAACAAACCCGTCTCATAACTGACCTAACTAGTACATGCCAATTATGTTACTTTAATCTACTCCTACTGAATGAAAATAAACTAAAGCATGTCTATATTAAATCGTCAAGGCACGGCCTGTGTCAACCTAGGGTTTTAAGTTTCATTACCACCATTGTGTAGAAAACCATAATTAAGCATTTGAGTTTCTGCTCATATTGAACAATCATAGTTGTGCAAAATAATATATTCATTTCATCTAAGACAAGAATTTAAAACAAATATATAATTTTATATTGTAAATCAGTATAGTCTCTTAACTACTACAATCATCACAGTATGGTTAACAATTTCCCCTTGTTACAATTAAAAACAATGAAATAACTACATTACTTGGCTAGGTTTTTGCTAGAAAACCCTAGATACCGAGTTAGTTAGCCATGGTAGAAGGTGACAGCATTGTTGATGTAGAAACACTTTCCATGGTCTTCTTCTTCGGATCTCTAGGTTTGAATATAGTTCTCAACAACAAGTCTGAATGACTGAACCTCTTTGAATGAACGTCTCCCAAAAACCAACTCTAATAATAATTCTTCTTCTGATATACAATCGTGTATATATAGGCAATGGTATAGAGAGACCCTGATCAGTCTTTTCACTCTAAAACTCATGCAAACTCTAACTTCTCATATATATAAGTGTATATACATGTATATAGAGGTCTAGAGTCGCAGGCATGTCTTCCAATTGAGCCGAGGGTGAAATAGAAAAAATCCAAGAAAAACTACCAAAAGTTGCCGCACCTACGCTTGGAGCGTAGTTGGCTTACCCTTGGAGTGTACTAGGCCTACACTTCAAGCGTAGGTCCAAGCGTACCCTCTAGCCGTAGGTCCAAGCATAAAATTGTGTTTACCAGCCACTTTTTGAAATTGAATGCATAGGTATTTTGTGGAAAATCATTTTTCTTCGTGAATGCACCAAAACAATCGTCTTAAACCCACGATACTTTTTGCTGAAGATGACGACTTTTGAAAATACCATTGTTTCCCTCTGATAGTCATTTTTGTCTTGGACTGCCTATTTGACTCTTCTCTTGGGTAAAAAGAACACACTATTCCGTTAATTCACCGAAGTTAGCTCAATTTCTTCATTAAGCTCCTGAAACATGTTTTAACACACAAACACCAAAAAAATACCAAATAATGGAATGAAGGAACGTAATAATCATGAGTTAAGGGGTCAAAATGACTAATATTTGACACCTATCACACCCCCCAAACTTACACATTGCTAGTCTCTTAGCAATAAACTCAGGAAACCTTTTTTGTGATGATCTTTTTAATCTAACTATTCTAACTAATCTAATAAATCTAACATAATCCCTTGCTTTCGTGAGGGTCAACGATTACATTTAGCACGTGTAACAAGCTTTTCAAACCCCTAGGTTACCCCTAGTGGACGAGTGAATTCTCGTGAAGGCTTCCAGTGATGGTACCTACAAACATCTCAGTTCTCTATAATCACGCAGTCATGAGTTCACACACAAATTAATTTAGTCATGATACAATGCAAAAGATAACATGGATGCAAATACTCCCACTCACTACCAAACAACAATTATATCAAGCTTCGTGTCATGAATGGTTCCCACTAAAGTGAATGATTTCGTTACTTTCTACTCTAAATCCAAACAACCTTTCGTGATTTTGTGAACACTCGACCATGATATTTCAGTTTCTCTTCTCCTACTTCATTGATCAAACTTTGCCATTTTTAATAAAAACACATCTTTCCATATTTCCATTTTTATCCTTTTTTGTCTTTCTAAGTCTTCGGACTTTCTAGCGAGGATTTTTAGTCCCGACCAACTGGGCCCAAGCTTCTTCCATGGGATTTATGCTCATTAGTTTTCTCCATTTTTTACGTGAACAATGATATTGTTGATACCAAGGCCTGGTTACTCAGATCGAAGAACTACTTTTTGCATTTTATTTTCTCAAAATAATTTTTTTTCAATTTACTCCATTTCAACCATAACATCTCCCTTTCTCCCCTTTTATTGTGGCAAAATTATTATTTTCAACATCATATTCAAAGATCAACCTATTTCCCATAGTGAATGTGTGTTTGTGCTTATAGGTCAAATTCGTCCTTCTTGATTTCAATTTTACTAATTCACTCACCCATGTAAAACCACATCACTCCATTAACTCGATCTAATCATTACTTTCATGAATGGGAATATCACAACAAATACTACTTATACATCATAAACATGCACTCAATTAAATTGTAATGCAAAACATTCATGAGTGAAAACAAAGAACTGGTCCAAAATTTTAAAATTTTAATTTTTTCCAAAAAATTTCATTCCTTGTAATCCTATACCCTCACCCCTAAATTTAAATGAGACCATGTCCCCATGGTTAAAAATAAAGTATGAGAACAGATACAGTTACCCTTCAAGCTCAATTCTAGATTCAACATTGAAGCACTTGATCTCCTCCCCCAAACTTAATTTGGATCACCTTTAGATATACGCAACAAAGCACAAATACCCACAATCATAGGAAAGGAAAAATAAATTTCAAAAATATCAAGAAATTCACACAAAAGTTTCAAGGAATTAAAATTCTCTTCATTTTTTTTATTAATTTTTTTATGATTTGGCCTTAAGGGCCTACAATCCTATAAAAATAAAAGAAAAATAAAAATAAAAATAAAGACAAAGACGTGGCCTTAAGGGTCTACCATTTTTAAGAATTAAAATTGCAACGACTTGTCCTTAAAGGACTACAGTCTCTAAGAATTAAAATTACATAAATTAAATAATATCTTATTCTACAAACCTAGGTTAGAAACTAACTTTCATAACCTAGGACCAATGTTTAACGTCGTTGGCATGACAACTCCTCAAAGGGTTATCCAACACTCTTCCTCTCTACAACACTTCTCCTACTCATAGGACAAAATGTAAGAATTAACTCCCTCAGTGCTCTCACCTATGAACAATTAGTATTACCCATGACATCAAATATAGAACAATAATCACCATATAAAGTACATCCTCTATCACGTTCTAACTTCACCCCATGCACGGTTAATGTTTCCAACAAATCCTCGTTCAATACCTTATATAATGTTCCCTTCACCAATTCACCATTTTCCATTAAACTGACAAATGCCACAAATTCCGGTCATGGATCAATCTCCTCATAATATCTCAATCTCTGCCAATGTATCCTGAACCTTTTATCAAATCCTACTTCTCCATGGGGGTAAATTGATATAACTTTGTGTGGTCCGTCCCATCTTTGTCAGAATTTATCTAGAAACACTTTCAGCTTTAGATTACATTGTCGTTTTTGGCCAAACTCAAGGAACTTAAGACGAACATGCTTAGCATGATATACTATTGTTCGAGCTATGTATCTTCGAGCATCCTTTTACGCACAACTCCGTATCTCCTCACACTTATCTCTCAATCGCGGATCTTCCAAGGCATATAGCTTTTCTACCATGTGTATACCTAACACTAGTTCATCTAGAAAGGTGTCCTTAAGAGGGGGTCATCCTTAGTAGGTTCTTTAAAATTTCATGATAATTGATCATCTCTAACAGCCTCCACATCTTTCTTATTCGTCACTAAGCTCTTCTCTCGACCTTCAGTGTCGTTATACAACCCAATCTTATAAAGTGAGTTGTCGGGCACCAATGTCGCTGGTGACACAAATGGAGATTCAGGCGAATCTCTTGGCTCATCCCACATGTCAAACTTTGCATTCGACCTTTCATTCACAACATCCAAGTCATTCCTTGTTCGATTTCTCTAAGGTACCACTTCCTCAACCATCTTATCAATATTAAAACACTCGACTGGTTCCGGTAATTGACGGTTGATATCAAATACATTCATCCTCATCTCTAGAATCCCCATAACCCTTGTTTTGCAATCAACACATGCATTTGTCGTAGCCAAAAACGGTCTTCCTAAGATAACAAGGATATGTCTCTTTAATCTATGGTCAGGTTCCATGTCTAACACCAAAAAGTCCACATGATAGTAGAACTTACCCACTTGAACAATAACATCCTCCAGAATTCCTCTCGGTTGTTTAGTTGATTTGTCTGCCAATTGAAGCACCACCGATGTAGGATTGAGTTATCCCGACCTTAGCTATTGTTAAACTGAGTAAGGTAATAAATTAACACTCGCACTGAGGTCAAGAAAAACTCTACCAATCTTTTGGTCACCAATGATACAAGAAATATTGGGAGCACTAGGATATTTCCTCTTAGGTGGAGTATCACTTAGTAAGATCGAACATACTTATTTAGTCAACAAAATCTTCTTCGAGACCTTAGTTCTGCTTTTACGCTTTTGGGTACAGAGGTCCTTCAAAAACTTAGCATAGGGTGGTATTTGGTCTATAATGTCTAAGAGAGGCAGATTAATCATAAGTTTTCAGAAGGTCTCCAACATGTCTGACTCTTTATTCTTACCACCTTTCGTCGGCTCTCTAAAACATTGAGGGAATGGTGTTGCCTCCTCATAATATGCCCTATCCGACTCTCCTGGTATTGTCTCATTTTGTTCTTCCTCCTCTTGAGGTTAATCTTTTTGAACTTTCTCAGCCTCTTTCTTCTGAGCTTCTTCTTCTGCCTTTCTTTGAACTTCTTAGGCCTTTTGCTTATTCAACCTCTCCTCATGCTGCTCCTCAACCCTATTTTCCACCTATTTTCCACTTCTCAAAATTGTGATAGCTTGGACTGTCTCATGATGGGTCTCAACAAAGGATTCAAGCTCCAGTGCTTGTTGCGGCTTTGGGTTAGCCACTGGCTGACTAGGCAATATTCTTTTTATCCTATCCACAACATTCGTTAGTTGTACCATTTGAGCTCCCATTTGAGCAAGGACTTGGGAATAAGACTTCACTGTTTGGATGGTCGCCTGAGAATTATTAGATTGATTTTTTTAACTCCCTCAAGGCACTCATCACCTTTTCTTCAAAGCCATGTGGTATCGGTGGTGGATTTTGAATTGAATTTTGATGTTGGAGATGGTTTTGAGGATGTGGAGGGTAAGCTTGATTGAATCCTTGGGTTTGGTTTCCTTGAGGCTGAGTTTGATAATTATATGGTTAGACAACCTAATTATTATTGAATGGTTAGAGAGCCTGAGAATTAGTGGATGACTGTCTGGGTTGGTAATTTGACTGAGAGTTTCGAGCCA
The DNA here is from genome assembly GCA_963922005.1 of Cornus suecica. Classification (NCBI taxonomy): domain Eukaryota; kingdom Viridiplantae; phylum Streptophyta; class Magnoliopsida; order Cornales; family Cornaceae; genus Cornus; species Cornus suecica. Next base: position 40,008,794 of record OY998242.1, read on the forward strand.
TGTTTGTTGGTGGGGATTGATATGATTGTTGACTCTGTTGCAACCTTGACTATGAATTATATGATTGTTGTTCTTGAGGGAACATTGATTCCACATTCGAAGATTGAGATGAAAGAGATGGATAATTTTGGACATTTGATGTGTATGAATTAGTGAAAGGAGCATTGTTTGGGTAGTTCCATGTTATATTAGCATTGGCAGCAACGAATTCACCACCTTGACACTCATTGTGGGAATAATTGACTTCTACCTCTGACACTTCTCTTCTAAGAGAATGATTTCTCTAGAGAATTTTTTCAAATCCTTATAATTTCTCTCCTATCAATGCCACTGAATCTCTCACATCATCATGATTTACAACATAAGCTTTCTCAGATCTTTTATCTAGTGCACCTCTACACCTTAACTCAGATTCATATTAAATTGTATTCTCACTAATACTGTCAAACAAGTCTAAGAGTTCTTTTGCTGGTTGCAAGATAAATTGCCCTTGTGTTGCCACATTTATCAAATTCTTATGTTTATCTCCAAGTCCCATGTAAATTTTTTTGGCTATATCCTGTTCAGCAAACCTATGGTGGGGACACTTATACAAGATTTCATTATATCTCTTCCAAGCATCATGGAACTTCTCACCAGACAATTCTATCTCTAAAACTTTTTATCACATCTTGTGCCTCTAAAGTCTTTCTTATGGGATAATGATTCTCTATGAATTCAGATTGAAGGGCTTCTCAATCAATTTTAATTGCCTTATCTAATTTGACATACCATCTTTTAGCTTTTTCTCTCAACGAGCAAGGAAATAGATGCACTCGCAAATCATTCTTAGACAGATTATCATACCTAACAGTCGAGACAACCTCTAATAAATCATTAATATGCTGTTATGGGTCATCTATCCCAAGGCAAAAAAAATTTGGAATCATATTGATAACGCTCGTTTTGATCTTGAAGTGCTTCGTGCCTTCTTCTTCTGGGAAATTAACATAGGAATCATACGCATAAGGTGCATAGTATCCTTTCAAATATGTGACTGGTGTCCTTGGTAGATTGACTCTTTGGTCACTCATCTTCTTAAAATCCAAATTTTTTTTTTTTGATAATCACAAAGTCGCAGTTTTGAGGTCCTAAACGACGTATTACGCCCTAAAATCAACTGGGCTAACTATATAATAGTGAGTTTTGTTCAATGACCCTTTTCCACTCAAAAACCTCACTTCATTTGCAAAAAATGGAGTTTTTCATAGTTTATACAAAAACTGTAGATTTTTTTTTCAGAAAATAAAACTAACTTCTTCTAAACTCTTCTAACTATTAACAGAAATAAAACTAAAATTATGTGCAAAATTAAGATAAACTAAAACTCACAAGAGGTCCAACGACGCAACTTTCACTACTCCGCCAAATCCCTTTATGATTCTCAGAGTACCTCGCAAAAACACACAAATTCCAACTTTAGATACAATACAATAACGCAATGTAAATAAACTACTAAAGCTAATGAACAATGCTTAGTCCCCGGCAACGGCGCCAAAAATTTGATGCGACGTCAGGTGTGTAAAAATATATGATTAAAAACAACACCTTAACGACTCTAGGTTTTATCCTACGCAAGCGCACATATCAATTGTAGAATAACAAATGACTTGAGTAAGGGATATCAATCCCACATAGACTGAGATTTTTCACTTTAATATTTCAAAAATACTGAATTATATTTTCTGAAAATTATTTGTTTGGGTGGTCGAAAGACCAAATTATCTATTTTAACTAAATTAACTAAAAAACAAAGTAAATTGGGATGTATTTCAAGAGAGATAGAAAACTAGGGTTTTCATCACTCCACCATTAACCGCATAACATAGTTCATCACTGTATCAATTGTATGAGGGTGATTCATAACTGTGTATCAGGTCGTACCGCAAATAGCTAAATACGACCCCAAAAATGAGTACCATCAATTGGAT